>OY288273.1:54684730-55884730 GCA_958450335.1 Hibiscus tridactylites | reverse complement strand
ATTTTAATTTGATTTGTGATTCCATTTTGTTCCAAACCAATTTCGGTGTTTTCTTACTTTTATAATTGTAATTCTTTTATATTATTATTTTATTCCAAAATTCCCCACATGTACATATCACTGAAATCTTATAGTTTATGTCAATTCAACCTCTTATATATATATATATGAGCTAATTTGTTCACACCCAAACTCTATGACCTATTCCTCTGTATATAGGCGTGAAATCTCAAATTCCCATACGAAGGAGGCTGATATTCCCACCGATTCTAAAATCTTAATCGAACCCCTATTTGGTATATCATCCTTTCTTTTTCTTTCGATTGTGGGTGCCGCATACCATCACCCCTTTTATTGCTACAAAGTTGGTTGGCAAGGTATCGATACAATGGGATCAAATATTTTTGATCATGAAAAATCACATCATTCTATAGGTTGAGTATAGCTTGGCTAAGGTGTGTTTTCTTCCGGTGCTATAATTAAATTATATACTATTTTTCTATGTGTTGGTGTTTTACCTCTTTGTGATTATTTATATGTATTATGGTTTGTATGGTTGACATCATATGCATACGATTTCATAATGTGTTTTAATTATGATTTATAGAATATTTCATTTTTGAAACATCGGATTTTCGGAACTATGATTTATGAATTTATGGACTATGGTTTATGAAGTATTTTTACGAAATATCGGATTTATGGAACCATGTTTATGGAATTTGATTTTTGAACATCATATCATTGTATGAGCATGGGTTGAGATTTGTACGGAGGAAGTTCAGTGGTTTCATCCTTCGGGTTGAATTCTACTTCGGATCAGTGGTTCCACCCTTCGGGCTGAGTTTCACTTCGGATTGGTGACGATGTAGAGAGTGGTTCTGGGGAACTTTACTCTTCGGACGGTGATGTAGTTGGGTGCATTGCATTGCGCTTGTGATTTGTGTTATGCTTTAAAAGATTTTATTCAAAATAATATTATGTTTTATAATTATGGTTTCTCTTGCACTTTAGAGACACACTAAGCTCTTTAGCTTACTCCCCCATAGTTTCTCTTTTCAGATATACTCAGACCATAGACGAATCGGTACTTGGAGGATCTCAGATTTTATTTGATTATTTTATCATTCAGTACGAAACTATTTTTTAATCAGATTTCTATTTATTATTTTGGGACATGAATGTAATTTTAAACTATTTATATTTTGAGATTATTTTTAGCATTCATCTACTGTTATTTTAATTTAAAGATTTTATATAATTATTAGAATATATATTATGATATTTATATTTATTTTTATTATTAAATTTATGTTATTTTATTTTAATTAAAGTATAATTTTCAAAATTGGATTTCTTGAGGGTAAAGTTTTCAAACGTAACTTTCTAAATTCGGTCTTTTCTCTTAGGCCGGGTTTAGGGGGGTTACAATGCAAGTATAAGCACAAGTCATAAGTCTCAACGTGTATAACAACGCAAACTAACACATTATCAACATGACATGTTCACGTTGCATCAAGAATCATAAAACACGGATTGATTGCATAAAACCTTTAAAACTTACTCTTATGCTTGGATTGGCCTTTCAAGCTCAATCCAAACTCCCAAATTATTCCCTTAACCACGTTAAGGCTTTTAAAATCGATCCACTCAACAACCAACACACAAACGATGTTTAGGATGCCGAATCAAGTTTCCGAACTACCCGGATTTCCGTCCACAAAGTCCGAATCCAAATCCTCTGTTTTGAGCAACCCAAAACTAAACATTAGAACACTAATACACTCACAAACATAGCAAAAACCCGAAACTCAACAATCTTGCAACAACAAACATCGATTCAAGCCCCAAATTTCACCCGAAACATATCAATTCAGTCCCAAACTACTTCCAGCCACACCCAACGAATTTACCATCAAAACTCTATCTTTTAACATCCCTAAACATCAACCCAAAGCTATCAAACCTTCAGCTATCATTTCGACCCAAAACCCATCCAAAACTCAAGATTTTCAACCCCAAAATTACCCACAATACCCATTTCGGGTTTCCTATAACAACACATTATTTTCATGTTATTTTAACAATAAAATAAAGTTAAAACACTTTCAAACTCAGCCATAGTCAACCCAAACGAAAACCCATAAACTTCCTTTCATTTCAAACCAAAATTTAAAAATCAAAACATGTTCATACCATAGGTTTTGCAAAAAAATCTCAACATTTATGACTCAAGGAAGATGAAACCAAGTTAAGAAATCAATTACCTTGAAGAAATCACTTGGATTGAGAGCTTGGGGCAATGGAATATTGAAATGGGGTTAGGAGAGTTTTTTTGAATGTGAAAAACAAGTTGGTGAAGATGATAACTTTCAAAACCCCTTTTTAGAATTACAAAATCTCCTTTTTATCCTTTTCTCTCTTAAAACACTTCTAGGTGTGTTAAAAAATTAGTTTTTCTCCAATTTAAATTTAACCCGACTCTGTTTGACTAATCTGATTATCTCTCGGCCCTAAACTCGGGGCGTTACACATCTACTGTGGAATTATCCAATGACAAATACATTGGGACGACAAATCAACTTAGTTGAAGATAATTTATATTTTCCATGTTTATTTATCATGTTTTCCTTTATTTATATATTTGCATAATTTATATTTATATTGCATTTTGGATATAAATTGTATATGTGGTGTTCCATTACAAGAGGGTAAACTTGGCTAGATCCAAAAGAGTTGGCTGCAAATCTTTCACTATACGTGCCAAGTGACTGATGACGACTCCATTTTTATTAAAAAATAGGATTGTTTTTAAGAAATTCCCCCAAATACCAGTCATTAGTCAAGTTTACCCTCTTGTAAAAACAATATTATTTTGTAATAAAAATGGAGTCATCATCAGTCACTTGGTACGTGTGGAGAAAGATTTGCACCTAACTCTTTTAGATCTAGCCAAGTTTACCCTCTTGTAATGGAACACCGCATATAGGGTTTAATCAGTCAAGTTTACCCTCTTGTAATGGACCATGGATAACGTGGTGAGCTAGACCCATCTGATAATTTTTCTTTAAACACAACATTTGTCATATAAGGTTTAATTAGCCTTTAATGACATTTATTAAGCTGATTTGTCTCAACTACAAAATTTTAGAGTTGTTTATTAAGCTCATATTTTCATGCTCAAGATTTGTTTAACAATAACTATTTTTTTATCTTCAACTAAGCTGATTTGTCTCAATGTATTTACCATTGGTAAAAACAAAGCTAATTACATCGGTATTGCATTTTCCCTACTCAATTTGGTATAGGTGGAGATCTTGCATGTTTATTAAATTTTAAGATTATTTTGGAATTTATGCATTTTGATCGATATTTTAAAATTGATTACTTTTTTATTAATTACTCTTTGATTTAAAAATGAGGATTTGACATCCCAAATTCATAAAATTGGTTTTCAAATTTTTACTTTTACTTTAATCAAGATTTTCCTACCGTAACGGCCCAGTTTAGAGGTCCAATATTATTCGTGCTTTTATTTATATATTAGGGTAAACTACACCATATGCTACCACAGGGGTGTTCTTGGCATGTTCAATAGGTTAAATCAAACAAGGCCTCCGAAAATAAAGGCCCCAAATGAGTTGTGTGTATATATATATATTCTAAAAAAGTACTACGTTAACTGTGATTAGGATCGCTCAATTTCATTAACTTTCCAAATGCGATAGTATCATATAAAGTCTTATTGACTATTCCTATTATTGTTGCTTATGTAGAATAAAACTTTTCAAAATTAATTTTTTTAAAGTCATACTTACGGACAACAATGTCGTAAGAAAGGCTAAATGTACTTGTTTTGATGAAAATTGAGAGTAATTTTTTTAAAGGAGTTGATATTGAAAATGTTGTAGATGATTTTGATTTTTGTTGTAGATGATTTTTCTGCAAGAAGAATAATGTTTTTAAGTGAAATTGTTAGATTTTTAGTTGTTTGTAAGTCATTTTTAGATTGATCAATAAAGCAATCTAACATTTTTTTTATTAAGGAAACTTTACAATATACTTAATTCATATTATAAAGGCTTAAGGGTACCAAAGGCCCATGAACTTTTTTAAAAAATAAATTAAGCCCTTAATGTTTTTTTTTTGCACTCAATGTCACCCTCAAACCTCAAAATTTAACCAATCCAACCCTTTGACCGACAGAATCTGTTAAATTCTTAAACATGGGCCGTTTATATGCCACATCACCTACCAAATATTAAACATTTATCTATAAACTAATGACGTGGATTAAAAAATATAAAAAAACAAAACGCTTTAACACCCACTCGCGTCTTCCTTAATCAGAAAACTGTCAGAAATAAAAAAAATCCTTAAAGAAAACATGAGCGATCATTTCTTCCTTAATCAGAAAACCAATTCGCTCAAAAAAACCCTTGAGAAAAACTGATAATCGCAAAATCGATCTTCTGCAACTTCCCTGAAATCGGAGCATTGTGGGTAATGATTGAAGTTTTAAAGTGAAAACTGAAAATCATTGGAAGTGAAACGTTCAGAGGAGAAAAAATGGTAGGTTTTTCCTTTAATCTATATACTTCTATCATTTTATTTGTTTTTTTTCTAGACCCAATTTATAGTTTTTGGGTGAAAACTTCATTTTTTTTGTTTTCTAGTGGTTGCCCGAGACAGTGATGAAAGCTTATCGAGAGAAGAATATTCTTGAAGATATAAAGTTGCTACAAGTATATTATTGTTTAATAACATATTGTCTATTTCTAGTATATTGTTTAATGGTATATTCGAATATTAAAGTGAAAAGGTGTTAACCCATTGTGATGAATCTTGTCTTTTTCCACTTTACTATTTCTGATATTTTGAATATGTTAAGAATATTTGTTGTTTTCAGCATTGCAATAGTATATGAATATGGTTCTTGTGTTTTGTAGAATGAGTGAGTCAGTCTATGTGCTACAATATTTTCGTGGTGGAATATTTAGGACTACCCAAAATTTGAATATGTTAATGGCTCTTCTGAAAAGTTTCAAGTAGATCCAGACATGCTTTGCTTATGGGATATACTAGGAAATGTGGAACTGTTAGGATATGGTCAACATAAATTTGTGTATTATAGGGATCCTAGTTCAGAGTTTAATTGTGATGGGTTAGTTTTGATTCACAATGATGAAACAGTTAGACAAGTAGTTCAATTGTTGACTATAAATGGTATTGTTGATATATATGTTGACCATAAAATTGATGAAGATGGTAGTTCAAAAATTGATGAAACAATTAATGATGGTTGTGAAGAAGTAAATGATGTTGTTGAAGGTACATTTGGTCCAGAAATGAGTGTGGAAGGAGCTGCAAGTACTGAGGGTTCTTATGACTTGGGGGCTAGTATTGATGGGTTAGAAACTGCTGGTGAAGAATTAAAGGCTGCTATAGATGGATTTGAATTTGTTGTGTTAGAGCCTAGTACTGATGGTGGCCCAATAGGGGCTAATATTGATACTAGTGTCTTTGTGAGTGGGCCGAGTATAGAGAATGTTATTGAAAATGATGATTCAAAGGAAGAAAATGGTGGGTCATATTCAAGTACAGAGGAGAAAAATGTTTACTTGGATTCAAGTACAGAGGAGGTAGATGAGGTAAATGATGAAGAGGCATTCTTACATAACATTGAGATAACTTTTGATGTGGATCAAGAAATTGTTAACATTAGGAAAAACCTTAAAGCTTCGAAAAACAAGGGAAAAAAGAGTGATTCACCATAGTAGTGAGGATACTGATGATGATATGGTGGGGAATGATATTCTGGAAGAAATAGAATTGAAAGAAAATGATGGGAAGCTTGAGGGTTATGAGAGTGAGTACTTAGACTCTTCTGACTCAAGAGAATATGGTGCCGGTGATGAGTCAGAACAAGAAATTTGTGGGACATTTGTTGGGGACAAACCAGTGGGACCTAGGTATGATCCAAAATGTTCTATCCCTACATGGGAACTTGGTATGAGATTCGAAGACATTCTTCAATTTAAAGTGGCAGTGAGAAAATATTCTGTTGCAAAAGGTGTTAAATTGCATTTTGTCAAAAATAACCAAAAAGGACTAGAGTTTACTGTAGGTGACACACGTCGTATAGTGTCAAAATAATTTCCTTAAACTCAAAGAAATAATTAAAATAAATAGTTTAGAGAGAGAGTAAGGGTCGATCCACTGGGACTAGGTAGTTTCCAATATTGATCACTTTTGAACTTTAACCAGGTAATCTGCAAGTAACCAAAAAGGAGGGTTTGTAAGAATTAAATCAAATGACTAAAATAAATAAGTAAAACAAGAAATGATTGAAGATAATTATGAATTAAGTTAGCCTAATGCTCCGCTTTGCCACAACTTCTCTCGATCACTGAAGTGATTTTCACTTCAATCTCTTGCCGGTTACAGTCTACAAGGCCCAACCCTTGTAACTTGCTTCTCTACGGTAAACTCGGTTCCCAGGGCAATCCTTGGAACTAAGTGTTAAGTTGATTAGCCACGACAATCAATGCTAACCCAATGATGCGCTTAGTGCTGGAGAAGCCCGTGCTCGGACAGTTGTCTTAACAAGAATCGAGTCCGATCTTAATTTCCCTTAGTGGACCGCCACTAAGTTTGTTCTTAGGGAATTGAATCAGCTGCAAGCCTTTTCTCGTCCCCAACGGTAGATCAAGATAACTTCACCACGACGTGCACTTTTCGGGATGAAGCAAACGCGATGCTTAAAGGTTAAGTTGATTGCCTAACCTATTTTTCTGAGAATTAAGAAAGATTTTAAAGGTTTGAAGAACGTTTCTAATCTCACAAGGTAAGTTGGGTTTTGGCGTTGCTCTTGGCTATGGTGATTTAGCTAAGCATGGTTTGTAATGAAACCATACTTAGTTTTTAACAAGGGAAATGTAAAAAAGGAAATGGAGAAAATAAAGAAGGAATGTATTAAACTCCAAGTGAATGAAAACAAGAGGAAGCGATGATTTGATCTCACCCCAAAGTGGGGTATTTATAGTATCTAAAAAAACCTAAAACTCTAAAAAGATAAATCCCAAAATAATTCAAAATAAATACATAAAATAATATCAAAGTTTGAAATTTAAAATCCGCTTGATAGGCTATCTGATACGCGGCTGATAGGTTATTACCGTTGCTAACGTCAGCTTCTAGAATGTGCTGACATGGCGTCTAGACAACATTCATGCCCCAGTTCATGCCCATGAATCCACTCACGAATTCAGAACTTCTGCAGATTTCGGCCTTTTCTAGTCTGATTTCCAGCCACATAGTTCATGCACGAAAAAGCACAAAACAACCCACATATCAGCATCTAAAGTCATCCATTTAATCAAAATTAGAACTAAAACCATAACCAATCTAGCCACTCATCAAATCCCCCCTCACTTATCTGATGCTTGCCCTCAAGTATCGAAGATTAAGATCAAGCTCTTACTCTTAAATTCACAAAGTTCCCTTGCCTACAATATGAGTTAGTTATCTCAACTCGAAAGAAACTAATGGTGCACATGGATTATAGCAGAAATAATAGAAAATATTAAACAAAAACATTCCTACAACTAATTGAATTAAGAACCCATACAAGGAATTATTCAAGCTACTCAAAGTGTATCAAGCGTACCAAAACTAATCAGAGCATTAAATAGATTTGTGATGAAATGCAATATCAACTACAAGATGAACAAGATGCATAAACTTTTTCTTTGCTAGAACCAATGGTAGGCACTTCTAGCTTTATTTTTTATTATTTTTCTTTGCTAGAACCAGTGGTAGGCACTTCTAGCTTTTTATTCCTTAGCTTGCTAGAGCCAGTGATAGGCACCTCTAGCTTTATTTTTATTTTTATTTTTTTACTATCAAATTCATGCATATAATTGTGACAGACATCAAACACAAGATCTAAAATGCTAAGATTAGCTTGGCACACTTAAGGGACAAAGAGCAAAAGAATATCCTTCATATTTTAACTAACTAGTCATGGAATGTTAAAAGGATAATAAAAACGCTATTCAAGTTATAATCCATCATGCAATCCTAAAAATTCCTAACAAGTTAAGATTATGAAAATCATATGGCAACCAAAGGACGAGGTGAATCTAAAGAGCAAGAGCAAGAGCAAGAGCGAGCAAAAATTATAAGGCAACTAATGGACAAGTAAGAAATAAATTCGACAAGAATATCCACCCCATCACTTAAGCGTAATGCCCCATTATGCAATGAAAAAGTAAAGAGAGAGAAGAAGGAAACTCCCCGAATCAGGTGCACCCACGCCGTTCGTGAGACGAACCCGGGCGAAGGTAGGAGAGGATCTCGGCAAGGTCGGTTTCAATGGAATGTAGTCGCTCATCAACATTTTGTTGTTGGTGTTCTACTTGTGGTGGTCGTGATGGTGTGGACGATGGACGCGTCGGCCGACTATTTCAATGGAGACGCGCCGTGACGGTGAGGGCTATTGGGGAAGCCGACAGGCCTGTTCCCATGTACGCGACATGTTGGTTCGGGTGAAGGTTGGCGACGGGTGAAGGTTGAAGATGAGAGGATATGCGGCTGGTTTTGGAAGAGAGAAAATAAAATATGTGGGGGTGATTTTTTTAATAATAAAAATAGAAGGAGTTTATTGGGGTTAAAAGTCGGCTGGTAGAGGTAGGGAGAGTGTTTCACGGGAATTGATATTGGACTTGAGAGGGAGGTGTGATTAGATATGGATGGGGTTTGTTTGAATTTTAAAGTGGAGAGATTTGGAGGATTAGGTTGACCGAATAGGTGGGAAAGTGATATATATATGGGAATTTGTTATCCCGAACCAATGTATTCGAATATGCTTCCACCATCTACTCGATTATCTGAAAAAATAAAAGAAATATAATTATAGAAAATAAGTACAAAAATAAAATTAAAATTAAAAGAAATAAAAATAAATAAAATGGGTTGCCTCCCATTTAGCGATTTATTTAACGTCTTTAAGCTCGATGACCTGGTTCAGACTACAGGCATTGCGACAAATACTTCTTCTAGTTCTTGCGCTTTATCCAACTGAGTATTTCCCTACGAGAAATTTTGTGATTATGGAGTTTTTTTTTACTAGAAAAATTTCTCTTTCACTCTTCATTTTATCTGGAGGTAATTTTAACTCCAAATACAATCCCTACAAAATGAAAGAAAACATTTTAGTGTTCAATGGAGTTAGATGTAAATTAGAATGAACATAAGAAATATTTTTCAACTCCTTAATTTCTTTGCCGTGATCCTTCAAATCCATGCGCGAATCATCAACAGATTTAGATTCTATAAATTCTTCAACGGCGGGCTCAATAACATCTATAAAATTTATACTAGTAATATTATCAGGATGTCGCATCGCTTTATAAACATCAAATTTTACCACCTCACCATCAAACTCCATTGTAAGAATCCCGCTTCTCACATCGATTTTCGTATTTACAGTACTTAAAAATGGACGACCAAGGAGGATTTTGGAAGAATTATTAGTATGATCGTTTTCCATGTCTATGACATAGAAATCTGCCCGAAAGATTAAATTGTTTACCTTTACCAGGACATTCTCTAGCAATCCTTTCGGGTAAATTATGGATCAGTCCGCCAGTTGTATGGTTACTTTCGTATCCTTCAAAGGCTCAGTAGAAAGTGAGTTATAAAATGAAAGAGCCATAACATTAATAGAGGCCCCTAAGTCACACATTGCTCGTTTAATACCCACTTTACCGATTTTGCAGGGAGTGGCGAACATACCTTGGTCCTTCAATTTTGGTGGTAACCTTCACTGAAAAACTGTTGATACGTGTTCTCCTAGATTAACTTTTTCAACTCCTATAAGACGACGTTTGTTAGTACATAAATCTTTAAAAAATTTAGCATACCTCGGGATTTTTTGGATTACGTCAAGGAGTGGGATATTGATTTCCACTTTTTGAAACACATCTAGGATCTCCTTTTCTTCGGCTTATTTATCTTTCTTCACTAATCTCGATGGGAAGGGAGGTGGCACGGCATAGGGGGGATGGTTTAGGGGTTGGGTTCGGTGTATCTTTTTCAACAGGCGGTGTTGTCTTTTCTTTACCTTTCTTTTGAACGCCTTCCTCCGTGGCTTTTGGTTCGACGATGGTACCGCTTTGTAGAGTGATGGCACTCATATTCTCTCTTGGATTGGGCTCCGTTTGAGAAGGTAATTTACCTTTGGATTCTAAGCGACTTACCGCTAACGTCAGTTGACTTATCTGTTTGTCAATTGCTTCGAAGTGAGCTTCGACCCTTAGTTGAAATTTTTCTTTAGGTAGCGCTAACCTTTCTACAATTGAATCCAATGACGGCTTCTGCGGTTGATACTGTTGTGGTGTAGTTGGTTGATAAGCTTGATTTGGCCTCTGGTTTTGTGCGTAACCGAAGTTTGACTGGTTTCTCCATCCCTAATTATATGCATTTCCTATGGCATTGGCTTGAGCGATATCATCTTCCTGAATCATCGGACAATAGTCTGTCGGATGTTCTAGACTAGTACAGATTCTGCAAAGTCTAGACGTTCTTTTTTAATATGCAACAAGAGATTGTACTATTTCAGCTAATTTATCAATCTTATTTTCCAAAAAAATTGTACTTGCCTCGCGAACCCTTCAAGATGGTTTAGTAGATGGATTAAACCTTTGCGAATTGGAGGCCATGTTAGAACCAAATCATAAATTAATATAAAATTAAAATCCAGGATCTATCATGTCAAATCATCAAGAACAATAAACCGAAATAATCTGAATGCGGAAGCGTACCTGAATTCATTGATAGATTGAAAATCTTGAATCTTGATGTGGAAATCCCAAGAACTTTGGTATTGATCTTCCAAGAAGATAGATTATCTCTTGAAGTAAAACTCTCTGACGGGGAAGGAGAGAAAAACAAGTTAACCTATTTCTTGGGGACCACTACCTCTTTATATAGTTGATTTATTAAATCAACTATTAAATATTTATAACTCTGCCCCTTATTGAATTATAAATATATCTTATGGTATCTACACTTTTATTTCCATGACATTTTAATACCTATGACACGCTTAACTTAATTGGTCACTTTATTTTGTGTCATACTTTATAATAGCAACATACATTTTACATATGTGCCCACAATTGCGAATTTTAATCCAACAATCTCCCACTTGGGCAACATATGTTTCCTGATAAATGTACAACCTTATGAGCTCAAAATTTTGCTATTATATAATAGGTATTCTATAACAATCTCGTCCATCAATTATATCCATATAGGATCAAAGCGGTCTTCACCATATCAATCATGACTGGACCCATCAATGGTCACGTATACAAACATAATCAAATGACATAGATCAATCATGGATGTGTAGCATGGAAAATTACATGAAATGTGAACCGAACATGTCTATTTCCAACTGGTCCTCCTAAACCTTAGTGAGATCAACTTTACTGAATTCAGAGTGTACATAAACCAAAAGAACTTTATTTCTGCAGAAAATAATCTTAAATAACTTTAAACTGAAGTAACTGAAATTGTGTCTAAACTGAATGAGCATTATTTCAAAATTACAAACTCCCACTAAAACCGAATATCCTTAAATAACATTACACCCACATGAGTAGTGTGCTCATGAAAGACCTAGGGTGACAGTTTCTTAATATGCGCGCAATTATGGAGTTTGTACCAACATGCTCTATAGACACACAACCACTCTGAATTTTCTTTAACAACTAGGAACTTAATATTTATGTGCTTTAAATTTGAAGTGTTCCTATTGTTTATAGAATAAATGAATGCATATTTATTGTCACAAAATAACTGAAGTGGTCTTTCTATTCAATCTATAAGTAGCAGTTCATGTGATAGAATTCTTTTGCATCAATATTCAAATAGAATCGAAGTCTGTAAACCTGATGATCTCTAACTTACCAGAACTCCGACATGTGAGCAAGTAATTTTTTTTTGTTCTCTGAAGATATCTCATAACTCCATTGGCTGCTATCCAATGGTCCATAATATGATTCCTCAAATATGTCTAACATTCCAACAATGTACACAATTTCCAAATGCATACATACTTAAGCATAAATTAGATTCTCAATAGCTTATTTATAGAGAATCTTTTGGATTTTCTAAATTTCAAGGTTACTTTTAGGGCATTGAGTAAGATAATACTTATCTTCTTTAGTAATATGAGTGTCACTTGGTTTACTCCCACTGAACTTGTAGTATATACAAGTGTCAACCAAATTTATCTCAAAACCGAATGAGATAATCAACATGAAATTTATAATTTTATTAATAAGAGTCTTACATAAGCTCATAGATAGATTTCTTTAATTTACATATCATTGACATTGTATCATAAGAAACAACTCTATGCTTGTACCATATAAATAGTTTCTTCAATGTCGTCATTGAAAAAAAAACAAGCTTAACATCTATCTAATGTAGCTTAAGACTAAAACAAGCAACAAGTGAAGTAATTATCTTGAAAGAGTCTTTCAATAAAAACTTGAGAGAAAGTCTCTACAAAATCAATGTCTTCTTTTAGAGTATATCCTTTAGATACAAGATGTGCTTTATACTTATCCACATTACCATTTCTATCCCTATTGGTTTTAAATATTCATTTACAACCAATTGGTTTGCACCTTAAGGTAATGCGACAAGTTCTTAAACTTTATTGTATTGCACAAAATTATACTCTTCTTGAATGACATCAATCCACTTTTGAGAGTTAGAACTTTTATGGTCTGATAAAAAAATGATTGAACATTTTCTATCATTCCATTGTTACCTTATTTTCTTGAAGAAAAACAATATAATAATCTGGAATAGTATTTCATCTTCCTCTCGTGGACCTCTTTAATGACACTTGTTTTTTTTAAGGTTGTTGAGTTTGTTCTTCTGAAACAATTACCTTATCTTGAATGGGAGTTGTTCAACATTGTTTTGTTGAGGTACTTGATTCACTTCTTGATTAATGATAGGTTGAAAACCTAAACATTGTCAAAAGTGATAGTATGAATTAAATTATAATTCAATTCCTCCTCAATAACAATGTGTCTAACCTTATTTCTCCCTCCAAACTCAACATCCTAAAAAAAAATTATAAATCTCTCCTTAAAATAATCTTAATTGTGGGATCATAAAATTTACAGTCCATGTATCACTCAAAATAACCGAAGTAGTTGCTCGCTTTTAAAGTTTAATTTCTTTACATGTGTCCTAACTTATACAAAAGAATCAACACTTAAAAACTTATTGTCGTTTCTTTTGGCTAGAACCCTTAGCAACTTTATTTAAATATTTTCTTTATTGCCCTTATTCTTAAAGACACTAACTAAATGAGCACTAACAAAATAATTATTTTTACACTTATAATGCTTCAACCTTTCTTCCTCTTGAACACGATGAGAAATGAACCCAAATAGAGTATATTTCTCCCTTTGACAGTTGTAACTTGAATTGGTTAAATTGTATAGGAAGCAATATCAAAACCATAAGAACAAACAATTGTTAGAAAGTTCGATCTTATGTGCCTTAAATTTTGAAGCAATATAAAGAATTTTTATAATCTACTCTCTCACATTTCCTTGACCCTTCATAGACATCAAAGAAAGCATAAGTGATGTCATCTTAACCTTAATGTTTTGGGTAAAACATTTCTTAATTTCGTCAAGGAAACCCTTAGTATGAATAATCTCTTTAGATTTGTGCTCCTAAAGACATATAGAATGTTGTGTTTTATGACCATTAGACTCATGCGATTTGAACGATCTCACCTCTCAAAATACCTTTTATGGGTGCTTAGCGCAGTGAGAGGTGCAAGTTGTTCATTCCTTAGTGCAAAGTCTATGTTCATTAATCAAAATACTATATGTAAGTGTCTTTTCTATTCCTTGAAATTAGTTTCACTAAACACGAGTGTAGAATGTATTTAACAGATATTGTGACAACAAAAATAAATTACCTAAATATAGAACAAAAATAAGTAAATAAAATAGAAACAAGCTCACATAAATATTCATAAGTAAACAAATAAATTCAAAATAATGACTAGTTCCCCTCAAGATACCAAGCACAACATTAATATCAAGTCTTTGGACAATAATATTAATTGTAAGCGGTACTCTTGTTGTAGCAATCAAACATTGGCAATAAACTATGTCAAACAATAGGCTAATCTTTGGACTAACGTATTGCTCACATAAAATACCTTATAATTGTCACACATTTATCGCCACAGTTGTCGTTGTAATTCTGCCAAATATTAACTTTCCTTTGGGCCAATTAATAAACGCATGAATTACAAAAACCCATAATCATCTTAATATTTTAAATAAACTAATCTACACAAAAGCGGTCACTTTGGTGACATTATGTTTCAATTAATCCATTAAAATATTAGACACCCGAAGCCAAAATATGAATTTAATTGTTTCAAAATGTTTGTCTTAATTTTATCTTTCAATCAAATTAAAAGATAACCAAAATAATAATAAATTTGAATAAAGGTAAACATCATATCAAGATATCGAACACTCCATTAATATTTCATCTTTGGACAAAACATTAACTTGCAAGTGATATCTTGGTACAGTAATCAAACATTGATAATAAGAACATGTCAAACAGAAATCTTCCTTTGGGCCGATTTATTGCTCACATATAAAACTAAATAATTATCACATGTTTATTACCACAGTTGCACATGTAATAATGTTAATTATTAACCTTCCTTTGGGCCGATTAATACTAACATAATCCGACTTACATGCACAAAACCTTCTATATTTTAAAATAAAATAACTTTCACAATAGAAGTCACTTCGGTGACTTAATGCTTCAATTAATTTATCTCAAAATATATACAATAAATATACCGATATCCAAATTTAAAATTTTGTAACAGTCAAAACTGAAATTTCTGATAACACTTGAGTTTTCCGAAATAACCTAAAATAAGGTTGTCTGAATGGGGCTATCAGAAATCGAAAAATCTAAATCCTTGACTGTTTCTTTAAAAATTCCTTAAGCATGCATTTGCCGAAATTAAAGTAGAATTCCAAACAATCAAACTTTAACTAAAAGTCAAAATCAGAAGTATTATACACATGAGTAATTCATATAATGATCACATAAGACCTTAAAATATCCATAATAATCTAAGGATCAAAATAGAAATTTTTGAACAGACCGAATCAAATATGAATTCTATTAGATTATTTGTCATGCTTTCCAATGCCAAAGATAAACAACAGAGTGATTCAAAACCAAACATAAACATAATTCCATAATATCTTGAGTATAAATTCAAGATTCAAAATCGATTCATTATTCCAAACACATAAGAATCAATATATAAAACAAACGTCCACAAAATATTTCCAATGTAAAAAAGAAATTCATTATTAGAATATGGCTCTAATCTAAGCATATTCATTATAAAGAATCCGTCAAAGCACTATTATAATTGCTTTACTTCCCCTGCTCCTACATGCCATTATTACTAGTAAGTAATAATTCTGAATTTAACATATCGATCTAGCGTGTTCACGTCTTTGTTGGTGTTGTTTGTTCTTCTTTTCCCGAAGTGTTTGTGCGTTCAACTTTCGGGCTAGTGTTTCGATCTCCGGGATCAGTTCAACTTGTTCTCTCGGATTACTCCTGGTCATAAATCAAATAAAACGATATTAGTAATTTTTTCCATAGTCCCCGGAAACGGCGCCAATTTTGACACGCGTCGTATAGTGTCAAAATAATTTTCTTAAACTCAAAGAAATAAATAAAATAAATAGTATATAGAGAGAGTAAGGGTCGATCCATTGGGACTAGGTAGTTTCCAATATTGATCACTTCTGACATTTAACCAGGTAATATGCAAGTAACCAAAAAGGGGGGTTTGTAAGAATCAAATCGAATGACTAAAATAAATAAGTAAAGCAAGAAATGATTGAAGATAATTATGAATTAAGTTAGCCTCAAGCTCCGCTTTGCCACAACTTCTCTCGATCACTGAAGTGATTTTTACTTCAATCTCTTGTCGGTTACAGTCTACAAGGCCCAACCCTTGTAACTTACTTCTCTACAGTAAACTCGGTTCCCAGGGCAATCCTTGGAACTAAGTGTTAAGTTAATTATCCACGACAATCGATGCTAACCCAATGATGCGTTTAGAGCTGGAGAAGCCCGTTCTCGGACAGTTGTCTTAACAAGAATCGAGTCCGATCTTAATTCCCTTTAGTGGACCGCCACTAAGTTTGTTCTTAGGGAATTGAATCAGCTACAAGCCTTTTCTCGTCTCCAACAGTAGATCAAGATGACTTTACCATGATGTGAACTTTCCGGGATGAAGCAAACACGATGCTTAAAGGTTAAGCCAATTGCCTAACCTATTTTTCCGAGAATCAAGAAATATGTTGAAGGTTTGAAGAACGTTTCTAATCTCACAAGGTAAGTTGGGTTTTGGCGTTGCTCTTAGTTATGGTTATTTAGCTAAGCATGGTTTGTAATGAAACCATACTTAGTTTTTAACAAGGGAAATGTAAAAAAAAAAGAAAATGAAGGAGGAATGTATTAAACTCCAAGTGAATGAAAACAAGAGCAAGTGATGATTTGATCTCACCCCAAAGTGGGGTATTTATAGTATCTAAAAAAACCTAAAACCCTAAAAAGATAAATCCCAAAATAATTCAAAATAAATACACAAGATAATATCAAAGTTTGAAATTTAAAATCCACTTGATAGGCTATTTGATAGGTTATCACCGATGTTGACGTCACCTTCTAGAAGGTGCTGACGTGGCGTCTAGTCAACATTCATACCCCAGTTCATGCCCGTGAATACACCCACAAATCCAGAACTTCTGCAGATTTCAGCCTTTTCCAGTTTGATTTCCAGCCACATAGTTCTTGCACGAAAAAGCACAGAACAACCCACATTTCAGCATCTAAAGCCATCCGTTTAATCAAAATTAGAACTAAAACCATAACCAATATAGCCACTCATCAGTAGGGGAGGTAAATGTCCTTGGTTAGTTTATGCTAGTCATGACAGTATATACGATTGTTATGTTCTTAAGACATACTGTAATCACTAATTTTGTCCGAACCTTAAACCCCCTCTAGTTCGTGTAAATCTAGGGCTTATATCAGGCTATTAAGTAATTTTTTTTAAAAAAGGGAGAAAGAGAAGAAAAAAAAATACATAGATACATATATCATATTACTATTATTGTCATTATATTAGTATTAGTATTATTATTATTATACACATGTTATCTTCCTATATTTCTATTATTATTATCTTTTGCTATTATTAATTATCATTACTTATTATCATTATTGTGTGTTAATATTATTATTATTTTGGTATTGCTATTGCTAATGTTATTATTATCACATGTTAGTGTTTTTATTATCATTTATTATTATTATTGTTATTATTATTATTATTATTATTAAATAAATAAGTAGTGAAAATGAAAAAAGCCCAAATTTTGTTGAAATTGTGTCCATAATACAAGCCCGTTTATAAGGAATTAATAAATCCCAAGGTCTTAATCTACCTTAAAACCAATTTAAGTTTACAAAGCCCAAATAATAAAAGTTACAAGCCCAAGCCGGATAAGCCCGATTACACAAAACCCTAACGATTGACTCTTTCTCTTAGCGTAGTCGGCTCCCAGCCGTCAGATCTTTTCAGATCTGACGGTCTAGATCGAGTCACAGGTTGAAACCCTAGGGAGCTATTCTTTCAGCTCACGCCGCTCATCATTTCGAGCCGTCGAATATGATGGGATCAGTGTGTCCAGATCTCCCGAGATCGAGAAACCCTAGGAAGCCTCTCGTGTCCTACGCGCTGCACCAGTCTTGTAACACCCCAAATTTGGGCCTAGATGTTTTAGAGTCCTAATCGGACCGGTCAGAAAACGGTTCGAATCTTAAAGGGAGCTTTAGGGAACACCTAGTTCGGAATGCTTTAAAAATATAGAAAAATATCTAAAAATCCTCATTTAATATATGAAAGATTATGGTGAAATCAATTTTACAAAATAAGGTTTGGAAATACTACATTTCAGTGTAGTGACCAAATCGCAGTTTTTGCAAAAGTTAAATAGTGATTGTTTTGTAAAGGATTGAAACTTTGAATCTTTAAGGAGCTAATTTTACCAAAATGTTTTCATCAGATTTGTCCTTAATTTGGGTGATTTTATTAATGTTTTAATTAAAGGAAATGAAGGTTAATTAAATGAGAAACTACCTTTGACTATTCATAACTACTTTTCACAATTTTTCTCTCATTTCATTTTCTCTCAAATTCTTTTCAGCCAAACACATTCTCTCTAGCAATTATACTTTGATTTTCACTTCATTTGATGAGATTTCAATCTTCTTTTGATTCTTAATCATTTCCTCTTCAAATCCTCTTATTTTCCACATTGAGTTTTCAAGAAAACTTGCCCAAATCAAGGAGAAATCATCCATTAGAGGTAAGCTTCGTCTTTCACCTCTAATGATCAGTTATTTACTAAAATTCTCAAGTTATCAATCCTTTGTTAATGATTTTTGAGTGGTTTTAATGTTAGAAACAAGAAATTGTATTAAAACTCAAGATTTTGGAAGAGATCTTGAAGATTTTCGTGGTGAATGATTGGGCTCTGTTTTGAGGTGGTTTTCTAATGTATTTTTGGATGTTAATTGATGTTACAAATGATGTTTTATCAATCAAATCCCGAATATGTTTGGTTTTCTAAGTTTTGTATGCTAGAATGATGGTTTTTGGGGTGATTGTGGTATTCTGTCATAGCTGGAGGTATAAGGATGAGTTTGTAGTGGTTTTTGATGTTTAGAAATGATTAGAAGTGATAGATCTTGGCTGGGCTTTGTTTTGGAAGAGTTTGGAGATGTTTTCGGTTGTGTTTGGTAGCCGAAATGAAGTGTTTAGGTAGAACAACGAGTTTAGGTGTGTGGCTGATGATTTCAATGCACGATGATGCATTAATCCTCTGCTCTTATGTGTTAAAAACAAGGGAGACATCTTCGGACGCCATTAGTGTTGATCCGGGAGCCTAGATAGCATTTCGGCAAGCACGCGAAACGTAATCGGTGAGTGCGCACGATTTTAGAAGTCCTTGAGGGACAAAGAATCAAGGTTTGGGGATTTAGGAAAGGTTTGAAACACCTCCCTAAGTCCGGAAGTAAGTATTGGCTAGATTGATCTCTTAAATGTGGTGGTTGCCCCTAAAATTCTTTTACATGCTCATGGTTTGAGATAGATAAATTCCTACTGTTTTTATGCATGATTTGTAGCATGAGATGATGCTTGAAATGATTTCATGAGATAATATGTTGCATAGTTGAGATTTGAGCTTTTGTTTTAAAGCATGGCAAATGTTATGGTTTTGAAGTGAGATGGGAACGATTTGGAAATGTTGCATGAAAATCAGTAGGTGAGATGATGATTTGACATAATATATTGGCATAGATGTTGAGATACTTACCGGATATAATTGATCGATCAATAGGATGAGAGTGCACTATAAACTAAAAATTCGTACGTGCTCTTTGGTTTAATCCAAAGCGAGAGAACCGATGATGGGCATTCCATCGGGTAGGACTTGGTGAAATACCCAAGCTTTGTGGCGATAAGAGATTCCTCCATGTGAGTACGGTGATGTGAGATTCCACCGGAAATTATGTTACTAGACGAGTGAGTACGGTGATGGTAGATGCCACCGGAAGTGTCTAGTGAGTTGTCCGCATATCCGATTAATAATGAGATGTGAAATGTCAATATAATATATGAAAATGCTTTTGATGCACATGTACCTTTGATGAAATGATTTATGCTATGGGAAATGCATATGAGATTTGTATATGAAATGCTTTGGTGTTACAAGCATGAGTGTTGCTTTGCCATGAGTTTTGCATTGGTTTAAATGCATGAGATAGAATTGAGGTACATGTGTTTTCAAGGAGATGTTGCTTTGAATGGTTTTCAAGCATGAGATAGAATGAGCATGTTGTTCAAAAGCTTTTGAGAAAGTGTTTTCAAGATATGCATTATTGTGTTGGTTTTCTTTAGAGCATGCCTCACTAAGCATTTGTGCTTACGCTCTCTTTTACCAATAATGCAGATAATTGAGGTGTTTCCGGGCATCAAGAAGGATAAGAAAATCCAAGGAAGTACAAGCTCATGTATGGTGATGTTTTCCTACACTTTAGTTTTGATAAATGGCAATGGGAAACCAAGGTTGTATTTGGGAGATATGTTTGAACTCCCTAAGTTTGTGGCATGTTTATGTTGGCATTTATGGGTTGTAAATGGTCCTAAATGTTTTGTTTGAGGTTTGGTTGCTTATATTGGTTTTGAGACTAGGGAGCATGCCTTTAGATTATGTGATCTTGTGTTCGATGCCATGCTCTTGTTAGAGAGTCTTAAATGTGTTCTTTAGTAGTAATATGAGTTGCTGGTATGTTGAAGTGCTCTTTAAGGCATGTATGATTGGTTTAAAAGGTGAAAAACTAGCTATATCTACTGTCACTGGGCAAGGTGTATCGAAACACCCTCAATTGTTTCGAAACGGGGGCCTGTAATGGTCATGGTGTTTCGAAACGGTTGAAGCTGTTTCGAAACAGTTTGGCTACTGGTGAAGCCTGTTTCGATACTGGTCTCGGAACATACCCGAGTACCGAAACGGTCAACACCGTTTCGATACGGGCGTTTCGGTACGGTGGGTAGGCGTTCCGATACAGTTGATCGTTGGATGCTGATTTGAATTGTTTTGAGTTTTCATGCTTTACATTTTAGTCCTAAATGTTGTGGATGCAATTGCTTGAGCTTGGAATGTCTTTTTAAGCTGAAACTTGACAGAGAAGCATGTAACATGATTAATTTTATATTGGTAATCCTAAAATCAGTAAAGTCCTTATAATTTCCAAAAATTACATTTTGGTCCCTAAACGCGTAATTTAAGCAATTGAGTCCCTAGATGTTATCCGATCCATGTGCCTTTCTCTTCCATGATTCGTGAGTGCTCACTTAGGTTTAACATGCATCTAGATAAGTTTAAAATAAAAATAGGGTCGTTAATCAAGGTTGACTTTCGGGTTGACTTTGGTTTTCCCCGTGTAATCTTCGTAGTTTGGGTCAAGCGTCTAGGCTGGGCTAAGGGGGTTACATTTGTTGGTATCAGAGCCAGGTTATCGAATAATTGGAGCTTGGTTTGTGGTTGTTGTATGTGATTATGCATGATTGTGTCTTTTCAGTAAAAGTTTGATGTATGATTCAATTGAGATGATTTTGTGATGCTATGCTATGTATGGAGTGTGGTTGGGATCTCATTGCCATATCAAAATTAATGAGGAGAATTGTTTTCGAAAATGATCCTGAATACTTGGATTACTTACCTTGTTATGCCTAATTGTGTTTATTGCATTTTGTTAGTGCATTGTTTTTATTATGGGGCCATGTAGAGAGCTGAGAATCAATATTAGATCTATGGCTGATAATGAGAACGCGGAGAATGCTGAGGATTTACCTCTTCCTCCCCCTGGTGGACCACATGGTGGTAGTGGAGCTGGTGCTGCTGGAGTTGATGCTGGGGTTGCTGGACTCGACGGTGTTCAGGGGCAAGCTGCTCCTGACATGACCATATTGGTACAGGCTATTGCTGGAGCTTTCCAGGCAGTAGTAGCTGGAGCTCATGGAGTTACACCTCAGAATGGTGCTAATGTGAGATTGACGTTGGAGCGTCTCCGCAGTCTGGGAGGGACTGAGTTCAGAGGTTTGTCACCAGAAGGATCTGAGTCTTGGTTGGAGAGCACCAAGAGAATTCTTGGTCAGCTGAATTGCAATAATGTGCAAAAGCTGGGATGCATTGTGTCGCTGATGCATGGTGATGCTTATACATGGTGGACGACCACTATCTCCGGAATGGAGGACGATGAGGTGACTTGGACATTCTTCTTGAATGCGTTGAAGCGGAAATATCTGGGAGTTCGCAACCTCGACGAGAAGAAGAGGGAGTTTATGTCTCTTATGCAAGGGAACATGTCTGTAGCTGAATATGAGACTCAGTTTGTTCGCCTTAGCCAGTATGCACCTGATCTAATTCCTAGTGATAGGGAAAGGTGCGAACAGTTCCGTTATTGGCTGGTAGCGGATGTCAAGACCTATATGCTTGCAGCTGATTACACTGATTTTGATGTCTTGGTCACTAGAGCCAAGGACATTGAATTGAATCTTGGGTTGGAGAGCCGAGCAGGTGGCTCTAGCTCGAGAAAGTGAGCTACAGAACGCGATTATGGTAGAGGTCGCAACAAGAGACATAAGGACAAGAAGTCGCACTATGATGCTAGACGTGGGGGTGGTAACCCTGGTAGAGGTCAACAAGGACCTAATGCAGTTTTGAGGACTCCTGAGTGTAACCGTTATGGTAGGAGACACGATGGTGAGTGTTGGGGTAATCTTGGGACATGTTGGAATTGTGGAAACCGAGGGCATTTGAAGAAAGATTGTCCTCAACCGTTGAGAGAGGGACAGGCTCCGATGAGAGCAGCTGAGCCACAGAGAGGTCGTGGGCGCGGCCGTGGTAATTTTTAACGTAGGGATGATGGTGGAAGGAACATAGCGCATGTTGTGGCTGTCCAACCTGAGGGTGGTGGTCAGGCTCGAGTGTATGCCCATCGTGAGGGAAGGAATGACACGAATGTGATCGTAGGTACCTTTACTTTGCAATCTGTGTCATTACTTTCTTTGATTGATTCTGGATCTACACACTCGTACATATTGCGTGAACATGCTCAAATGCTTGGTTTACCTGTTGAGTCTTTGGATGTTGGTATGCGTGTGACTAGTTCCTTTGGTGAGATGGTTGTAACAAGAAAGTTGTATAGGAGATGTCCCTTGAAGGTGTAAAATCATGTTTTTCTTGTTGATCTCATGGAATTGCCATTCTATGGTTTTGATGCAATCCTTGGCATGGATTAGCTTGTTGAGCATAGAGCCGTTGTGGATTTTGAAAGCAAGCGAGTTTCGTTGAAACTTGCGGATGATTATGAGGTGGTGGTGGTGGGAGAAAATGTGAAGTTTCTTGCCAATGTGGTGTCTACGTTGGAAGTGAGCCGGATGTTGCGGCAAGGTTGCGAGGCTTACCTAGCCTTTGTTATGAATCCTAGTTCAAAGGAGGTGCGCGTTCAGGATATAAGAACCGTGTGTGAGTTCCCTGAAGTGTTTCCGGAGGAATTACCTGGTTTGTCGCCTAGTCGAGAGGTTGAGTTTGGAATTGAGTTGTATGAGAACACAACTCCGGTGTCCATTGCTCCCTATCGCATGGCACCCAAAGAGTTGAAGGAGTTGAAGGCACAACTTCAGGAGTTGCTTGACAGTGGCTTTGTTCGACCTAGTGTGTCACCTTGGGGTGCACCAGTCTTGTTTGTGAAAAAGAAGGATGGTGCGATGAGAATGTGCATCGATTATCGTCAGCTGAATAAGTTGACCGTCAAGAACAAGTATCCTTTGTCGAGGATTGATGATCTCTTTGATCAGTTTCGGGGAGCGGCTGTGTTTTCAAAGATTGACTTGAGGTCAGGATACTATCAGTTAAAGGTGAAAGATGTGCATGTGCCGAAAACAGCCTTTAGGACGAGGTATGGGCATTATGAGTTCCTTGTAATGCCGTTTGGCTTGACGAATGCTCCTGCTACTTTCATGGACATGATGAATAGGGTGTTCCATGAATTCTTGGACAAGTTCGTTGTGGTGTTCATCGACGATATCCTTGTGTACTCTCGTACTGAGGAGGAGCATGAAGGCCATTTGAGAATTGTTTTGCAAGCGCTGTTGGAAAATCAGCTTTATGCTAAGTTGTGAAAATGTGAGTTTTGGCTAAAGGAAGTGGTTTTCTTACGTCATGTGGTTTCGGCTGAAGGGATTCGAGTTGATCCCTAGAAGGTTGAGGCGGTGATGAATTGGAAGCCTCCTAAGTCTGTTCATGAAGTTCGTAGTTTCCTTGGGTTGGAAGGATACTACCGGAGGTTCGTGGATGGATTTTCTAAGATTGTTGCCCCTTTGACGAAGTTGTTGCAAAAAGATGTTAAGTATGAGTGGACGGAAGTGAGACAACAAGCTTTTGAAAAGCTTAAAGCAGCTTTGACGCAAGCTCCTATCTTGGTTCAACCTGAATCAGGGAAAGAGTTTGTGGTGTATAGTGACGCATCTTACATTGGTTTGGGGTGTGTGTTAATGCAAGAAGGTAAGGTGGTGGCTTATGCATTGCGTCAGTTGAAAGTGCATGAGCGCAATTATCCTACGCATGATATTGAGTTAGCTGCGGTGGTTTTTGCTCTGAAGATCTGGAGACATTATCTTTATGGTGAGAAGTGTACTGTGTACACGGATCACAAGAGTTTGAAGTTTTTGATGTCTCAGAAGGAGCTGAATCTTAGGCAACAACGGTGGGTGGAGTTGCTTAAGGATTACGATCTGACGATCGAGTATCACCCGGGAAAGGCCAATGTTGTGGTCGATGCTCTGAGCAGAAAAGTGGTGGTAGAGTTAAGGGCGATGTTTGCTAGCTTGAGCATATCGCGAGATGGGGGTCTTGTAGCTGAATTGCAAGTGAAACCATCTCTAATTCAGTTGATAAAGGATAAGCAGTTGTTGGATGATTCTTTGGTGCCACATGTTCAGGATATTGTTGAGGATAGACCATCAGATTTTTGTTTTAATGATGATGGTGTTCTATGTTTTGGAAGTCGGATGGTGGTGTCGAATGATGTTGAGTTGAGGCGTACTATTCTGACCGAAGCTCATAGTAGTCCTTTTGCTATGCACCCTGGTAGTACAAAGATGTACTGTGAACTGAAGGATGAGTACTACTGGTGGGTTTGAAGAAGGATGTCGCTGAGTATGTGAGCAAGTGCATGGTTTGTCAGCGGGTTAAGGTTGAGCATCAGTTTCCTTCGGGGTTGTTGCAACCGTTGAGGATCCCTGAATGGAAATGGGAGAGGATCACCATGGACTTTTTGTCTGGTTTGCCTCTATCGCTAGCAAAGAATAATTCTGTTTGGGTTATTGTGGATCGCCTTACGAAGTGTGCGCATTTCTTACCTGTGCATACTACGTACACCTTGGATAAGCTTGCAGAGCTGTACATTGCTGAGATTGTATGTCTGCATGGTGTACAAAAATCTATAGTGTCGGATAGAGATATGAGGTTTACTGTAAGGTTTTGGGAGTGTTTACATCAAGCATTGGGTACACGACTGAATTTCAGTACTTCTTATCATCCGTAGACAAATGGACAGTCGGAGCGTGTTATCCAAGTGCTTGAGGATATGTTGAGGTGTTGTGTTATTGAGTTTCGGGGCTCTTGGGAGAAGCACTTGCCTTTGGTGGAGTTTGCTTATAATAATAGCTACCAGGAAAGTATTCAAAGGGCACCTTATGAAGCTTTGTATGGGAGGAAGTGCAGAACTCCTCTTTGCTGGGCTGAAACGGGACAAAAGTTTGTCTCGATGCCGACTTTGTTGAAAGGAACCACTAAGAAGGTGAAGCTCATTTGTGAGCGGTTGAAGGCAGCATCAGATCGGCAAAAGTCTTACGCGGATTTGAAGCGTAAGGAGATAGAATTTGTGGTGGGTGACCGTGTGTTCTTGAAGGTTTCACCTTGGAAGAAGGTGATGAGATTTGGCCGGATGGGCAAGTTGAGCCCTAGGCACATTGGACCATACGAGGTGATAGAACGTGTGGGTCCTGTTGCTTATAAGCTGAGACTACCACAAGAGCTAGAAAAGATACATAATGTGTTTCATGTATCCATGCTTCGGAGGTATAGATCGGATCCTTCGCATCTTATGCCCGTGGAGGAAGTTGAGTTGAATCCAGATTTGACATACGATGAGGAACCAGTTGAGATTTTGGATTCGGACAGTAAGGTTCTCCGTGGTAAGACCATTGAGCTGGTTAAGGTGTTGTGGAGACATCGTGGTGTTGAGGAAGCCACGTGGGAAAGAAAGGAGGACATGAAGAAGCAATTTCCTTACCTTTTTCCTCCAGGTAAATTTCGAGGACAAAATTTCTTAAGAGGGGGATAGTTGTAACACCCTAAATTTGGGCTTAGATGTTTTAGAGTCCGAATCGGACCGGTCAGAAAACGGTTCGAATCTTAAAGGGAGCTTTAGGTAACACCTAGTTCGGGATGCTTTAAAAATATACAAAAATATCTAAAAATCCTCATTTAATATATGAAAGATTATGGTGAAATCAATTTTACAAAATAAGGTTTGGAAATACTACATTTCGGTATAGTGACCAAACCGCAGTTTTTCCAAAAGTTAAATAGTGACTGTTTTGTAAAGGATTGAAACTTTGAATCTTTAAGGAGCTAATTTTACCAAAATGTTTTCATAAGATTTTTCGTTAATTTGGATGATTTTATTAATGTTTTAATTAAAGGAAATGAAGGTTAATTAAATGAGAAACTACCTTTAACTATTCATAACTACTTTTCACAAATTTTCTCTCATTTCATTTTCTCTCCAATTCTTTTCAGCCAAACACATTCTCTCTAGCAATTATACTTTGATTTTCACTTCATTTGATGAGATTTCAATCTTCTTTTGATTCTTAATCATTTCCTCTTCAAATCCTCTTATTTTCCACATTGAGTTTTCAAGAAAACTTGCCCAAATCAAGGAGAAATCATCCATTAGAGGTAAGCTTCGTCCTTCTCCTCTAATGATAAGTTATTTACTAAAATTCCCAAGTTATCAATCCTTTGTTAATGATTTTTGAGTGGTTTTAATGTTATAAACAAGAAATTGTATTAAAACTCAAGATTTTGGAAGAGATCTTGAAGATTTTTGTGGCGAATGACTAGGCTCTGTTTTGAGGTGGTTTTCTAATGTATTTTGGATGTTAATTGATGTTACAAATGAGGTTTTATCAATCAAACCTCGAATAGGTTTGGTTACCTAAGTTTTGTATGCTGGAATGATGGTTTTGGGGTGATTTTGGTGTTCAGTCATAGCTGGAGGTATAAGGACGAGTTTGTAGTGGTTTTTGATGTTAATTGATGTTTAGAAATGATTAGAAGTGATAAATCTCGGCTGGGCTTTGTTTTGGAAGAGTCTGGTGATGTTTTCGGTTGTGTTTGGTAGCCGAAATGAAGTGTTTGGGTAGAGCAGCGAGTTTAGGTGTGTGGCTGATGATTTCTGTAACACCCACATTTCTGTCCTAGAATTTAAAGCCGTAAAAGTTAAATTATTTATTTATTCTTAGAAGCAATTGAGTTTGCAAATTTTTGAATTATGCAATTTGGTCCCTAAAGTTCTTAATTGGGCAATTAGTGCACCAATTCGGATTAGAAAGAAAATTAGATTTGAATTAAGTAGTTTAGCCAATTGGTAAATTAGTGAATTTGAGTTAGTGATATCAAGATCTAAAGTGTGGAATTAAAAGAATACAAAAAGAAATTAAATAACATTACATTCCTTGAAAATCGGATGAAATTGATAAAATTCAATAAAGCATGTAACAAGGTAATTTGATGACCAAATTAAAAGGTTCATAAAGCATGAAAATTGCATGTTAAGGATAAAATATCCTTGGGGCTGCCCTTAGTAAATTAAAAATAGAAGAGATAGACCAAAGGGCTCTTGGGTAAATTAGTAAGCCATCAAATCACCTAAATTAAGGAAGCTTGTCTTCCTTCATCATTTCCTCTCCTTTGCCGTGAAGAAAAGAAAAATAAGGGGAGGGAGAGAAGTCCTAAAGTCTGAAAATTTGAGAGTTAAAGATGGTGAGTTTTTGCTTGCATGGTGGAAGATTTAAGCTATGAAATTGAAGAAGATAGCTAGTGTTGTCAAGAAATTAAAAAGTAAGTTTTCTACTCCTTGTAACTATTCGGTTGAGTTTAAAACCATGCATGCAAACCTAAAACTTGTATGAACATGAAAATATATGAATCTTGAATGAAATAACAAGATGAAATATGGAAATATGTGAAAACTTTTTAAGAACATATGAATAGAGTGAAAAGGGGACTGTTTTGAAAGAAATTGCAAAATCGTGAATATTTGGAAAATTTCTTAGGGATTAAAATCTGAAAATTTTCACTAGGAGAAAGTTGCGAAGAAATGAATATTTTGTTATAAATGATTATTGGTTGCTGGAAAAATGAGTTAAAAAGATGATATTTTGATTAGAACCAAAAATGGTCATGTAATCGAAAGTTATGGAGATTAGGGACTGATTTGGATAAATCGGTAAATTGAATACTTAAGTGTTGAAATTGGAAGTTTATATGGACTGTAAAATGTCATGGAAAAATAGTATAAATCATACCATGAAGGAATTTTTAGATTCAAGTATGTGATTAAGTGTATTTTTAAGCTAGAGTATAAGTTAAGAAAGCTGTCCAGTGGTGTACAATGTAAAAACAGTAACTTTGGAAATTCACCAAAAATTGGATATAAGGTATTTCAAGCTGAAATTTATACTGAATAAACTGTGATATGTCTATAATCATTGAGAAAAAACGGAACTCAATTTCAGTATGTAAATTAAAAGATATGAATTTTTAAAGTTGGGCAGTACATGCTGTCCAGATTTACCGAAATAAGTGTAATTAAGCAATAAACTGTATTGATTCGAATAAGATAAAAATATGAGGTTCACATGAGAGTAAAATTGAGTTTAATACCTTTCCAGCGGTATATGATAAGTTAATTTTGGATTAGTAATTAAAAAGATATGATTAAAACGCTAACTAGTCCTCCAACTAGTTTAATGAAAAGTCAGATTTGAAAATATGAATCCATGCTTGAAATTGAGAAGTAATTTATGATTGAACTGCTTCCTAATATAGTGTGTATTCGTTTTATGTTGAGAATTAAGATCGAAATTGCGAAGAAACTTTGGGGGAAGCTAGGATCGATCACTCGAAGGGAAGAAACAAAGGCATCTCAATTCGAGATCAAGCTTAAGGATTCGTGAGTGTAATTTCGTGAGTGTAATTTTGTTTTAGGGTTGGGACTAGTGTCCGAACCACTTTATTATTTGTAATTTATGTTTCATATGCATGAAATTGGACTAATTGATATTCGGTAATGTGTTTAGTAAGGGAAGGAGATAAAAAGGAAATTGGATGCATAATTTGAAACTTGTGAATTATGTTTGATTGTGTGCAATATGTCGGATGTTTTATATGATGTTAATTGCCATGAATTATATATTCGATTTTGATTTTGATAATTGTTTGAGTATGTGCAAATATGGACTGCCCATGTGGTTAATTGGATGATGAAGAAGCATGAATTGGATTCTTGATAATACTCGATAAAATGAATATGTGGACTGCCCTATGGCATGTTTATGCTATGCCAAAATTGCATGTGATTATGTATGAATGATGTTGCTGTCATGCATGATATTATGATCGAATGAGCATGCAAAGTAAATTCTGAAAAATGTACATGTTAAATGAAATAATGAACTAATTACTTAACAAGATTACACCCTTGGTCGATTGGATGTTTTAGATAAGAACGACATGCCTAGAGTCTGAGCTCACCCTTTTGATATTGCTTTGTGCAATCTTTGATAGTACTTTGTGTACTCTTGATTATAAGATATGTGTTCTTGATTGCTGTTCGAGACACATGATGCTATGGGCATCCATTGTTGTTGCTTTGTGCGACTATTGATGTTGCTTTGAGCAACTATATGCGTTACATGTTACCCTTCCGATGGCTCGAATTTCTGATACGACTATTCTACCATGGGCAAATATATTAAATAAAATGCTTGGGCTATGAAACCAAATTAAAGGTAACGAAGTGAATGAAGGTGACATGATTTATATGAATTGAATGGAATTTGCTAAGTTAGATATAGCTTATGATGTGGATAAATGATGGTGTGACTTAGCATGATATGATATGATATGATATGAATATGAAATGTTATGATATGTGGACATTGGTCCTTTCCGATTATGATATGAAGCATATGAATTGCTTATAAGTCCGATTATGTGAAATTGGGTAATAACCCTATTCGAATACATGGAATTAAGAAATGGAAAATTCTAATTTTTGAATGATATTTTGAGATCATTCGAATGACATGCCTATGGTGAATTTGTGATTTCGATTTGATAAGTGAAAAATGCTATGTATGGATTAGCATGAGATATTGATTAATTCAATTGCTAAGCATGAGATTGAGTACGCCGAAATTTAATTGAATTATGTATTGATCGAATTATATGCAAGCACGTGATAAATATTGTGTTATGTTATGTATTTGAGCATGTGCTATGAATGTTGATATGATATGTATGTTGCAATGTGTATGAATTTTACATGAGCTTAGTTGGGTGAAATTGGATTGTTAAATAACCTAGCTAAGTAAACCCAATGCTTGAACAGGCTAAAGCTCAAGAATGAATTAGATTTAGCATTACCTCGCTAAGTACTTTTTGTACTTACCGCTCCGTTGTTTTCTTCTTCCCAACCTTAGCAGGATAGCTCGGACCTTAAAGCTAGCTTTCGTTGGATCAAAGTTATCAAGTTCTCAAGTTCACAGTTCTGAAATATGTACAATCTAAGTCTTATCTTTAGACTCCTAGATGGTAGCTTTGAAGTCTGTTTAAGAATTTGTTTTGTTGTGTTTGGTCGTAACCTAAGTTTGAAATGGTGTTTGAAATTATATGCTCCGTGATGCTTGGTTAGGAGGCTAGAATCATGTTTTGTATTTAAGTAGGTAGCCTCATTATTTTGGTGTATAAAAATGTAAGTCAAGCTAGTGGTTGTGTCGATTCTTTTTGTTGTCCATAGTCGATAGCTTGACATGTTTAGGGGCATATAAATCATGATATTTTGTAAGGTTATAAGTAAAGGAATTCGAATGCCATGAAATTGGAATCTATTATGTGTTGCATGAAAATTGAATTGATTAATTATTGGTAATTTGGATTAATTTGAAAAATCACCTAGACCATTTAGTTAAGTTTTCGAATGGCATGTAATTGATTAATTAAGTATTCGACAATATGACCTAATTGTAATAGTAATTTGGTAATGATAATAAATGTTTTAATTTGGCTTGTAATTTGGTAACAAGTTTAAAAGAAAGTATGTCTAAGTTTATGTTTGATCATAAGAAGTTAAGAAAAGTTTTTGTTAGCCCATTTTCCGCGTGCGCATTAATATGAATAACTGATTAAAATAATATCTTGTTTTCCGAAATGCTTCCGCTTTTGTCTGATAAGTTCAGTTTGTCCGCCTTTTCCGCTTCCGGTAACGCCCCCGGCTCCCGGCCCGGGTTGGGGGTGTTACAATTTCAATACATGATGATGCATTAATCATCTGCTCTTATGTGTTTTAGAAGTCCTTGAGGGACAAAGAATCAAGGTTTGGGGATTTAGGAAAGGTTTGAAACACCTCCCTAAGTCCAAAAGTAAGTATTGGCTAGATTGCTCACTTAAATGTGGTGGTTGCCCCTAAAATGCTTTTACATGCTCATGGTTTGAGATAGATAAATTCCTATTGTTTTTATGCATGATTTGTAGCATGAGATGATGCTTGAAATGATTTCATGAGATAACATGTTGCATAGTTGAGATTTGAGCTTTTGTTTTAAAGCATGGCAAATGTTATGGTTTTGAAATGAGATGGGAATGATTTGGAAATGTTGCATGAAAAACAGTAGGTGAGATGATGATTTGACATAATATATTGGCATATATGTTGAGATACTTACCGAATATAATTGATCGATCAATAGGATGAGAGTGCACTATAAACTAAAAATTCGTACGTGCTCTTTGGATTAATCCAAAGGGAGAGAACCGATGATGGGCATTCAATCGGGTAGGACTTGGTGAAATACCCAAGCTTTGTGGCAATGAGAGATTCCGCCATGTGAGTACGGTGATGTGAGATCCACCGAAAATTATGTTACTAGACGAGTGAGTACGGTGATGGTAGATGCCACCGGAAGTGTCTAGTGAGTTGTCCGCATATCCGAGTAATAATGAGATGTGAAATGCCAATATAATATATGAAAATGCTTTTGATACACATGTACCTTTGATGAAATGATTTGTGCTATGAGAAATGCATATGAGATTTGTATATGAAATGCTTTGGTGTTACAAGCATGAGTGTGGCTTTGCCATGAGTTTTGCATTGGTTTAAATGCATGAGATAGAATTGAGGTACATGTGTTTTCAAGGAGATGTTGCTTTGAATGGTTTTCAAGCATGAGATAGAATGAGCATGTTGTTCAAAATCTAATGAGAAAGTGTTTTCAATATATGCATTATTGTGTTGGTTTTCTTTAGAGCATGCCTCACTAAGCATTTGTGCTTACGCTCTCTTTTACCAATAATACAGATAATTGAGGTGTTTCCAGGCATCAAGAAGGATAAGAACATCCAAGGAAGTACAAGCTCATGTATGGTGATGTTTTCATACACTTTAGTTTTGATAAATGGCAATGGGAAACCAAGGTTTTATTTGGGAGATATGTTTGAACTCCCTAAGTTTGTGGCATGTTTATGTTGGCATTTATGGGTTGTAAATGGTCCTAAATGTTTTGTTTGAGGTTTGGTTGCTTATATTGGTTTTGAGACTAGGGAGCATGCCTTTAGATTATGTGATCTTGTGTTCGATGCCATGCTCTTGTTAGAGAGTCTTAAATGTGTTTCTTAGTAGTAATATGAGTTGCTGGTATGTTGAAGTGCTCTTTAAGGCATGTATGATTGATTTAAAAGGTGAAAAACCAGCTATATCTGCTGTCACTGGGCAAGGTGTATCGAAACACCCTCAATTGTTTCGAAACAGGGGCTTGTAAATGTAATGGTGTTTCGAAACGATTGAAGTTGTTTCGAAACAGTTTGACTACTGGTGAAGCATGTTTCGATACTGGTCTCGGAACATACCCGAGTACCGAAACGGTTAAAACTGTTTTTATACGGGCGTTTCGGTACGGTGGGTAGGCGTTCCGATATAGTTGACCGTTGGATGCTGATTTGAATTGTTTTGAGTTTTCATGCTTTACATTTTAGTCCTAAATGTTGTGGATGCAATTGCTTGAGCTTGGAATGTCTTTTTAAGCTGAAACTTGACAAAGAAGCATGTAACATGATTAATTTCATATTGGTAATCCTAAAATCAGTAAAGTCCTTCTAATTTCCAAAAATTACATTTTAATCCCTAAACGCGTAATTTAAGCAATTGAGTCCCAAAATGTTATCCGATCACTGTGCCTTTCTCTTCCATGACTCGTGAGTGCTCACTTAGGTTTAACATGCATCTAGATAAGTTTAAAATAAAAAAAGGGTCGGTAATCAAGGTTGACTTTTGGGTTGACTTTGGTTTTCCCTGTGTAATCTTCGTAGTTCGGGTCAAGCGTCTAGGCCGGGCTAAGGGGGTTACAAGTCTCCACCGTCGGATCTGAGAAACGCTTTATAGCTCAGTTCTACGCGTAAGAGGTTTCATATCCCCCACGCTCCCTATGCGTGGCTCTTCAATCTACCGCGTGCGCATGCGAGGCTGAAGCGCCTGACTCTTCTACCACCACCCCGATCACACGTCTGCACCAGTCGTGTCTCCCACCATTCGAGCAATACCAGCAACAGAAAGCCTACCCCTTTAGAGCCATGCGGATAACCTAGGTGAACCAGAAATGCATGTAGCGAACTAGAAAGCCTACCCCTTTAGAGCCATGCAGATAACCTAGGTGAACTAGACGGGATGAATATGGCTGCTTGTTTATGCTTGTCTTCTATCTTATTAATCATGTCTATGACGCACTAACCTATCTCTCTTTTGCCTTTTGCATTTGTTTTGCATACTTGTCATGACATAATGGTGTTGAGTCAAGGTGATTTTACCCAATTCAAGGGCTTTCATTATGAACGGGAGGTTGGTAAAAAGGATATCAATTCACAAACCCGACGGTAGTCAGAGATGAATCAGAAGGGTCAAGGAGAAAATTTACCGAGTGGACGCGTAGTGTCTGACCGTACCTACAGAAGATCCAATGCCCACCATTGAAGAATACAGAGTCTTTCTCCTTCATAAGGAGGTCAAACGAGATCAGATCTACCTCAAACATCCAAAGTCACAAGACTACCCAATCAAGCTCAAGAAGGTGGCCGAGGCGAGTATAGAGACCGATTTAGCTTCGGAGAGACAGTTTGGCTTTTTCATCCGGGACTTGACACTGACACACCCCGACGAATTCTAGACTGTTAAAGAAGAAAGCAAATCTGGCCTCGGCAATTTTGGCCATAAACCTTCATTTTCTCGGACGCAATTCAGAGACACAAGGGGCATCTGTGGGAAATTGCTATGACTACCTTGTAACAAGGAACCTCTTTTATGTCTAAACGAAAGTTGACCTAAGGGGAGTCACCTATACGACCAACACCTTTATTTACATACGCATTTGCACAAATTTTATTCTCTGTTTGTACATCATTTCATAATTATCCATAACATTTAATCTCTAGTCATACATTTATTACGTCATACCCATTGATAATTGGGCATCAAAGTTTTTGTTTAAATCCATGATACATTCAAATCCACGATGCATTCATCACATCATGCTCATTGCTAACTCGGAAAAGACTCTCGTCTCAGCGAAGAGAGAATGAGTGACGGAGTGGCTAGCTTGAACAGCTTCAGGACACTTGGTTCGGAATCAAAGGGACACTATATTGTTTGCAAAAAAAATCCAATTCTCAAGATTGGTGAAAACTGATTGTACCCGGGGAAATGGTACAACTAGCCTAGGGCAAACGACTACCGGTAAAGGCAATTCAAATCCGTTAATCCCTGTGCATTTGGGAAAAATGCAAACCTCGATTCGTGGATAATTTGAATGTCCGTCGAAAAATCCATTTTCACGAATGGTCAAAGGGAAATAAACCCTTTGGAAAAATCCAACGTCACCGTTGGTGTAAATTGATTGTACCCAGGGGAATGGCACGACTAGCCCGGAGCGAACGGCTACTGGTAAAGGCAATTCAAATCCATTAATCCCTATGCATTTGGGAAAATGCAAAAGAAACAAACTAAGTTATGGATTTTTGGCTATTGTTTTGATAAAAACTCCACTTTGAAAACATTTTTGCATTGTTTGATTCTTTAAACATTCCATGAATTCTTTATTGTTTTCCAAAATACACATGTATATACTATTTTATAGAAATACACTTTAATTCATTTCAAAAAGAATTTTCAATTTTTTTCCAAAAACACTGAATGTTGAGGACGTTACAAATGGAAATGCTACCTATCTACTCAAGCCAAGGGAGGAATAACGATGAGTGATCGGAAGTAATAGGCCACTCCCATTTGAATGAATTCTCCTCTCAAGCATTGTTGTTTAAGATCCTTGAATGAAGCGCTAACCCGAAAAACATCTACCACATGAAGACTATTTTGATATCCAAATATTGGAGGACATTTAGACCCAAGCCAAGGATCACTTCTACGCTAGGGGGCAAGAGGATGAAAGAGTGTGGACAAGTGAGCAACTTTCAGTCTTAACCATGCTATGAAGATGAAAAAGTGCAATAAAGGAGACACTTGGTCTAATCTTTACCAAGAAAGTCATACAAAGGATGACAAACGGAAATTCGTGCTCAAGGAAGCTGACCCAAGCCAAGATCAAAGTCACCAACATGTAAGCCCTGATAGACAAAAAGGGCTATAAGAACTCTTCATCCAAATGCATCGAAAAATGACGAAAAGAAAGTTTGTCCCCAAAGAGCCCACGAAAACCAAGTTTTACCATTATCGCATGCATGTAACTAAATAGAAAGAAAAGAAATACAAAAAAACATCAAATTTCAGAGGCATTTTTCTTCCATTATCGCATGCATGTAACTAAAAAGAAAGAAAGGGAGAGTTTTACCTTCGTCGTGTCGATTTTCTCCTCTCGTCGATTCGACTTTCCGTCATCGAGAAGCCAATGAGCCTTTGCAATGCATGAGCGGTGAGATGATGGTGCGGTGAACGGGAGAGGCTACTGGTTTTCAAAGAAAAGAGTTTTTTTAGTTTTGACTTCGAGTTTTCAAAACAGATTTGGGTTTCTTTTTTAAGGCTGTGAAAAAAGAAGCTTTTTTCTCGTTTTTGTTTTAGGTTTTCGACGCCGGTTAAGGGCCGCCAACGAAGGGAAAGCAAGGTTTTTTTGCTTCGAAGGCACTCTCTCTCTTCCCTAAAGGTTACAGCCGATTTGGCCAAAAGGGAAAAAAAGAAACCTATTTCAGTGGTTTTATAGGGTTTTGAGGTTTTAAAATAGGGCCAATCCCCCTTTTGGTCATTTTGTGTTTCTGAAATTACCCCCAGGGTGTTTCCGTCCATTCAAAACACGACCCAGGTCCCTGAAGCTTCTTAAAAAATTTCAATATCATCCTGACTTAGCGTTAAATTTAAAGGAAAGGAAATATAACTATTAGCCAATAGTCCCCTATGTTTTTGCATAAGCTTTTTAACTATTCTTTTTAGATTACGTATATCGTACTCCTTTATTGTTTTTTATGATTATCCAATGTGGCGGCATATTGTTTGTCTTAATATAATGTATAGGTCATATTATATTATATAGTTTACATATTACACTATGTTACGTATGTATATATATATATATATATATATTATGATTATCTATTTATCTTATGTTTACACTTTATGCTATGTATTTACATCTTTATTTGCTCGCATTTATTTTAATTTTGGATCGAACATGATTCACCTGCGACTCGGTTTGCTTACTAACATCTAACGGGACTTACTAACTATTAATCTCAGCTTTTATGTTTCTTGCACTCTAATTTCCTTTCAATTTGGTCCTTTCCGGATATTTATTTCATTATTTGCATTTTACTTAATTTTTCGTTAAATTCGTTCCCATATCCGGCACAATTTAATTTTGCGCATTTTATTATTGTTGTCATTACCTTTTGTTCAATCTGGTCATTTTTAGATTTTTGTTTTTTTATATTTAGTCTTTAACCACGAGCATTTAATTTAATACACCATGTTTTGTGTTGTTTTCATGCTTTATTTATTCTGGATATCATTTCGGGTGTCTACATATTCATGCATTTAGGTTTTAAAAAATTAATTTTGTTTTCTAAAAAAGGGGTGCGTTGTTGTGAAACCGATATTTTAATTTTGATATAACTAAAGAACCTAAGGACTAAATTGAACATGTGAAAACGAATTTTTAAGTCCTTAAACCTCTCTATATGTTTTAAAAAATATGACTAAGTTAATAACTGAATTTATCAAATGTTTTCTAAGTGTTCTTAAAGCCAAAAGAGTGATTTTCGAGTCACCGTTTCGAAACGGCCTTAGGCGTTTCGAAACAGTTTTGAAACTGTGAGTTCATGTTTCGGAACGGGTATCAAAACGATTTCAACACTGCCAACCCGTGTTTCGAAACAAGTTTCGAAACGGCTTAAGAACATTAGGACACCGTATCGAAACGACATCCAGTGTTTCGAAACGGCTTTAAAACTTATTTGAAAAATATGACCGTTGAATGTTTTTAACTGATTTTAAACAAGTCGTTAAGGCGTATCGAAACGACTTGAGATCGTTTCGATACGATCCTTGACAGTGGAAAAATGTTTCGAAACGGCTCTTAGCGTATCGAAACAAGTCTAATCGTTTCGATACGGGCTCTTTAATGCACCCAACGACTCTTTCTATTTTGGTCTGTTTCGAAATAGGGTCGGGCGTTTCGAAATGGTTGGTTGCAGACTGCATTTATGGAGGGAAGATAACACCCCCAACGGCTCTATTGATGAATGTTGTAACCCCCTTGTCCCGGTCCGGACGTTTGACCGGTCCGAGTAGGCTACACAGGGAAAACCGATGTGAAACTCGTTAAGGTCCCACCTCGGTTAGCAACCCTTGAAAATTTCTTTTATTTAAATCTCGTCTAAATGCATTATTAAGTCCTATGTGAAACACGACAGCGGAAACACAAGCAATATAACAAAGACCATCCAAAACAACACATTAAAACAACCCGTTTTTCCTTTTTAAGTAGGTCGTATCGATACACCTACAGAGGGTATCAATACGCCTTGACCAAGTCAACTGCCTCTAGTCAAACTAGGCAGACCGTATCGATACAGCCCTTGGGCGTATCGATACACCCTCCTCGGTCAACATCTTGCGGTCAACAATATTAGACCGTACCGATACACCTATAGCTCGTATCGATACGCCAAAAACTCAGAATTTTAGAAAAGGTTTGGCGTATCGATACACTCCCGCGTATCGATACGATAGGCCGAAATTGAGTCCCAAAGTGTAGGACCGTATCGATACGACCCTCAGGCGTATCGATACGCCCTGCACTGCAATACCCAAATTTGCAGCAAAACGACTTAAGACTCGACTCTAGATGCAATTTACGACTCCCCTAGCCACAAACAACATACATTCAACCTTTAACAACCAAGATGTCAACATACAAGTCATCCAAAACGAACAAGGATCATGCATCTAAAAGATTCATACATCTACTCAAAACGAGACAAACTTAGCACTTAAGGGTTCATGCCTTAGAAACAAAACATATAGGCATTCATGACATGCAACATAAGCAAGATTTACAATTCAAACGAAGCATCCAAAAGCCAAACCAACATCCACATATATCAAAGCTCAAATCAACAACACATATCCCATTGCTTGACTATTACAATCTTTCATTTAAAGTTCATACTTGAGCTAACCAAAAGCGACACTTGGAGACCTTTCCTTGCCCTTGCCACCCACAAGCTACTGATCTACATTGTCGAACAAAAAGGAGCATAAGCATAAAAGCCTAGTGAGGGTAAGCTCATAAAACAAACCTTTGACAATGAAGGGTCCAAGCACGAGCAACAACCAAGATAAAATGCATGATCTTACCTCTGATCTTAAGCTCATAAGTCCAACACACGAAGATACATATAACAATGTATTAACAACAACATATATCAATCCATATTGGAATCACATTTCATATCATATTGACACCTAGCTATGACTCGAATACGCGGATAACACGTTGGAACTCACTTCTAACACAACCATTACCTTCGGTGGGATTACACTCATCACTGGTTCTCGCGGAGGGGATTCCACTCATCCTCACGCCCCGTCGATGGGATTCCACTCATCACCGACTAATATATAAACATTTCCGGTGGAATATTACATCACCGTACTCCTCCTTGATGACTTAACGCCACCAAGGCCACGCACAAATTTGACTCTCGTGTGCACACTAACATCCTAATGATCGATCATTGTACCCAAGCATATTAATGCCAATATTAAACACAATCCATAACCTTTCACAACATCATTTCATATCAACTTCCGTGCTTAGCACGTACTCACCATGATCACTATCATGCACAATTTAAAATCCAAACCACATGCATAACAATGCATCAAACCATGCCTCAACAACATGTATAACACAATATACATAATTACCATAAACACAAATAAACAAGAGGCATAACAAGCTATTAGGAGTTCAACCCAAAGTTTCCTAAACTAAGCTTGAGATTAGGCAACCACCCTAATCTCAACTTTAGGTGGGTTTACCAAGCCCAACCTAAGTCCACATGCTTGAACGAATATTTAAAAACCATTTAAAAACAGTAATCACTCATCGACCACTCCACTTAGCCCAAGCCGACTAGCCTACCAAGCATCCAAGTCCGTATTCGAGCCCGAAGCTTCTCCATTGTTTTCTCTTGCTTCTAACCATTCAAAAACAATACATTAGCCCCAAAATCAGCCACAAACCCAAAGTTTAACACCAACACACAAATCCACTACAATTCTCACAATTCAAAGCCAAGTTCATTCTTCAATTTCTCATTTTCGTACTTCCACAAAGACCCATCAAAAATCAGCAATGTAGTCATCCAAAGCACACCTAAACATGTTCAAAACACTACCCAAACATATTATAACCATCAACCCCCAATTTCCAACATCAAACACACCCACAACTAACCCCAAAACCCTTCCAAGAACCCCTCAAAACCCAAATCCGGGAATCATTGTAAAACTCTTTAAAAATCACATATGTTGGACCTTATGGTTCCTAAACAACTTATCTATCAACATTAAACCAAAAGCTTTGATAAAGAATTATAAAGCTCCAACCTTTAACCAAAACTTTCAAAAAACCCAAATTACAAAATACATAGTTTTAGTGAAATCTAAAGATACCAAAATGAAGAGGAGACCAAGGCCAAGTCAAAAATGTAATTACCTCTTGAAAAGCACTAGGGATGAAGTTGAAAAGTGATGGAATAGTAACTAGAGAGAAGCTCTCTCTTCTTGTCGTGAGATAGCAAAAATGGGGGAGTGGGGAAGATGACAAAGTGATATTTTAATAAAAATGGGTTTAAAATTTGAAAGATCATCTATTTACAAAAATGGCATTAAAATGGCTATTGGGCTTCAATATCACAAATTTGATCCAACACTTTAAATTTAATTTTGCAAAACAAAACCGAGGCATTATTTTATTTATTTATTTCACCCGACCCCCAAATCCGAGTGTTACAAATGCAACAACCACAACGGCTAGAATTCAATGAGAAGGTATAAAAGGGATCTCTAAAAGCTTCAGCAACAACTATTGATCCAAAAGCAAACATTCAAACATCAAATCCAAGCATTTGTGCCTAAATCTCATTATTGTCTTGTAACCCCAATTGTATTTTTCATTCTTATTTCAATTGGGTTGAGTGCTTGTAATTGGGCTATATTGTGTATTGAGAGATACTTGTTTAGCCAACAACTTCTTTGTTTCAATTGTGTGGGGATTGGGTCAAATTTTGGGTAGAAAATTTGACCGAAAATTATAAGGGTTACCTCCTTAGCCTAGAAAAGGGGAAGAGCAATTAGTGGAATTGTTGCAAATCCTTAGTGAAGCTAAGGTAGTGGATGTAGAGTTCAATTGGAACTTGAACCACTCTAAAATTCCTTGTCTACCATTTTTATTTGCAAATTCCACCACCAAGAACTTTAAAAATCCAATTCACCCCCTCTTGGTTTATTTCGATCATTCGATCTACTCAACAATTGGTATCAGAGCCTACCTCTTTGAGGATTAACAACCACAAGAGGAGTTCCTAGGAAGAGTGTGATCATCCAAAAATAGAGAGATGGCATCTACCTCCGGTTCGAGCATGTATGAGTCTCAATCCACTACAAAACCACCTTTCTTCAATGGTGACAACTATCCGTTTTGGAAGAATCGGATGCACCTCTTCATCAAGTCCAACGATTACTTAGTTTGGGATGTCATTGAAGATGGCCCCTACATTCCATTGAAGCAAGATAGTGAAGGGAAGATGGTTTTGAAGAAAAAGATGGAGATGAGTGAAGAAGAGAGGAAGAAGATCCAAATAAATGACAAAGCTCTTCACATGCTCTTTTGTTCTTTCGGTCCGGACATCTACTCCAAAGTCTCATCCATTGAGAGTGCCAAAGAAGTGTGGGATACTCTTGAGACCACCTATGAGGGAACCAACGATGTCAAGGAAATCAAGATTGGAATTCTCAATCTTAGTTATGAGAATTTCAAGATGGAGCCCGATGAGACGGTTTCCAAGATGTTTGATCGCTTCTCAACCATAGTCAATGGGCTTAAAGGATTTAGAGAGACTATACCGGAAGACAAGCTTGTCCGAAAGCTACTCTACTCACTTCCCGAATCTTGGGATGGGAAGAGAAACGCCATCATAGAAGCCAAAAACTTGAAGACTTTAAAACTTGATGAGCTAGTGGGTTCTCTCCTTAGTCATGAGATTATGAAGCAAGGAAGGGAAGAAGAGAAGACGAAGGAAGAGAAAAGAGTAGAGAAGTTAGAGGTATAAAAGAAGAAGAAGATGGGAATAGCTCTCAAAGCTTCATTACTTGAGGAGAGCTCTTCTAGTGAGAAGGATGAGCTAGAAGAATTGGCTATGATAGCCAAACGATTCTTACGCTTCAGAGGTCCAACCGGGGAAGAAAATTCAAAGAAAGATGGACTTCAAAGGTAAAAACAAAGAAGAAGCAAGAGATCAAATCATTTGCTTCGAGTGCAATAAACTCGGCCACATACGTTCGGAGTGCCCTCAACTCAAGAAGAAGGGCTTTGAGAAGAAGAAGAAGCTCAAAGCCAAGCTTGCTACTTGGAGTGATGAGGAGTCATCCGAGGATGACGAACAAGAAGTGGCCAACCTTTGCCTCATGGCACTTGAAGAAGATTCCTCTATGGTAACCTCTAACTCATCATCTTTAGATTTTACATATGATGAATTAAATGATGCATATTGTTGCGTGTAAAAGAGTCTATCGCAATTGTAGTGCAAGTGTACACGACGCAAGTAGTAAGTGATACGAAGTATCGGATATCGTCTCCACAGGGATTGGGCTAATGACTTCACCTAAATTCACTGCACGAAGTAAAGAAAAATATTTGAGAGTTGTCACGAGAATAATAAAGTAAAAACGCAAATAAAAGAATTGAGTTATCAAGATAGAGAGAATGGGCTGGTATTGAATTGCTCAGTAGTGCAGGTATTGGATTGCTTAGGATCTCCAGTTCTGTCGTCGCGCCCGTCGCCGACAGCACCTGTCGCGGCAGCTGTCCGTTAGCTGTCGCGGCAGCGAACACTAACTCCGTACTTCAAGCTTGGCAAGAATCCCAGATCTGCCTTGCCCTATCCCTAGGCACAAGTCTGTCGATGATCACGTCTTTGATGATACCTCCCGGCGTGAATCGAAGGATGAACACCGATGTGTATGAATTCTTCCTTAGCCACTTAACCTCGCCCTATCCCTAGGCACGAGATGGTTCAACTATAAACTAGAGAACGCGCTCTTATCTCTTTCGTATACTTAACTCTCCCGATGCTAAGTAAATAGATAACCTCACAATGCTCTCTCGATGCTCTTGCAAGATATTAAAACCAAGATAAAAGAACTTGAAGTCTATTTTATTGAACTTGGAAAATCCTAAAACAAAACAATCCTTGCAACTACTCTACAAAACAACCCGTAGCCCTAGGGGGAATTTAGAACATGTCGGTGACAGGTAAACGGCAGGGGTTTTTGGTTTCGGTTATGGGGTAATCGGTTGTGCCCTAGGTTAAATCTATGCCCTTATATAAGCTTTGGGCTCAAGTTATCTAAGGTAACAAGGATTACAACTTTAATTAAAAGTAAGATTCTAATAAAGACTAAATATCTAAAGACTCCTACTTTCCAGCCGCATCCTTGCTTTTAGGAATTTCCTCTCCTTGGGCTTTGGTTTGACATATCTTTTGATCCGGGGCTTGGAAAAATATGTGGCTTTCACACGACAGACGAGCAGATTTTTCTTTATCTATCGAGGTCCACTTTGCTTTTGCTCTTCATAAGTCTGCTGTCACCATGCTGTCACGACAGGTCCATGACAGGTTCGTCTTCTTCGGCTGCTTGTCCAGTTCAGCTTTCCTGCTTATCTGCCCTGCGCCTGCCTTCAACATCTACTATGGCAGATACCTGCAAAAATAGCCATCTTTCAGTAGAATCCGTGCCTTTTATATAATTGTGATGTTTATTGAAAACTAACCTAAATGCAATGCAATGATGCTTGAATGCAGCAGAAATATGGGTTAAAAAGGGTGTAAATAATAGAACTTTTACACACTCAACACACCCCCAAACTCAAGTTTTTGCTTGCCCTCAAGCAATGAAGACTTAAAAGAAAACTGAAAATTTTTGTGTTGGCCTTCAAACAGTGAACTGTCCCTTACATGTCGCTCATTCTCTATGGCGGCAGCAGCCTGTCGAAAAAGTTAGGATCTGTCCGGAATCTCCCTATAGCTCTCGTGCAGTGTGTGCATGCTTGTGAACAGTTATATGCTAAGACTCTCTTAGTTTCACTAGAATATTCAACTTCTTAACTCGAATTTTTATGCCAAAGTTTATTTCTTTAGAAGGCACATTTTCATGCTTCTTTTTCTTCTATTTTCAAGCTAAGTTTTTCTAGAGCCAGTTTCGGGCACCTCTAGTTAGCTTCCTAGAGCCGGTTTCGGGCACCTCTAGGTTTTTGATTTTCTTTTGCTAAACTTCTTTCCTAGAGCCAGTGTTAGGCACCTCTAGGGGCTATTCAAGTTCTAAGCATCCTATTCTAGTTTGGCTAAAAGAAATCTAAGCAATATAACAGTCACAAAAGTGTTTAAGTTTTCAGAACTATAGAAAGGCTCTAAACTTTTCCTTAACTTGTCCTAAAGATGCTGCCACGATAGAGCCGTCATGACAGGTAAGTTAACTTCACAGTTTTAAGCCAACAGTTTAAATTTTCTATGTATATTTTTTTAAGAGAAAAATAGATAAAAAAATAAGACACAACAATTAATAAAAAGATGTACTTAAGACTCCATTAATGATGGAGGGTTGCCACCCCCAAACTCGAGGGTTGCATTGCCCTCAATGCAAAATGACATGAAAAATAAAAGAAAGAAAAAGTACATCACAAAATATAAAGGCAGGCAGCAATAATAGGAAAATAAAAACTTAAATTTTAGTCGCTGTCCTCACTGCTGCTGCTGACGCGGATCTGATGGCGGCGTCTGCGCTGTGGAGGGGGCTGGGCAGGTTCAGGAGCAGGTTGAGGGGCAGGTTGCTCGGCAGGTTCATCGGCAGGTTGAGGGGCAGGTTGTTCCACTAGCCGGACGTCGGAACTGCTACCACTGTTCCAAGAGCTGCTGGTGTTGATGGATTTGGGCAGCTTTTTCTTGTGTGCCACGTGCTTAATTCGCTTGACCCGCGTAAAGTCCCTCTCCAAATTCCTCCGGATAAGAGGGCTGTCATCAGTGGCAGGTCTCTTGGTTCCTCGAGGGGAGGTGACTGCCGGTGGGCTGCCTTCTGCCGTTGGGGCAGGGGTTGGTGTGGAAGCGGCAGAATGCATATGGGGAGAGACAGGTGGTGTGGGTGTGGGGGAAGGGATATGGAAATAATGGGCGGGGAAGGTGGGGAAGATGACATCCGAATAATGTAAAGTATTAGTAATGAAATTTACCGTTGCATTTGAGAAGTCGCGGATAAAAGTCATCAAACCCATTTGCCGCTCCTCTACCTGTAGGATTGCAGCAAGGATGTGGGCGGACTGGTTTGTCGGAGCAGTGTCGGCGGCAGCTTCTGGGGCAGGGTCGGTGGCAGGTTCTTCATCGGAGTCAGCAGGAGGGGCATTTGGGTCGAAGGCGTTGATGGGTGATACGACTATGACCTCTATGAGGCTGGATATGTTGTTGTCAGTCCAGCCACTGCCCATCTTTATTTTGTCGGAGGGTTCTTCGGGTACAGCAGCACATCGGCAGAGGGAAGTAATGGTGAACGGCAGGCACAAGCGAGAGTCGGAGCGGAAGGCACAATCGAGGATGCTGTCCCTCATATATCTGCCCACATTGATGGGCCTGTCGTGCATAATGGAGTGGATAAGGGCTAGCCGCTGTCAATTGACTGTCGTGTGGTGGGAAGAGGGCAGGATCCGCTTTTTGATGAAAGCGTTCCAAAGTTTTGCCTCGAGGAGGAGCTGCCCCCTGTTGACGGAGTGGGGGTTCTTCTTGCTGGTTGTCCATGATGTACCAGCCTCTGTCAGCTCCACCATGATAGCATCATACGCAGCAGCGTCAAGGGTGTCGAGAAATTGTTGGTGAGCATCATCATCGGGGCCAAAGAAGAGGCCGAACATATGGTTGATGCTGTTGGCTGTGAAGGGTACTTCCACGCCTCGGACGGTGACAGATGTCGTCGTTTTGCTGTCTATGGCCTCGTAAAACTCCCGGACCAAGGTATCATTCAGCTCTGCCGGCTGTTCGGCAAAATCTTCCCATAGCTGTGCCGTGATGGCCTTTATGATGAACGGCCGGAGTCCCATATGGGGGGCATTTCTGTTGTAGATGAAGCCACGCTCCTCCCATAATTCTTTGTTGGCGAAGGGTGACGCTGCTGCAGAAGAAAAAGCGGCAGCAGCGGTACGACGGGTCTGTCTCGACGACATTTTGGTTGCAAGGGCTGTGAAAGAGAGAAAACAAATAAAACTAGAGGAGATAAACAAGAGAGAAAAATCAGAAGTGATGAAAAATGAAAATGGGAAGGGGTTTATATAGCGGTCGAGTAGCTGCCCATTTAATGCCGCAACGGCAGGCGGGAATAACGGGGCGGCAGATTGGATGTAGCGTGTATGACGCGTCTGACACGCATTTATGCGTCTGCCGCACGCTTCTGCGTCTGCCGTGTCAGTCTGTTGACAGCCTGTCATATCCGTCTGCGGCGGCAGCCGAAACGACAGGTTTCCATAAATGGGCTCTATTGGGCTGATGGATGGGCGGTGGGCTTGGGTCACTTCTCCTTTTCTTCTTGACTCCTTTATTTCCTAAAAACTGAAATTAGAAAAACAAAACATTATTCGAAAAAAAATAAACCTAATTTCCTAAATAATAATAAATAATAAAATAAATAAAAATAAAAATTAGGTTAAATTAGGGAAGCCTTGTGGGGCATCTCCTAAAGTAACCACTTCCTGTATTCCTGGGGCTTCAGTCCCCTGATAGTGCTTTAGGCGTTGTCCATTGACTTTGAATTGGTGCCCGTCTTTTAATGATTGAATTGTGATGGCACCATGGGGAAAACTTGTATTACTTGGAACGGGCCAGACCATCTAGACTTTAGATTTCCTGGGAAGAGTTTAAGTCTGGAATTAAATAACAACACAAGCTGCCCTGGGCAGAACTGTCGTGGCAGCAGTTTCTTGTCGTGCCACTTCTTAGTCTTTTCCTTGTAGATCCTTGCGTTGTCGTAGGCCATTGTCCGTAATTCTTCAATCTCGTTCAGATCTAATAACCTTTTCTGGCCGACCTTGTCCAAGTCCATGTTCATTGCCTTGATTGCCCAATATGCCTTGTGTTCGATCTCGACAGGCAAGTGACAGGTTTTTCCATAAATCAGTCGGTATGGAGACATGCCCAATGGAGTCTTGAAAGCTGTCCTGTATGCCCATAATGCATCATTCAGAAGTAAAGACCAATCTTTCCTAGTTGGTTTAACCATCTTTTCAAGAATGTTCTTCACTTCCCTATTGGATATCTCAGCCTGTCCATTGGTCTGTGGGTGGTATGTTGTCGCGATCCTGTGCTTGACACCATATTTCTTCAAAGCGGCAGCAATTACCCTATTATCAAAATGTCTCCCCCCATCACTGATAATCGCCTTAGGGATGCCAAATCTAGAAAAAATATTTTTGTGCAAAAACTTTTGGACCGTTTTGGCATCATTCTTTTGAGTTGCAATTGCTTCTACCCACTTGGAGACATAATCCACTGCTAGGAGGATGTAAAGATTTCCACACGAAGATGGAAAAGGTCCCATAAAATCAATCCCCCAAACGTCGAAGATCTCGACTTCTAAAATGTTCTGCAGTGGCATCTCGTTTCTCCTCGAGATGTTACTTGTCCGCTGGCACCTGTCACAGTTCTTGTAAAAGTCCTGTGCATCCTTATACAGTGTCGGCCAGTAGAACCCTGACTGCAGCACCTTGGCAGCAGTTTTATTGCTTTCTAAGTGACATCCATATTGTGAAGCATGGCAGTGATGGAGAATGTCTTCTTGCTCTTCTTGTGGTATACACCTCCTTATAACCTGATCTGCGCACATTTTGAAAAGAAGAGGTTCGTCCCAATAATAATGTTTAACATCATTTTGGAACCTCTTCCTGGCTTGATAATTAAGATCAGAAGGTAATATTCCGCTAACTATAAAATTAACGAAATCAGCATACCAGGGAAGGTCAGAAGACTTACCTGCCACCATGGCTGTCGCGACAGCGATTGCGATAGCAAAGAGCTGCTCATCTAGGAAGGTCTCCAATATTTGTGTCTCATCGAACGGTAAACTCTGTCCCATCTCCAACCTCGACAGGTGGTCTGCCACCTGATTTTCTGTCCCCTTTTTGTCCTTGATCTCAAGGTCGAATTCTTGTAGTAGCAAGATCCACCGTATCAATCTAGGCTTTGCATCCTTCTTTGCGAACAAATACTTGAGGGCAGAATGGTCGGTGTGTATTATTACTTTCGTTCCAAGTATGTAAGAACGAAACTTGTCGATGGAGAAACCACAGCTAACAGCTCCTTTTCTGTGGTTGTGTAGTTCACTTGGGCATCATTCAACGTCTTGCTGGCATAGTAGATGACGTGAAACAGCTTATCTCTGCGCTGCCCAAGTGCTGCCCCGACAGCATAGTCACTAGCATCACACATAATCTCAAACGGCTGTGTCCAGTCTGGTGGTTGTACTATGGGGGCTGTCACTAGCTTTTCCTTCAGAACCTTGAATGCTTAAGTACATTCTACATTAAAGTCAAAGGGTCGGTTCTGCTCTAAGAGATGACATAGGGGCTTCGTGATTTTCGAGAAATTTGCGATGAATCTCCGATAAAAACCCGCATGCCCTAGAAAACTCCTAATGCCCTTGACTGTAGTCGGCGGCGGCAGCTCCTCTATGACTTCTATTTTAGCCCTGTCGACTTCTATCCCACGGCAGCTAATCTTATGGCCAATGACTATCCCTTCATCCACCATAAAGTGGCATTTTTCCCAATTTAGAACAAGATTAGCTTTTTCACATCTTTCAAGTACCTTTTGAAGGTTGTCGAGGCAGCTCTCAAAATCGTCTCCAAAGACGGAAAAATCATCCATGAAAATCTCTAGGAAGTCCTCTACCATATCGGAGAATATGGCCATCATGCACCTTTGGAAGGTGGCAGGTGCGTTACAGAGGCCAAACGGCATCCTCCTAAATGCGTATGTTCCGTAGGGGCATGTGAAAGTCGTTTTCTCTTGATCCTCTGGTGCAATAGCAATTTGGTTATAACCTGAGTAACCATCAAGAAAACAATAGTAAGGTTTACCCGCTAATCTATCAAGCATTTGATCAATAAAGGGTAAAGGAAAGTGGTCTTTTCGGGTAGCTTTGTTAAGCTTCCGATAGTCCATACAAACCCTCCAACCGGTCACAGTCCTGGTTGGGATTAACTCATTGTTTTCGTTGGTTATCACGGTCATGCCTCCTTTCTTGGGAACACAATGCACCGGGCTTACCCATTTGCTGTCGGAGATGGCGTAAATAATACCAGCATCTAACCATTTGATTATCTCTTTACGCACTACCTCCTTCATCGCAAGGTTTAACCGCCTTTGGGCATCAATAGTCGGCTTATGATCTTCCTCTAGGAGGATTTTGTGCATGCATATTGCTGGACTAATGCCCTGTATATCTGCTATCGTCCATCCAATCGCCTTTTTGTGCTGCCTTAACATGTCAATCAGCTGTCGTTCCTGTTCCTGCGGCAGCTTACCAGAGATGATTACGGGCAGTGTATCATTACAACCAAGATAAGCATATTTAAGCTGCCCTGGAAGGGGCTTAAGTTCTAAGACAGGTGGTTCAACAGTAGATGGCTTTTGGATTAAATGGTTGTCCGAAGTGTAATTCAAGGGTTCGAATAACTTACCTAGACGATGGTCTAACCAGTCTACCTCCTCATGACCTTCAGTATCAGTTGTATCGGATTCAGAGGAGTCACTGTCATCGGTGCTATCGTCGTTGCTGTCGTCATTGCTGTCGTGACAGGCCTGTAGATGGCTGTCGCAGCAGTGACCAAATTTTATATCACGGCAGCCCGACCTGATGCAGGGTTGATCAAAGGTCACCTCAATGATGGCCTTGCATTCCTCATCCACATCAGCATGTTTCATCGCTTGGAGAACATTCAACTTAATTTCTTGATCGTTCACGCGTATGGTGAGTTCTCCTTTCTCCACATCAATCAATGATCTTCCCGTGGCTAAGAAGGGTCGCCCAAGGATGACTGGTGCGTTTTCATCTGCCTCACAATCTAAGATAAGAAAGTCAGCAGGAAAAATAAGCTTATCCACTCTTACCAAAATATCTTCAATTTTTCCCTCGGGGTGAACGTAAGAGCGGTCGGCTAGCTGTAGGGTAACTGTCGTGGGCCGCGCCTTGCCAATACCTAGTTTCTGAAAAACAGATTTGGGCATTAGATTAACACTAGCACCAAGATCACATAATGCCTTACCCACAAATTTGTCGCCGATTACACAAGGTATGATGAAGCTCCCCGGATCCTTCTTTTTCTGGGGTGGCTGCCGATGAAGAATACTCATGCAACCTTCTGTCATCTTTACCGTTTCAAATTCCCCAAGTTTAGATTTTTTTGACATAACATCCTTGAGAAATTTAGCATAACCTGGCATCTCTCTAACAGCATCTAACAACGGAATATTAATATGAACCTGTTTAAAAATATCATAAATCTTTTTAAGTTGAGATTCATGCTTAGCTTGCTGTATCCGTTGCGGAAAAGGTGGTGGAGGACGATAATCAGCAATGCGTCCTTCCCACTGCATGCGTATCTGAGGACGGTAATCATCGTTTTTCTCCTCTGTCGCTTCTGCTGTCGTGACAGGCTCATCGGCAGCAGTCTGTTTATCACCTGTCGGGGCAGCTTCCTCGGCAGATTTATCCAAGGCGGGTTCCTTCTCTGTTTCAGCTTTTTCTTGCCCTGGTAGCTTCTTCCCACTCCTAGTAGTAATCGCCTTACACTGCTCATGTGTGGGTGGTCTAGCATTCTCAGTATTGCTAGGAAATCCTCCAGTCTGCCTCGGCTTAATATGTTGCGACACCTGACCCATTTGTGTCTCTAGAGATTTCAACGTAGCCTCATGATTTGTCATTCTCATCTCGGTTTTATCTATAAAATTTTCCGTCTTCTTGACAAACTGATTTATATTCTCCATATACGTACCGGTCTGAGACATAAAGGTGGCCAGAGTCTGTTCCAATATACTACTCGTGGCAGGTGGTGGCTGCTGTTGCTGCGGCGGCAGGTGCGGCGGCAGGTTCTGCGGCGGCAGTTGCTGTCGCGTCAGCAATCTAGGACCCCCCTGATTCTGATGATGTGCTTGTGGATTCAGGGCATTGTTAGGATTACTCCAGGAAAATTTGGGATCCTTCCTCCAATTAGGGTTGTAGTTGTTAGAGTTATAATTTGGCTTGTAATTTCCAACATATTTTCCCTCTTCTATATTTATTGGACATTCATCCCTACTATGATTTCCCTCACAAGTAGCACACACTTCCTCAACAGCAAATCCTTGTAATTCATCATCATTCAATAACTTTTTCATTGCTTTAGTAAGGAATGCTACCTGCGATTTCATAGTGCTGTCGGCCTCATAGTCCTTAACAGCAAGTACCCGTTTACCCCCTCTTCTCGCGGTTGGAAACTGCTCCTCATTCTTAGCCAGATGTTTCAAAACTTGCAGGGCCTCGTCCGGATCTTTATCCAATAATAGTCCATTTGCTGCAGAATCAATTCGAATGCGAGTTTGTAAGTTAGCAGCATTATAGAACTTAGTTACCTGATTCCAGACGGGGAATCCATGCATTGGGCAGTTTCGAAGAAGAGTTGTAAATCTGTCCCAGGCCTCGTGCATTGGCTCGTCATCTTCCTGTTGAAAAGTAGCAATTTCGTTACGTAATCGCTCAGCTAAATGTGAAGGATTAAAACGAGACAAAAATTCACGATTTAAATCTGCCCAAGTCATAATAGAACCCGACATAAGTTTATTCCACCAAGTTTTAGCTCTGTCCCTCAATGAATGAGGAAATAACCGAAGCCTCAGTATCTCCGGACTAACTCCTGGTAGTCTAAACGAACCACAGATCTCCTGGAACGTTTTGAGATGCTCCCTGGCATCTTCTGTCACAGAACCACTGAACTGCCCAGCGTTGTTGATCATACTAAACATGACAGGTTTAAGCTCGAAGTTATCAACATCGATATTCGGCAGCGTGGTCTCCAGTTCTACATGATCGTTCAGCATGTAGTCACGACATGACCGTCGTCCATCTGCCGCGGGCGGGTCATCGACAGGCGGGATATCTCCACCGGCAGGCTGATTACGGGCCATCTACTCTAGCTGTTCCTCAAGGTATTCGTTTCTGTCTAAAAGGCGGCGAATCTGTTTCTTGAGATTGAAGGAAAGTTCGATCTCCGGATCTAATTTATACTCAGGATCTTCGCCTCTTTTAGATCTGCGCATAAACAAGAAAACCTCGTGAAAAGCAAGAGTTGAAAACACAAAAGAAAAATTAAAGAAAATTTAAATAAAAACAAAAAACGAAAATAAAAACAAAAAGTGCAAGGAAAGAAAGGTGTGGTTATGTTGCCAATCCCCGGCAACGGCGCCAAAAACTTGTTGCATGTAAAAGAGTCTATCGCAATTGTAGTGCAAGTGTACACGACGCAAGTAGTAAGTGATACGAAGTATCGGATATCGTCTCCACAGGGATTGGGCTAATGACTTCACCTAAATTCACTGCACGAAGTAAAGAAAAATATTTGAGAGTTGTCACGAGAATAATAAAGTAAAAACTCAAATAAAAGAATTGAGTTATCAAGATAGAGAGAATGGGTTGGTATTGAATTGCTCAGTAGTGCAGGTATTGGATTGCTTAGGATCTCCAGTTCTGTCGTCGCGCCCGTCGCCGACAGCACCTGTCGCGGCAGCTGTCCGTTAGCTGTCGCGGCAGCGAACACTAACTCCGTACTTCAAGCTTGGCAAGAATCCCAGATCTGCCTTGCCCTATCCCTAGGCACAAGTCTGTCGATGATCACGTCTTTGATGATACCTCCCGGCGTGAATCGAAGGATGAACACCGATGTGTATGAATTCTTCCTTAGCCACTTAACCTCGCCCTATCCCTAGGCACGAGATGGTTCAACTATAAACTAGAGAACGCGCTCTTATCTCTTTCGTATACTTAACTCTCCCGATGCTAAGTAAATAGATAACCTCACAATGCTCTCCCGATGCTCTTGCAAGATATTAAAACCAAGATAAAAGAACTTGAAGTCTATTTTATTGAACTTGGAAAATCCTAAAACAAAACAATCCTTGCAACTACTCTACAAAACAACCCGTAGCCCTAGGGGGAATTTAGAACATGTCGGTGACAGGTAAACGGCAGGGGTTTTTGGTTTCGGTTATGGGGTAATCGGTTGTGCCCTAGGTTAAATCTATGCCCTTATATAAGCTTTGGGCTCAAGTTATCTAAGGTAACAAGGATTACAACTTTAATTAAAAGTAAGATTCTAATAAAGACTAAATCTCTAAAGACTCCTACTTTCCAGCCGCATCCTTGCTTTTAGGAATTTCCTCTCCTTGGGCTTTGGCTTGACATATCTTTTGATCCCGGGCTTGGAAAAATATGTGGCTTTCACACGACAGACGAGCAGATTTTTCTCTATCTATCGAGGTCCACTTTGCTTTTCCTCTTCATAAGTCTGTTGTCACCATGCTGTCACGACAGGTCCATGACAGGTTCGTCTTCTTCGGTTGCTTGTCCAGTTCAGCTTTCCTGCTTATCTGCCCTGCGCCTGCCTTCAACATCTACTATGGCAAATACCTGCAAAAATAGCCATCTTTCAGTAGAATCCGTGCCTTTTATATAATTGTGATGTTTTATTGAAAACTAACCTAAATGCAATGCAATGATGCTTGAATGCAGCAGAAATATGGGTTAAAAAGGGTGTAAATAATAGAACTTTTACACACTCAACACATATGATGAGTTGCAAGAGGTCTATGATGAATTAGTTGAGAAATACAAGGAGTCGGTCATTAGGAATAAGAAAATTATTTCGGAATTAAATGATAAAAATTACTCACTTTCTCAAGCTAATTTAAAATTTGAGAAAAAGATTTTAGGGTTGAAAGATGAACTAAAATTCTTCCAAGATGAAAATGTTAACCTTAATAATCTTCTTTCTCAATGTAATAGTGAACACCAAAAGGTGTTAGATGAGCTTAACAAGCTCAAAGAGTCTTTTAAAAATGTTGGTAGTGTGAAACATGAAATGGGTGAATCTTCAAAAACAAACCAACTTAGGAAAAAGACTAATAACTACAAACAAAGTAGCTTTCCTAGACATAGTAGAACTAAAAGGATTAGAAGTGTATGGGTTCCTAAGGAACTTGTAAAATCTAATTACATTGTTGCTATGTCATCTTGGATTCCTAAGGGAACCAAGTTATTGGGAGCTAACACTCGTTGACCCAAAATGATTTGGGTACCAAAAACAAAAGTTTAATATCTTTGTTTGTAGGGGGAGCATTGCTACAAGGCCAAAGCACAAAGTCAAAACTCATGGTACCTTGATAGTGGATGCTCGAGGCATATGACCGGAGAAAAGAGTAGATTCATGGATCTAAAGCCAAAAAGTGGAGGAGTGGTGACAACTCCAAAGGCCACATTAAAGGTATTGGCTCCATAGGTAATCACTCTACTATTCTTATTGGAAATGTCTTGTATGTCGATGGTCTTAAACATAACTTGTTGAGCATAAGTCAATTGTGTGATAAAGGATTTAATGTTTTATTTGATAAAAATGGGTGCAAAATTGTTGACATTAAATCTAATAATATTATGCTCATAGGTCATCGCATAGGTAATATTTACATGGTGCATCTAGATGACATACATACATCTCATGCATGTTTAGTAGCTCAAAATGAAAATGATGCATGGTTGTGGCATAGAAAACTAGGACATGCTAGCATTAGTGTTTTAGAAAAACTAGTTTCCCTTGATATAGTTAGAGGTTTACTCAAGATTAAGTTCTCAAACGATAAAATTTGTGATGCATGCTCTAAGGGTAAACAACATAAGTCTTCCTTTAAATCCATTAATGATGTTTCTACAAGTAGATGTTTACAACTTATCCATATGGATTTATTTGGGCCAATTAGGACTATGAGCTTGGGTGGTAAATCTTATGCATTTGTTCTTGTTGACGATTTTCTAGATTTACTTGGGTTCTATTTTTAAGTACTAAAGATGAGGCTTTAGAAAAATTCATCACATTTTCAAAACTAACCCAAAATGATCTTGAACTTAGAATTTCTCATATTAGATGTGATCATGGAACTGAGTTTCAAAATTTAGGGTTTGAAGAATTTTTGAATGAAAATGGTATTAGCCACAATTTTTCGGCTCCTCAAACTCCTCAACAAAATGGGGTAGTTGAGAGGAAAAATAGAACTTTACAAGAAATAACTAGAACCATGCTTTGTGAAAACAATTTACCTAAATATTTTTGGGCAGAAGCCACAAACACCGCTTGCTACATTGTAAACCGAGTAATGATTAGGCCAATTTTAAAGAAAACACCTTATGAGATTTTAAAATCTAAAAAGCCTAACATTAGCTATTTTCATCCATTTGGTTGCAAGTGTTTTGTTTTGAATAATGGAAAAGACAACTTAGGTAAATTTGATGCAAAAAGTGATGAAGCTATTTTCATAGGATATTCTTTAACCTCTAAAGACTATCGCGTATTTAACAAGAGAACTTTAGTAGTAGAAGAATCTATACATGTTGTATTCGATGATAACCTCCTTCCAAGGAAGGATTCTTGTGATGATGATGATGTAGGAATCATAAATGCCTTTGATGAAGGACAAACTTCAAAGGAGGTTGAGATTCAAACAAAAGAAGAGGACACACAAGATCCACCTCTTGAATCCTTGAAGGACTTGGCTCTTGAGGAAAAGGAAGTGAGCTACCCAAGGGAGTTCAACTATGTCAAAGATGGTGAAATCTTGGTGATCCATCCAAGGGGGTAACCACTCGATCTTCTCTTAGATTAATGAATCATGTTGTATTTATCTCATTCATAGAGCCTAAGAATATAAAAGAAGCATTGAAAGATGATTTTTGGATTATGGCTATGCAAGAAGAGTTAAATCAATTTGAGAGAAGTAATGTGTGGACATTGGTTGATAGGCCTAGTAATCAATCTACTATAGGAACTAAATGGGTCTTTAGGAACAAACTAGATGAGAGTGGTAACATTGTGAGAAATAAAGCTAGACTAGTAGCACAAGGTTACACTCAAGAAGAGGGAATAGATTTTGATGAAACCTATGCACCCGTAGCTAGAATGGAAGCCATTAGGATGTTGCTTGCATATGCATGTTATCATGATTTCAAGCTTTTTCAAATGGATGTTAAAAGCGCGTTTTTAAATGGCTTCATAAATGAGGAAGTGTATGTAGAACAACCACCGGGTTTTGAAGACTCAAAATTTCCAAATCATGTTTTCAAACTCACTAAAGCTCTTTATGGTTTAAAACAAGCTCCTAGAGCTTGGTATGAAAGACTTTCAAACTTTTTAATTGAAAAAGGCAAGGTGGACACTACACTTTTTATAAAAAGGTATAAAAATGACATCTTAGTAGTATAAATTTATGTTGATGATATTATTTTTGGTTCTACTAATGAATGTCATTGCAAAGAGTTTGCTAAGCTAATGCAAGGTGAATTCGAGATGAGCATGATGGGGGAGCTCTCATTCTTTTTGGGACTCCAAATCAAGCAAAAAAAGGATGACACCTTCATCAATCAAGCAAAGTACATAAAGGATATGCTCAAGAAGTTTGGCTTGGAGAATGCAAAGCCTCAAGCCACACCTATGAGCTCATCTACAAAGCTTGACAAAGATGAAGGAGGTAAGTGTATTGACTCTAAGCTTTACCGTTCTATGATTGGATCATTGCTTTACCTTACCGCAAGTAGACCGGATATCTTGTTTAGTGTTTTCTTGTGTGCTAGGTTTCAAGCTAGTCCTAGAGAGTCTCACCTTATAGCCGTTAAGAGAATCTTTAGGTACCTCAGAGATACTCCTTGTTTAGGTCTTTGGTACCCTAGAGACTCCACCTTCAACCTTCATGCTTATTCGGATGCGGATTATGGGGGATGCAAAATCGATAGGAAAAGTACTTCGGGAACTTGTCAATTCCTAGGTAGTATGCTCATATCTTGGTTCTCTAAGAAACAAAATAGTGTAGCCTTATCTACCACCGAAGCCGAGTACATATCCTTAGGGAGTTGTTGTGCTCAAGGCCTTTGGATGAAGCAACAACTCTTAGATTATGGTATTAAAATTGAAACCATACCCCTTAAGTGTGATAACACTAGTGTCATATGTTTGACAAAAAATCTCATTCAACACTCTAGAACCAAACACATAGAAATAAGGCATCATTTCATTAGAGATCATGTCCTTAAAGAAGATGTTGTTATAGAGTATGTTGACACCTTAAATCAACTAGCGGACATATTTACAAAACCTTTAGACAAATAGCGTTTTTGGTCCCTTAGGAGAGAGTTAGGTCTAACTAGCCTATCTTGACCTTTTAGGACCTCTTTTGTGCTTAAAATTGCTTGATCTTGTGAAATGCCATGTTTATGTGTTTTTACTCCTAATTTCATCCATGCCTATAGCTAGGGGGAGTATGTTTATGTTTGCACATGTTATTCCTGCTCATTCATGACATTCATGCAAGTTAGGCCTTCAAAATTTTCATTTTTCTGCACTTTTAGAGCCTCATCTGCACTTCCATGCCTAGGAGTATCGAAACGGGTCCACCTGTTTCGATACGGATGCTTTAAAATTCTATCTGAGAGAAGGATGTTTTGAAATGCCTCCCAAGGGTTTCGAAACGTTTTTGCTACTTCCAAGGGGTGTATCGAAACGAGTTTCGATACGAGTCAACGAGGATTCGATACGGTCAAACCCGTATCGAAACGGTCAGCTGGAGTTGAAAAATCGATCAAACCTCGGTGCCCGCGTTTTGAAACGGTCGACGCCGTTCCGAAACGGGTTAGCGGAATGCTTTAAAGGGGCTTCAATGTTAAACTTTAACTTTAATTAAAACTCTCCCAAAACCCTAAAAACCCTAAAACATTTTTTTCCTATAAAAACCCTCTAAACCTCATTATTTTTCACCAAATCTTGAGGGCTTTTTCTCTTAAACACAAGTCTAAGCAAGCATCAACAATCTTGTGCAAGGATTTTCATCTATTCATCCAAAATCCCAATTTAAGGTATATTTTCATCTTTTTCTTTTTCCTTCAATTTGTATTCGAATCCTAAGTTAGAAAATTATAGTTTATATATTTTGATACTTGGGTTTTTCAAAACTTGTAAATTTTTTTCAAAATCTTCAATTTTTTGATTCGAATATATATGTTTTCATTCATATTTTCTTTACTGTTTTTAAATTGTTTTTTCTCTTAAAATTTGTTTTGTTTGTTTTGTTTCTTTGTTTTTAAAACTTGTTTTTAAACCTAAGTGGGATTTACCATTGGATTGAATTAAGAAATTTCATGCATACACTTAAACTTGTTTTTAAATTGCTTGCTTTATGTTTTAGGATGTCTATGGAGAACGTTAACAAAAAGCGTAAGACGGGTCAAACAAGTGATTCAAGTATTCATCCTAATCTCTCCCAGCTGCTTTTCAAAAGTCTTCGGACTTCAGAGATGAGGGAGTGTTTCAATTATGTCAAGGAGTTTGACGTTCGTTGTGAGCGTGTTGTTGACCTCTTGTTTCTTGACTCCGAGCGCTTTCTCTTTCGTTACCTCCCCCGTTTAAGAGAATGGGGATTCCTTGGTTTCTTGAGTATCCCGGATATTTGCTACAAGCACATGGTTCTTCTCTTTTACTAAAATGCCCAATTTATTAATAGTGAAGATAACTCCGAAGTTGTTGGCCTTGAGCCTTCTATCTTGGGAAAGCGGATTGTCATCAACATCCCTTACTTAGAGACTACTTTTGGTCTTAAGAACGAAGGAATCGAGAATGAGAGTCACTTTGGTTCTCACACCGGTTCGGTGCTTGCCTTGGATGCTCACGATAGGTTCCTCCACTTGATAGTCTCGTGGTTTCTTCGCCCCTCCGGAAGTAAATTTTCTCACGTTCGTCAAGTAGATTATTTTGGCTTGAATGTTTTCGTCGTGGTGAGCGCCCTAATCTTGTTAAGATCATGTTTGCCGAGATAGTAAATAATGTTAAGCTCCGTGACACTGATGCACTCAAATCTTTCACTTATGGGACTGTTTTAAGTTACATCTTTGGAAAGCTTAATCTTGATTGCACCTATGACTCTCCGGAACCCCGCAAGTCAAAAATTGGTGAGTCCTCTCTCCGCAGGTTCGATTTTCAATACATCAATGGGCAATGGGAATGTGTTGATAGGGAAGCACCTCCACCTCAAGTTGAACCTCAACCACAAGCTCCGGTCGCAAACAATGAAGCTCTCACGGCTTTCCTTACCGAGCGGTTCAACACTTTGGACACTAACATGTCTAGAGGGTTTGGTGCTATCAATACCCGCTTGCAATCCGTGGAGGATCGTCTCCTTGCAAATGAGAATCGCCTCACATCCCTTGAGAATCAACATGCAGCTATGGACATGTCCTTCTCCACCTTTTATGGCCAATGGATGAATTTTCGTCGCTCTCAAGCAAAGGACGATGATGATTCCATGGATGATGATGGTGACGACGACGAGGCTTAGGATTCTCATGTCATCTCATATTAGCTATGCATATTAGGATTAAGTTTGCATCTTTATTTATGCTTTATGAACCTATGCTTTGATTTTATTTGGGATTATGCTTTGAACTTATTGTTTAAGATTTATGTTTTGGATATTTGAATTTTATGAATTTAATATTATGTTGCTTATTGCTTATTGATTATTGCTTTTAACCCTATCTCTTCTCTTTGAGCCTTGTTTATTATTTTTGATCTAACAAAAAGGGGGAGAAGTAATCTAAGAGCCAAAATTTGTTTTTTTTTTGTTTTAAGTGTTTTTAAGTTTTAAACCTTGAATTTAAATCTTTAAATCTTTTTTTAAACTTTAAAAACCCATCTTAAATTGAGGGGGAGTTAGAATGTATTCAAAATTTACAAAACTCTTAAAAATTCCAACTTTGGTTTTGTTATATCAAAAAGGGGGAGATTGTGAAACCGATATTTTAATTTTGATATAACTAAAGAACCTAAGGACTAAATTGAAAATGTGAAAACGAAATTTTAAGTCCTCAAACCTCTCTATATGTTTTAAACAATATGCCTAAGTTAAAAACTGAATTTATCAAATGTTTTCTAAGTGTTCTTAAAGCCAAAATAGTGATTTTCGAGTCACCGTTTCGAAACGGCCTTAGGCGTTTCGAAACAGTTTTGAAACTGTGAGTTCATGTTTCGGAACGGGTATCGAAACGATTTCAACACTGCCAACCCGTGTTTTGAAACAAGTTTCGAAACGGCTTAAGAACATTGAGACACCGTATCGAAACGACATCCAGTGTTTCGAAACAGCTTTAAAACTGATTTGAAAAATATGACCGTTGAATGTTTTTAACTGATTTTAAATAAGTCGTTAAGGAATATCGAAACGATCTCAATTCGTTTCGATACGATCCTTGACAGTGGCAAAATGTTTCGAAACGGGTTTCGAAACGGCTCTTAGCATATCGAAACAAGTCTAACCGTTTCGATACGGGCTCTTTAATGCACCCCAACGACTCTTTCTATTTTGGTTTGTTTCGAAATAGGGTCAGGCGTTTCGAAACGGTTGGTTGCAGACTGCATTTATGGAGGGAAGATAACACCCCCAACGGCTCTATTGATGAATGCAACAACCACAACGACTAGAATTCAATGAGAAGGTATAAAAGGGGCCTCTAAAAGCTTCAGCAACAACTATTGATCCAAAAGCAAACATCCAAACATCAAATCCAAGCATTTGTGCCTAAATCCCATTATTGTCTTGTAACCCCAATTTTATTTTTCATTCTTATCATTTCAATTGGGTTGAGTGCTTGTAATTGAGCTATATTGTGTATTCAGAGATACTTGTTTAGCCAACAACTTCTTTGTTTCAATTGTGTGAGGATTGGGTCAAATTTTGGGTAGAAAATTTGACCGAAAATTGTAAGGGTTACCTCCTTAGCCTAGAAAAAGGGAAGATCAATTAGTGGAATTGCTGCAAATCCTTAGTGAAGCTAAGGTAGTGGATGTAGAGTTCAATTGGAACTTGAACCACTCTAAAATTCCTTGTCTACCATTTTTATTTGCCAATTCCACCACCAAGAACTTTAAAAATCCAATTCACCCCCTCTTGGTTTATTTCGATCATTCGATCCACTCAACAGATGTGCTTTTATTCTGAAGCGAACGAGGCCAGTGCCAGTCGTAGTGGTGGTGGTTTAGGCGTTCACTCTCGAATATTGGGATTTTCAAAATTTACTCTCGCGTATAACCAGATCTCGGTTAAAATTGTCACTTTCATTCGTAAAATTCGATATTTTTAAGCGGTAAAGTTTTGGTACCAATTTTGGGCACGTCGAGGGTGCTAACCCTTCCTCGCGTGTAACCGAATCCTGAACCCTTTCGAATCTCTGGTTTCTATTTCCGGTGTCCGGTCTACCATTTCAAAGTGGCCGGTGGAGACTTCGTTGTTTTTTGTATTTTTAAATGAATCCTTATCTTTTGAAATCAACCTTTTTATACCCCTATTTTCAAATATTTTTAAACTCACCAATTTTAAATTTCTTTTCACAAATCCCCTCTTTAGTTTGAAATCATTTTTTTCTAAAAATCTTTTTTTTTTAAATCCATTTTCCCAAATATACCGTTCCCTTCATTAACCAATTATTTTAAAACCCCTACCCCTTTGAAATTTTCAAAATATCCTTTCCACACCACTATACCACAACCCTTCTACTTTAAATATTTTTTTTAAACTTCTTCATTCATCAAAAATTCCCTCTTTTAATATCTTTTCTAATTTCTCTAAAATTTCTTTTCAAACCTTACACTTTATACCTATAGGTGTTTTCGGAAAAAAACAGGTCGCTACACATACAATTTAGTTCATAAGTGTTTCAGGAGTAATAAAAACACTATGCTATCATGTAAGATGATTGAAAAAAATTCAGGGATAGGATATTTTTGGATCCAAAAATGAAAGTAAGTACACTACAAACAATGTGTGACTCTGAGTTAGGTATATATGCAACATATAATATGTGCCAAAGAGCTAGGAATAATGTTTTGAAAGAGAAGAATGGTTCTTATGTAGAAGAATTTGCAAGTCTATGGGGTTATGCTGCAGAGTTGATACAATCTAACCCTGGAAGCACTGTGACAATTCAACTCGATAGAGACAATGCTGGAACTGCAACATTTAATAGAATGTATATATGTTTGGCTGCAGTAAAGGAAGGATGGAAAGAAGGTTGTAGGCCCTTTTATTGGAGTTGATGGGTGCTTTTTGAAAACTATTACACAGGGAGTTCTTCTTGTGGCTGTTGGAAGGGATGCAAACAATTAGATGTATCCAGTTGTATGGGCAGTTGTCGAAGGGGAAGGAAAAGAATCATGGAGATGGTTCCTACAAAAACTCATGGTTGATTTAAATCATCTTAATGGAGAAAGGATAACACTAATGTCTGACATGCAAAAGGTTATTTCTTAACTTATTTTATTAAAGGTTACTTACTGTTTTTTATTGAAGTTACTTACTGATTTTATATATATGCTCACATATTCTGTGTATAAGTTACTGATTTTATATATGTGCTCACATATTCTGTGTATAAGTTACTGATTTTATATATATGCAAAAGGTTACTTATTTTATATATATGCTCACATATTCTGTGTATAAGTTGCTTACTGTTTTTAAATGTATATATGTTTTGTCATTGGTTGTAGGGTCTTATACCAGTTCTAAAGGAATCTTTTCCTCATTTGGACCATAGGATGTGTGCAAGACACATATATGCAAACTGGTATAAAAAATGGAAAGGAATGAACAGAAAAGTCCAATTCTGGAACTATGTTAGATCTACATTTGTTGAAGATTTTGACTTGCAGATACAAGCTTTAGAAGCTTTGGGCCCTAAGTCATCAAATGACTTGTTGGCAACCCCTGTTCAGCATTGGTCTAAGGCATATTTTAAGGGAACATCCAAATGTGATGTGGTGGACAACAACATTGCAGAGGCCTTTAATGGGTGGATAGTTGAAGCAAGAACGAAGCCAATTATCAGCATGCTTGAATAAATTAGAATTATGGTAATGAATAGGATGACTGTCAAAAGGAATTGGGCAGAAAAATGGAGAACTAACATCTCTCCCAAAGCTCTTGAAAAGCTAGAACGGAATATGAGTACTTCAACTCAATGTAGGCTTGTATGGAATGGTGATGGGGGGTTTGAGGTGATTCATTTAGATAACCAACATACTTTTGATTTGAAGAAATTGACTTGCACTTGCAGGGAATGGGAACTCAGTGGAATTCCTTGTTGTCATGCCATTTGTGCAATGTTTCATGATAATATATCACCTGAAGACTATGTTTCAGAATGGTATAGTAAGGACAAATACATGGCAAGTTACAAACATTTTCTCCAACCTGTGAGGGGGGGGGGAATTCTGGCCCAAAGGTCTTCCTCCAACCCTACCACCTAAAGTCAAAGTTCAACCAGGAATGCCTAAGAAAAAAAGAACAAAATCTAAGGATGAGCCTAAGAAAATGAAAGTTGGGAAATTCACCAAAGCAGAGCTAGAATTGCTTGTTCTAATTGTAAAATAGTAGGCCATAACATTCAAAAATGTCCACAAAAAGAAAAGTCCAATGTTGCCTCAAGTCAGGTAAAAGCAACTTTTATTATGTTATTTTCTAACTAATGATACTTATTTTTTTTTACTTTACTGATTTTCACTAATGTTGTAGGTACAGAGAAATGAAAATGTGAGATCATCTGCAACACATGATTCTATAGGCCAAAGAATCATGGAGTCTACCTCAAGTCAGGCTCATCGTCCAACAACTCGAAGCATGGCCAGCAACTCTATGCATGGTCAACCTTCCAAGAAAAGAAAAAGGGTGGTTGGTATTGGTTTGTATACCAATCTAAAAACTGGGGAACAAATTTTTAGTTTGAGTCTCAAATATCTATGAATATAATACTATTGTCTTTATTCATATAGTTGACTGTTGATGTTAACATTGTTTTGTTGTAGTCTGGTCTGAGTTCTGAAAGGGTTGTTACACCCCCTACTACTGCCCCAAAAAAGATTGGAGCTTCAACATCTCAATTTGATCACACATGGAAAGGTCTTGGGTTGAGCTGGAAAGGGAAGAAGGCTACCACAACAAGGCAACTTCAACAAGAACATTCTGATACCAGAAGGAAGCATCCTCAAACAAGAATGACCCAATGAATGCTATTTTTTATGATTGGATACTAGTATTTATTTTGTTGTAATTGAAGTTAGACCTAGAAGGGTTCTATAACTTCTTGAACTTTATTTTGAAATTAAGTTAGACCTAAAAACATATCTTTGTAAAATTGGCTTTTTACCTTTAACATTATGTTATTGGATGTTTATTTTGGTAAAGCTAAGCTTGTATTTATCTATTGTTTATTTTGATAAAGCTTTTTGAAATTAAGGCCTTTTGCCTTTATAGTTCATAAAAAAGCATATTGAACATCCAAACCCTAAAACCATAAACAGTTACTTTTGTATTTAACCAATATTTGTTCATGTTCCATTTCACAAGATTGTTCACAATCCTTAATCCATTCATAAAAATGCATATTGAACATCCAAACCCTAAAACCATAAATAGTTACTTTTGTGTTTAACCATAAACAATCCTTAATCCTTACACTAAACAAGATTGTTCACAAACCTTAATCCCTTCATTAAACCACAAAATACATAGAAACTTTTACAAAAACTACTAAATACCAACATTCAACATCTTTATCTTTTGTGTTTAACAAATATTGGTCATGTTCTATTAGCAATCCTTAATCCTTACACTAAACAAGAAAATACATATTGAATATCCAAATGTTACAGTTCATAAAAATACCAAGATTGTTCACAAACCTTAATCCATTCATTAAACCACAAAATACATAGGAACTTCTACAAAAACAACTAAATGCCAACATTGAACATCTTTGTTCACAAAGAGCGTGGTTTTGCATTAAACCAAACTCCTTACAACTCATAATCCATAAACTAACCTAAGACATAATCACTAATACAAGTACTACATATATTATCCAACCAAATATCATCCCTACAAAATATAAATTCTTTTTCTTCCTAAATGTATGAGCATGTTCGATAGCTAAAACCAGTTGTTTATGCACCAACTTCAATTCCAGCTTCATTTGTTGAACTTCCTCATTAGGTCGACTCATTTTCCTTAACTCATCATTTTCTTTTTTCAATTCGTATATAAGAAATTTTGCTCTATCAGAAATATCTTCATCACACCACCTAAAAAATATCACAGTAAGAATTTTTATAATTTGGACAACCGAAGAACCTTCTTCCAGCATTTTTCCTTTTCCATGTTGTCCACATACGAAATTTTAAACTACAATCACAAAACACAGCTTCTCCTTCGTTTGATGAACTAGACGAGATCGTCATCTTCAAAATCTGTATTTCCCAATAATGGAGATAGACGCGAGATGTGAGAGAGATAACTGATTAGGAAAAAATGAAATTTGAATACTCACCTATTATGATCTTGCAATCCAGCCAGAATAATTTCACGATATGCAAGAGAAAAAAATCAAAAAGGGGTGTTCCCTAAACCTGCAAATTTCACTTTTTTGATTTCAAGTTTTGGAAGGATATAATGTTAGGGTTAGGATTTAATAAGGGTTTGTTTTTTTTAATATTTTTTACTCCAAATCAGCGTTTTTAATCCATGTCATTAGTTTATAAATAAATGTTTAATATTTGGCAGGTGATGTGGCATATAAACGGCCTATGTTTAAGAATTTAACAGATTTCGTCGGTCAATGACGGATTCCGTCAGTCAAAGGGTTGGATTGGTTAAATTTTGAGGTTTAAGGGTGACATTGAGTGCAAAAAAAAAACATTAAGGGCTTAATTGATATTTTAAAAAAAGTTCAAGGGCCTTTGGTACCCTTAAGCCTTTTATAAATTAAGAGCCTAATTACAATAAATTGAATAGGGCCCTCGAAATCTTTGAACCGCCCCTGTGCCACCATACTATTGACGATGACTCGTTTATACCACCGAACTTCTAATTGGTTCAATTTAACAGTAAACTTTACTTTTCAACTCGTTTATGCCGCTTTGTCATTAACTCCTTAACGGGGTGATAACATGGCTGCAGCACCAACACGACACCGTTTTTTTTGCAGTTATTTGTGCCTAAACGGCCCAAAGCAATGCCATTTTGCTAGAGGAAAATGTGAAAAAAAATTACTCAAAGGATTTAAACCTAAAACCTTTGGAATTTAAGGTTAGCTCCTAGCCACTAAGTCAACATAAAATTTTATTTTGAATCTAACCTAAATAATATATATGTCAAATTGCAGTTTAGATTATTTTCATTTACTTTATTATATACATGATAATTAATATTATTTCTAATATAAATATATTATAAATAATATCATATATAAATAATTTAAATAAAATACTTGTATATAAATAAAATATTTTTATATTGTATATAAAATTTTATTTTATTTTAAAAAACTATTTTCCGAACCTCCGAAATTCACAAAATTTTCATGAAAACCTCAATCCACCCATTGTCACCGCCAATTGTCAGGTTGTTATTCCCTCATTCATCATTGGACTCTCGTTGTCAATTAACCCTCTCTCTTAATGGAATGCCATTGACAGTAAAACGTCCCGCAGAAGTTATGAATTGTGAAATTGACGAAGAGTAAAATTGTGCGACGAACATCAAACGGAGACACACAAATTAGGGAAGGCATGTGCGACGAGGGAGGTGAATGCAGCGTGATAACGGTGACGTGACAACCATTGGTTGCTGTGGGTAAATTTGAGATTTAGGGATTATGGTTTTGGAGATTCTTGGGTTTTTATAGAAATTTTTGAAATTTCAAGTTTTTTCTCTAAAAATATTTTTTAAATAATTAAATAAATATTATATTATATTATATATATTAATATTTTCATAATACAAAATATTTTATTTATATAAGAATGTTTTTATATTGTTTTTATATATTAATATTATGTTATATATATTAATATTATTTCTAATATATTTATATTAATAATATGGCTTAATGCACATTTTACCCCTAACGTTTAACTGTTTTCTTAGCTTTTTACCTAATGTTTTTTTTGGGCAAAAGTGCCCCCTAAAGTTTTCATCGTCACCAATTTTGCCTCCTACCGTTAGAGAACTGTTTAAAAATTCCAGCCAATGACATTTCATCACGCCGACTCTTCTTTGACTAAGTCAACCTGACTGATTTTATAAAAAGGATAAAAATTATGTTAAGTCTCTCGAGTTTATTTTTTGTTTAATTTAGTTACTGAAAAGTATATTGTTATCTAAAATTGACGCCTATTTATTTTTAAATTTTATAATTTAGCCCAATATTTATTATCATTGACAATATTATTTTATTTAAAAGTTAATATTTAATAAAATGAATAAAACTATTTTAATTTTAAATCAGTAATTTATCTAAAAAAATTGTATCATTTAACTTAAATGGATAAAAGTAATGAAGCTTTCCACTCTTTGAATCTTGGAGAAGTTTCTCCGTTCGTCGATAAATGGACATTGTCAAAAAGTTAACAGAAGAGTGACAAAAAACGTTTAGTCTAAACTTCAGTGAGTAAATTGAACGTTTTGAAACATCAATAACTAAAATGTGTTTGAAAGTAAAATTTAATGATAGTTTACGTAATTTACCCTACTTTTAATAAAACGCTTTGAAAATTGTTGTGATATAAACTTGGGTTCTGACTTATGACGGAGATTGAACTAGACAAACCGTGCTTATAAAAAGCATGTTAATCGATGGGACTAATTAAATGATTATTGTCAAATTCTCAAATACACTAAATTGAATAAATACATTGTTTTTTATTTATTACGTTAAAATTTTTAGATAAATAATTAATTTAAATATTTAATTTAATTTTTTTATTAAATATTATCCTTTTAAAAAATATTATTATCAATAATAATAAATATTGGAGTAGATTATATAATTTAGAAAGAAATAGGGGTCAATTTCAGGTAAAATAGGCTTTTTAGTGACCAAATTAAACAAAAATACAAACCTGGGAGGCTTGACATGATGTTCACCCTTTCAATAAAATCAGGCGGGTTGACTTAGTAAAAGAGAAGCTGGCGTAGAGCAATATTATTGGCTGGAATTTTTTAACAGCTCTCTAATGATAGTGATAACGACATTGAGCAAAACGGATGATCGTGAAAACGTAAGGGGACGCTTGCGCAAAAAATATATTAGATACCAAGTTTGGATAACATGTAAATGTTATGGGGTAAAATGTGCATTGATCCTAACTATATAGAGTAATATTATTTATATATTAAAATAAATTGAATTAATTTGAATTGTAATTTGACATGTACTCAATCACCCTGCTGCAACTGCTGGTACTCGAACCCGTGACCTATAAGAACAACAATCGTTCCCTTAACCACCGAGGCAAGTTGATTCGCACGGTTAGGTGCTAATTTTAGATTCCAAAGGTTCCAAATTAAAAAACTCTTTGAGTGCAAGATTTCCCCCAATTGTTTTGGGTTGACATTGTTATGGTGTAACACCTATGTCATCACACAGTTGTTCATGTCATCGTCCATTAAGGAATTAACGGGTAGTGTTATAAACAAGTCGAAAACTAAAGTTTAGTGTTAAAATTGTGCCAATTTAAAGTTCAATGGTATAAACTAGACAACGCGACAATTGATACTCTGGTTTAGACGCATATTATAGGTTTTGGGTCGTATTCAAAACAAATTAAACGATCGATGGCTACTCCAAATCATAACGAACCTTTGAAGGTCCAATCAATTTAGGCCCGGACGGAAACGACATCGACAATCAAAACAAGAAAACAATAATAGGCTGGTGACTACGAATGTAGTTTACCCTAATTTCTTTTATAATTATTAATATACGATTTATTTATTGACTAATTCAAATAGGATGTTACATCGTTTTATTATAGAAATATATATATATATATATATATATATATATATATTTCTATCCGATTTTTCATTCACAAATAGGTTAAAAAATTAATAACGATATTTAAAAATAAATAAAAGAGTCTACAATCTCTAGAGAAAGTGGTTAAAGTTCTCAATTTACACTCTCCTTTCTCCCTTAGGTTGTGAGTCAAAACCCATTAGGAACAAATTCTCCCTTCCATTCCTTAGGTAGAAATTGTTTTGAAATAAAAGAAAATACTTTGATATTTACACAAACCTTATAATTTAAGGGTTTAGGTTGTATGGTGTAGAATTTAAAGTTTATGATCAGACTTTAAAATTTAGAGTTTAAGGTTTAGGTTTTAAGGTATTAGGACTAAAGATTTAAGTTTACACAGCTTGTATATTAAAATATAACTCTAAAATAAATAAAAAATACGTGATCCTATTTTAACTTTGTTTATAGAAGTTAAAACTTTCACGGTTAGCATATCATAAAGCAAGGCCTTACGTATTAGGGAATAGAAATGGTTAAACAATATTGAAGAACGGAATAGAAATCTTGTAACTTTTCAAAGGCCTTACGTATGCCCCGGTTTAAAATTTAAGTTAGGGTTTAGAATTTATTCTTTCAGCATTAGGGAATAAAAAATACTGAAAAAGATAGAGAATTTTTGTCTTGAAGAACGAAGATGGTATATTTGACTAATGAGTCCGAAACTAGTAGTTAGATAAAAAAAACGAAAACGACATAAATATTTAATATATCAAATGGGTAAATTTCATAAAATAATTATTAAAAATAGGCAACACTTTACATACCATTGTAAGTTGTAACTAGGCATATCCAAAGCGGATCTTGAAGAATTTTTTTTTACAGAATTCAAGCTGGGAATTAGTAATTAATGGGTGAAGTCGAAGGTTCATTTTGATCTGGTAGTGTACTCTGCTACAAGTTGTGCAAACGATGAAAACTTGTTTTCCAGTAAGCTAGCAGTAGAATCATATTCTTCAATAACTCCTGCAACAATTAAAAAAAAATTAATGCAATGAACTTCAAAGACTTTTTATAAGCAAATCATAAATTACTGCAATACTGACCCTGACTTAGAAGTAGAACCATATCACTATCGAGAACCGAAGTTATTCGGTGGGCGATTGTTACAACCGTACAGCCGGAGAAATGCTCCTTTAAGGTCGTCTGAATCAGATTATCAGTAACTGTATCGACCGATGCCGTAGCTTCATCGAGTACTAAGATGTTACTTTTCTTGAGCAGCACACGCCCAAGACACACCAACTGCCTTTGACCCATACTCCAATTCTCTCCGTTTTCACCAACTGCATAATAACATAACTTTTGCTGAATCTGACTTAGATTTTAAACAATTTGTATGTTATATTATTGAATATCGGACCTGGAGACTCGAGCTTGCCTTCCTTCTTTCTAACTTCATCCCCAAGTTGGCACTTATCCAATGCCTACGTGTTACATCGATTGATGTCAGAACTCAAGATTGCATTTCATAAGAAAAGAAATAAATGAACCCACCTCCCAAATCTGTTCATCTCTGTACTCTTCGAGAGGGTCCAGATTACTCCGTATGGTCCCTTCGAACATGGTAGGATCCTGAGGAATGATGCTGAGTCGTAACCGCAAATCATGCAGTCCGATTGATGAGATATCGACACCATCAATTATAATCCGGCCAGCTGCAGGTTCAACAACTCGGAAAAGTGTTTGTATGAGAGTTGTTTTTCCGCTGCCTGTTCTCCCTACAATGCCGGTTTTCAACCCTCCAGGAAATGTGCATGTCAGCCCTCGTAAGACAAGCGGCATGTGTGGGGCGTACCGCACCTACACCGACCATCATCATAAATTTCTGAAAATACTACATTAAAACTAGTAAAAAGCATCATACAACTGTTTTACCTGCAGATCATGAATACGAACTTCTCCTCGGAACGGCCAAGATTGGTCAGGGCGATTAGTTTCAATCACAAGGGCAGGCTCGCTAGGGATGCTACTGTACTGAAGAATTCTCTCCACAGATATAATTCTGTTCTCCATTCTGCAAATTTGCCATATTAAAATAGCTTGCAACGAATTTAGATTGAGCCCGTATGTCACAGCTAACCCGGCAATGCCTAAAAACAAAAGATGAATGTGTTCAGTGGCCATTCACCGTTACAGTGAACTAAAATTAAGATGTCGGCCTGCAATCACTTACCGGGATCAATAATTCCACCAGGTATAGATATCAAAAAGAACAAAGAGAAGGCAAACGTAATAGAAGCCAAGATGTCGAGGCGGAAGCACAACCAAAACATTGCACTGTTAGAATGAAACATTGGACGAGAATACGCATCCATTAGTATCATGTTCTTCTGCTGGAATCTTGATTCTTGATCGAATCCCCTGATAGTTGTTGCCCCCGAAACTGTTTCAGAAAAATTCTGTATTACTGGAGCTTGGCACACTCCAATCAGTCGTGCAAGCTCTCGAGCAGAAGATATGTAATATTTCTGCAACAATACAAGTTGATGAGAATCCGTACCTCAAAGTATTATGCATTAGATATCCACAATTTGGCATACACAAGATTTACCTGATACCAAATGCAGGTAGCGACCACAGGTATAAAAATGATAAAGATCTGCCAAGAAACCTGAGACATAACAGCAATGATTCCAAGGAGTTGGATAACCGACAAGGCAACACCCGAAACCTGATCTGGAATGTCCAAATCCACAGCACTTTGATCTGTAGAAGCCTGAGTCGGGCGAAGAAAATTTCAGAAGCAAGGTAGACATGAATGAAATACTTGAAATCCAGAGAAGAAAATACCGGATACTTACTCTGTTTAGAATTCTTCCACTAGGTGTCGAATCAAAGAACGACATAGGGGCACGGAAAATGCATAAATGCATCTTTTCGAATAGAAGAGTGGCTGTTTTATATCCAGTTATTCTCACAAGGATGGTTCTGGCAAAGACCGAAAAAGCGCTTGCAATGGCCAAAGCTAGATAGACAAGTATAAGTGTAAGGTTCCCAACTGGAGGTTCCGCGGCGCCAGACACCGGAGATGCCCAAGCCATCCAGTAATTGCTACCGATTTGAAAAACCTGAAACAGAATTTGTGCCAGCAATATAAAAGGTATAAGAGCTCCACCATATGCTGTAGTGATATACTTCCAGTACACCGAAAACCCGACTTTTCCTTTCTCTCGCTCTTCTTCTTCAACAAGCTGTCCTTTTGGACCAACATCATCCACTTGGCCACTCTCGTTGCCGTCTTTCTGCATTTCCTGAATAACGCCATCTCCTTCCCTGACACACTTTTCAACGGTATCAAGGGCTGACAAAGCTTTCTCCTGTGCGCCCACCAGCTCCATAAAATCAGACCCTGAATCGAGAATGTCATTATACTTTCCGGCTTGTGTAATCCTCCCATTTTTCATCACCTATTAAAATAAGAAGTTGAAGTTTGTAACTATATTGTTTCATGGAGGATAAAAACCACTGAAATGATAAATAGCTTACAAGGATTAGATCAGCAGCAGGTAGGAATTCAAGTTGATGAGTGACATAAATCACTGTTTTCGAACTCAAAAGGCCAAGTAAAACTTCCTGCCACATGTATAAAACGATAAATAGCGATGAGCAGCAGGTAGAAATGCACCAACAAATGGAAAAAATCAATTGAACAGAACAAAATGCAAAGATTAGTATTTCAATTGATTACCTCAGATACAACAATATAGCTTACAGCATAAACTAAGAGTAGAGCATGCTATTTTACCTTAAACAAATGAGATCCGGTGTGAGCATCCACGGCACTAAAAGGATCATCAAAAAGATATATATCGGTGTCTTGGTATAGAGCACGAGCAATCTGTATTCTTTGCTTCTGTCCACCACTCAAATTGATTCCCCTCTCACCTATAACTGTCTGATCGCCGTATGAGAGGATTTCGAGATCCTTGTGAAGGCTACAAACTTCGAGCACTCTTTCATACATCTCCCTTTCCATTTCTTTACCGAACAATATGTTGTCTTCTATCTTGCCACTTTGTATCCAAGGTGACTGAGGAACATAGGCTTTTGTACCACACAACTTAAGTGTTCCAGATATCTTCGGTAATTCCCCCAAAATACAGGAAAGTAGACTCGACTTGCCGGAGCCAACTGTACCGCAAACAGCAACTCTCATTCCATGGAAAACTTTCAAATTTAAGTCCTTAAGTGTTGGAGTGGGAGAAGACAAGTCCCATGAGAAATTCCCGTCAACAATTTCCATTGCCATATCAGTACTACCTCTTGGAAGCTTCTCCACAACATCAGGCTGCAAGTCATCAAGTCGAAGGAAGGACACGATTCTATCAAGAGACACCTTTGTCTGAACTATCATTGAAATCATACCAGGAAGACCGAAAATTGGCTCTTGAAGAACCCTGAATGTTGCAAGTGCAGATAAGATCTTCCCGGACTCGAGTGCGATGCCTAAATATGAACAAGCACCAAAAGTGGCTAAAGAAACAAATGAAGGTGAAATCCAGAAAATAATGCTACTCATAGAACTGGTATAAACAAATCTTTTCAACCATCCTTCCTCGATATTCCTTAACCCGATAATCTTAGACAGAAACTTCATTTCCCACCCCTGAAATTTGAGAACTCTCATATTCATCAAAACTTCAGATGTGGCCTTCATCCTTTTATCTTTAGATTCCATCAACTTGTCCTGAAAGTTCTCTTCCATCTTCCCCAAAGGAATGTTGGCCAACATAACAAGTAGTGTTGTGACAAAAGCTGCAAACGTTGCTGCCCCAAAGTTCTTATACAGGACCAACAAGGCCAAAGCAACTTGTAAAGCCATCGTCCATGGATCGTGCATGTACCAACAAAAGTCACCAACCCTCTCCGCATCGACGGTCATTAAATTGATGATCTCCCCGCTTGTCTTGCTCTGCTTCGACCGGCATGAAAGGGTTAGGCCCTTGTTATAAATCATGGCAATCAGCACTGCTCTCCACCTAAGTCCAATTTGCAGTGACTTAAAGAGACACCATCTCTCAGATATACACTCTACAAGCTTTGCAACAAAGAAAGCAGTCACCAAGAGATACCCTTCATTTTTAAACTCAAGTTGCCCATTCAAGTACCGAACAAAAGTGTCGATGAGATACGGGCCAACATATAAAGCCACACTGTACATAAACAAGAACAAACCAGTCCAAAGAATATCTTGCCAAGCTGAGAAGAACAATGCCTTAACCAGCTTAAATGTGGTAACTCCAGTCCCCTCACTGTCGGTTGCCTCAAGCCTGTTTCGGAATTTAGGAAAAGCCCCGGTGACACTGATACTACTATCCAGCTGAGGAACATCCTCAAGGTCTAAAGTCTTCTTATTGCCAGCAGCAATGAGAGGTCCCATCCAAGAAAATGTAAGAAGGCTGAAAACACCAGCATTCGAATACGGTGTTGCAGTCTCACTCAACTCAACACTAGAATCTCCATTCAAAAGTGGTTCCCCAAGTTCAACCTCATGTCTAGGAGAGAAAGCCAGAATACATAGGAACAAACTAGTAATAACAGAGAAAACATGGGATGCAAAATACATAGGAACAAACTTGAGAAGAACAGTGTCTATAACAAGACTATAACAAGAAATTGAAAAATAAAACCCCCACCAAATTCTCAACAACAACGGGAACCTTTTTTGTTTACTGTGATTGGAGGATTGAGAATGCAAAACAACAGCCGTTGCAGCCGAAGCAAGTGTTTTTAGCACATCGTCAGAAACCGTTACTAACTTATCCTCCGACCAATAAAAATAACTTAGCAAACCCCACACAATATTAAAAGCTGAAACCACTAAACAGCAACAGCAAGCTAAAGTTTGCTTCTTATACCACCTTTGCCTGAACCTCTCCTTTGAACCTTCTTCATCTCTGTTCACTACCCATAAGACCAACAAGGAAAGCAACAAAACCATGTGTAATGATGCGGAAAAACCATTAACAAAAATGGGTTCCTGGAGAAATTCAAAACTATTATCTGAACTCATGTGTATAGCTAACCCTGAACCCAAACGTAAAACTTCCTTTGTTTTGAATTCTGCTCAAAACATTACACAGGCTTTGTAAAGTTATTTAGGTTAATTTGATTTCTACGTGTAGACTTCAAATTCTATTTTCTAGATTGATTTGGATTATGATGACGACTTTGTTTCCTTAAACAAATTTTATGTTGAATATATTGAGTAAATTTAGGTATTTTTTGAAATTTGTTTGAAGAATTCAAATATAATTCTTTTGTTTGATAAAAGTAAATATTGTTTTCCCCATTAGTCAAAACAAAGTAAATATTGTTTTCTATAAATAATTTATTCCTTAATTTTAATATTATTAATAAAGTAAATATATATATATATATATTTATAATAAAACGATGTAACATCCTATTTGAATTAGTCAATAAATAAATCATATATCAATAATTATAAAAGAAATTAGGGTAAACGACATTCGTAGTCACCACCCTATTATTGTTTTCTTGTTTTGATTGTCGATGCCGTTTCCGTTCGGGCCTAAATTGATTGGATCTTCAAAGGTTCGTTATGATTTGGAGTAGCCATCGATCGTTTTGTTTTGAATACGACCCAAAACCTATAATATGCGTCTAAACCATAGTATCAATTTTCGCGTTGTCTAGTTTATACCATTGAACTTTCAATTGGCACAATTTTAACACTAAACTTTAGTTTTTGACTTGTTTATAACAATACCCGTTAATTCCTTAATGGACCATAACATGAACAACTGCGTGATGACATGGGTGTTACACCAGATCAACATCAACCCAAAACAATTGTGGGAAATTTTGCACTCAAAGAGATTTTTAATTTGGAACCTTTGGAATCTAAAATTAGCACATAACCACTAAGCCAAAATACATTTTTGTTTAGAATTTAACACAAATAATATACATGTCAAACTACAGTTCAGATTAATTCAATTTATTTTAATATATAAATAATGTTACTTTATATAATTAGGATCAATGCACATTCTAACCCATAACGTTTACATGTTATCCAAACTTGGTATCTAATGTTTTTTTTGCGCAAGCGTCCCCTTTTTTATAAAATCAGTCAGGTTGACTTAGTCAAAGAGGAGTCGACGTGATGCAATGTTATTGGCTAGAATTTTTTAATAGTTCTCTAACGGTAGGAGGCAAAATTGGTGACGATAAAAACTTTAGGGAGCACTTGTGCCCAAAAACCATTAGGTAAAAAGCTGAGAAAACAGTTAAAAGTTAGGGGTAAAATGTGCATTAAGCCATATTATTAATATAAATATATTAGAAATAATTTTAATATATAAAAACAATATAAACAAAATATTATTATATAAATAAAATAATATTATTTTATAACAATGTTAATATATATAATATAATATTTATTTAATTATTTAAAAATTATTTTTAGAGAAAAAACTTGAAATTTCGAAAATTTCTATAAAAACCCAAGAATCTCTAAAATCATAATCTCTAAATCTCAAATTCACCCACTGCAACCAATGGTCGACACATCACCGTTATCACATTGCATTCACCTCCCTCGTCGCACATGCCTTCCTTAATTTGCATGTATCCATTTGATGTTCGTCGCACAATTTTACTCTTCGTCAATTTCACAATTCATAACTTTCGCGCGATGTTTTACTGTCAATGGCGTGCCATTAGGAGAGAGGGTTAATCGACAACAAGAGTCCAATGATGAATGAGGGAATAACAACTTGACAATTGTCGACGACAATGGGTGGATTGAGGCATTATACACAAGCCTAGTTTTTGGATAATAATAGGAACATCCCTCTTTCTCTCATCTCTTTGTTAGTTTATTCTTATTCGTTGTTCTTCTTCGTTATCTTATTTTTAACACGTTATCAGCACGAGACTCTAATCAATTGAGGTCTTTATCTTTTAAATTCAAAAGAAGTTACTGGAAAGAATTCGATTATATGATAAACCAAGTTTTTCCCTTATTTTTATAGTTACTTATATTCTCTTTCTCTTATATTAAGGATAGTGTACTTCGATCCATTATTCCTCTGTTTGGTTATTATATTAGTGGCAAATGATCGGTGCAAACTAGATCAATATCCTTATTGATGGCGTAAGTGGTAATTAATTATGATTGAGCTTGATTTTATTGCTCCAAGTTTTGGTATATCAATTAAGGTATCTTCATATATTATTTTATATTTAATTCTTTATTACACTTGATAATTTAATTTGGTTAATAAATTTATTATGTTTTTTCTCGAGTAAATAGAAGACATGATGATTTGGTAAATTCACCATAATTTTAGATAAGTATATTTCTTTTATGTTAGGCGATTGCTATATTTTCATTTATTATGATATGTGGATTATTTCATGCCATGAATTCTTTAAATTTGATCGATTATATGTTGATACATTCTCTTTTATAAATAAATCATGACTACTCATAATCTCGTATATATGTACAATTGGCGACGACAATGGGTAGATTGAGGTTTTGGGGGATTTTGATGTTTTCATGAAAATTTTGTGAATTTCAGAGGTTTGAAAAATAATTTTTTTTAAAATAAAAAATATATATTATATACAACATAAAAATATTTTATTTATATACTAGTATTTTATTTAAATTATTTATATATAATATTATTTATAATATGTTTACATTAAAAATAATATTAAGTATCATGTATTTTACGTTGATTTAGTGGCTAGGAGCTAACCTTAAATTCCAAAGGTTTTAGGTTTAAATCCTTTTGAGTGATTTTTTCCACATTTTCCCCCAACAAAATGGTGTCGCTTTGGGCCGTTTAGGCATCAAAATAATTGCAACAAAACGGCGTCGTTTTGGTGCAATAACCATGTTATCGCGCCTTTAAAGAGTTAACGACGGAGTGGCATAAACAAGTGTTTGGAGTTTTAGATTAGTGTTTTAATTCATGGATTGATATTTGGGAATTAGGGTGGTGGTAAGATTTAGGCTTGCACTTTAATTATTATTGTTTGTAAGACTAGTGTTTAGGGTTTATTATTGTTTTAATTTATAATATGAAATAAGTATATTATTTTTTTCAAATAAAGTTTCCTTAATAAAAAATGTTAGATTATTCTATTGATCAACTTAAAAACGACTTACAAACAGCTAAAAATCTCTGCCAATCAAATGTAGGGGATCACTTACAAACTACTTTTGCGTCCTCCGACTATCAAAAGTTACAAACTGATCCCTCAACTTAAAAAAAGTAACAAATTGGTCCAACACCGTTAAAAATTTAACACTGATGACGTGGCAGTTAATATAAATCGATATAATTACATAATTAGTCCTCAAGTTCTACATTTATTTTAATGTAATCCTAATTTTAAAAATTAACCCACATAATTTAAATAATCTATCAATTTAGTCCATCTTCTTTTCTATTTCTCCTCTTCTTTAATTCTTCAATTCATTTTCACCACAAAATCTATTTTAGAGCCCCCCAAAAATTTAAAAAAAAACTGAAAAATATTTATTTAAGAACTTTAAATTTAAAATCGTTTTGTTAAGCACTGCATCAATTTTCAATTGAAACATATTTATCAAACTTCGTGAAATGTAAAAACCAGCTTTTTTCTAAAAGACTAAATCGAAAAGTACAAAAAATTTGTGTACTTAAACATGAAATTTCTAACCTCATTTCAAAATTAAAGTAAGTAAAAATTTCAAAAACCAATTTTATCAATTCCAAAGGTCAATTTCTGATTTTAAATCGAGGAATAATTAGTCAAATACTAATTGGTTTTCAAATAATCATAAAATTTAACCAACATGCAAGATGCATAATGTCCAAAATAATCATAAAATTTAACGAACATGCAAGATCTCCGCTTATACCAAATTGAGCAGGGAAAATGCAATATCGATCTAATTAGCTTTTTTTTACCAAGGACAAAGGATAGTTCTACAGTAGATGACATGTACCGCAATGTACCACTAAATAGGTGTACCGCAATTTAACATTAATTATTTTAGTTATTTTTAAAATCACAGGGACTAAAGTGTTACTATTCCTTTTATAAATAAACTCTTAAAAATAAATTTTATATTATTTTTCAGATTTTTTTATTTTTTACTTCAAAAAATAATAAAAGTTATATTACTATAATAAATACTACATCTACTTTAATTTAAATTTTATTAGTGAAAATATTAAATAGGTATAATTTTCATCCAACATATAACCAATCTTCATCAACCCTAACTAAAAAAACTCTAGCCGTCGTCGTCGCTTCTGCCACCACCGTCTTTGTCGTCGGCGATTGCTCCCATGCACGACGTCGCTTCGTCCCTCACCAGCATCGGCTCCGGTCGACGTCGCCGCAGCCAGAACGCGTCACTGAAGCCGTCGGGATTCACTAGCTTTCCGCATCCTCCTCCTTTGATTGTCGGCGTCGTAAGTCGTCGTTAAATCTTCCTAGTTTACTGTCAACGACAACCCCGGCCAGTTTTCACACCGTGCCTCGCTCGTCGGCCATTTGCGAGTGCTGCGACCTTCACCCAAAACGCACAACATACGGCCCGGTAGCCGCATCCTCGAAATGGTCCCACCTCTGCGGCTAACTAGCGGCCAAAAGCCCTTCCCGACAACCGTTCAGCCTGTCGTCCAGCCCCAGGCTGCTGGCCGCCGGTTGGGTTTTGATGGCAGCATATTAGGGTTTCAAAACCCTAATTTTTATTAGTATTTTTCTCTAATAAAATTTAAATTAAAGTAGATGTAGTATTTATTATAGTAATAAAACTTTTATTGTGTTTTGAATTAAAAAATTATTTTTTTTTGAAAATAATATAATTTTTTAAGAGTTTATTTAAAAAAGAGATAATAACACTTTTGGTCCATGTGATTTTAAAACTAACTAAAATGGTTAATGGTACACTGCGGTACACTTATTTAATGGTACATTACAATACATGTCATCTTGTAACCCCCTCGACCTGACCTAGCCGTCAGACCATATCGAATGGGTTACACGGGGAAAACCGAAGCGAAACCCGTTAAGGCTCCACTCCGATTAGCAACCCTAGAAAATTTCTTTTAAAGTTATCTTGTCTAGATGCATTAATTGTATCCTATGTGAGGGGATACGCAGCGGAAAACACACATGGATATAAAACAAGCAAAATAAACAATTAAGATAACCATTTTCAATTTTACAACAGGTCATATCGATACGCTAAAGGACCGTATCGATACGCCTGTACTTGGTCAACACCCCAACTCAAACCTAGGGAAACCGTATCGATACGATCAAGGACAGTATCGATACGCCCTTAACGGTCAGTTTCCTCTTGGTTAACTTCGAAGACAGTACCGATACACCAGACACTTGTACCGATACGCCAAAATCTCGTCAATTTCTCAGATTTCCAGAGAGCATTTTGGGTATCGATATGCCACCGCGTACCGGTACGCCTTGCCCACAACAAGAGAACGTATCGATACTGCCCTTGATCGTATCGATACGCCCTGCACTGCAAAACATGTTTTTGTTGCAAATACACAAGGGACCCAACACTAGAGCATAAAAGTAAGCATTTAAGCAACATACAAGCACACATATGACTCAATGCATCCATGGATAAACATATAAAGCAATTTAAACACTTAACGATGCAACAACCAACAAGACAAGATTCTTAAAGGTAACAAGCATACATAGCATTCACCAACATAACCAAAAGCTAAACAAAAGCATAAACCATCAAGGTATAAGGCAATACAAGCCCAAAAAAAACTAAGCAAACTTGTCTAAAGCAAGAGACATGCTAACAACACCTCAAAACATAAAGGTCCTATCCCAATGCTTAATACTAATTATTGAAGTCTAAACTCATACTTGAGCAACTAAACTCCCTTGGATTCTCCCTTGTTCCCTGAGCTGCTCCAAAGGTCTAAGGGCTTGCATTGTTGGAAAGGAGAGCGTAAGTGTTTAAGCTTAGTGAGCGGTGCTAAAAAACGGTAGCTACAACAATGCAGTTTTAAAACGTTGTTTGCTTGAAAACCAAAACCATTTCCAAATCATCTCCACATGCTTGAACACATAACAACATGCATTTACCTTCACGTGCATTTATCGAATGCAACCACAAGCCATAGGCTTACCACATGCTCATTCTCATAACGCAAGCAAAGTAAACAACAATGCATAAGCATAAAAGAAGAAATCAACAACATGCTTAACATGAGAATTAAAGCATCATGGGTATATTGACATTCATCGCTTTTACTCAGATATGCAGATAGTTTTTCCTCAAACCACTAGACACTTCCGGTGGAATCTCACATCACCGTACTCACTCGTCTAGCAAAACATAACATCCGATGGAATCTCACATCACCGTACTCCTTCTTAGTGGAATCTAGCATCACTAAGGCCACGCGCGACTTTTACCTCGAGTGCACTCTAATCCTATTGATCGATCAATTATGTCCGGTAACAACTCAACACGTGTCAATATACTCATTCACAACCACAATCATTACCGATGCTTGAACCACTTACCATGTCCAAACTTCCATGCAAAGCATGTACTCACAATGCAAGTATAAAAACAAGTCATAAGTCTCAACATGTATAACAATGCAAACTAACACATTATCAACATGTAACCCCCTTGACATGGTCTGGCCGGATGACCGGTCCGAGTGGGCCACACGGGGAAAACTGAAGTGAAACCCGCTAAGGCTCCCCTTCGGTTAGCAACCCTATTTTTTATATCTTTTCTAGATGCATTTATTAAATCCTATGTGATAGAACGCGCAACGAACAACACGGATACAGGAACCCACGAGACATGCAGTTAAACAGCCCAAATTTCCCCTTTTAAGCAGGCCGTATCGATACACCTACAGAGGGCATCGATACGCCTTGACCAAGGTCAACCCTTACAGTCAACTCAGGAAGACGGTATCGATACAGCCCTTGGGCGTATCAATACGCCCTTCTCGGTCAACACCCCATGGTCAATGAAGTAGGACCGTATCGATACGTGCAAACCCCGTATCGATACGCCTTACACTTACCCACTTCTAAGGATTCCAGAGAGTTGAGGGGGTATCGATACACTCCCGTGTATCGATACGCCCAACACAATCTGAATTCCAGAGAGTTGGGACCGTATCGATACACCCCCGTGTATCGATACGCCCAGCTAAAACTGTGGCCTTTGGGCAAGGCCGTATCGATACAGCCCTTAGGCGTACCGATACACCCTGCACTGCAATTCCACAAATTTTAACTAAACGACCTCAAACACGACTCTAGATGCATTTTTGGACTTCCCGAAGCTCATACAAAAATACATACATCAAAACTACAACCAAGAATTATCATACAAGGCATTGAATCTAACAAGGACCATACAAATCAAAGATTTCATGCAATTCCACAAAGAGAGCATACTTAGCAAGCATATGGCCCTATACACAAGATAGTCAAACCTAGGGCATACATAGGCCAACAACATACACTTTTAGGCACATTCAAATAAGCAACATGATAAGCATAGTCCACAATCCATGAAACAAAAGCAAACACATCCATGAGTTTAACATGCTCAAAACACAATCACCTAAGGAGTTTGACACCAACTCCTAAAACTCTATAGCCCATCGTTTAGGCATTATTACAAAACACAAATCATACTTGTGTTAGCTTGAGAACTCCAAAAGCTCCTCCCTCGCCCGCTTGCCTCCCGAACTCTAACGATCTGCATGTTGGAAACAAAGAGAGCGTAAGCTAACTAGCTTAGTGAGAGAGGCTCTACAATCCACAACATGCAGTTTTCCAAAACACATTTTATATGCAAGAAAAGCAATGGATGCACGAAGTGTCTATCTCCACAACAACACAGGGTTTGCTCAAACATAACCAACATATACACACACGGTGGGACTACACATCACCGTTTCGACTAGTGGATTTCCAATGGGACTACACATCAAAGTACTTTCCTACTAGTCACTACCGGTGGGACTACACATCACCGTAGTTTAGACCACCATCACGTGAGGCACGACTTCAACTTGACTACACATTAACAACTTAAAATGTACATGATAATCATAACACATAATCATTCATCCATCACAACAACATAGGAGTAGAGAAGCTTACACTCGGGTTTAGGTGAACCCTCAAGGTCCCACCCAAACCCCCAAAGGTTCCATATCGTGCACAATGCAAAGATCAATAATTCTACTCACCGTTGTTACCCAAGTGAAGACCGAAGACCAAGCTTAAGGCTCCGAAATCCCCAGATTTGTCCCTGAAGTTTCACCAACCAAATTTCTTGCTTCTAAACATTCCAACACAAAGTAAACAATCCCAAATCAGCCCGCATTCCAAAATAGTCAACCCGAATTACATATCAAACACAAGACATCCAAAATTCCATTGAAAACAAACCCAAAATCCATATTCCCGAGCAGCCCCTAAGCACACCTTAAATCCAATGATTCAAACCCTTAAATTACTCCATAAAGCCTCCAAAACAGCCCTTACATATAGTCTATCCATCAGCCCTCATAATTCCCCAATAAACACCCCCATAACTCAACTTAAAACCCTCCAAAAACCTTCCCAAAACTCAAATCCGGGAAATTTTACGAAACCCTTTAAAAATCATATAAGTTGGACCCTATGCTTCATAAACAACATATCTAACATAAATCAATTAAAATCTTTAGCCAAGAACAATAAAGGTACCATTTTTAATAAAAAATCCCCAAAACTTCAAACTTCCAAAAACACGGGCAAATTGAAAACTAAGGGTATTGGCTTGAAGAGGATGATTGTTGCGTGTAAAAGAGTCTATCGCAATTGTAGTGCAAGTGTACACGACGCAAGTAGTAAGTGATACGAAGTATCGGATATCGTCTCCATAGGGATTGGGCTAATGACTTCACCTAAATTCACTGCACGAAGTAAAGGAAATATTTAAGAGAATTGTCACGAAAATATCAAAGCAAACGTAAATAAAAAGAGTAGAAATATCAAGATAGAGAGAATGGGCTGGTATTGAATTGCTCGGTAGTGCAGGTATTGGATTGCTTAGGAACTCCAGTTCTGTTGTCGCTCCCATCGCCGACAGCACCTGTCGCGGCGGCTGTCCGTTAGCTGTCGCGGCAGCGAACACACCAACTCTGTACTTCAAGCTTGGCAAGAATCCCAGATCTGCCTTGGCCTATCCCTAGGTCCAAGTCTGTCGATGATCACGTCTTTGATGATACCTCCCGGCGTGAATCGAAGGATGAACACCGATGTGTATGAATTCTTCCTTAGCCACTTAACCTCGCCCTATCCCTAGGCACGAGATGGTTCAACTATAAGCTAGAGAACGCGCTCTTATTTCTTTCGTATACTTAACTCTCCCGATGCTAAGTAAATGGATAACCTCACAATGCTCTCCCGATGCTCTTGCAAGATATTAAAACCAAAATAAGAGAACTTGAAGTCTATTTTATTGAACTTGGAAAATCCTAAAACAAAACAATCCTTGCAACTACTTTACAAAACAACCCGTAGCCCTAGGTGGAATTTAGAACATGTCGGTGACGGGTAAACGGCAGGGGTTTTTGGTTTCGGTTATGAGGTATTCGGTTGTGTCCCCTAGGTTAAATCTATGCCCTTATATAAGCTTTGGGCTCAAGTCTTCTAAAGTAACAAGGATTACAACTTTAATTAAAAGTAAGATTCTAATAAAGACTAAATCTCTAAAGACTCCTACTTTCCAGCCGCATCCTTGTTTCTAGGAATTTCCTCTCCTTGAGCTTTGGCTTGACATATCTTTTGATCCGGGGCTTGGAAAAATATGTGGCTTTCACACGACAGACGAGCGGATTTTTCTCTATCTATCGAGGTCAACTTTGCTTTTCCTCTTCATAAGTCTGCTGTCACCATGCTGTCACGACAGGTCCATGGCAGCTTCGTCTTCTTCGTCTGCTTGTCCAGTTCATCTTTCCTGCTTCTCTGCCCTGCGCCTGCCTTCTTCGTCAACTATGGCAGATACCTGCAAAATAAGCCATCTTTTAGTAGAATCCGCGCCTTTAATCCATTTGTGATGTTTTACTGTAAACTGACCTAAATTCAATGCAATGATGCTTGAATGCAGCAGAAATATGGGTTAAAAAGGGTGTAAATAATAGAACTTTTACACACTCAACACACCCCCAAACTCAAGTTTTTGCTTGCCCTCAAGCAATGAAGACTTAAAAGAAAAATGAAAATTTTTGTGTTGGCCTTCAAACAGTGAACTGTCCCTTACCCGTCGCTCATTCTCTATGGCGGCAGCACCCTGTCGGAAAGGTTAGGATCTGTCCGGAATCTCCCTATAGCTCTCGTGTAGTGTGTGTGTGCTTGTGAACAGTTATATGCTAAGACTCTCTTAGTTTCACTAGAATATTCAACTTCTTAACTCGAATTTTTATGCTAAAGTTTATTATTATTTTTTAGAAGGCACATTTTCATGCTTCTTTTTCTTCTCTTTTCAAGCTAAGTTTTTCTAGAGCCAGTTTCGGGCACCTCTAGTTAGCTTCCTAGAGCCGGTTTCGGGCACCTCTAGGTTTTTGATTTTCTTTTGCTAAACTTCTTTCCTAAAGCCAGTGTTAGGCACCTCTAGGGGCTATTCAAGTTCTAAGCTTCCTATTCTAGTTTGGCTAAAAGAAATCTAAGCAATATAACAGTCACAAAAGTGTTTAAGTTTTCAGAACTATAGAAAGGCTCTAAACTTTTCCTTAACCTGTCCTAAAGATGCTGCCACGACAGAGCCGTCATGACAGGTAAGTTAAATTCAAAGTTTTAAGCCAACAGTTTAAATTTTCTGATTTTTTTTATAAGAGAACTTAAATAAAATAAAAGACACAACAGATAATAAAAAGATGCACTTAAGACTCCATTAAATGATGGAGGGTTGCCACCCCCAAACTCAAGGGTTGCATTGCCCTCAATGCAAAATGACAGAAAAATAAAAACATGAAAAATACATCACAAAAGATAAAAGCAGGCAGCAATAAGAGGAAAATAAGAACTTAAATTTTCAGTCGCTGTCCTCGCTGCTGCTGCTGACTCGGATCTGACGGCGGCATCTGGGCTGTGGAGGAGGCTGGGTAGGTTCAGGGGCAGGTTCAGGAGCAGGCTGCTCTACAAGTTGAACATCGGAACTGCTGCCACTGTCCCAAGAGCTGCTGGTGGTGGTGCTAGCCTTGGGCAGCCGTTTCTTGTTTGCCACATGTTTGATCCGCTTGACCGGCGTAAATTCCCTCTCCAAAATTCTCTGGATCAGAGGGCTATCATCAGAGGCAGGTCTCTTTGTTCCTCGGGGAGAGGTGTCTGCAGGTGGGCTGCCTGCTGCCGTCGGGGGAGGTGATGTGGTGGAGGCAGTCGAGTGGGAATACAGGGAGGCAGGTGGGGTGGTTGTGTGAACAGGGGTGTGGATAGGAGTGGGGATACGGAAATAATGGGCAGGAAAAGTAGGGAATTGAACATCGGGAAAATTTAAAGTTTGGGTAATAAAATTTACCGTCGAATTCGTGAAGTCCCGAATGAAAGTCATCAATCCCATTTGTCGCTCCTCTACCCGTTGTAGCGTAGCAAGGAGGAGGGCAGACTGGTCTGTCGGAGCGGTGGCGGCAGCAGGTTCCGGGGCAGGCTCCTCTGATGACTCTTCTGGGGAGCCTGCTGGATTGTAGGAGGAGACAGGTGTAGCCACGATTAGCTCCATGAGGCTGTTGAGATTGTTGTCTGTCCAACCTCTGCCCATCTTTATTTTGTCAGAGGGTTCCTCGGGTACAGTAGCACATCGGCAGAGGGAAGTTATGGTGAACGGCAGGCATAGGCGAGAGTCGGAGCAGAAAACGCAATCCAGGATGCTATCCCTCATATATCGACCCACATTGATAGGCCTGTCATGCATGATGGAGTGGATGAGGGCGAGCCGCTGCCGGTTGACTGTCGTGTGGTGGGAAGAAGGCAGGATACGCTTTTTGATGAACGCGTTCCAAAGTTTTGCTTCGGGGAGGAGCTGCCCCCTGTTGACGGAGTGGGGGTTCTTCTTGCTAGTTGTCCATGATGTTCCCTCCTCTGTCAACTCCACCATGACAGCATCATAAGCGGCAGCATCGAGGGTGTCGAGAAATTTTTTGTGAGCGTCATCATCGGGGCCAAAGAAGAGACCAAACATATGATTGATGCTGTCGGCAGTGAAGGGCACTTCCACTCCTCGAACGGTGACAGATGTTGCCGTTTTACTGTCTATGTCCGCGTAGAACTCCCGGACCAAGGTGTCGTTTAGCTCTGCCGGTTGTTCGGCAAAGTGCTCCCATAGTTGAGCCGTGATGGCCCTTACAATGAACGGCCGGAGTCCCATATTGGGTGCTTTGCGGATGTAAACGAAACCACGTTCTTCCCATAACTCCTTGTTGGTAAAGGGCGTTGCTGCTGTTGAGGAGGATGTTGTGGCAGCACTACGACGGGTTTGTCTAGTAGACATGTTGGTTGCAAGGATTGTGAAATCTGAAGAAAGCAAACAAAACTAGAGGAGAAATCAAAGAAGAATAAGCATAAGTGAGAAAAAATGAAAATGGGAATGGGGTTTTATAGCGGTCGTGGGGCTGCCCATTTAATGCTGCAACGGCAGGCGGGAATAACGGGGCGGCAGATTGGATTTAGCGTGTCTGACGCGTCTGACACGCATTTATGCGTCTGCTTCGCGTCTGCCGCACGCTTCTGCGTCTGCCATGTCAGTTTGTTGACAGCCTGTCATATCTGTCCGCGGCGGCAGCCGAAACGACAGGCTTCCATAAATGGGCTTTGTTGGGCTAATGGATGGGCGGTGGGCTTGGCTCACTTCTCCTTTTCTTCGTGACTCCTTTATTTCCTAAAAACTGAAATTAGAAAAACAAAACATTATTCGAATAAAATAACCTAATTTCCTAATAAATAATAATAATAATAATAATAATAAAATAAAGAAAAATAAAAATTAGGTTAAATTAGGGATGCCTTGTGGGGCATCTCCTAAAATAACCACTTCCTGAATTCCTGGGGCTTCAGTCCCCTGATAATGCTTAAGGCGCTGTCCATTGACTTTGAATTGGTGCCCGTCTTTTAATGATTGTATCGTGATGGCACCATGGGGAAAACTTGTATTACTTGGAATGGGCCAGACCATCTAGACTTTAGCTTTCCTGGGAAGAGTTTAAGTCTAGAATTAAATAACAACACAAGCTGCCCTGGGCAGAACTGTCGTGGCAGCAGTTTCTTGTCGTGCCACTTCTTAGTCTTTTCCTTGTAAATTCTTGCGTTGTCGTAGGCCATTGTCCGTAATTCCTCAATCTCATTTAGATCTAATAACCTTTTCTGGCCTGCTTTGTCCAAGTCCATGTTCACTGCCTTGATTGCCCAATATGCTTTGTGCTCGATCTCGACAGGCAAGTGACATGTTTTTCCATAAATCAGTCAGTATGGAGATATGTCCAATGGAGTCTTGAAAGCTGTCCTGTATGCCCATAATGCATCATTCAGAAGTAAAGACCAATCTTTCCTAGTTGGTTTAACCATCTTTTCAAGAATGTTCTTCACTTCCCTATTGGATATCTCAGCCTGTCCATTGGTCTGTGGGTGGTATGATGTCGCAATCCTGTGCTTGACACCATATTTCTTCAAGGCGGCAGCAATTACCCTATTATCAAAATGTCTCCCTTCATCACTGATAATCGCCCTAGGGATGCCAAACCTAGAAAAATGTTTTTGTGCAAAAACTTTTGGACCGTTTTGGCATCATTCTTTTGAGTTGCGATTGCTTCTACCCACTTGGAGACATAATCTACTGCTAGGAGGATGTAAAGATTTCCACACGAAGATGGAAAAGGTCCCATAAAATCAATCCCCCAAACGTCGAAGATTTCGACCTCTAGAATGTTCTGCAGTGGCATCTCGTTTCTCCTCGAGATGTTACCTGTCCGCTGGCACCTGTCACAGTTTTTGTAAAACTCCTGTGCATCTTTATATAGTGTCGGCCAGTAGAACCCTGACTGCAGCACCTTGGCAGCAGTCTTATTGCCTCCTAAGTGACCTCCATATTGTGAAGCATGACAGTGATGGAGAATGTCTTCTTGCTCTTCTTGTGGTACACACCTCCTAATGACCTGATCTGCGCACATTTTGAAAAGAAGAGGTTCATCCCAATAATAATGCTTAACATCATTTTGGAACCTCTTCCTGGCTTGATAGTTAAGGTCAGAAGGAAGTATTCCGCTAACTATAAAATTAACGAAATCAGCATACCAGGGAAGTTCAGAAGACTTACCTGCCGCCATGGCTGTCGCGACAGCGATTGCGGTAGCAAAGAGCTGCTCATCTGGGAAGGTCTCCAGTATGTGTGTCTCGTCTATAGGTAGACTCTGTCCTGTCTCCAATCTTGACAAGTGGTCTGCTACCTGATTTTCTGTCCCCTTCTTGTCCTTGATCTCAAGGTCGAATTCTTGTAATAGCAAGATCCACCGTATCAATCTAGGCTTTGCATCCTTCTTTGCGAACAAATACTTTAGGGCAGAATGTTCAGTGTGTATTATTACTTTCGTCCCAAGTATGTAAGAACGAAACTTGTCGATGGAGAACACCACAGCTAACAGCTCCTTTTCTGTGGTGGTATAGTTCACTTGGGCGTCATTCAACGTCTTGCTGGCATAGTATATGACGTGAAACAGCTTGTCTCTGCGCTGCCCAAGTGCTGCCCCGACAGCATAGTCACTAGCATCACACATAATCTCGAATGGCTGCATCCAATCTGATGGCTGTACTATGGGTGCTGTCACTAGTTTTTCCTTCAGAACCTTGAATGCTTCAGTACATTCATCATTAAAGTCAAAGGGTCGGTTTTGCTCTAAGAGATGGCATAAGGGCTTCGTGATTTTTGAGAAATTAGCAATAAATCTCCGATAAAACCCAGCATGCCCTAAAAAACTCCTAATGCCATTGACTGTGGTTGGTGGCGGCAGCTTCTCTATGACTTCTATCTTGGCCCTGTCGACTTCTATCCCACGGCAGCTAATCTTATGGCCTAGGACTATCCCTTCATCCACCATAAAGTGGCATTTTTCCCAATTTAAAACAAGATTAGCTTTTTCACATCTTTCAAGTACCTTTTGAAGATTGCCGAGGCAGCTCTCAAAATCGTCTCCAAAGACGGAAAAATCATCCATGAAAATCTCTAGGAAGTCCTCTACCATGTCGGAGAAAATAGCCATCATGCACCTTTGGAAGGTGGCAGGTGCGTTACAGAGGCCGAACGACATCCTCCTAAATGCGTATGTTCCGTAGGGGCATGTGAAAGTCGTCTTTTCTTGATCCTCCGGTGCAATAGCAATTTGGTTATAACCTGAGTAACCATCAAGAAAACAATAGTAAGATTTACCCGCTAATCTATCAAGCATTTGATCAATAAAGGGTAAAGGAAAGTGGTCCTTTCGGGTAGCTTTATTAAGCTTCCGATAGTCCATACAAACCCTCCAACCGGTCACAGTCCTGGTTGGGATTAGCTCATTGTTCTCGTTGGTTATCACGGTCATTCCTCCTTTCTTGGGAACACATTGCACCGGGCTCACCCATTTGCTGTCGGAGATGGCGTAAATAATACCAGCATCTAACCATTTGATTATCTCTTTACGCACTACCTCCTTCATCGCAAGGTTTAACTGCCTTTGGGCATCAATAGTCGGCTTATGATCTTCCTCTAGGAGGATTTTGTGCATGCATATCGCCGGACTAATACCTTGAATGTCAGCTATCGTCCATCCAATCGCCTTTTTGTGCTGTCTTAGCATGTCGATTAGCTGCCGTTCCTGTTCCTGCGGCAGCTTAGCAGAGATGATTACGGGCAGTGTGTTATTGGAACCAAGATAAGCATATTTTAACTGCCCTGGCAGGGGCTTAAGTTCTAAGACAGGTGGTTCAACAGTAGATGGCTTTTGGATTAAATGGTTATCCGAAGTATAATTCAAAGGTTCGAATAACTTACCTGGACGATTGCCTAACCAGTTTACCTCCTCCTGACCTTCAGTATCGGATGTATTGGATTCAGAGGAGTCGCTGTCGTCGGTGCTGTCGTCGTTGCTGTCATGACAGGCCTGTAAGTGGCTGTCATGGCAGTGACCAAATTTTATATCACGGCAGCCCGACCTGATGCAGGGTTGATCAAAGGTCACCTCAATGATGGCCTTACACTCCTCGTCCACATCAGCATGTTTCATTGCTTGGAGAACATTCAACTTAATTTCTTGATCGTTCACGCGCATGGTGAGTTCTCCTTTCTCCACATCAATCAATGATCTTCCCGTGGCTAAGAAGGGTCGCCCAAGGATGACTGGTGCGTTTTCGTCTGCCTCACAATCTAAGATAAGAAAGTCAGCAGGAAAAATAAGCTTATCCACTCTTACCAAAATATCTTCAATTTTTTCCTCCGGGTGAACGTAAGAGCGGTCGGCTAGCTGTAGGGTAACTATCGTGGGCCGCGCCTTGCCAATACCTAGTTTCTGAAAAACAGATTTGGGCATTAGATTAACACTGGCACCAAGATCAAAAAGTGCCTTACCCACAAATTTGTCGCCGATTACACAAGGTATGATGAAGTTCCCCGGATCCTTCTTTTTCTGGGGTGGCTGCCGATGAAGAATACTCATGCAACCTTCTGTCATCTTTACCGTTTCAAACTCCCCAAGTTTAGATTTTTTCGACATAACATCCTTGAGAAATTTAGCGTAACCGGGCATCTCCCTAACAGCATCTAACAACGGAATATTGATATGAACCTGTTTAAAAATATCATAAATCTTTTTAAGTTGAGATTCATGCTTAGCTTGCTGTATCCGTTGCGGAAAAGGTGGTGGAGGACGATAATCAGTAATGCGTCCTTCCCACTACATGCGAATCTGAGGACGGTAATCATCTTTTTTCTCCTCTGTCGCTTCTGCTGTCGTGATAGGCTCATCGGCAGCAGTCTGTTTATCACCTGTCGGGGCAGCTTCCTCGGCAGGTTTATCCAAGGCGGGTTCCTTCTCTGTTTCTGCTTTTTCTGGCCCTGGTAACTTCTTCCCACTCCTAGTAGTTATCGCCTTACATTGCTCATGTGGGGGCGGTCTAGCATTTTCAGTATTGCTAGGGAATCCTCCATTCTGCCTTGGTTTAATATGTTGCGACACCTGACCCATTTGTGTCTCGAGAAATTTCAACGTAGCCTCATGATTTGTCATTCTCATCTCGGTTTTATCTATAAAATTTTCCGTCTTCTTGACAAACTGATTTATATTCTCCATATACGTACCGGTCTGAGACATAAAGGTGGCCAGAGTCTGTTCCAATATACTACTCGTGGCAGGTGGTGGCTGCTGTTGCTGCTGCGGCGGCAGGTGCGGCGACAGGTTCTGCGGCGGCATTTGCTGTCGCGTCAACAATCTAGGACCCCCTGATTCTGATGATGTGCTTGCGGATTCAAGGCATTGTTAGGGTTACTCCAGGAAAATTTGGGATCCTTCCTCCAATTGGGATTATAGTTTTTGGAGTTATAATTCGGCTTGTAATTTCCAACATATTTTCCCTCTTTTATATTTATTGGGCACTCATCCCTACTATGATTTCCCTCACAAGTAGCACAAACTTCCTCGACAGCAAATCCTTGTAATTCTTCTTCATTCAATAAATGTTTCATTGCTTTAGTAAGGAATGCTACCTGCGATTTCATAGTGCTGTCGGCCTCATAGTCCTTGACAGCAAGTACTCGTTTACCTCCTCTTCTAGCGGTCGAAAACTGCTCCTCGTTCTTAGCTAGATTTTTCAAAACTTGCAATGCCTCGTCCGGATCTTTATCCAATAATAGTCCATTTGCTGCAGAATCAATCCGAATGCGAGTTTGTAAGTTAGCAGCATTATAGAACTTAGTTACCTGATTCCAGACGGGGAATCCATGCATTGGGCAGTTTCGAAGAAGAGTAGTAAATCTGTCCCAGGCCTCGTGCATTGGCTCGTCATCTTCCTGTTGAAAAGTAGCAATTTCGTTACGTAACCGCTCAGCTAAATGTGAAGGATTAAAACGAGACAAAAATTCACGAGTTAAATCTGCCCAAGTCATAATAGATCCCGGTGTAAGTTTATTCCACCAAGTTTTAGCTCTGTACCTCAATGAATGGGGGAATAATCGAAGCCTTAGTATCTCCGGACTAACTCCTGGCAGTCTAAACGAACCACAGATCTCCTGGAACGTTTTGAGATGCTCCCTAGCATCTTCTGTCGCAGAACCACTGAACTGTCCGACGTTGTTGATCATACTAAACATGACAGGTTTTAGTTCGAAGTTGTCAACATCAATATCGGACAGCGTGGTCTCCAGCTCTACATGATCGTTCAACATGTAGTCACGACATGACCGTCGTCCTTCTGCCCTCGGCGGGTGGTTATCGCCAAGGGGTGGTATGCGACTACCGGCAGGTTGGTTATGGCCCATCTTCTCTAGCTGTTCCTCGAGGTATTCGTTTCTGTCTAAAAGGTGGCGAATTTGTTTCTTGAGATTGAAGGAACGTTCGATTTCCAGATCTAATTTATACTCAGGATCTTCGCCTCTTTTAGATCTGCGCATAAACAAGAAAACCTCGTGAAAAGCGAGAGTTTAAAACACAAAAGAAAAAGAAAATTTAAATAAAAACAAAAACGAAAATAAAAAAGTGCAAGGAAAGAAAGGTGTAGTTATGTTGCCATTCCCCGGCAACGGCACCAAAAACTTGTTGCGTGTAAAAGAGTCTATCGCAATTGTAGTGCAAGTGTACACGACGCAAGTAGTAAGTGATACGAAGTATCAGATATCGTCTCCACAGGGATTGGGCTAATGACTTCACCTAAATTCACTGCACGAAGTAAAGGAAATATTTAAGAGAATTGTCACGAAAATATCAAAGCAAACGTAAATAAAAAGAGTAGAAATATCAAGATAGAGAGAATGGGCTGGTATTGAATTGCTCGGTAGTGCAGGTATTGGATTGCTTAGGAACTCCAGTTCTGTCGTCGCTCCCGTCGCTGTCAGCACCTGTCGCGGCGGCTGTCCGTTAGCTGTCGCAGCAGCGAACACACCAACTCTGTACTTCAAGCTTGGCAAGAATCCCAGATCTGCCTTGGCCTATCCCTAGGTCCAAGTCTATCGATGATCACGTCTTTGATGATACCTCCCGGCGTGAATCGAAGGATGAACACCGATGTGTATGAATTCTTCCTTAGCCACTTAACCTCGCCCTATCCCTAGGCACGAGATGGTTCAACTATAAGCTAGAGAACGCGCTCTTATTTCTTTCGTATACTTAACTCTCCCGATGCTAAGTAAATGGATAACCTCACAATGCTCTCCCGATGATCTTGCAAGATATTAAAACCAAAATAAGAGAACTTGAAGTCTATTTTATTGAACTTGGAAAATCCTAAAACAAAACAATCCTTGCAACTACTTTACAAAACAACCCGTAGCCCTAGGGGGAATTAAGAACATGTCGGTGACGGGTAAACGGCAGGGTTTTTTGGTTTCGGTTATGAGGTATTCGGTTGTGTCCCCTAGGTTAAATCTATGCCCTTATATAAGCTTTGGGCTCAAGTCTTCTAAAGTAACAAGGATTACAACTTCAAATTAAAAGTAAGATTCTAATAAAGACTAAATCTCTAAAGACTCCTACTTTCCAGCCGCATCCTTGTTTCTAGGAATTTCCTCTCCTTGAGCTTTGGCTTGACATATCTTTTGATCTGGGGCTTGGAAAAATATGTGGCTTTCACACGACATACGCGCGGATTTTTCTCTATCTATCGAGGTCCACTTTGCTTTTCCTCTTCATAAGTCTGCTGTCACCACGTTGTCACGACAGGTCCATGGCAGCTTCATCTTCTTCGTCTGCTTGTCCAGTTCAGCTTTCCTGCTTCTCTGCCCTGCGCCTGCCTTCTTCGTCAACTATGGCAGATACCTGCAAAATAAGCCATCTTTTAGTAGAATCCGCGCCTTTAATCCATTTGTGATGTTTTACTGTAAACTGACCTAAATGCAATGCAATGATGCTTGAATGCAGCAGAAATATGGGTTAAAAAGGGTGTAAATAATAGAACTTTTACACACTCAACAATGATGATGACAAGTCAAAAAAGAGCTTACCTTTGAAAAATCTTCAAGAATGAGTGAGCTATGGAATGGAATAGTAACCTAAAGAGGGGGGTGGGTTTTGATGTTGGAAGAAAAAGGTGAGGAGAGAAGAAGATGAGCCAAAAGCATATTTTAATGTTTGTTTAAAATTGAAAAGGCCAAAGACCAAAATACCCTTAATGAAATAGGAAAATCACAATAGGAGACATTCATGGCTAATTGGGCTTGTTTTCAAAATGGTCCAACTTAATTTTATTTGTCTCAAAACCCGAGGCCCAAACCATTATTTAATTATTATTATTTTCACCCGACCCCCGAACCCGGGTGTTACAACTCTCCCCCACTTAAGGAATTTCGTCCCCGAAATTACCTGACGGAAACAAATACGGAAACTGCTCAAGCATATCAGCTTTCCTTTCCCATGTGGCCTCCTCCACACCTCTATGTCTCCATAATACCTTGACCAATTATATGGTCTTGCCACACAACACCTTGCTATCAGAAGCAAGTATCTCAACAGGTTCCTCGTTGTAAGACAAGTCCGGATTTAACTCTATTTCTTCCATTGGCATAACATGGGACGGATCCGATCTATACCTCCTAAGCATCGACACATGAAATACATCATGAATCTTCTCTAGCTCAGTTGGGAGCCTCAATCTATATGCAACGTGACCAATTCTCTCAACTATCTCATAAGGCCCTATGTACCTTGGGCTCAACTTGCCCTTCCTCCCAAACCTCATCACTTTCTTCCAAGGTGAGACTTTCAAAAACACTTTATCCCCCACGGAGTACTCTACCTCCTGCCTCTTTAAGTCGGCATAGGACTTCTGTCGATCTGAAGCTTCTTTCAAGCGATCACAAATCAACTTCATCTTCTCGGTGGTGCCCTTAAGCAACTCAGGCATCAGTACAAGTTTCTGTTCGGCTTCAGCCCAACAAATCGGGGTTCTACACTTCCTACCATACAAGGCCTCACAAGGAGCCATCTGGATACTCGACTGAAAGCTGTTGTTATACGCAAACTCTACTAACGGTAGGTGTTTCTCCCACGACCCCTGAAAATCAATGATACAACACCTCAACATATCTTCCAATATCTGAATTACCCTCTCAGACTGCCCATCTGACTACGGATGATACGAACTGCTGAAGTTCAACCAAGTTCCCAAGGCCCGATGCAAACACTCCCAAAACCTAGCGGTAAATCTCGGATCTCGGTCTGATACAACCGACTTTGATACCCCATGTAGTCTCACTATCTCATGGATATACAGTTCGGCCAACTTCTCCAAAGTATAGGTAGTATGAACCGGTATGAAGTGGGCACACTTAGTAAATCTATCTACAATCACCCACACTGAATTTTTCTTCGAAGGAGTCAATGGAAGTCCTGACACAAAGTCCATAGTGATACGCTCCCACTTCCACTCTGGAATTTTCAACGGTTGCAATAACCCTGAGGGAAATTGGTGCTCAGCCTTGACTCTCTGACAAACCATACATCTACTTACAAACTCGGCTACGTCCCTTTTCAAACCAACCCAATAATACTCTTCCTTCAATCCTCGATACATCTTCGTGCTACCCGGATGTATAGCAAAAGGACTATTGTGAGCCTCACTCAAGATCGTACGCCTCAACTCGGCATCCTCCGGTACCACTATCCTATCCTTGAAACATAGGATCCCATTCTCTCCAAAACAATACTCGGTGGGCCTATCTTCGGCTATGTCTTACACGTGAGGTGCCAAAGACTCATCTCGCAACTGCTTCTCACGAATCAACTGAACCAATGATGGCTTAACCTGAAGCTCGGCTATCAATCCACCATCCGTAGACACACTAAACCTTGCAAACATTGCTCGTAACTCAACGGCCACTTTCTTACTCAAGGCATCGACCACCACATTTGCCTTGCCCGAATGGTACTCTATGGTAAGGTCATAATCCTTAAGAAGCTCTAACAACCTTCGCTGCCCGAGGTTCAACTCCCTCTGGGACATCAAATATTTCAAACTCTTGTGGTCGGTGTACACGGTGCACTTCTCACCATAAAGATGGTGTCTCCAGATCTTCAACGCGAACACCACTACAACCAACTCTATGTCGTGTGTGGGGTAATTCTTCTCATGGACTTTCAACTGTCATGAAGCATACGCTACTACCTTACCTTCTTGCATAAGCACACAACCTAGCCCTACGTAGGACGCATCATTGTAAATCACAAACTCCCTCCCCGGCTCAGGCTGAATCAAAATAGGAGCTTCGATCAAAGCTTTCTTCAATTTCTCAAACTCTTCTTGTCTTGCATCAGACCATACATACGGAACATTCTTCCGTAGTAACTTAGTCAACGGAGCCGTTATTCTCGAGAACCCCTCAACAAACCTCCTATAGTACCCCGCCAAACCTAGGAAATTGCGGATTTCTATCACTGGTTTCGGTTGTTTCCAATTCACAATGACTTCTATCTTCTTGGGATCTACACTAATCCCACTAGCCAAGATCACGTGACCTAGGAAGACCACCTCCATAATCCAAAACTCACACTTACTTAGCTTGGCATACAACTGATTCTCAAGTAGGGTCTGAAGCACTAACCTTAAGTGCTCATCGTGCTCCTTTTTGGTCCTAGAGTACACTAGGATGTCATCTATAAACACTACCACAAACTTGTCCAAGAACTTATGAAACACTCGGTTCATCATATCCATGAAGGCTGCTGGAGCGTTGGTCAATCCAAAAGGCATTACCAAAAACTCGTAATGTCCATAACGTGTATGAAAGGCTATCTTCGGTATGTCCACATCCTTTACCTTCAACTGATAGTATCCGGACCTCAAGTCAATCTTCGAAAACACGGAAGCACCCCTCAACTGGTCTAGCAAGTCATCTATCCTAGGCAAGGGATTTTTGTTTTTCACCGTTACCTTATTCAACTGCCTATAATCTATACACATTCTCATGCTACCATCATTCTTTTTCACAAACAAAACCGGAGCACCCCACGGGGATACACTAGGCCTAATGAAGCCTCTATCAGACAACTCTTGAAGATGTGTCTTCAACTCTTTCAACTCTTTCGGTGCCATCCTATACGGAGAAATCGACACCGGTGCGGAGTCAGAATATGTCTCAATAGCAAACTCAACTACTCTATCTAGGGGCAAGCCTGGTAGCTCTTCCGGAAAAACACTCGGGAAATCACATACTGTTCTGATGTCCTGAGGTCTCACCTCACTCATATCCGGATTCATTACATAAGCCAAGTAAGCCTGACACCCTGAACCCAACAACCTCTTAGCTTCCAAAGCCGAAACCACATTAGACAAAAACTTGACATTCTCCCCAACTACCACAACCTCAAAGTCATCAGTAAGCCTCAAAGAGACTATCTTAGTCTCGAAGTCAACCCTAGCTCTATGCTCTACAAGCCAATCCATGCCCAAAATCACATCAAAGCCATAGAAGGGTAACTCCATCATATCGATCGGAAATACGTGGCCCTGAACCATCAAAGGACACCTCCTATACACTTTCCTAACTACCACTGTATCACCAAAAGAGCTAGTGACATTTACACCTACCTCTAGCCAATCACAAGGTAATCCTAATGACTTTGCGTGTTCACCCAAAATATATGAATGTGTTGACCCCGAATCTATCAGAGAAAGCAAACTCAAAGACTGTAATGTGAAATTACCTGCAATGACATCAGTGTCATTCCCAGCCTCTCGCTGAGCGTACACCCTAGCCGGTCCTCCTCCCTCAGGCTGGACTACTACTACATGAGCCAAGTTCCTCTGACCCTCATTCCTCGGCTGGAAGTTCCCACGGCCGCGCCCATGGCCTCTCTGATGATCAAAACCCCTCGCTGGAGTCGGTCCGCCCCTAACTGGGTGTGGACAATCACGCCTTAAATGGTCTCGAGAGCTACAGTTCCAACACGCCCCAAACATACCCATACACTCACCTGGGTGGCGTCTCCCGCACCTAGTGCACTCCGGAATGTGTCCAACGGCCCCTTGGCCCTGACGGCCCTGACCATGGTTACCACCCCTAGGTCTTGTATCCGGCTGGTCCCTCCTATCTCTATGCCTCTTGGCATGATCTCTATCCCAGTTCGCATGTCTCTTTCCGAAGTCAGACCCACCAGCACGTGCTCTAGAGCTTAGGTTCTGCTCTATATCCTTGGCCCTAGAAACCAAGACATCGAACTCAGTGTAGTCGGAGGCTAGCATGTAGCTCTTCACATCTGTAGTCAACCCATATCTGAAACGCTCACATCGCTCCTTCTCAACCGGAACCAACTCTGGCACGTACTGGCTCAACCTCACAAACTGGATCTCATGCTCAGACACGGTCTTATTACCTTGAACCAAAGCCATGAACTCTCTTTTATTTTCATCCAAGTACCGAACCCCAAGGTACTTCCTCTTGAAGGCATTTCTAAGAACTCCCACGTGACATCTGCCTCGGCGATACCAGAAATAACAGTGGTCCACCAAGTATAAGCGTCTCCCTGAAGCAAAGAGACGATGCATCCCAACTTACGGGCATCCGAACACTCCATCTGGCCCAAGATGCGAGTAGTGCTCTCAAGCCACCCTTCCGAACCCTCCGGAGACAACCCACGAAACTCAATTACCCCCAAGTTACGAAGCCTCTCTAGGGGTAATCTTGTCCCTGCACCCTAAGGTGGTGCTGCAGCTTGCATACCGGCCAAAGCTGTCTGAAAAGCTCCGGCTATGGTCTGAATCAAATGAGCCACATCTGGACTTGCCTGGCCTTGGCCCGCTTGAGCCCCATTACCTCCCACATTAGCCTCAGCTTGAGGCCCATTACAATCACCTCCAACGTTCCCTCCATTACCATCGGGAGCATGAAGAGCAGGAGGCACATCCTCGGGTGCCTGGTCACCCGCTCTAGGCCTTCCCCTCGGTCTCACCATAGCAATTAAAATAATCGAATACAACAAACACACAACAACAAAGAAACGTTAGGTTAGCAAAAGGGTAAGGACTCCGGTTCTCAAGCTCTTTAAACCAAAACAATTTTCATTTTTATTTTGACAACAACGCCTAACAATGGGGACTTGGACCAACTCTCAAATAACAACAAGGTCACTATAGCATGCATTCATACACCGTGCTGGTAACAGAATTTAGGCATACATGGTAAAGCACTCATCGAGTGGTAACAACACATAACACACTACTCACCTCACTTACCTGCCCGAGGTCTCGGAAACCTCATGCTCTGATACCAATAAATGTAACCCCCTCGTCCCGGTCTGGCCGAATGACCGGTCCGAGTGGGCCACACGGGGAAAACTGAAGTGAAACCCGCTAAGGCTCCCCTTCGGTTAGCAACCCTATTTTTTTATATCTTTTCTAGATGCCTTTATTAAATCCTATGTGATAAACGCGCAACGAACAACACGGATACAGGAACCCACAAGACATGCAGTTAAACAACCCAAATTTCCCCTTTTAAGCAGGCCGTATCGATACACCTACAGAGGGTATCGATACGCCTTGACCAAGGTCAACCCTTACAGTCAACTCAGGAAGACGGTATCGATACAGCCCTTGGGCGTATCGATACGCCCTTCTCGGTCAACACCCCGTGGTCAACGAAGTAGGACCGTATCGATATGTGCAAACCCCGTATCGATACGCCTTACACTTACCCACTTCTCATGATTCCAGAGAGTTGAGGGGGTATCGATACACTCCCGTGTATCGATACGCCCAGCACAATCTAAATTCCAGAGAGTTGGGACCATATCGATACACCCCCGTGTACCGATACACCCAGCTAAAACTGTGGCCTTTGGGCAAGGCCGTATCGATACAGCCCTTAGGCGTACCGATACGCCCTGCACTGCAATTCCACAAATTTTAACTAAACGACCTCAAACACGACTCTAGATGCATTTTTGGACTTCCCTAAGCTCATACAAACATACATACATCAAAACTACAATCAGGAATTAGCATACGAGGCATTGAAGCTACCAAGGACCATACAAATCAAAGATTTCATGCAATTCCACAAAGAGAGCATACTTAGCAAGCATATGGCCCTATACACAAGATAGTCAAACCTAGGGCATACATAGGCCAACAACATACACTTTTAGGCACATTCAAATAAGCAACATGATAAGCATAGTCCACAATCCATGAAACAAAAGCAAACACATCCATGGGTTTAACATGCTCAAAACACAATCACCTAAGGAGTTTGACACCAACTCCTAAAACTCTATACCCCATCGTTTAGGCATTATTACAAAACACAAATCATACTTGTGTTAGCTTGAGAACTCCAAAAGCTCCTCCCTCGACCGCTTGCCTCCCGAACTCTAACGATCTGCATGTTGGAAACAAAGAGTGCGTAAGCGAACTAGCTTAGTGAGAGAGGCTCTACAATCCACAACATGCAGTTTTCCAAAACACATTTTATATGCAAGAAAAGCAATGGATGCACGAAGTGTCTATCTCCACAACAACACAGGGTTTGCACAAGCATAACCAACATACACACACACAGTGGGACTACACATCACCGTTTCGACTAGTAGATTTCCAATGGGACTACACATCAAAGTACGTTCCTACTAGTCACTACCGGTGGGACTACACATCACCGTAGTTTAGACCACCATCACGTGAGGCACGACTTCAACTCGACTACACATTAACAACTTAAAATGTACATGATAATCATAACACATAATCATTCATCCATCACAACAACATAGGAGTAGAGAAGCTTACACTCGGGTTTAGGTGAACCCTCAAGGTCCCATCGAAACCCCCAAAGGTTTCATATCGTGCACAATGCAAAGATCAATAATTCTACTCACTGTTGTTACCCAAGTGAAGACCGAAGACCAAGCTTAAGACTCCGAAATCCTCAGATTTGTCCCCGAAGTTTCACCAACCAAATTTCTTGCTTCTAAACATTCGAACACAAAGTAAACAATCCCAAATTAGTCCAAATTCTAAAATAGTCAACCCGGATTACATATCAAACACAAGACATCCAAAATTCCATTGAAAACAAACCCAAAATCCATATTCCCGAGCAGCCCCTAAGCACACCTTAAATCCAATGATTCCAACCCTTAAATTACTCCCTAAAGCCTCCAAAACAGCCCTTACATATAGTCTATCCATCAGCCCTCATAATTCCCCAATAAACACCCCCATAACTCAACTTAAAACCCCCCAAAAACCTTCCCAAAACTCAAATCCGGGAAATTTTACAAAACCCTTTAAAAATCATATAAGTTGGACCCTATGCTTCATAAACAACATATCTAACATAAATCAATTAAAATCTTTAGCCAAGAACAATAAAGGTACCATTTTTAATCAAAAATCCCCCAAAACTTCAAACTTCCAAAAACATGGGCAAATTGAAAACTAAGGGTATTGGCTTGAAGAGGATGATGATGACAAGTAAAAAACGAGCTTACCTTTGAAAAATCTTCAAGAATGAGTGAGCTATGGAATGGAATAGTAACCTAAAGATGGGGTGGGTTTTGACGTTGGAAGAAAAAGGTGAGGAGAGAAGAAGATGAGCCAAAAGCATATTTTAATGTTTGTTTAAAATTGAAAAGGCCAAAAACCAAAATACCCTTAATGAAATAGGAAAATCACAATAGGAGGCATTCATGGCTAATTGGGCTTGTTTTGAAATTTGTCCAACTTAATTTTATTTGTCTCAAAACCCGAGGCCCAAACCATTATTTAATTATTATTATTTTCACCCGACCCCTGAACCCGGGTGTTACACAACATGACATGTTCACGTTGCATCAAGAATCATAAAACACGGATTAATTGCATAAAACCTTTAAAACTTACTCTTGTGCTTGGGTTGGCCTTTCAATCTCAATCCAAACTCCCAAAACATTCCCTTAACCACGTTAAGGCTTTTAAAATCGATCCACTCACGAGCCAACACACAAATGATGTTCAGGATGCCGAATCAAGCCTCCGAACTACCCGGATTTCCGTCCACAAAGCCCAAATCCAAATCCTCTGTTTTGAGCAACCCAAAACTGAACATTAGAACACTAATACACTCACAAACACATCAAAAACCTGGAACTCAACAATCTTGCAACAACACACATCGATTCAAGCCCAAAATTTCACCTGAAACATATCAATTCAGTCCCAAACTACTTGCAGCCACACCTGTTGAGTGCGTAAAAGTTCTATTATTTACACCCTTTTTAACCCATATTTCTGCTACATTCAAGCATCATTGCATTGCATTTAGGTTAGTTTACAGCAAAACATCACAAATATATTAAAGGCACAGATTCTACTAAAAGATGGCTGATTTTGCAGATTGCTGCCATAGTTGACGGAGAAGGCGGGCGCAGGGCAGAGAAGCAGGAGAGCTGAACTGGACAAGCATACGATGAGGATGATGCTGCCATGGATCTGCCGTGACAGCAGAGGACGACAGCAAGTTAGTGGAGAAAAAGCAAAGTGGACCTCGATAGATAGAGAAAATTATACTCGTCTGTTGTGTGAAAACCATATATTTTTCCAAGCCCCGGATCAAAAGATATGTCAAGCCAAAGCTCAAGGAGAGGAAATCCCAAGAAACAAGGAGGGCGGCTGAAAAGTAGGATACTTGAAGATTAAGTCTTTATTAGAATCTTACTTTTAATTAAAGTTGTAATCCTTGTTAACTTAGAATACTTGAGCCCAAAGCTTATATAAGGGCATAGATTTTAACCTAGGAGATATCATACATCCCATACCCTATAACCGATAACCCAAAAACCCTCCGCCTTTTACCCGCCATCGATATGTTCTAAAAACCCCCTAGGGCCACGGGTTGATTTGTAAAGTAGTTGCAAGGGTTGTTTTGTTTTAGGATTTTTCAAGTTCAATAAAATAAACTTCAAGTTCCCTTATTTTTGTTTTAATATCTTGCAAGAGCATCGGGAGAGCATTGTGAGGTTATCCATTTACTTGACATCGGGAGAGTTAAGTATACGAAAGAAATAAGAGCAAGTTCTCTAGTTTATAGTTGAACTGTGCCTAGGGATAGGGCAAGGTTAAGTGGCTAAAGAAGAATTCATACACATCGGTGTTCATCCTTCGATTCACGCCAAGAGGTATCATCAAAGACGTGATCATCGACAGACTTGGACCTAGGGATAGGCCAAGGCAGATCTGGGATTCTTGCCAAACTTGAAGTACTGAGTTGGTGTGTTTGCTGCCGCGACGACCAACGGACAGCTGCTGCGACAGGCGCAACGACAGAACTGGAGTTCCTAAGCATCGCAATACCTGCACTACTGAGCAATTCAATACCAGCCCATTCTCTCTATCTTGATATTTCTACTTTTTTATTTACTTTACTTTATTATTCTCGTGACAACTTTCTCAAATATTTCCTTTGCTTTTGTGCAGTAAACTAAGGTGAAGCTATTAGCCCAATCCTTGTGGAGACGATATCCGATACTTCGTATCACTTTACTACTTGCGTCGTGTACACTTGCACTACCATTGCGATAGACTATTTTACACGCAACAAGTTTTTGGCGTCGTTGCCGGGGATTGGCAACATAACTACACCTTTCTTTTATTGCACTTTTCGTTTTTGTTTTTGTTTTTGTTTTTATTTTTATTTTTCTATTTTTCGTTGGTACTTTCAACTCTTGCTTTTCACGAGGTTTTCCTGTTTATGCGCAGATCTAAAAGAGGCGAAGATCCTGAATATCCATTAGATCCGGAAGTTGAACGTTCCTTCAATCTCAAGAAACAACTTCGTCACCTTTTAGCCAGGAACAAATACCTTGAGGAACAGCTAGAGAAGATGGCCCGTAACCCGCCCGCTGGGGATGGTATACCGCCTGTCGGTGACCCGCCTGCAGCAGCCGGACGATGGTCCTGTCGTGACTACATGTTGAACGATCATGTAGAGCTGGAGACCACGCTGCCAGATATTGATGTTGATAACTTCGAGCTTAAACCTGTCATGTTTAGTATGATCAACAATGCCGGGCAGTTTAGTGGTGCTGTGACAGAGGATGCTAGGGAGCATCTCAAGACGTTCCAGGAGATCTGTGGTTCGTTTAGACTACCAGGAGTTAATCCGGAGATATTGAGGCTTCGGTTATTTCCTCATTCATTGAGGGACAGAGCTAAAACTTTGTGGAATAAACTTACGACGGGTTCAATTAGAACTTGGGCAGATTTATCTCGTGAATTTTTATCTCGTTTTAATCCTTCGCATTTATCTGAGCGATTACGTAATGAAATCGCTACTTTTCAATAGGAAGATGACGAGCCAATGCACGAGGCCTGGGACAGATTTACTACTCTTCTACGGAACTGCCCAATGCATGGATTCCCCGTCTGGAATCAGGTAACTAAGTTATATAATGCTGCTAACTTACAAACTCGTATTCGAATTGATTCTGCAGCAAATGGACTATTATTGGATAAAGATCCAGACGAGGCATTACAAGTTTTGAAAAATCTGGCTAAGAACGAGGAGCAGTTTCCGACTACAAGAAGAGGGGGTAAACGGGTACTTGCTGTCAAGGATTATGAAGCCGACAGCACTATGAAATCACAGGTAGCATTCCTTACTAAAGCAATGAAAAGGTTATTGAATGATGATGGATTACAAGGATTTGCTGTTGAGGAAGTATGTGACATCTGTGAGAGAAATCATAGTCGGGATGAGTGCCCAATACAAGTAGAAGAGGGAAAATATGTTGGAAACTACAAGCCGAATTATAACTCCAACAATTATAATCCCAATTGGAGGAAGGATCCTAAATTTTCCTGGAGTAATCCTAATAATGCCCTGAATCCGCAAGCACATAATCAGAATCAGGGAGGACCTAGATTGCTGACGCGACAGCAACTGCCGCCGCACCTGCCGCCGCAGCAGCAACAGCAGCCACCAGCTTCCACGAGCAGTATACTGGAACAGACTCTGGCCACCTTTATGTCTCAGACCGGTACTTATATTGAGAATATGAATCAGTTTGTCAAGAAAACAGAGAATTTCATGGATAAAACAGAGATGAGGATGACGAATCATGAAGCTACTCTGAAATCATTGGAGACACAAATGGGTCAGGTTTCTCAACATATTAAGCCGAGGCAGACTGGAGGATTACCTAGTAATACTGAAAATGCTAGGCAGCCCACACATGAGCAATGTAAGGCTATTACTACTCGGAGTGGGAAGAAATTATCAGGGCCGGAAAAAGAAGCTGAAATAGTAAAGGATCCAATCTCAGACAAACCTACCGAGGAAGCTGCCCCGACAGGTGATAAACAGACTGCTGCCGATGAGCCTGTCACGACAGCAGAAGCGATAGAGGAGAAAAAAGATGATTACCGTCCTCAGATTCGCATGCAGTGGGAAGGACGTATTGCTGATTACCGTCCCCCGCCACCTTTCCCTCAACGGATACAACAAGCTAAGCAAGAATCTCAACTTAAAAAGATTTATGATATTTTTAAGCAAGTTCATATTAATATTCCGCTGTTAGATGCCGTTAGGGAGATGCCCGGTTATGCTAAATTTCTCAAGGATGTTATGTCGAAAAAATCTAAACTTGGGAGTTTGAAACGGTAAAGATGACAGAAGATTGCATGAGTATTCTTCACCGGCAGCCACCCCAGAAAAAGAAGGATCCGGGGAGCTTCATTATACCTTGTGTAATCGGAAATAAATTCGTGGGTAAGGCACTTTGTGATCTTGGTGCTAGTGTTAATTTAATGCCAAAATCTGTTTTTCAGAAATTAGGTATTGGAAAGGTGCGGCCCACGATAGTAACTCTGCAGCTGGCAGACCGCTCTTATGTTCATCCGGAAGGAAAAATTGAAGATATTCTGGTAAGAGTGGATAAATTTATTTTTCCTGCTGACTTTCTTGTTCTAGATTGTGAGGCAGACGAAAATGCACCAATCATCCTTGGGCGACCCTTCTTAGCCACGGGAAGATCACTGATTGATGTGGAGAAAGGAGAACTCACCATGCGAGTGAACGATCAAGAGATTAAGTTGAATGTTCTCCAAGTGATGAAACATGCTGATGTGGACGAGGAATGCAAGGCTATCACTGACGTTACCCTTGATCAACCCTGCATCAGGTCGGGCTGTCACGATATAAAATTTGGTCCCTGCCGCGGCAGCCACCTACAGGACTGTCACGACAGCACAGACGACAGCACCGACGACAGCAACTCCTCTGACTCCGATACATCTGAAACTAAAGATCAGGAGGAGGTAAACTGGATAGGCAATCGTCCACGTAAGTTATTCGAACCTTTGAATTATACTTCGGATAACCATTTAATCCAAAAGCCATCTACTGTTGAACCACCTGCCTTAGAACTGAAGCCCCTGCCAGGGCAGCTTAAATATGCTTTTCTTGGTTCAAATGATACGTTACCCGTAATCATTTCTTCTAAGCTGCTGCAGGAACAGGAACGGCAGCTAATCGGCATGCTAAGGCAGCACAAAAAGGCGATTGGATGGACGATTGTTGATATACAAGGCATTAGTCTGGCGTTATGCATGCACAAAATCCTTCTAGAGGAAGATCATAAGCCGACTATAGATGCCCAAAGGCGGCTAAACCATGCGATGAAAGAGGTGGTGCGTAAAGAGATAATCAAATGGTTAGATGCTGGTATTATTTACGCCATCTTCGACAGCAAATGGGTGAACCCGGTGCAATGTGTTCCCAAAAAAGGAGGAATGACCATAGTAACCAATGAAAACAACGAGTTAATCCCAACCAGGACTATGACCGGTTGGAGGGTTTGTATGGACTATCGGAAACTTAACAAAGCTACCCGAAAGGACCATTTTCCTTTACCCTTTATTGATCAAATGCTTGATAGATTAGCGGGTAAACCTTACTATTGTTTTCTTGATGGTTATTCAGGTTATAATCAAATTGCTATCGCACCAGAAGATCAAGAAAAGACGACTTTCACATACCCCTACGGAACGTACGCTTTTAGGAGAATGCCATTTGGATTATGTAATGCACCCGCCACCTTCCAAAGGTGCATGATGGCCATATTCTCCGATATGGTAGAGGACTTCCTTGAGATTTTCATGGATGATTTTTCCGTCTTTGGAGACGATTTTGAGGGCTGCCTCGGCAATCTACAAAAGGTGCTTGAAAGATGTGAAAAAGCAAATCTTGTTTTGAATTGGGAAAAATGCCACTTTATGGTGGATGAAGGGATAGTCCTCGGCCATAAGATTAGCTGCCGTGGGATAGAAGTTGACAGGGCTAAAATAGAAGTGATCGAGAAGCTGCCGCCGCCGACCACAGTCAAGGGCATTAGAAGTTTCTTAGGGCATGCTGGTTTTTATCGGAGATTCATTGCAAATTTCTCAAAAATCACTAAGCCCCTATGCCATCTTTTGGAACAGAACCGACCCTTTGACTTTAATGATGAATGTACTGAAGCATTCAAGGTTCTGAAGGAAAAACTAGTAACAACCCCCATAGTACAGCCACCAGACTGGACACAGCCATTTGAAATTATGTGTGATGCTAGTGACTATGCTGTCGGGGCAGCACTTGGGCAGCGCAGAGATAAGCTGTTTCATGTCATATATTATGCCAGCAAGACACTGAATGACGCCTAGTGAACTATACCACCACAGAAAAGGAGCTATTAGCTGTGGTGTTCTCCATCAACAAGTTCCGTTCTTACATACTTGGGACGAAAGTAATAGTGCACACAGACCATTCTGCCCTGAAGTATTTGTTCACAAAAAAGGATGCAAAGCCTCGATTGATACGGTGGATCCTGCTATTGCAAGAATTCGACCTTGAAATCAAGGACAAGAAAGGGACAGAAAATCAGGTGGCAGATCACTTGTCAAGATTGGAGAAGGGACAGAGTCTACCAATCGATGAGACAAACATACTGGACACCTTCCCAGATGAGCAACTCTTTGCTGCCGCAATCGCTGCCGCGACAGCCATGGCGGCAGGTAAGTCTTCTGAACTCCCCTGGTATGCTGATTTCGTTAATTTTATAGTTAGCGGAATACTTCCTTCTGATCTTAATTATCAAGCCAGGAAGAGGTTCCAAAATGATGTTAAGCATTATTATTGGGACGAACCTCTTCTTTTCAAACTATGTGCAGATCAGGTAATAAGGAGGTGTGTAGCACAAGAAGAGCAAGAAGACATTCTCCATCACTGCCATGCTTCACAATATGGAGGTCACTTAGGAGGCAACAAAACTGCTGCCAAGGTGCTGCAATCAGGGTTCTACTGGCCGACACTATATAAAGATGCACAGGACTTCTATAAGAACTGTGACAGGTGCCAGCGGACAGGTAACATCTCAAGGAGAAACGAGATGCCACTGTAGAACATTCTAGAAGTCGAGATCTTCGATGTTTGGGGGATTGATTTTATGGGACCTTTTCCATCTTCATGTGGAAATATATACATCCTCCTAGCAGTGGATTATGTCTCTAAGTGGGTTGAAGTTATCGCCACTCAAAAGAATGATGCCAAGACAGTCCAAAAATTTCTACACAAAAACATTTTTTCGAGGTTTGACATCCCTAAGGCGATTATCAGTGACGAAGGGAGACATTTTGACAATAGGGTTATTGCTGCCGCCTTGAAGAAATATGGCGTCAAGCACAGGATCGCGACAACATATCACCCACAGACCAATGGACAAGCTGAGATATCCAATAGGGAAGTTAAGAACATTCTTGAGAAGATGGTTAAGCCAACTAGGAAAGATTGGTCTTTACTTCTAAATGATGCATTATGGGCATATAGGACAGCTTTTAAAACTCCATTGGGCATGTCTCCATACCGATTGATTTATGGAAAAACCTGTCATCTGCCTGTCGAAATAGAGCACATGGCATACTGGGCAATCAAGGCAGTGAATATGGACTTGGACAAGGCAGGTCAGAAAAGGCTGTTAGATCTAAATGAGATTGAAGAAATACGGACAATGGCCTACGACAATGCAAGAATTTACAAGGAGAAAACTAAGAAGTGGCATGACAAGAAGTTGCTGCCACGACAGTTATGCCCAGGGCAGCTTGTGTTGTTGTTCAATTCTAGGTTGAAACTCTTCCCAGGGAAGCTAAAATCTAGATGGTCTGGCCCGTTCCAAGTGATACAAGTTTTTCCCCATAGTGCCATCACTATCCGATCATTAAAAGACGGGCACCAATTTAAAGTCAATGGACAGCGCCTCAAGCATTATCAGGGGACTGAAGCCCCAGGAATACAGGAAGTAGTTACCTTAGGAGATGCCCCCCAAGGCATCCCTAATTTAACCTAATTTTTATTTTAATTTATTTTTATTATTTATTATTTATTAGGAAATAAGGTTTATTTTATTTGAATAATGTTTTTATATTTTCTGTTTTTAGGAAATAAAGGAGTCAAGAAGAAACGAAGAAGTGACCCAAGCCCACCATCCATCCATCAGCCCAACAGAGCCATTTATTGAAGCCTGTCGTTCCAGCTGCCGCCGCAGACACGGATAAGACAGGCTGTCAACAAACTGTCACGGTAGACGCAAAAGCGTGTGACAGACGCGTAACAGACGCGTAAATGCGTGGCAGACGCGTCAGACACGCCAAATCTCAACAGTCGCCCAGTTATTCACGGCTGCCGTTACAGCATTAAACGGGCAACAACTCTTCCCCTATAAAACCCTATTTCATTTTCATTTTCCTCACTTATGCTTTCTCTTACTTGAATTCTCCTCTTGTTTTTCTTTGTTTTCTTTACTTTCAAAACCCTTGCAACTAACATGTCTTCCAGACAGACCCGCCGCAGTGCTGCTTCAGCCTCTTCATCAGCAGCACCCACACCGTCGCCCTTCGCAACCAAGGACTTATGGGAAGAAAGAGGTTTCAACTACATCCGAAAGGCACCGAACATGGGGCTCCGACCATTCATCGCGAGGGAAATAAGGGCTCAACTATGGGAGCAGTTCGCAGAACAACTAGCAGAATTAAATGACACGTTGGTGAGGGAGTTCTATGCTGCCATCGACAGCAGGACGGCAACATCAGTCACTGTCTGAGGGACAGAGGTACCATTCACAGCCGATAGCATCAACCATATGTATGGCCTCTATTTTGGTCCCAACGACGATGCCCATCAGCAGTTTTTGGACACCCTCGACTCTGCCGCCTACGGTGTTGTCATGGAAGAGGTGACAGAAGAAGGGACGGAGTGGAATACGAGCAAGAAGAACCCCAACTTTGTAAAAAGGGGGCAGCTGCTTCCAGAAGCCAAGCTATGGAACGCTTTCATCAAGAAGCGCATCCTGCCGTCCTCCCATCACACGACAGTGGATCAGCAGAGGCTAGCCCTCATCCATTCAATCATGAACAACCGGGCTATCAACGTGGGCCGTTATATGAGGGAGAGCGTCTTGGACTGCACCAATCGATCAACCGCCCGCCTCTGCCTACCATTCATGATCACATCTCTCTGCCGCTGCGCTGCTGTACCAGAAGCCACCACTGATAAACTGGTCAAAGGAAGAGGCTGGACCGATAACAACATTACCAGCCTCATGGAGCTGATAGTTGCAACACCCTCTCCTTCTTCAACCCGGCTGCCTCCCCAGCAGAATCATCCGAGGAACCTGCTCCTGAACCTGCCCATGAACCTGCTCCGAAAGACCAATCGGCTCAGATCCTTGCCGCCATACAGCGGGTGGAAGACAGACAAATGGGGCTGATGACATTCATCCGGGATTTCGCCAACTCAACGGTAAATTTCATTACCAATACTTTAAATTATCCCGATTTTATTTTCCCCACTTTCCCTGCCCACTATTTTACCACCCCCACCTCTGCCCACACACATACACCACCTGCCTCCCCACACGCACATTCTGCTGCTTCCACCCCCATCACCTGCCCGACGGCAGCTGGCAGTCCTCCGGCCGACACCTCCGCCCGAGGAACGAAGCGACAACCCTCAGATGACAGCGAAGCAGAACCTCTTATTCGGAGGAATTTGGAGAAGGAATTCACGCCTGTCAAGAGGCAGAAACACATGGCCGACAGAAAGCTAATGCCCAAGGCCAGCACCACCACCACCAGCAGCAGTACTTGGGATAGCGGCAGCAGCTCAGACATCCAGATCGTGGAGCAACTGGCCCAGCCTGCCCCACAGCCCAGAATCCGCCGCCAAATCCGTGTCAGCAGCAGCAGTGAAGACAGCGATTAAAATCTAAGTCTTTTATTTTCTTTTTATTGCTGCCTGCTTATCTATATTTTGTGATGTACCTGCCTTCATTTTTTTTCTGTCATTTGCATTGAGGGCAATGCAACCCTCGAGTTTGGGGGTGGCAACCCTCCATTTTAATGAAGTCTTAGTACATCTTATTTATTTGCTGTGTTTCATTTATTTTCTTAAAAAAAATCAGAAAAGACTAAAAAACAGTTGTTGGCTTAAAACTGTGAAGTAAACTTACCTGTCATGACAGCTCTGTCATGGCAGCATCTTTAGGACAGTTTAAGGAGAAGTTTAGAGCCTTTCTATAGTTCTGGAAAACTTAAACACCATTGTGACTGTTATATTGCTTAGATTTCTTTTAGCCAAACTAGAATAGGATGCTTAGTACTTGAACAGCCCCTAGAGGTGCCTAACACTGGCTCTAGGAAAGAAGTTTAGCAAAAGAAACTCAAAAACCTAGAGGTGCCCGAAACCGGCTCTAGGAAGCTAACTAGAGGTGCCCAAAACTGGCTCTAGTAAAACTTAGCTTGAAAATAGAAGAAAAGAAGCATGAAAATGTGTCTTCAAAAAATAAACTTTGGCATAAAAAATTCGAGTTAAAAAGTTGAATATTCTAGTGAAACTAAGAGAGTCTTAGCATATAACTGTTCACAAGCATGCACACACTGCACGAGGACTATAGTGAGATTCTGGACAGATCCTAATCTTTCCGACAGGTTGCTGCCGTCACAGAGAATGAGCGACGGGTAAGAGACAGTTCACTGTTTGAAAGCCAACACAAAAATATTTGTTTTTCTTTTAGGTCTTAATTGCTTGAGGGCAAGCAAAAACTTGAGTTTGGGGGTGTGTTGAGTGTGTAAAAGTTCTATTATTTACACCCTTTTTAACCCATATTTCTACTACATTCAAGCATCATTGCATTGCATTTAGGCTAGTTTACAGCAAAACATCACAAATATATTAAAGGCACGGATTCTACTAAAAGATAGCTGATTTTGCAGATTGCTGCCATAGTTGACGGAGAAGGCGGGCGCAGGGCAGAGAAGCAGGAGAGCTGAACTGGACAAGCAGACGATGAGGACGATGCTGCCATGGATCTGCCGTGACAGCAGAGGACGACAACAAGTTAGTGGAGAAAAAGCAAAGTGGACCTCGATAGATAGAGAAAATTATGCTCGTCTGTCGTGTGAAAACCATATATTTTTCCAAGCCCCGGATCAAAAGATATGTCAAGCCAAAGCTCAAGGAGAGGAAATCCCAAGAAACAAGGAGGGCGGCTGAAAAGTAGGATACTTGAAGATTAAGTCTTTATTAGAATCTTACTTTTAATTAAAGTTGTAATCCTTGTTAACTTAGAATACTTGAGCCCAAAGCTTATATAAGGGCATAGATTTTAACCTAGGAGATATCATACATCCCATACCCCATAACCCAAAAACCCTCCGGCGTTTACCCACCGTCGATATGTTCTAAAAACTCCCTAGGACCACAGGTTGATTTGTAAAGTAGTTGCAAGGGTTGTTTTGTTTTAGGATTTTTCAAGTTCAATAAAATAAACTTCTAGTTCTCTTATTTTGGTTTTAATATCTTGCAAGAGCATCGGGAGAGCATTGTGAGGTTATCCATTTACTTGGCATCGGGAGAGTTAAGTATACGAAAGAAATAAGAGCAAGTTCTCTAGTTTATAGTTGAACTATCTTGTGCCTAGGGATAGGGCAAGGTTAAGTGGCTAAAGAAGAATTCATACACATCGGTGTTCATCCTTCGATTCACGCCGGGAGGTATCATCAAAGACGTGATCATCGACAGACTTGGACCTAGGGATAGGCCAAGGCAGATCTGGGATTCTTGCCAAACTTGAAGTACTGAGTTGGTGTGTTTGCTGCCGCGACGACCAACGGACAGCTGTTGCGACAGGTGCTGCCGCGACAGGCGTAACGACAGAACTGGAGTTCCTAAGCATCGCAATACCTGCACTACTGAGCAATTCAATACCAGCCCATTCTCTCTATCTTGATATTTCTACTTTTTTATTTACTTTACTTTATTATTCTCGTGACAACTTTCTCAAATATTTCCTTTGCTTTTTTGCAGTAAACTAAGGTGAAGCTATTAGCCCAATCAATGTGGAGACGATATCCGATACTTCGTATCACTTTACTACTTGCGTCGTGTACACTTGCACTACCATTGCGATAGACTATTTTACACGCAACAACACCCAACGAATTTACCATCAAAAATCTATCTTTTAACATCCCTAAACATCAACCCAAAGCTATCAAACCTTCAGTTGTCATCTGGACCCAAAACCCATCCAAAAACTTAAGATTTTCAACCCCAAAATTACCCACAATACCCATTTCGGGCTTCCTATAACAACCCATTATTTTCATGTTATTTTAACAATAAAACAAAGTTAAAACACTCTCAAACTCAGCCATATTCAACCCAAACGAAAACCCATAAACTTCCTTTCATTTCAAACCAAACTTTAAAAATCAAAACATGTTTATATCATAGGTTTTGCAAAAAATCTCAACATTTATGACTCAAGGAAGATGAAACCAAGTTAAGAAATCAATTACCTTGAAGAAATCACTTGGATTGAGAGCTTGGGGCAATGGAATATTGAAATGGGGTTAGGAGAGGTTTTTTGAACGTGAAAAACAAGTTGGTGAAGATGATAACTTCAAAACCCTTTTTTAGAATTGTAAAATCTCCTTTTACCCTTTTCTCTCTTAAAACACTTCTAGGTGTGTTAAAAATCTAGTTTTTCTCCAATTTAAATTTAACCCGACTTGGTTTGACTAATCCGATTATCTCCCGACCTAAACTCGGGGCGTTACACATCTTCTGTGGAATTATCCAATGACAAATACATTGGGACGACAAATCAACTTAGTTGAAGATAATTTATATTTTCCATGTTTATTTATCATGTTTCCTTTATTTATATATTTGTATAATTTATATTTATATTGCATTTGGGATATAAATTGTATATGCGCTGTTCCATTACAAGAGGGTAAACTTGGCTAGATCCAAAAGAGTTGGCTGCAAATCTTTCACTACACGTACCAAGTGACTGACGACGACTCCATTTTTATTACAAAATAGGCTTGTTTTTAAGAAATTCCCCCAAATACCAGTCATCAGTCAAGTTTACCCTCTTGTAAAAACAATAATATTTTGTTATAAAATGGAGTCATCATCAGTCACTTGGTACGTGTGGAGAAAGATTTGCACCCAACTCTTTTGGATCTAGCCAAGTTTACCCTCTTGTAATGGACCATGGATAACGTGGTGAGCTAGACCCATATGATAATTTTTCTTTAAACACAACATTTGTCATATAAGGTTTAATTAGCCTTTAACGGCGTTTATTAAGCTGATTTGTCTCAACTACAACATTTTAGAGTTGTTTATTAAGCTCATATTTTTCATGCTCAAGATTTGTTTAACAATAACTATTTTTTTAATCTTCAACTAAGCTGATTTGTCTCAATGTATTTACCATTGGTAAAAACAAAGCTAATTACATCGGTATTGCATTTTCCCTGCTCAATTTGGTATAGGTGGAGATCTTGCATGTTTATTAAATTTTAAGATTATTTTGGAATTTATGCATTTTGATCGGTATTTTAAAATTGATTACTTTTTTTTATTAATTACTCCTTGATTTAAAAAATGAGGATTTGACATCCCAAATTCATAAAATTGGTTTTCAAATTTTTACTTTTACTTTAATTAAGATTTTCCTACCGTAACGACCCATTTTAGAGGTCCAATATTATTCGCACTTTTATTTATATATTAGGGTAAACTACACCATATGCTACCACATGGGTGTTCTTGGCATGTTCAATAGGTTAAATCAAACAGGGCCTCCGAAAATAAAGGCCCCAAATGAGTTGTGTGTATATATATATTCTAAAAAAGTACTACGTTAACTGTGATTAGGATCGCTCAATTTCATTAACTTTCCAAATGCGATAGTATCATATAAAGTCTTATTGACTATTCCTATTATTGTTGCTTATGTAGAATAAAACTTTTCAAAATTAAAGTTTTTGAAGTGATACTTACGGACAACTATGTCGTAAGAAAGGCTAAATGTACTTGTTTTGATGAAAATTGAGAGCAATTTTTTTGAAAGGAGTTGATATTGAAAATGTTGTAGATGATTTTGATTTTTGTTGTAGATGATTTTTCTGCAAGAAGAACAATGTTTTTTTAAGTGAAATTGTTAGATTTTTAGTTGTTTGCAAGTCATTTTTAGATTGATCAATAAAGCAATCTAACATTTTTTATTAAGGAAACTTTATTTGAAAAAAACAATATACTTATTTCATATTATAAAGGCTTAAGGGTACCAAAGGCCCGTGAACTTTTTTTAAAAAATAAATTAAGCCCTTAATGTTTTTTGCACTCAATGTCACCCTCAAATGTAACACCCGGGTTTGGGGGTCGGGTGAAAATAATAATAAAATAATGTTTCGAGTTTCCTTTTTTGTTTTAAAAATCAATTTATTATGTTGGATCCAATTTTAAATTAAATTAGAACCCCAAATTTCATAGAATTTGGAATAGTGGAGGATGGCCATCTCATTAATGGCACTCTTGTAAATAATGAGACTTTCAAAATAAAAACCCTTTTATTTTAAAACACCCATTTAACTCATCTTCTTCCCCACCCATTCTCCCCATTTTCACGACAAGAACACCATCCCCCTTGTGTTCACTATTCCATCGCCATTCTTCCTCATCTTTGGTGATTTTTGAAAGGTAAAACCACTTTTGACTTGTCCTCTCTTTCCTCTACAAGCTAGTACCATTAGTTTTCATTATTGTTCATGATTTTGAAATTTGAAGTTTTGGGGTTTTGTTTAAAAATGAGAACTTTATGGTCTTTAACCTAAGATATTGATTTATTATTGTTAGATAAGTTGTTTGCAACCCTTAAGGTCCAACATATGTGAATTTTAAAGTGTTTTAACATGATTCCCGAATTTGGGTTTTAATGGGGTTTTTGAAAGGTTTTGGAAGGGATTTTGAGTGTGTTTTATGTTGGAAATGAAAGGCTAATTTTAATATGTTGGTTGAAGATTGTTTTGGAAGCATTTGTATGTGTTAAATGTGTTGAAATCACAAGTTTTGGGCTGGGTATAAGGGCTGCTCGAGTTTGGTGATTTTGGGGTTGTTCATGACTTGAATTCATGTGTTTATTGCTTGATTAGTGTTCCGGGTTTGTTACATTGTTGTGTGAACTGATTTGAGGCTATTTTGGTTGTGTTGAAATGATTAGAAGCAAGAAATTGTATTGGTAAAGCTTCGGGAGTAAATCCGGAAACTTGAAGACCTTGTTTGCTTGGTAGTGGAGCTTGGAGGTGAAGGTGAGTGGTTAAAATGTTTTAAATGGTTTTGAGCAATTGGTTCAAGCATGTGGACTAGGTTGGGATTGGTAGACCCACCTAGAGTTTGGATTAGAGTGGCAGCCTAATCCCAAGCTTTAATTAGAGACTTTGGTTGCACTCATTAATGGTTGTTTATGCCTCTTGAGTAATTGGGATTGTGGTGTTATGTATATGTTGTTATACATGTATGTTGAGGCATGGCTTGATGCATTGTTATATGCATGTTGATGATAAATATGATGGGGATATACATATGTATGAAATATGATGAGATATTTGTATTAATGATATACATGTTGTGTTGACATGTGAAATGATATTTTGAGGCGGTTGCATGATCCGAGGATCATAGTGAGTACATGCTAGGCATGAAAATGTGGTTTGTGCATGACGGTAACTCATGGTGAGTATGTGCTAAGCACGGAAGTTGTTATGAAATGATATTGTGAAAGATTAATGAAATGTGTAGTATTGGCACTAGTATGCTTGGGTACAAATGAACGATCATTAGGATGTTTAGTGTGCACACGTGAGTCAAAATGCGCGCGTGGTCTTGATGATGGTAGTCATCAAGATGGAGTACGAGTTCGCCCGGAAATCTTCTTATATATATTCGTCGGTGATGAGTTGAATCCCATCGACGGGCGTGAGGATGAGTGGAATCCCCTCCGCGTGAAACGAGGCGTGAGGATGAGTGGAATCCCCTCTGTATGAACGGTGGTGAGTGTAATCCCACCGTCAGGTAATGGTTGTGTTGTTGGATGTGAGTTCCAACGGTTATCCGCGTATTCGAGTCATAGCTAGGTGCCAATACGGATTATGGATTATGTTGCTCATATGTTGGTTATATGTGTTTCTATATGTTGTGGTTATGGACTTGTTGAGCATGGCATTATTTTGATAATATGTTCATGCATCATCTTTATTTTGGCTCTTGAGGATTGGAGGTAAGATCATGCATTCCATCATGGTAGTTGCTCGTGCTTGGACCATGCATTGTCGAATGTTTGTTTTATGAGCTTACTCTCACTAAGCTTTTATGCTTACGCTCCTTTTTGTTCGACAATGCAGATCATTAGCTTGTGGGTGGCAAGGGCAAGGAAAGGTCTCCAAGTGTTGCTTTTGGTTAGCTCAAGTATGATCTTTAAATTGTAGATTGTAATAGTCAAGCAATGGGATAAGTGTTGTTGATTTGAGTTTGGATGCTTGTTGATGTTGGTTTGGGTTTTGGATGCTTTGTTTAAATTGTAAACCTTGCTTATGTTTCACGTCTTGAATGCTTATATGTTTTGGTTGCTAAGGCATGAACCTTAAACTGCTTTGTATGTCATCTTTGGTAAATGCATGAATCTCTTGGATGAATGATGCTTATTCGTTTTGGTTGCCTCGTATGCTTAAATTTTAGTTGTTAAAGGTTGTATGTATGTTGTTCGTGGCTAGGGAAGTCCTAAAATGCTTTTAGAGTTGGGTTTGGTGTTGTCTTGCTGAAATTTGGAGACTTGCAGTGCATGGCGTATCGATACGCCTAAGGGCCGTATCGATACGGTCTTGCCTGCATGACTCAGTTTTGGCTGGGCGTACCGAAACACGAGGGTGTATCGATACGCTCTTTGCTCACTGGAATTCTGAGAGTTTTGATGAGTTTTTGGTGTATCGGTACGAGGTTGAAGCGTATTGGTACGGGTTCATCTCGTTGACCACGAGATGTTAACCAAGGAGGGTGTATCGATACACCCAAGGACTGTAACGATACGGTCTCCCCTGAGTTGACTGAGGGCAGTTGACTTGGTCAAGGCGTATCGATACCCTTGACAGGTGTATCGATACGACCTGCTTAAAAAGGAAAAATGGGTTGTTTTAAAGTGCTTTTTTTGATGGTCGTTGATATGTTGCTTGTGTTTCCGCTGTCGTATTCCATATAGGACTTAAATATGTATGTAGACAAGATATAAATAAAAGAAATTTTCTAGGGTTGCTAATCGAGGTGGGACCTTAACGGGTTTCACATCGGTTTTCCCCGTGTAGCCTACTCGAACCGGTCAGGCGACCAGACCGGGGCGAGGGGGTTACATCAAACCTCAAAATTTAACCAATCCAACCCTTTGACCGACAGAATCTGTCATTGACCGACGAAATCTGTTAAATTCTTAAACATGAGCCGTTTATATGCCACATCACTTGCCAAATATTAAACATTTATTTATAAACTAATGATGTGGATTAAAAACACTGACGTGGATTAAAAAAATATAAAAAAAAAACAAAACACTTTAACACCCACTCACATCTTCCTTAATCAGAAAACTCTTAGAAATAAAAAAAATACTTAAAGAAAACATGAGCGGTCATTTCTTCCTTAATCAGAAAACCAATTCGCTAAAAAAAACCCTTGAGAAAAACTGATAATCCCAACTTCGATCTTCTGCAACTTCCTTGAAATCAGAGCATTGTGGGTAAAGATTGAAGTTTCTAAGTGAAAACTGAAAATCATTGGAAGCGAAACGTTCAGAGGGGAAAATGGTAGGTTTTTCCTTTAATCTATATACTTTTATCAGTTTATTTGTTTTTCTCTAGACCCATTTATAGTTTGTGGGTGAAAACTTCATTTTTTTTTTGTTTTCTAGTTGTTGCCCGAGACAGTGTTGAAAGCTTATCGTGAGAAGAATATTCTTGAAGATATAAAGTTGCTATAGGTATATTATTGTTTAATAACATATTGTCTCTTTCTAGTATATTGTTTAATGGTATATTCGAATATTAAAGTGAAAAGGTGTTAACCCATTGTGATGAATCTTGTCTTTTTCCACTTTACTATTTCTGATATTTTGAATATATTAAGAATATTTGTTGTTTTCAGCATTGCAAGTAACCAAAAAGGGGGGTTTGTAAGAATTAAATCGAATGACTAAAATAAATAAGTAAATCAAGAAATGATTGAAGATAATTATGAATTAAGTTAGCCTCAGGCTCCGCTTTGCCACAACTTCTCTCGATCGCTAAAGTGATTTTTACTTCAATCTCTTGCCAACAGTCTATAAGGCCCAACCCTTGTAACTTGCTTCTCTACGGTAAACTCGGTTCCTAGGGCAATCCTTGGAACTAAGTGTTAAGTTGATTAGCCACGGCAATCAATGCTAACCCAATGCTGCGCTTAGTGCTGGAGAAGCCCGTGCTCGGACAATTGTCTTAACAAGAATCGAGTTTGATCTTAATTCCCCTTAGTGGACCGCCACTAAGTTTGTTCTTAGGGAATTGAATCATCTACAAGCCTTTTCTCGTCCCCAACGGTAGATCAAGATGACTTCACCACGACGTGCACTTTCCGGGATGAAGCAAACACGATGATTAAAGGTTAAGTTGATTGCCTAACCTATTTTTTTTCCGAGAATCAAGAAAGATGTTGAAGGTCTGAAGAACGTTTCTAATCTCACGAGGTAAGTTGGATTTTGGCGTTGCTCTTGGCTATGTCGATTTAGCTAAGCATGGTTTGTAATGAAACCATACTTAGTTTTTAACAAGAGAAATGTAAAAAAAGGGAATGGAGAAAATAAAGAAGGAATGTCTTAAACTCCAAGTGAATGAAAACAAGAGCAAGCGATGATTTGATCTCACCCCAAAGTGAGGTATTTATAGTATCTAAAAAACCTAAAACTCTAAAAAGATAAATCCCAAAATAATTCAAAATAAATACATAAGATAATATCAAAGTTTGAAATTTAAAATCCGCTTGATAGGCTATATGATACGCGGCTGATATGTTATCACCGCTGCTAACTCCAGCTTCTAGAAAGTGCTGACGTGGCGTCCAGACAATATTCATCCCCCAGTTCATGCCCATGAATCCACCCACGAATTCAAAACTTCTGCAGATTTCGGCCTTTTCCAGCCACATATTTTCTGCACGAAAAAGCACCAAACAACCCACATTTCAGCATCTAAAGTCATCCATTTAATCAAAATTAGAACCAAAACCATAACCAATCTAGCCACTCATCAAATTCCCCCTCACTTATATGATGCTTGCCCTCAAGTATCGAAGATTAAGATCAAGCTCTCACTCTTAAACTCACAAAGTTCCCTTGCCTATAATATGAGTTAGTTATCTCAACTCGAAAGAAACTAAAGGTGCACATGGATTATAGCAGAAATAACAGAAAATATTAAACAAAAACATTCCTACAACTAACTTATTATTTTTCTTTGCTAGAACCAGTGGTAGGCACTTCTAGCATTTTATTCCTTAGCTTGCTAGAGCCAGTGATAGGCACCTCTAGCTTTATTTTTATTTTTATTTTTTTTACTATCAAATTCATGCATATAATTGTGATAGACATCAAACACAAGATCTAAAATGCTAAGATTAGCTTGGCACACTTAAGGGAAAAAGAGCAAAAGAATATCATTCGGATTTTAACTAACTAGTCATGGAATGTTAAAAGGATAATAAAAACGCTATTCAAGTTATAATCCATCATACAAGTTAAGATTATGAAAATCATATGGCAACCAAAGGATGAGGTGAATCTAAAGAGCAAGAGCAAGAGCGAGCAAAAATTATAAGGCAACTAATGGATAAGTAAGAAAGAAATTCAACAAGAATATCCACCCCTCACTTAAGCGTAATGCCCCATTATGCAATGAAAAAGTAAAGAGAGAGGAGGAGGAAACTCCCCGAATTAGGTGCGCCCACGACCGCGCCCACGCCGTCCGCGAGACGAACCCGGGCGAAGGTAGGAGAGGATCTCGGCAAGGTCGGTTTCAATGGAATGTAGCTGCTCCTCAACATTTTGTTGTGGGTGTTCTACTTGTGGTGGTCGTGATGGTGGGGACGGCGGACGCGTCGGTCGGCTGTTTCAATGGAGACACACCGCGGCGGTGAGGGCTATTGGGGAAGACGGCGAGCCTGTTCCCATTTACGCGGCATGGTGGTTCGGGTGATGGTTGGCGACGGGTGAAGGTTGAAGATGAGAGGAGAGGCGGCTAGTCTTGGAAGAGAGAAAATAAAATATGTGGGGGTGATTTTTTTAATAATAAAAACAGAAGGAGTTTATTGGGGTTAAAAGTCGGCTGGCAGAGGTAGGGAGAGTGTTTCACGAGAATTGATATTGGACTTGAGAGGGAGGTGGGATTAGATATGGATGGGGTTTGTTTGAATTTTTAAGTGGAGAGATTTGGAGGATTAGGTTGACCGAATAGGTGGGAAAGTGATATATATGGGAATTTGTTATCCCAAACCAATGTATACGAATATGCTTCCACCATCTACCCGATTATCTGAAAAAATAAAAGAAATATATTTATAGAAAATAAGTACAAAAATAAAATTAAAATTAAAAGAAATAAAAATAAATAAAATGGGTTGCCTCCCATTTAGCGTTTTATTTAACGTCGTTAAGCTCGATGGCCTGGTTCAGACTACAGGCATTGCGACAAATACTTCTTCCAATTCTTGCACTTTATCCAACTGAGTATTTCTCTACGAGAAATTTTGTGATTATGTAGTTTTTTTACTGGAAAAATTTCTCTTTCACTCTTCATTTTATCTAGAGGTAATTTTAACTCCAAATACAATCCCTGCAAAATGAAAGAAAACATTTTAGTGTTCGATGGAGTTACGCGTAAATCAGAATGAACAGAAGAAACATTTTTCAACTCCTTAATTCCTTTGCCGTGATCCTTCAAATCCCTACACGAATCATCAACAGATTTAGATTGTATAAGTTCTTCAACGGCGGGCTTTATAACATCTATAAAATCTATACTAGCAACATTATCAGGATGTCGCATCGCTTTGTAAACATCAAATTTTACCACCTCACCATCGAACGCCATTGTAAGGATCGTGCTTCTCACATTGATTTTCGTATTTGCAGTACTTAAAAATGGACGACCAAGGAGGATTTTGGAAGAATTATTAGTCTGATCGTTTTCCATGTCTATGGCATAGAAATCTGTCAGAAAGATTAAATTGTTTACCTTTACCAGGACATTCTCTAGCAATCCTTTCGGGTAAATTATGGATATGTCCGCCAGCTGTATGGTTACTTTCGTATCCTTCAAAGGCTCAGTCGAAAGTGAGTTATAAAATGAAAGAGGCATAACATTAATAGAGGCCCCTAAGTCACACATTACTCGTTTAATACCCACTTTACCGATTTTGCAGGGAATGGCGAACTTACCTTGGTCCTTCAATTTTGGGGGTAACCTTCGCTGAAAAACTGTCGATACATGTTCTCCTAGATTAACTTTTTCAACTCCTATAAGACGACATTTTTCAGTACATAAATCTTTAAAAAATTTAGCATACCTCGAGATTTTTTGGATTACGTCAAGGAGTGGGATATTGATTTCCACTTTTTGAAACACATCTAGGATCTTCTTTTCTTCGGTTTGTTTATCTTTCTTCACTAATCTCGATGGGAAGGGAGGTGGCACGACATAGGGGGATGGTTTAGGGGTTGGGTTCGGTGTATCTTTTTCAACGGGCGATGTTGTCTTTTCTTTACCTTTCTTTTGAACGCCTTCCTCCGTGGCTTTTGGTTCGACGATGGTACCGCTTCCTAGAGTGATGACATTCATATTCTCTCTTGGATTGGGCTCCGTTTGAGAAGGTAATTTCCCTTTGGATTCTAAGAGACTTACCGCTAACGTCAGTTGACTTATCTGTTTGTCAATTGCTTCAGAGTGAGCTTCGACCCTTAGTTGAAATTTTTCTTGGGGGTGGCGCTAACCTTTCTACAATTGACTCCAATGATGGCTTCTGCGGTTGATATTGTTGTGGTGTAGTTGGTTTATAAGCTTGATTTGGCCTCTGGTTTTGCGCGTAACCGAAGTTGGACTGGTTTCTCCATCCCTGATTATATGCATTTCCTACGGCATTGGCTTGAGCGATATCATCTTCCTGAATCATCGGACAACAGTCTGTCGAATGTTCTGGACTAGTACAGATTCCGCAAAGTCTAGCTGTTCTTTTTTAATCTGCAACAAGAGATTGTACTATTTCAGCTAATTTATCAATCTTATTTTCCAAAAAAAAATTGTACTTGCCTCGCGAACCCTTCGAGATGGTTTACTAGATGGATTAAACCTTTGCGAGTTGGTGGCCATGGTTGATATTAACATTTTTGTCGATGTTGGAGTCATATTGACTAGAGCCCCGCCGCTTGTTGCATCTACCACATTCATATCTATGGGCGCCAATCCTTCATAAAAATAATGGATGGGAGTTTGTTCCGACAATCCATGTTGTGGACAATTTGCGCAAAACTTTTTAAAACGCTCCCAATATTTATATAAAGATTCGGTTTCTTTTGTTGAATGCTTAGGATATTGCGCCTTATTTCGCTCGCTTTTGCCACAGAGAAGAACATGTCAAGAAAGAGTTTAGCTATATTAGTCCAAGCTTAACAGAGTTGGGAGGTAAATCAAATAACCAATCCTTTGTGATATCTGCTAAAGAAAATGGAAAAGCTCTAAGTTTAATTTGGTCATCAGATACTCCCTGAAGTTTTGTGCTTAGACAAACCATGTGAAATTCCTTCAAATATTTATGCAGATTTTCGTTCGATAGGCCGTGGAAAGTAGGTAAAAGGTCAATCAAACCCGTCTTTAGCACGAATGGTGTTTGCCATTTGGGAAGGTAATGCACATCATCTATTGTCCATCGGGTGCCGCATTTAGCTGAGGAATAGTTTGATCTTCATCTCCCATCGGATTCGGTTTTTCGTTGGTATGATCAAAATTTGACTCCGCTTCGGATGTGATCTCTATATCGTGTTCACGTCTTTGTTGGTGTTGTTTGTTCTTCTTTTCCCGAAGTGTTTGTGCGTGCAACTTTCGGGCTAGTGTTTCAATCTCCGGGATGAGTTCAACTTGTTCTCCCGGATTACTCCTGGTCATAAATCAAATAAAATTATATTAGTAACCTTTTCCGTAGTCCCCGACAACGGCGCCAATTTTGACGCGCGTCGTATAGTGTCAAAATAATTTTCTTAAACTCAAAGAAATAATTAAAATAAATAGTATAGAGAGAGTAAGGGTCGATCCACTGGGACTAGGTAGTTTTCAATATTGATCGCTTCTGACATTTAACCATGTAATATGCAAGTAACCAAAAAGGGGGGTTTGTAAGAATTAAATCGAATGACTAAAATAAATAAGTAAAGCAAGAAATGATTGAAGATAATTATGAATTAAGTTAGCCCCAAGCTCCGCTTTGCCACAACTTCTCTCGATCACTGAAGTGATTTTTACTTCAATCTCTTGTCGGTTACAGTCTACAAGGCCCAACCCTTGTAACTTGCTTCTCTACAGTAAACTCGGTTCCCAGGGAAATCCTTGGAACTAAGTGTTAAATTGATTAGCCACGGCAATCGATGCTAACCCAATGATGCGTTTAGTGCTGGAGAAGCCTGTTCTCGGACAGTTGTCTTAACAAGAATCGAGTCCGATCTTAATTCCCTTTAGTGGACCGCCACTAAGTTTGTTCTTAGGGAATTGAATCAGCTACAAGCCTTTTCTCGTCCCCAATGGTAGATCAAGATGACTTTACCACGACGCACACTTTTCGTGATGAAGCAAACATGATGCTTAAAGGTTAAGCCAATTGCCTAACCTATTTTTCCGAGAATCAAGAAAGATGTTGAAGGTTTGAAGAACGTTTCTAATCTCATGAGGTAAGTTGGGTTTTGGCGTTGCTCTTGGCTATGGTTATTTAGCTAAGGATGGTTTGTAATGAAACCGTACATAGTTTTTAACAAGGGAAATGTAAAAAAAATGAAGAAAATAAAGAAGGAATGTATTAAACTCCAAGTGAATGAAAACAAGAGCAAGTGATGATTTGATCTCACCCCAAAGTGAGGTATTTATAGTATCTAAAAAAACCAAAGACCCTAAAAAGATAAATCCCAAAATAATTCAAAATAAATACACAAGATAATATCAAAGTTTGAAATTTAAAATCCACTTGATAGGCTATCTGATAGGTTATCACCGCTGTTGACGTCAGCTTCTAGAAGGTGATGACGTGGCGTCTAGTCAGCATTCATACCACAGTTCATGCCCGTGAATCCACCCATGAATCCAGAACTTCTGTAGATTTCGGCCTTTTCCAGTCTGATTTCCAGCCACATAGTTCTTGCATGAAAAAGCAGAGAACAACCCACATTTTAGCATCTAAAGTCATCCATTTAATCAAAACTAGAACTAAAACCATAACCAATCTAGCCACTAATCAGTAGGGCAGGCAAATGTCCTTGGTTAGTTTATGCTAGTCATGACAGTTGATACGATTTTTATGTTCTTAAGACATACTGTAATCACTAATTTTGTCCGAACCTTAAACCCCCTCTAGTTCGTGTTAATTTAGGGCTTATATTGGGCTATTAAGTAATTTTTTTATAAAAAAGGGAGAAAGAGAAGAAAAAAATACATAGATACATATATCATGTTACTATTATTGTCATTATATTAGTATTAGTATTATTATTATTATAAGCATGTTATCTTCCTATATTTCTATTATTATTATCTTTTGCTATTATTAATTATCATTACTTATTATCATTATTGTGTGTTACTATTATTATTATTATTTTGGTATTTCTATTGCTATTGTTATTATTATCATACATTAGTGTTTTTATTATCATTTATTATTATTATTGTTATTATTGTTATTATTATTATTATCATTATTATTAAATAAACAAGTAGTGAAAATGAAAAAGCCTAAATTTTGTTGAAATTGTGTCCATAATACAAGCTCGTTTATAAGGGATTAATAAAGCCCAAGGTCTTAATCTACCTTGAAACCAAATTAAGTTTACAAAGTCCAAATAATAAAAGTTACAAGCCCAAGCCGGATAAGCGCGATTACACAAAACCCTAACGATTGACTCTTTCTCTCTGCGCAGCTGGCTCCCAGCCGTCAGATCTATTCAGATATGATGGTACAGATCGAGCCCCAGGTTGAAACCCTAGGGAGCCCTTCTTTCAGCTCGCGCCGCCCCTCATTTCGAGCCGTCGAATCTGATGGGGTCAGAGTGTCCAGATCTCCAGAGATCGAGAAACCCTAGGAAGCCTCTCGTGTCCTACGCGCTGCACCACTCTCCACCGTCGGATCCGGGAAATGCGCCAACAGATCAGATCTACGCGTAAGAGGTTCCAGATCCCCCATGCTCCCCACACGTGGTTGTTCAATCTCCCACGCGCGCAAGCGAGGCCGAAGCGCCTGACCCTTCTGCCACCACCCCGATCACGCCTCTGCACCAGCCGTGTCTCCCACCATTCGAGCAATACCGGCAACAGAGAACATGAGTTAGAATTTTCAGAGACTTGAAATAGGAAAAAAAAACCAAAAAATGCAAGGTCAACCAGACCATATCAGAACTCAGAGCAGTACCAAAGAGGAGCCATTTGTCCCATTTTTATTTTTTGCACTGTAAAAGCGGTATAAAAACCGAAAACCCAAACATTGTAAGGATTAAACAATTACAAGAGAAAAGAAATACAAACAAACATCAAATTTCATAGGCATTTTTCTTCCGTTATCGCATGTAGGTAACTAAAAAGAAAGAAAAGGGAGAGTTTTACCTTCGTCGTGTCGATTTTCTCCTCCCGTCGATTCGACTTTCCATCATCGAGAAGTCAAGGAGCCTTTGCAAGGCATGAGGGGTGAGATGGTGGTGCGGTGAAAGGGAGAGGCTACTGGTTTTCAAAGAAAATAGTTTTTTTAGTTTTGACTTCGAGTTTTCAAAACAGATTTGGGTTTTGTTTTTAAGGTTGCGGAAAAAGAAGCTTTTTCTCGTTTTTGTTTTGGGTTTTCGACGCCGGTTAAGAGCCGCCGACGGAGCGAAAGCAAGGTTTTTTTTCTTCGAAGGCACACTCTCTCACTCTCTCTTCCCTAAAGGTTACGACCGATTTGGCCAAAAGGGGAAAAAGAAACCTATTTCAGTGGTTTTATAAGGTTTTGAGGTTTTAAAATAGGGCCAATCCCCCTTTTGGTCATTTTGCTTTTCTAAAACTAACCCTAGGGGGTTTCCGTCCATTCAAAGCACGACCCATGTCCCGTAAGCTTCTTAAAAGTTTTCAATTTCATCATGATTTAGCGTTAAATTAAAAGGAAAGGAAAGGAAATGGAACTATTAGCTAATAGTCCCCCACGTTTTTGCATAAGCTTTTTAAACTATTGTTTTTAAATTACATATACCTTGCTCCTTTATCATTTTTTATGATTATCCAATGTGGCGGCATATTATTTGTCTTAATATAATGTATAGGTCATATTATATTATATAGTTTACATATTACACTATGTTACGTATGTATATATATATATTATGATTATCTATTTATCTTATGTTTACACTTTATGCTATGTATTTACATCTTTATTTGCTCGCATTTATTTTAATTTTGGATCGAACATGATTCACCTACGACTCGGTTTGCTTACTAACATCTAACGGGATTTACTAACTGTTAATCTCAACTTTTATGTTTTTTGCACTATGATTTCCTTTCGATCCGGTCCTTTTCGGATATTTATCTAATTATTCACATTTTACTTTATTTTTCGTTAAATCTATTCCCATATCCGGCGTAATTTAATTTTGCCCAATTTATTATTGTTATCATTGCCTTTTGTTCAATCTGGTCATTTTTAGATTTTTGTTTTTTTTTATATTTAGTCTTTGACCACGACCATTTAATTTAATGCACCATGTTTCGTGTTGTTTTCATGCTTTATTTATTCTCGATATGATTTCGGATGTCTACATATTCATGCATTTAGGTTTTAAAAATTAATTTTGTTTTTTTAAAAGGGGTGAGATGTCCCTTTACTCGGAAGCGAACGAGGCCAGTACCAGTTGTAGTGGTGGTGGTTTAGGCGTTCGCTCTCAAATATTGGGATTTTCGAAATTTACTCTCGCGTTAAACTGGATTTCGGTTAAAATTGTCACTTTGATTCGTAAAATTCGATATTTATTAAGCGGTAAAGTTTTGTTTCCAATTTTGGGCATGTCGAGGGTGCTAACCTTTCCTCGCGTGTAACCGACTCCCGAACCCTTTCAAATCTCTGGTTTCTATTTCCGGTGTCCGGTCTACCATTTCAAAGTGGCTGATGGCGATTCCCTATCCCTTTGAAATTTCCAAAATATCCTTTTTTCTAAAAAAATAAATCCATTTTTCCAAAAATACCCTTCCCTTCTTTAACCAATTATTTTAAAACCCCTATCCCTTTGAAATTTCCAAAATATCCTTTTCACACCACTATATCACTACCCTTCTACTTTAAATCTTTTTTTAAACTTCTCCATTCATCAAAAATTCCCTTTTTAATCTCTTTTCTAATTTCTCTAAAATTTCTTTTCACACCCTACACTTTATACCTATATGTGTTTTCGAAAAAAACGGGTCGCTACAGATGGTGACTCCCCTGGGGACAAAATTTTTGTTTTTTAAAAAAGCAAACAAAAAAGAGAGTTGAGCCAAGAAAACTTTACCGCTTAATTAGTATCAAAGGTTGCGAACTAAAGTGACAAATTTAACAGATATTTGTTCATAAACGCGAGTTTATTTCAGACGCATTCAAATTTTCGCATGTATACCATTTTGTCTAAGTGAGGGGGAAAACGCTAGTGCTTTCGTGAGGATACCGTTCCTATGTATGGACCTAGTAAGTACCTTCGGGGCTCGAGTACCCTATATCTTCGTGGGAATACTGTTTCCTCGTACGGATATAGCTAAAGGATCCCCTTGAATTGAACTCGGTTGAGATGAGCCTATAATGGGTAATGACCGGGGACCTTGCTACCCTTAGGAGTGGGAAGCAAGGACAATTTGAGTTCCTCCTAGAACCAAACCTGCATGTAGCGAACTAGAAAGCCTACCCCTTTAGAGCCACGCGGATAACCTAGGTGAACTAGATGGGATGAATATGGCTGCTTGTTTATACTTGTCTTCTATCTTATTAATCATGTCAATGAAGCACTAACCCATCTCTCTTTTGCTTTTTGCATTTGTTTTGCATACTTGTCATGACATAATGGTGTTGAGTCAAGGTCGTTTTACCCAATTCAAGGGCTTTCATTATGAACGGGAGGTTGGTAAAAAGGATGTCAATTCACAAACCCGACGGTAGTCAGAGATGAATCAGAAGGGTCAAGGAGACAATTTACCGAGTGGACGCGTAGTGTCCGGCTATACCTACAGAAGATCCAATGCCTACCATTGAAGAATACACAGTCTTTCTCCTTCATAAGGAGGTCAAACGAGATCGGATCTGCCTCAAACATCCAAAGTCACAAGACTACCCAATCTAGCTCAAGGAGCTGGCCGAGGCGAGTATAGGGATCGATTCAGCTTCGGAGAGACGGTTTGGCTTTTTCATCCGAGACTTGACACCGACACACCCCGACGAATTGTAGACTGTTGAAGAAGAAAGCAAATCCGCCCTCGGCAATTTTGGCCATAAACCTTCATTTTCTCAGACGCAATTCAGAGACACAAGGGGCATCTGTGGGAAATTGCTATGACTACCTTGTAACAAGGAACCTCTTTTATGTCTAAACGAAAGTTGACCTATGGGGAGTCACCTATACGACCAACACCTTCATTTGCATATGCATTTGCACACATTTTATTCTCTGTTTGTACATCATTTCATAATTATTCATAACATTTAATCTCTAGTCATACATATATTACGTAATACCCATTGCTAATTGGGCATCAAAGTTTTTGTTTAAATCCATGATACATTCAAATCCACGATGCATTCATCACATCATGCTCATTGCTAACCCAGAAAAGACTCTCGTCTCAGCGAAGAGAGAATGAGTGACGGAGCGGCTAGCTTGAACAGCTTCAGGACACTTGGTTCGGAATCAAAGGGACACAATATTGTTTGCAAAAAAAAATCCAATTTTCAAGATTGGTGAAAACTGATTGTATCCGGGGGAATGGTACAGCTAGCCCAGGGCAAACGGCTACCGGTAAAGGCAATTCAAATATGTTAATCCATGTGCATTTGGGAAAAATGCAAACCTCGATTCGCGGATAATTTGAATATCCATCGAAAAATCCATTTTCACGAATGGTCAAAGGGAAATAAATCCTTTGGAAAAATCCAACGTCATCGTCGGTGTAAACTGATTGTACCCAGGGGAATGGTATGACTAGCCCGGAGCGAACTTGTAACGCCCCGGTTTTGGGCTTGGAAGTCTTGGGCGTTGACCGGTCGGTCAAAGTGCTGTTCGAATCGTAAGAGGTTAAATTAGGAAAGCCTAGTTCGGGTTGCGTTAAAAATATGGAAAAATGTTCTAAAATCATCTTTTAATATAATTAAGTGAACTGTGAAATCAATTTTGGAAAATGAGTTTTGGAAGGGTGACATTTTGGCTAGTGACCAAAATGTAATTTTCGCAAGTTTGGTGGCTATTTTATAAAGGGTTGAAACTTTGAATCTTTAAGGAGCTATTTACCCAAAGGGAGTTTCTCCAGATTTTTCTAAGATATTTTGAGTTATAATTCTGATTTTAAAGATATCAAAAAGGAGGGAAAAGCTCATTTGGCTATTTTCTCAACTAACTTCTCTATTTTCTTTCTCTCTTTTTCTCTCAACCCAAACACTCCATTTCCAGAGATTTGTTTCTAATTTTCTCACCTAAATTCCTCCTTTCAACCCTCATTTGGTTCCTAATCATTGTTTCTTCAAAACCTCTTCAATTGCTACTTGTTTCAACAAGGTTTTTGATTCCAAAAAGAGGAGAAACTCAAGTTTGGAGGTAAGAACGTCCTTCTCCTCTGAACTTCAAGTTCTTTACTGAAATTCCTAAGTTTTCAATCCTAAATTGATGTTTAATTAAAGGTTTTAAAGTGTTGAAATGGATCTTGGCTTATTATGCAAGATTTTGATGATTTTTGATGATTTTCGTTAGATCTGAGTAATCTGTGATTTGAGAGGTGTTTTTGATGTTAAATGATCTCTAAATTGATAAGGAATTGAGTTTTGATTGATGCAATCCCGGATAGGTTGAGTTTCCTAAGTTTAGCTTGTGTTTCAAGGTAGTTTTTGTGGTGATCTTGGTGATCTGATGTTGCTGGAGGTATAAGGATGTTGTTAGATTGTTTTTAGATGTTTTATGATGTTGATGGAAGTGTGGTTTTGCTGGTTTATGGCTGGGCTTTGTTTAGAAGTGGTTTGGATGCATTTTCGGTTGTGTTTGGTGGCCGAAAATGGAGGTTGTGCGAGAGCAGCGAGTTTAGGTGTTTTCATTGAAGCAATTAATGCATGATGATGCATTAATCCTCTGCTTTGATGTGTTGAAACAGGGGAGGCATCTTTGGATCCAAGAGTTGTTGATCCGGAGGCTTGATTTGGTGCTTTGGCTTGAAGCAAAGTGGAAATCGGTGAGTGAAGTTGGGTTTTCGGATTTTAAAACCAAGGTTTGAAGGTTTTGGGAGCTTAGTCTAAGTCTAAACAACTTTGCTAAGCTCAAGTGTAAGTTTTCGGATTTTCTCTCTAAGCGGTGGCCATGATTTTGTTGTTATGCAAAATGGTGAAATGCATGTTTTAATTACTGTTTTGAAAGCATGTTTTAGCATGGTATTTGCTGATGTTTTAAGCCATATGTTGAAGGTAACTCTAGGTAGGAGTTCCTTGATTTTATACATTGAAATAATGTGGTTTGATGCTTTGAAATGCATGTTGAATATGGCTTGGTTTAATGCTTTAAAACAGTGGATTATATGATGTAAAAGATGTATATTGGCAAGTGATGTTTTGAAAATGCTAAGGTCACTAAGGTGGTTAAAAGTCCTTGAGTGAGCCTTGTTACCTAAGAACATCAAGGTGGTTAAAAGTCCTTGGATGATTCTTGTTGCGGACACTAAGGTGGTTAAAAGTCCTTAGGTGATCCTATCCATGGTGGTTAAAAGTCCATGGCCAAGGTGGTTAAAAGTCCTTGGGACCAAGGTGGTTAAAAGTCCTTGGGGTGATTCAAGCTATGGACACAAAGGTGGTTAAAAGTCCTTGTGTGGTCCTCATCCATGGTGGTTAAAAGTCCATGGCCAAGGTGTTTAAAATTCCTTGGGGCCAAGGTGTTTAAAAGTCCTTGGGAAAGTTGTTGAACCTGTTTCAATAAATGAAATGTATCACTTGAGCCAATATGACATGTTGAGAATATTGTGAAGCATGAGATGCTTGTTTTAATGTTATGTTGAAGCATGAGATTGTTGTTTAAAAGTATGCTTTTGAGCATGTGCAAAGGTTGATTATAAGCATGTTTTGTAAATGTTTTTAATTGCATTATTGAATGGTTTTTAAAGAGCACTCCTCACTAAGCTTTTGCTTACGCTCTCTCGTTTTCTTAATTCAATAATGCAGAGCACTAGAGTATCTTGAAGGGCAGCAAGAAGGGCAAGAGTTCAAGTACAAGTAGAGCTCAATGTATGGAAGGTTTTTGTTAAACATTTTAGCTTTTGGATGATTTGGCAATGGGGGACCAATGTGTATGTTTTGGGAGGTGTTTGGAACTCCCTAAGTATGTTGAATGATGATTTGAATGCTGGTTTTTGGATTGGATCCTTATATGCTTGTTTTTAAAGTTAATGCTTGAATAGCTAGCTTGTGTAGGAAGCATGCCTATAGAATTGGGGCTTTTTGCTTGTGATGTTGTTTTGATGAATTGTTGATGCATATATGTCCTATATATGTTGAATTGCATGCTGGTAAAGTTTGGTAGCATTTGGAGCATGTTTGAGTGATCAATTGCATGTTTTGGTATGCTAGTTTGCTGAATTTTGTGCAGGCGTTTCGGAACAGCGTGCACCGTTTCGGAACGGGTGCCTGGAATGAACCCAGGGGTCCGAAACGGTATGCACCGTTTCGAAACGGTTTGGTCTCTGCCAGACCCCCGTTGCGGAACTGGTATCGGAACGGCCCGTGTTTCGGAACAGGGTCAACCTGTTTCGGAACGGTCGACCGTTGGGGGCTGACATGGGCAATTATATGTTTTGAAATGTTTGCGTTTTGGTCCTGAAACTTGTTTGTGCAATTGTATGAGTTTGAGAAGTCCTTTTGAGCTGAAATTTCACAGAGAAGCATGAAACCTGACTAATTTCAAGTTGGTAAGATTAATTTGGGTTAAGTCCTTTAATTTATCAGAAATTACAATTTGGTCCCTAAAGTTGTAATTTGTTCAATTGGGCCCCTGTTTGATCTCTGATGTTTGTGATCTTTGAGTATGTTGTTTGTGTGATCACAATTAGGGTTAATGTGCATCTAGATAAGATTAAAAAGAAAAAAAAGGGTCGTTAATCAAGGTTGACTTTCGGGTTGACTTTGGTTTTCCCCGTGTGACTTTCTTAATTCGGTTCAACCGTCTAGGCCGGGTTAAGGGGGTTACAGAACTGCTACTAGTAAAGGCAATTCAAATCTGTTAATCCATGTGCATTTGGGAAAATGCAAAAGAAACAAACTAAGCTGTGGATTTTTGGTTATTTTTTGATAAAAACTCCACTTTGAAAACATTTTTGCATTCTTTGATTCTTTAAACATTCCATGAATTCTTTATTGTTTTCCAAAATACACATGTACATATTGTTTTATAGAAATACACTTTAATTCAATTCAAAAAGAATTTTCAATTTTTTCCAAAAAAACCGAATGTTGAGGACATTACAAATGAAAACACTATCTATTCTACTCAAGCCAAGGGTGGAATGACGATGAGTGATCGGAAGTAATGGGCCACTCCCATTTGAATGAATTCTCCTCTCAAGCATTGTTGTTTAAGATCCTTGAATGATTCGCTAACCTGAAAACATCTACCACCTAAAGACTATTTTGATATCCAAATATTGGAGGACATTTAGACCCAAGCCAAGGATCACTTCTACGCTAGGGGGCAAGAGGATGAAAATGTGTGGACAAGTGAGCAACTTTCAGTCTTAACAATGCTATGAAGATGAAAAAGTGCAATAAAGGAGACATTTGGTCTAATCTTTACCAAGAAAGTCATACAAAGGATGACGAACGGAAAGTTCATGCTCAAGGAAGCTGACCCAAGCCAAGATCAAAGTCACCAACATGTAAGCCCTGATAGACAAAAAGGGCTATAAGAACTCTTCATCAAAATACAACGAAAAATGACGAAAAGAAAGTTTGTGCTCAAAGAGCCCACGAAAACCAAGTTTTACCATTATCGCATGCATGTAACTAAAAAGAAAGAAAAGAAATACAAAAAAACATCAAATTTCAGAGGCATTTTTCTTCCACTATCGCATGCATGTAACTAAAAAGAAAGAAAAGGGAGAGTTTCACCTTCGCCGTGTCTATTTTCTCCTCCCGTCGATTCGACTTTCTGTCATCGAGAAGCTGATGAGCCTTTGCAAGGCATGAGGGGTGAGATGATGGTGCGGTGAACGGGAGAGGCTACTGGTTTTCAAAGAAAAGAGTTTTTTTTTTGAGTTTTGACTTCGAGTTTTCAAAACAGATTTGGGTTTCGTTTTTAAGGTTGCGGAAAAAGAAGCTTTTTTCTCATTTTTGTTTTAGGTTTTCGACGTCGGTTAAGGGCCGCCAGCGGATGGAAAGCAAGATTTTTTTCTTCGAAGGCACTCTCTCTCTCTCACTCTCTCTTCCCTAAAGGTTACAGCCGATTTGGCCAAAAAGGGAAAAAAGAAACCTATTTCAGTGGTTTTATAGGGTTTTGAGGTTTTAAAATAGGGCCAATCCCCCTTTTGGTCATTTCGTGTTTCTAAAATTACCCCCAGGGGGTTTCCGTCCATTCAAAACACGGCCCAGGTCCCTGAAGCTTCTTAAAAAATTTCAATTTTATCCTGACTTGGCGTTAAATTAAAAGGAAAGGAAATGGAACTATTAGCCAATAGTCCCCCACGTTTTTGCATAAGCTTTTTAACTATTCTTTTTAAATTATATATACCCTACTCCTTTATCGTTTTTTATGATTATCCAATGTGGCGGCATATTGTTTGTCTTAATATAATGTATAGGTCATATTATATTATATAGTTTACATATTACACTATGTTACGTATGTATATATATATATATATATTATGATTATCTATTTATCTTATGTTTGCACTTTATGTTATGTATTTACATCTTTATTTGCTCGCATTTATTTTAATTTTGGATCGAACATGATTCACCTACGACTCGGTTTGCTTACTAACATATAACGGGACTTACTAACTGTTAATCTCAGCTTTTATGTTTCTTGCACTCCGATTTCTGTTCGATCCGGTCCTTTCCGGATATTTATTTAATTATTCGCATTTTACTTTATTTTTCGTTAAATTCGTTCCCATATCCGGCGCAATTTAATTTTGCGCATTTTATTATCGTTGTCATTACCTTTTGTTCAATCTGGTCATTTTCAGATTTTTGTTTTTTTATATTTAGTCTTTAACCACGACCATTTAATTCAATACACCATGTTTTGTGTTGTTTTCTTGCTTTATTTATTCTCGATATTATTTCGGATGTCTACATATTCATGCATTTAGGTTTTAAAAAATTAATTTTGTTTTCTAAAAAAGGGGGTGCGATGTCCTTTTATTCGGAAGAGAACGAGGCCAGTGCCAGTCATAGTGGTGGTGGTTTAGGCGTTCGCTCTTGAATATTGGGATTTTCAAAATTTACTCTCGCGTATAACCAGAGCTCGGTTAAAATTGTCACTTTGATTCGTAAAATTTGATATTTACTAAGCGGTAAAGTTTTGGTACCAATTTTGGGCATGTCGAGGGTGCTAACCCTTTCTCGCGTGTAACTGACTCCCGAACCCTTTCGAATCTCTGGTTTCTATTTCCGGTGTCCGGTCTACCATTTCAAAGTGGCCGGTGGCGACTCCCCTGCTTTTATCTATTTTTAAATGAATCCTTATCTTTTGAAATCAACCTTTTTATACCCCTATTTTCAAATATTTTTAAACTCAACAATTTTAAATTTCTTTTCACAAATCCCCTCTTTAGTTTGAAATCATTTTTTTTCTTCTAAAAATCATTTTTTAAATCCATTTTCCCAAATATATCGTTCCCTTCATTAACCAATTATTTTAAAACCCCTACCCCTTTGAAATTTCCAAAATATCCTTTCCACGTCACTATACCACTACCCTTCTACTTTAAATATTTTTTTAAACTTATCTATTCATCAAAAATTCCATTTTAATCTCTTTTCTAATTTCTCTAAAATTTCTTTTCAAACCTTACACTTTATACCTATAGGTGTTTTCGAAAGAAAAAAACGGGTCGCTACACATACAATTTAGTTCATAAGTTCAAGAGTAATAAAAACACTATGCTATCATGCAAGATGATTGAAAAGAAATTCAGGGATAGGATATTTTTGGATCCAAAAATGAAAGTAAGTACACTACAAGCAATGTGTGACTCTGAGTTAGGTATATATGCAACATATAATATGTGCCAAAGAGCTAGGAAGAAAGTTCTGAAAGAGAAGAATGGCTCTTATGTAGAAGAATTTGCAAGTCTATGGGGTTATGCTGCAGAGTTGATACAATCTAACCCTGGAAGCACTGTGACAATTCAACTCGATAGAGACAACGCTGGAATTGCAACATTTCATATAATGTATATATGTTTGGCTGCAGTAAAGGAAGGATGGAAAGAAGGTTGTAGGCCCTTTTATTGGAGTTGATGGGTGCTTTCTGAAAACTATTACACAGGGAGTTCTTCTTGTGGCTGTTAGAAGGGATGCAAACAATCAGATGTATCCAGTTGCATGGGCAGTTGTCGAAGGGGAAGGAAAAGAATCATGGAGATGGTTTCTACAAAAACTCATGGTTGATTTAAATCATCTTAAAGGAGAAGGGATAACACTAATGTCTAACATGCAAAAGGTTATTTCTTAACTTATTTTTTTAAAGGTTACTTACTGTTTTTATTGAAGTTACTGATTTTATATATATACTCACATATTTTGTGTATAAGTTACTGATTTTATATATATGCAAAAGGTTACTTATTTTATATATATTCTCACATATTCTGTGTATAAGTTGCTTATTGTTTTTAAATGTATATATGTTTTGTCATTGGCGGTAGGGTCTTATACCAGTTCTAAAGGAATCATTTCCTCATTTGGACCATAGGATGTGTGTAAGACACATATATGCAAACTAGTATAAAAAATGGAAAGGGGTGAATAGAAAAGTCCAATTCTGGAACTGTGTTAGATCTACATTTGTTGAAGATTTTGACTTGCAGATACAAGCTTTAGAAGCTTTGGGCCCTAAGTCATCAAATGACTTGTTGGCAACCCCTGTTCAGCATTGGTCTAAGGCATATTTTAAGGGAACATCCAAATGTGATGTGGTGGACAACAACATGGCAGAGGCCTTTAATGGGTGGATAGTTGAAGCAAGAACGAAGCCAATTATCAGAATGCTTGAATAAATTAGAATTATGGTAATGAATAGGATGACTGTCAAAAGGAATTGGGCAAAAAAATGGAGAACTAACATCTCACCCAGAGCTCTTGAAAAGCTAGAACGGAATATGAGTACTTCAACTCAATGTAAGCTTGTATGGAATGGTGATGAGGGGTTTGAGGTGATTCATTTAGATAACCAACATACTGTTGATTTGAAGAAATTGACTTGCACTTGCAGGGAATGGGAACTCAGTGGAATTCCTTGTTGTCATGCCATTTGTGCAATGTCTCATGATAATATATCACTTGAAGACTATGTTTCAGAATGGTATAGTAAGGACAAATACATGGAAAGTTACAAACATGTTCTCCAACCTATGGGGGGGGTGAATTCTGGCCCAAAGGTCTTCCTCCAACCCTACTACCTAAAGTCAAAGTTCAACCAGGAAGACCTAAGAAAAAAAGAACAAAAGCTAAGGATGAGCCTAAGAAAATGAAAGTTGGGAAATTCACCAAAGCATGGCTAGAATGGCTTGTTCTAATTGTAAAATAGTAGGCCATAACATTCAAAAATGTCCACAAAAAGAAAAGTCCAATGTTGCCTCAATTTTTTTTGTTTTCTAGTGGTTGCCCGAGACAGTGATGAAAGCTTATCGAGAGAAGAATATTCTTGAAGATATAAAGTTGCTACAAGTATATTATTGTTTAATAACATATTGTCTCTTTCTAGTATATTGTTTAATGGTATATTCGAATATTAAAGTGAAAAGGTGTTAACCCATTGTGATGAATCTTGTCTTTTTCCACTTTACTATTTCTGATATTTTGAATATGTTAAGAATATTTGTTGTTTTCAGCATTGCAATAGTATATGAATATGGTTCTTGTGTTTTGTAGAATGAGTGAGTCAGTCTATGTGCTACAATATTTTCGTGGTGGAATATTTAGGACTACCCAAAATTTGAATATGTTAATGGCTCTTCTGAAAAGTTTCAAGTAGATCCAGACATGCTTTGCTTATGGGATATACTAGGAAATGTGGAACTGTTAGGATATGGTCAACATAAATTTGTGTATTATAGGGATCCTAGTTCAGAGTTTAATTGTGATGGGTTAGTTTTGATTCACAATGATGAAACAGTTAGACAAGTAGTTCAATTGTTGACTATAAATGGTATTGTTGATATATATGTTGACCATAAAATTGATGAAGATGGTAGTTCAAAAATTGATGAAACAATTAATGATGGTTGTGAAGAAGTAAATGATGTTGTTGAAGGTACATTTGGTCCAGAAATGAGTGTGGAAGGAGCTGCAAGTACTGAGGGTTCTTATGACTTGGGGGCTAGTATTGATGGGTTAGAAGCTGCTGGTGAAGAATTAAAGGCTGCTATAGATGGATTTGAATTTGTTGTGTTAGAGCCTGGTACTGATGGTGGCCCAATAGGGGCTAATATTGATACTAGTGTCTTTGTGAGTGGGCCGAGTATAGAGAATGTTATTGAAAATGATGATTCAAAGGAAGAAAATGGTGGGTCATATTCAAGTACAGAGGAGAAAAATGTTGACTTGGATTCAAGTACAGAGGAGGTAGATGAGGTAAATGATGAAGAGGCATTCTTACATAACATTGAGATAACTTTTGATGTGGATCAAGAAATTGTTAACATTAGGAAAAACCTTAAAGCTTCGAAAAACAAGGGAAAAAAGAGTGATTCACCATAGTAGTGAGGATACTGATGATGATATGGTGGGGAATGATATTCTGGAAGAAATAGAATTGAAAGAAAATGATGGGAAGCTTGAGGGTTATGAGAGTGAGTACTTAGACTCTTCTGACTCAAGAGAATATGGTGTCGGTGATGAGTCAGAACAAGAAATTTGTGGGACATTTGTTGGGGACAAACCAGTGGGACCTAGGTATGATCCAAAATGTTCTATCCCTACATGGGAACTTGGTATGAGATTCGAAGACATTCTTCAATTTAAAGTGGCAGTGAGAAAATATTCTGTTGCAAAAGGTGTTAAATTGCATTTTGTCAAAAATAACCAAAAAGGACTAGAGTTTACTGTAGGTGACACACGTCGTATAGTGTCAAAATAATTTCCTTAAACTCAAAGAAATAATTAAAATAAATAGTTTAGAGAGAGAGTAAGGGTCGATCCACTGGGACTAGGTAGTTTCCAATATTGATCACTTTTGAACTTTAACCAGGTAATCTGCAAGTAACCAAAAAGGAGGGTTTGTAAGAATTAAATCAAATGACTAAAATAAATAAGTAAAGCAAGAAATGATTGAAGATAATTATGAATTAAGTTAGCCTAATGCTCCGCTTTGCCACAACTTCTCTCGATCACTGAAGTGATTTTCACTTCAATCTCTTGCCGGTTACAGTCTACAAGGCCCAACCCTTGTAACTTGCTTCTCTACGGTAAACTCGGTTCCCAGGGCAATCCTTGGAACTAAGTGTTAAGTTGATTAGCCACGACAATCAATGCTAACCCAATGATGCGCTTAGTGCTGGAGAAGCCCGTGCTCGGACAGTTGTCTTAACAAGAATCGAGTCCGATCTTAATTTCCCTTAGTGGACCGCCACTAAGTTTGTTCTTAGGGAATTGAATCAGCTGCAAGCCTTTTCTCGTCCCCAACGGTAGATCAAGATAACTTCACCACGACGTGCACTTTTCGGGATGAAGCAAACGCGATGCTTAAAGGTTAAGTTGATTGCCTAACCTATTTTTCCGAGAATTAAGAAAGATGTTAAAGGTTTGAAGAACGTTTCTAATCTCACAAGGTAAGTTGGGTTTTGGCGTTGCTCTTGGCTATGGTGATTTAGCTAAGCATGGTTTGTAATGAAACCATACTTAGTTTTTAACAAGGGAAATGTAAAAAAGGAAATGGAGAAAATAAAGAAGGAATGTATTAAACTCCAAGTGAATGAAAACAAGAGGAAGCGATGATTTGATCTCACCCCAAAGTGGGGTATTTATAGTATCTAAAAAAACCTAAAACTCTAAAAAGATAAATCCCAAAATAATTCAAAATAAATACATAAAATAATATCAAAGTTTGAAATTTAAAATCCGCTTGATAGGCTATCTGATACGCGGCTGATAGGTTATTACCGTTGCTAACGTCAGCTTCTAGAATGTGCTGACATGGCGTCTAGACAACATTCATGCCCCAGTTCATGCCCATGAATCCACTCACGAATTCAGAACTTCTGCAGATTTCGGCCTTTTCTAGTCTGATTTCCAGCCACATAGTTCATGCACGAAAAAGCACAAAACAACCCACATATCAGCATCTAAAGTCATCCATTTAATCAAAATTAGAACTAAAACCATAACCAATCTAGCCACTCATCAAATCCCCCCTCACTTATCTGATGCTTGCCCTCAAGTATCGAAGATTAAGATCAAGCTCTCACTCTTAAATTCACAAAGTTCCCTTGCCTACAATATGAGTTAGTTATCTCAACTCGAAAGAAACTAATGGTGCACATGGATTATAGCAGAAATAATAGAAAATATTAAACAAAAACATTCCTACAACTAATTGAATTAAGAACCCATACAAGGAATTATTCAAGCTACTCAAAGTGTATCAAGCGTACCAAAACTAATCAGAGCATTAAATAGATTTGTGATGAAATGCAATATCAACTACAAGATGAACAAGATGCATAAACTTTTTCTTTGCTAGAACCAATGGTAGGCACTTCTAGCTTTATTTTTTATTATTTTTCTTTGCTAGAACCAGTGGTAGGCACTTCTAGCTTTTTATCCCTTAGCTTGCTAGAGCCAGTGATAGGCACCTCTAGCTTTATTTTTATTTTTATTTTTTTACTATCAAATTCATGCATATAATTGTGACAGACATCAAACACAAGATCTAAAATGCTAAGATTAGCTTGGCACACTTAAGGGACAAAGAGCAAAAGAATATCCTTCATATTTTAACTAACTAGTCATGGAATGTTAAAAGGATAATAAAAACGCTATTCAAGTTATAATCCATCATGCAATCCTAAAAATTTCTAACAAGTTAAGATTATGAAAATCATATGGCAACCAAAGGACGAGGTGAATCTAAAGAGCAAGAGCAAGAGCAAGAGCGAGCAAAAATTATAAGGCAACTAATGGACAAGTAAGAAATAAATTTGACAAGAATATCCACCCCATCACTTAAGCGTAATGCCCCATTATGCAATGAAAAAGTAAAGAGAGAGAAGAAGGAAACTCCCCGAATCAGGTGCACCCACGCCGTTCGTGAGACGAACCCGAGCGAAGGTAGGAGAGGATCTCGGCAAGGTCGGTTTCAATGGAATGTAGTCGCTCATCAACATTTTGTTGTTGGTGTTCTACTTGTGGTGGTCGTGATGGCGTGGACGATGGACGCGTCGGCCGACTATTTCAATGGAGACGCGCCGCGACGGTGAGGGCTATTGGGGAAGCCGACAGGCCTGTTCCCATGTACGCGACATGTTGGTTCGGGTGAAGGTTGGCGACGGGTGAAGGTTGAAGATGAGAGGATATGCGGCTGGTTTTGGAAGAGAGAAAATAAAATATGTGGGGGTGATTTTTTTAATAATAAAAATAGAAGGAGTTTATTGGGGTTAAAAGTCGGCTGGTAGAGGTAGGGAGAGTGTTTCACGGGAATTGATATTGGACTTGAGAGGGAGGTGGGATTAGATATCGATGGGGTTTGTTTGAATTTTAAAGTGGAGAGATTTGGAGGATTAGGTTGACCGAATAGGTGGGAAAGTGATATATATATGAGAATTTGTTATCCCGAACCAATGTATTTGAATATGCTTCCACCATCTACTCGATTATCTGAAAAAATAAAAGAAATATAATTATAGAAAATAAGTACAAAAATAAAATTAAAATTAAAAGAAATAAAAATAAATAAAATGGGTTGCCTCCCATTTAGCGATTTATTTAACGTCTTTAAGCTCGATGACCTGGTTCAGACTACAGGCATTGCGACAAATACTTCTTCTAGTTCTTGCGATTTATCCAACTGAGTATTTCCCTACGAGAAATTTTGTGATTATGGAGTTTTTTTTACTAGAAAAATTTCTCTTTCACTCTTCATTTTATCTGGAGGTAATTTTAACTCCAAATACAATCCCTACAAAATGAAAGAAAACATTTTAGTGTTCAATGGAGTTAGATGTAAATTAGAATGAACATAAGAAATATTTTTCAACTCCTTAATTTCTTTGCCGTGATCCTTCAAATCCATGCGCGAATCATCAACAGATTTAGATTCTATAAATTCTTCAACGGCGGGCTCAATAACATCTATAAAATTTATACTAGTAATATTATCAGGATGTCGCATCGCTTTATAAACATCAAATTTTACCACCTCACCATCAAACTCCATTGTAAGAATCCCGCTTCTCACATCGATTTTCGTATTTACAGTACTTAAAAATGGACGACCAAGGAGGATTTTGGAAGAATTATTAGTATGATCGTTTTCCATGTCTATGACATAGAAATCTGCCCGAAAGATTAAATTGTTTACCTTTACCAGGACATTCTCTAGCAATCCTTTCGGGTAAATTATGGATCAGTCCGCCAGTTGTATGGTTACTTTCGTATCCTTCAAAGGCTCAGTAGAAAGTGAGTTATAAAATGAAAGAGTCATAACATTAATAGAGGCCCCTAAGTCACACATTGCTCGTTTAATACCCACTTTACCGATTTTGCAGGGAGTGGCGAACATACCTTGGTCCTTCAATTTTGGTGGTAACCTTCACTGAAAAACTGTCGATACGTGTTCTCCTAGATTAACTTTTTCAACTCCTATAAGACGACGTTTGTTAGTACATAAATCTTTAAAAAATTTAGCATACCTCGGGATTTTTTGGATTACGTCAAGGAGTGGGATATTGATTTCCACTTTTTGAAACACATCTAGGATCTCCTTTTCTTCGGCTTATTTATCTTTCTTCACTAATCTCGATGGGAAGGGAGGTGGCACGACATAGGGGGATGGTTTAGGGGTTGGGTTTGGTGTATCTTTTTCAACAGGCGGTGTTGTCTTTTCTTTACCTTTCTTTTGAACACCTTCCTCCGTGGCTTTTGGTTCGACGATGGTACCGCTTTGTAGTGTGATGGCACTCATATTCTCTCTTGGATTGGGCTCCGTTTGAGAAGGTAATTTACCTTTGGATTCTAAGCGACTTACCACTAACGTCAGTTGACTTATCTGTTTGTCAATTGCTTCGAAGTGAGCTTCGACCCTTAGTTGAAATTTTTCTTTAGGTAGCGCTAACCTTTCTACAATTGAATCCAATGACGGCTTCTACGGTTGATACTGTTGTGGTGTAGTTGGTTGATAAGCTTGATTTGGCCTCTGGTTTTGTGCGTAACCGAAGTTTGACTGGTTTCTCCATCCCTAATTATATGCATTTCCTATGGCATTGGCTTGAGCGATATCATCTTCCTGAATCATCTGACAATAGTCTGTCGGATGTTCTAGACTAGTATAGATTCTGCAAAGTCTAGACGTTCTTTTTTAATCTGCAACAAGAGATTGTACTATTTCAGCTAATTTATCAATCTTATTTTCCAAAAAAATTGTACTTGCCTCGCGAACCCTTCAAGATGGTTTAGTAGATGGATTAAACCTTTGCGAATTGGAGGCCATGTTAGAACCAAATCATAAATTAATATAAAATTAAAATCCAGGATCTATCATGTCAAATCATCAAGAACAATAAACCGAAATAATCTGAATGCGGAAGCGTACCTGAATTCATTGATAGATTGAAAATCTTGAATCTTGATGTGGAAATCCCAAGAACTTTGGTATTGATCTTCCAAGAAGATAGATTATCTCTTGAAGTAAAACTCTCTGACGGGGAAGGAGAGAAAAACAAGTTAACCTATTTCTTGGGGACCACTACCTCTTTATATAGTTGATTTATTAAATCAACTATTAAATATTTATAACTATGCCCCTTATTGAATTATAAATATATCTTATGGTATCTACACTTTTATTTCCATGACATTTTAATACCTATGACACGCTTAACTTAATTGGTCACTTTATTTTGTGTCATACTTTATAATAGCAACATACATTTTACATATGTGCCCACAATTGCGAATTTTAATCCAACAATCTCCCACTTGGGCAACATATGTTTCCTGATAAATGTACAACCTTATGAGCTCAAAATTTTGCTATTATATAATAGGTATTCTATAACAATCTCGTCCATCAATTATATCCATATAGGATCAAAGCGGTCTTCACCATATCAATCATGACTGGACCCATCAATGGTCACGTATACAAACATAATCAAATGACATAGATCAATCATGGATGTGTAGCATGGAAAATTACATGAAATGTGAACCGAACATGTCTATTTCCAACTGGTCCTCCTAAACCTTAGTGAGATCAACTTTACTGAATTCAGAGTGTACATAAACCAAAAGAACTTTATTTCTGCATAAAATAATCTTAAATAACTTTTAAACTGAAGTAACTAAAATTGTGTCTAAACCGAATGAGCATTATTTCAAAATTACAAACTCCCACTAAAACCGAATATCCTTAAATAACATTACACCCACATGAGTAGTGTGCTCATGAAAGACCTAGGGTGACAGTTTCTTAATATGCGCGCAATTATGGAGTTTGTACCAACATGCTCTATAGACACACAACCACTCTGAATTTTCTTTAACAACTAGGAACTTAATATTTATGTGCTTTAAATTTGAAGTGTTCCTATTGTTTATAGAATAAATGAATGCATATTTATTGTCACAAAATAACTGAAGTGGTCTTTCTATTCAATCTATAAGTAGCAGTTCATGTGATAGAATTCTTTTGCATCAATATTCAAATAGAATCGAAGTCTGTAAACCTGATGATCTCTAACTTACCAGAACTCCGACATGTGAGCAAGTAATTTTTTTTTGTTCTCTGAAGATATCTCATAACTCCATTGGCTGCTATCCAATGGTCCATAATATGATTCCTCAAATATGTCTAACATTCCAACAATGTACACAATTTCCAAATGCATACATACTTAAGCATAAATTAGATTCTCAATAGCTTATGTATAGAGAATCTTTTGGATTTTCTAAATTTCAAGGTTACTTTTAGGGCATTGAGTAAGATAATACTTATCTTCTTTAGTAATATGAGTGTCACTTGGTTTACTCCCACTGAACTTGTAGTATATACAAGTGTCAACCAAATTTATCTCAAAACCGAATGAGATAATCAACATGAAATTTATAATTTTATTAATAAGAGTCTTACATAAGCTCATAGATAGATTTCTTTAATTTACATATCATTGACATTGTATCATAAGACACAACTCTATGCTTGTACCATATAAATAGTTTCTTCAATGTCGTCATTGAAAAAAAAAAACAAGCTTAACATCTATCTAATGTAGCTTAAGACTAAAACAAGCAACAAGTGAAGTAATTATCTTGAAAGAGTCTTTCAATAAAAACTTGAGAGAAAGTCTCTACAAAATCAATGTCTTCTTTTAGAGTATATCCTTTAGATACAAGATGTGCTTTATACTTATCCACATTACCATTTCTATCCCTATTGGTTTTAAATATTCATTTACAACCAATTGGTTTGCACCTTAAGGTAATGCGACAAGTTCTTAAACTTTTTTGTATTGCACAAAATTATACTCTTCTTGAATGACATCAATCCACTTTTGAGAGTTAGAACTTTTATGGTCTGATAAAAAAATGATTGAACATTTTCTATCATTCCATTGTTACCTTATTTTCTTGAAGAAATACAATATAATAATCTGGAATAGTATTTCATCTTCCTCTCGTGGACCTCTTTAATGACACTTGTTTTTTTTTTAAGGTTGTTGAGTTTGTTCTTCTGAAACAATTACCTTATCTTGAATGGGAGTTGTTCAACATTGTTTTGTTGAGGTACTTGATTCACTTCTTGATTAATGATAGGTTGAAAACCTAAACATTGTCAAAAGTGATAGTATGAATTAAATTATAATTCAATTCCTCCTCAATAACAATGTATCTAACCTTATTTCTCCCTCCAAACTCAACATCCTAAAAAAAATTATAAATCTCTCCTTAAAATAATCTTAATTGTGGGATCATAAAATTTACAGTCCATGTATCACTCAAAATAACCGAAGTAGTTGCTCGCTTTTAAAGTTTAATTTCTTTACATGTGTCCTAACTTATACAAAAGAATCAACACTTAAAAACTTATTGTCGTTTCTTTTGGCTAGAACCCTTAGCAACTTTATTTAAATATTTTCTTTATTGCCCTTATTCTTAAAGACACTAACTAAATGAGCACTAACAAAATAATTATTTTTACACTTATAATGCTTCAACCTTTCTTCCTCTTGAACACGATGAGAAATGAACCCAAATAGAGTATATTTCTCCCTTTGACAGTTGTAACTTGAATTGGTTAAATTGTATAGGAAGCAATATCAAAACCATAAGAACAAACAATTGTTAGAAAGTTCGATCTTATGTGCCTTAAATTTTGAAGCAATATAAAGAATTTTTATAATCTACTCTCTCACATTTCCTTGACCCTTCATAGACATCAAAGAAAGCATAAGTGATGTCATCTTAACCTTAATGTTTTGGGTAAAACATTTCTTAATTTCGTCAAGGAAACCCTTAGTATGAATAATCTCTTTAGATTTGTGCTCCTAAAGACATATAGAATGTTGTGTTTTATGACCATTAGACTCATGCGATTTGAACGATCTCACCTCTCAAAATACCTTTTATGGGTGCTTAGTGCAGTGAGAGGTGCAAGTTGTTCATTCCTTAGTGCAAAGTCTATGTTCATTAATCAAAATACTATATGTAAGTGTCTTTTCTATTCCTTGAAATTAGTTTCACTAAACACGAGTGTAGAATGTATTTAAGAGATATTGTGACAACAAAAATAAATTACCTAAATATAGAACAAAAACAAGTAAATAAAATAGAAACAAGCTCACATAAATATTCATAAGTAAACAAATAAATTCAAAATAATGACTAGTTCCCCTCAAGATACCAAGCACAACATTAATATCAAGTCTTTGGACAGTAATATTAATTGTAAGCGGTACTCTTGTTGTAGCAATCAAACATTGACAATAAACTATGTCAAACAATAGGCTAATCTTTGGACTAACGTATTGCTCACATAAAATACCTTATAATTGTCACACATTTATCGCCACAGTTGTCGTTGTAATTCTGCCAAATATTAACTTTCCTTTGGGCCAATTAATAAATGCATGAATTACAAAAACCCATAATCATCTTAATATTTTAAATAAACTAATCTACACAAAAGCGGTCACTTTGGTGACATTATGTTTCAATTAATCCATTAAAATATTAGACACCCGAAGCCAAAATATGAATTTAATTGTTTCAAAATGTTTGTCTTAATTTTATCTTTCAATCAAATTAAAAGATAACCAAAATAATAATAAATTTGAATAAAGGTAAACATCATATCAAGATATCGAACACTCCATTAATATTTCATCTTTGGACAAAACATTAACTTGCAAGTGATATCTTGGTACAGTAATCAAACATTGATAATAAGAACATGTCAAACAGAAATCTTCCTTTGGGCCGATTTATTGCTCACATATAAAACTGAATAATTATCACATGTTTATTACCACAGTTGCACATGTAATAATGTTAATTATTAACCTTCCTTTGGGCCGATTAATACTAACATAATCCGACTTACATGCACAAAACCTTCTATATTTTAAAATAAAATAACTTTCACAATAGAAGTCACTTCGGTGACTTAATGCTTCAATTAATTTATCTCAAAATATATACAATAAATATACCGATATCCAAATTTAAAATTTTGTAACAGTCAAAACTGAAATTTCTGATAACACTTGAGTTTTCCGAAATAACCTAAAATAAGGTTGTCTGAATGGGGCTATCAGAAATCGAAAAATCTAAATCCTTGATTGTTTCTTTAAAAATTCCTTAAGCATGCATTTGCCGAAATTAAAGTAGAATTCCAAACAATCAAACTTTAACTAAAAGTCAAAATCAGAAGTATTATACACATGAGTAATTCATATAATGATCACATAAGACCTTAAAATATCCATAATAATCTAAGGATCAAAATAGAAATTTTTGAACAGACCGAATCAAATATGAATTCTATTAGATTATTTGTCATGCTTTCCAATGCCAAAGATAAACAACAGAGTGATTCAAAACCAAACATAAACATAATTCCATAATATCTTGAGTATAAATTCAAGATTCAAAATCGATTCATTATTCCAAACACATAATAATCAATATATAAAACAAACGTCCACAAAATATTTCCAATTTAAAAAAGAAATTCATTATTAGAATATGGCTCTAATCTAAGCATATTCATTATAAAGAATCCGTCAAAGCACTATTATAATTGCTTTACTTCCCCTGCTCCTACATGCCATTATTACTAGTAAGTAATAATTCTGAATTTAACATATCGAATTGTCAGGGGAAAAAAAAGAAAATTTTAATAATAATAATAATGCTAAACTTTTAAGGAAACAAAACCCTAATTTTTTTAACTCCATTTATTATAACATAAACCAACAGTGGACGATTTGAATCCTTAAAAAAAATCATAAGAACCCTACTCTATCGAAACTAGTTTCTCAGGATAGACGGCATGACGTGATTCGATAGGGAAAAAAATGGCAGTAGACAATTCCACCATGTGCACTAAAACTTCACCCAAAATTAGTAGCGAATAAGAGGCCATAACAGCAAACTAAACATCCTAACTAAGAATGTCGTCATCAAAAAATTTTGAATACCATATTAAAATTGAAATCTTTAAAAAGATTTCAGGACGAATCAATCAAAATAAATAAATCGATTGATTCTTAATGATTCAACATGATGAGGCTCTGATGCCACTTGTTAGAACCAAATCATAAATTAATATAAAATTAAAATCCAGGATCTATCATGTCAAATCATCAAGAACAATAAACCGAAATAATCTGAATGCGGAAGCGTACCTAAATTCATTGATAGATTGAAAATCTTGAATCTTGATGTGGAAATCCCAAGAACTTTGGTATTGATCTTCCAAGAAGATAGATTATCTCTTGAAGTAAAACTCTCTGACGGGGAAGGAGAGAAAAACAAGTTAACCTATTTCTTGGGGACCACTACCTCTTTATATAGTTGATTTATTAAATCAACTATTAAATATTTATAACTCTGCCCCTCATTGAATTATAAATATATCTTATGGTATCTACACTTTTATTTCCATGACATTTTAATACCTATGACACGCTTAACTTAATTGGTCACTTTATTTTGTGTCATACTTTATAATAGCAACATATATTTTACATATGTGCCCACAATTGCGAATTTTAATCCAACAGGCCATGGTTGATATTAACGTTTTTGCCGCTGCTGGAGTCATATTGACTAGAGCCCCACCGCTTGCTGCATCTACCACTTTCATATCTATGGGCATCAATCATTCATAAAAATACTGGAGGAGGGTTTGTTCCGACAATCCATGTTGTGGACAATTTGCGCACAACTTTTTAAAACGCTCCAGTATTCATATAAAGATTCAGTTTCCTTTTGTTGAATGCTTAAGATATTGCGCCTTATTTCGCTCGCTTTTGCCACATAGAAGAACCTATCAATAAAGAGTTGAGCCATATTAGTCCAAGCTTAACAGAGTTGGGAGGTAAATCAAATAACCAATCCTTTGCGATATCTGCAAAAGAAAATGGAAAAGCTCTAAGTTTAATTTGGTCATCAGATACTCGCTGAGGTTTTGTGCTTAGACAAACCATGTGAAATTCCTTCAAATGTTTATGCAGATTTTTGTTCGGTAGGCCGTGGAAAGTAGGTAAAAGTTCAATCAAACTCGTCTTTAACACGAATGGTGTTGTGCCATTTGGGAAGGTAATGCACATCCTCTATTGTCCATCGGGTGCCGCGTTTAGCTGAAGAATAGTTTGATCTTCATTTCCCATCGAATCTGGTTCTTCGTTGGTATGATCGAAATTTGACTCCGCTTCGGATGTGATCTCTAGCGTGTTCACGTCTTTGTTGGTGTTGTTTGTTCTTCTTTTCCCGAAGTGTTTGTGTGTTCAACTTTCGGGCTAGTGTTTCGATCTCCGGGATCAGTTCAACTTGTTCTCTCGGATTACTCCTGGTCATAAATCAAATAAAACGATATTAGTAATTTTTTCCATAGTCCCCGGAAACGGCGCCAATTTTGACACGCGTCGTATAGTGTCAAAATAATTTTCTTAAACTCAAAGAAATAAATAAAATAAATAGTATATAGAGAGAGTAAGGGTCGATCCATTGGGACTAGGTAGTTTCCAATATTGATCACTTCTGACATTTAACCAGGTAATATGCAAGTAACCAAAAAGGGGGGTTTGTAAGAATCAAATCGAATGACTAAAATAAATAAGTAAAGCAAGAAATGATTGAAGATAATTATGAATTAAGTTAGCCTCAAGCTCCGCTTTGCCACAACTTCTCTCGATCACTGAAGTGATTTTTACTTCAATCTCTTGCCGGTTACAGTCTACAAGGCCCAACCCTTGTAACTTACTTCTCTACGGTAAACTCGGTTCCCAGGGCAATCCTTGGAACTAAGTGTTAAGTTAATTATCCACGACAATCGATGCTAACCCAATGATGCGTTTAGAGCTGGAGAAGCCCGTTCTCGGACAGTTGTCTTAACAAGAATCGAGTCCGATCTTAATTCCCTTTAGTGGACCGCCACTAAGTTTGTTCTTAGGGAATTGAATCAGCTACAAGCCTTTTCTCGTCTCCAACAGTAGATCAAGATGACTTTACCATGATGTGAACTTTCCGGGATGAAGCAAACACGATGCTTAAAGGTTAAGCCAATTGCCTAACCTATTTTTCCGAGAATCAAGAAATATGTTGAAGGTTTGAAGAACGTTTCTAATCTCACAAGGTAAGTTGGGTTTTGGCGTTGCTCTTAGTTATGGTTATTTAGCTAAGCATGGTTTGTAATGAAACCATACTTAGTTTTTAACAAGGGAAATGTAAAAAAAAAAAGAAAATGAAGGAGGAATGTATTAAACTCCAAGTGAATGAAAACAAGAGCAAGTGATGATTTGATCTCACCCCAAAGTGGGGTATTTATAGTATCTAAAAAAACCTAAAACCCTAAAAAGATAAATCCCAAAATAATTCAAAATAAATACACAAGATAATATCAAAGTTTGAAATTTAAAATCCACTTGATAGGCTATTTGATAGGTTATCACCGATGTTGACGTCACCTTCTAGAAGGTGCTGACGTGGCGTCTAGTCAACATTCATACCCCAGTTCATGCCCGTGAATACACCCACAAATCCAGAACTTCTGCAGATTTCAGCCTTTTCCAGTTTGATTTCCAGCCACATAGTTCTTGCACGAAAAAGCACAGAACAACCCACATTTCAGCATCTAAAGCCATCCGTTTAATCAAAATTAGAACTAAAACCATAACCAATATAGCCACTCATCAGTAGGGGAGGTAAATGTCCTTGGTTAGTTTATGCTAGTCATGACAGTATATACGATTGTTATGTTCTTAAGACATACTGTAATCACTAATTTTGTCCGAACCTTAAACCCCCTCTAGTTCGTGTAAATCTAGGGCTTATATCAGGCTATTAAGTAATTTTTTTTAAAAAAGGGAGAAAGAGAAGAAAAAAAAATACATAGATACATATATCATATTACTATTATTGTCATTATATTAGTATTAGTATTATTATTATTATACACATGTTATCTTCCTATATTTCTATTATTATTATCTTTTGCTATTATTAATTATCATTACTTATTATCATTATTGTGTGTTAATATTATTATTATTTTGGTATTGCTATTGCTAATGTTATTATTATCACATGTTAGTGTTTTTATTATCATTTATTATTATTATTGTTATTATTATTATTATTATTATTAAATAAATAAGTAGTGAAAATGAAAAAAGCCCAAATTTTGTTGAAATTGTGTCCATAATACAAGCCCGTTTATAAGGAATTAATAAATCCCAAGGTCTTAATCTACCTTAAAACCAATTTAAGTTTACAAAGCCCAAATAATAAAAGTTACAAGCCCAAGCCGGATAAGCCCGATTACACAAAACCCTAACGATTGACTCTTTCTCTTAGCGTAGTCGGCTCCCAGCCGTCAGATCTTTTCAGATCTGACGGTCTAGATCGAGTCACAGGTTGAAACCCTAGGGAGCTATTCTTTCAGCTCACGCCGCTCATCATTTCGAGCCGTCGAATATGATGGGATCAGTGTGTCCAGATCTCCCGAGATCGAGAAACCCTAGGAAGCCTCTCGTGTCCTACGCGCTGCACCAGTCTTGTAACACCCCAAATTTGGGCCTAGATGTTTTAGAGTCCTAATCGGACCGGTCAGAAAACGGTTCGAATCTTAAAGGGAGCTTTAGGGAACACCTAGTTCGGAATGCTTTAAAAATATAGAAAAATATCTAAAAATCCTCATTTAATATATGAAAGATTATGGTGAAATCAATTTTACAAAATAAGGTTTGGAAATACTACATTTCAGTGTAGTGACCAAATCGCAGTTTTTGCAAAAGTTAAATAGTGATTGTTTTGTAAAGGATTGAAACTTTGAATCTTTAAGGAGCTAATTTTACCAAAATGTTTTCATCAGATTTGTCCTTAATTTGGGTGATTTTATTAATGTTTTAATTAAAGGAAATGAAGGTTAATTAAATGAGAAACTACCTTTGACTATTCATAACTACTTTTCACAATTTTTCTCTCATTTCATTTTCTCTCAAATTCTTTTCAGCCAAACACATTCTCTCTAGCAATTATACTTTGATTTTCACTTCATTTGATGAGATTTCAATCTTCTTTTGATTCTTAATCATTTCCTCTTCAAATCCTCTTATTTTCCACATTGAGTTTTCAAGAAAACTTGCCCAAATCAAGGAGAAATCATCCATTAGAGGTAAGCTTCGTCTTTCACCTCTAATGATCAGTTATTTACTAAAATTCTCAAGTTATCAATCCTTTGTTAATGATTTTTGAGTGGTTTTAATGTTAGAAACAAGAAATTGTATTAAAACTCAAGATTTTGGAAGAGATCTTGAAGATTTTCGTGGTGAATGATTGGGCTCTGTTTTGAGGTGGTTTTCTAATGTATTTTTGGATGTTAATTGATGTTACAAATGATGTTTTATCAATCAAATCCCGAATATGTTTGGTTTTCTAAGTTTTGTATGCTAGAATGATGGTTTTTGGGGTGATTGTGGTATTCTGTCATAGCTGGAGGTATAAGGATGAGTTTGTAGTGGTTTTTGATGTTTAGAAATGATTAGAAGTGATAGATCTTGGCTGGGCTTTGTTTTGGAAGAGTTTGGAGATGTTTTCGGTTGTGTTTGGTAGCCGAAATGAAGTGTTTAGGTAGAACAACGAGTTTAGGTGTGTGGCTGATGATTTCAATGCACGATGATGCATTAATCCTCTGCTCTTATGTGTTAAAAACAAGGGAGACATCTTCGGACGCCATTAGTGTTGATCCGGGAGCCTAGATAGCATTTCGGCAAGCACGCGAAACGTAATCGGTGAGTGCGCACGATTTTAGAAGTCCTTGAGGGACAAAGAATCAAGGTTTGGGGATTTAGGAAAGGTTTGAAACACCTCCCTAAGTCCGGAAGTAAGTATTGGCTAGATTGATCTCTTAAATGTGGTGGTTGCCCCTAAAATTCTTTTACATGCTCATGGTTTGAGATAGATAAATTCCTACTGTTTTTATGCATGATTTGTAGCATGAGATGATGCTTGAAATGATTTCATGAGATAATATGTTGCATAGTTGAGATTTGAGCTTTTGTTTTAAAGCATGGCAAATGTTATGGTTTTGAAGTGAGATGGGAACGATTTGGAAATGTTGCATGAAAATCAGTAGGTGAGATGATGATTTGACATAATATATTGGCATAGATGTTGAGATACTTACCGGATATAATTGATCGATCAATAGGATGAGAGTGCACTATAAACTAAAAATTCGTACGTGCTCTTTGGTTTAATCCAAAGCGAGAGAACCGATGATGGGCATTCCATCGGGTAGGACTTGGTGAAATACCCAAGCTTTGTGGCGATAAGAGATTCCTCCATGTGAGTACGGTGATGTGAGATTCCACCGGAAATTATGTTACTAGACGAGTGAGTACGGTGATGGTAGATGCCACCGGAAGTGTCTAGTGAGTTGTCCGCATATCCGATTAATAATGAGATGTGAAATGTCAATATAATATATGAAAATGCTTTTGATGCACATGTACCTTTGATGAAATGATTTATGCTATGGGAAATGCATATGAGATTTGTATATGAAATGCTTTGGTGTTACAAGCATGAGTGTTGCTTTGCCATGAGTTTTGCATTGGTTTAAATGCATGAGATAGAATTGAGGTACATGTGTTTTCAAGGAGATGTTGCTTTGAATGGTTTTCAAGCATGAGATAGAATGAGCATGTTGTTCAAAAGCTTTTGAGAAAGTGTTTTCAAGATATGCATTATTGTGTTGGTTTTCTTTAGAGCATGCCTCACTAAGCATTTGTGCTTACGCTCTCTTTTACCAATAATGCAGATAATTGAGGTGTTTCCGGGCATCAAGAAGGATAAGAAAATCCAAGGAAGTACAAGCTCATGTATGGTGATGTTTTCCTACACTTTAGTTTTGATAAATGGCAATGGGAAACCAAGGTTGTATTTGGGAGATATGTTTGAACTCCCTAAGTTTGTGGCATGTTTATGTTGGCATTTATGGGTTGTAAATGGTCCTAAATGTTTTGTTTGAGGTTTGGTTGCTTATATTGGTTTTGAGACTAGGGAGCATGCCTTTAGATTATGTGATCTTGTGTTCGATGCCATGCTCTTGTTAGAGAGTCTTAAATGTGTTCTTTAGTAGTAATATGAGTTGCTGGTATGTTGAAGTGCTCTTTAAGGCATGTATGATTGGTTTAAAAGGTGAAAAACTAGCTATATCTACTGTCACTGGGCAAGGTGTATCGAAACACCCTCAATTGTTTCGAAACGGGGGCTTGTAATGGTCATGGTGTTTCGAAACGGTTGAAGCTGTTTCGAAACAGTTTGGCTACTGGTGAAGCCTGTTTCGATACTGGTCTCGGAACATACCCGAGTACCGAAACGGTCAACACCGTTTCGATACGGGCGTTTCGGTACGGTGGGTAGGCGTTCCGATACAGTTGATCGTTGGATGCTGATTTGAATTGTTTTGAGTTTTCATGCTTTACATTTTAGTCCTAAATGTTGTGGATGCAATTGCTTGAGCTTGGAATGTCTTTTTAAGCTGAAACTTGACAGAGAAGCATGTAACATGATTAATTTTATATTGGTAATCCTAAAATCAGTAAAGTCCTTATAATTTCCAAAAATTACATTTTGGTCCCTAAACGCGTAATTTAAGCAATTGAGTCCCTAGATGTTATCCGATCCATGTGCCTTTCTCTTCCATGATTCGTGAGTGCTCACTTAGGTTTAACATGCATCTAGATAAGTTTAAAATAAAAATAGGGTCGTTAATCAAGGTTGACTTTTGGGTTGACTTTGGTTTTCCCCGTGTAATCTTCGTAGTTTGGGTCAAGCGTCTAGGCTGGGCTAAGGGGGTTACATTTGTTGGTATCAGAGCCAGGTTATCGAATAATTGGGGCTTGGTTTGTGGTTGTTGTATGTGATTATGCATGATTGTGTCTTTTCAGTGAAAGTTTGATGTATGATTCAATTGAGATGATTTTGTGATGCTATGCTATGTATGAAGTGTGGTTGGGATCCCATTGCCATATCAAAACTAATGAGGAGAATTGTTTTCGAAAATGATCCTGAATACTTGGATTACTTACCTTGTTATGCCTAATTGTGTTTATTGCATTTTGTTAGTGCATTGTTTTTATTATGGGGCCATGTAGAGAGCTGAGAATCAATACTAGATCTATGGCTGATAATGAGAACGCGGAGAATGCTGAGGATTTACCTCTTCCTCCCCCTGGTGGACCACCTGGTGGTAGTGGAGCTGGTGCTGCTGGAGTTGATGCTGGGGTTGCTGGACTCGACGGTGTTCAGAGGCAAGCTGCTCCTGACATGACCATATTGGTACAGGCTATTGTTGGAGCTTTCCAGGCAGTAGTAGCTGGAGCTCATGGAGTTACACCTCAGAATGGTGCTAATGTGAGATTGACGTTGGAGCGTCTCCGCAGTCTGGGAGGGACTGAGTTCAGAGGTTTGTCACCAGAAGGATCTGAGTCTTGGTTGGAGAGCACCAAGAGAATTCTTGGTCAGCTGAATTGCAATAATGTGCAAAAGCTGGGATGCATTGTGTCGCTGATGCATGGTGATGCTTATACATGGTGGACGACCACTATCTCCGGAATGGAGGACGATGAGGTGACTTGGACATTCTTCTTGAATGCGTTGAAGCGGAAATATCTGGGAGTTCGCAACCTCGACGAGAAGAAGAGGGAGTTTATGTCTCTTATGCAAGGGAACATGTCTGTAGCTGAATATGAGACTCAGTTTGTTCGCCTTAGCCAGTATGCACCTGATCTAATTCCTAGTGATAGGGAAAGGTGCGAACAGTTCCGTTATTGGCTGGTAGTGGATGTCAAGACCTATATGCTTGCAGCTGATTACACTGATTTTGATGTCTTGGTCACTAGAGTCAAGGACATTGAATTGAATCTTGGGTTGGCGAGCCGAGCAGGTGGCTCTAGCTCGAGAAAGTGAGCTACAGAACGCGATTATGGTAGAGGTCGCAACAAGAGACATAAGGACAAGAAGCCGCACTATGATGCTAGACGTGGGGGTGGTAACCCTGGTAGAGGTCAACAAGGACCTAATGCAGTTTTGAGGACTCCTGAGTGTAACCGTTATGGTAGGAGACACGATGGTGAGTGTTGGGGTAATCTTGGGACATGTTGGAATTGTGGAAACCGAGGGCATTTGAAGAAAGATTGTCCTCAACCGTTGAGAGAGGGACAGGCTCCGATGAGAGCAGCTGAGCCACAAAGAGGTCGTGGGTGCGGCCGTGGTAATTTTTAACGTAGGGATGATGGTGGAAGGAACGTAGCGCATGTTGTGGCTGTCCAACCTGAGGGTGGTGGTCAGGCTCGAGTGTATGCCCATCGTGAGGGAAGGAATGACACGAATGTGATCGTAGGTACCTTTACTTTGCAATCCATGTCATTACTTTCTTTGATTGATTCTGGATCTACACACTCATACATATTGCGTGAACATGCTCAAATGCTTGGTTTACCTGTTGAGTCTTTGGATGTTGGTATGCGTGTGACTAGTTCCTTTGGTGAGATGGTTGTAACAAGAAAGTTGTATAGGAGATGTCCCTTGAAGGTGTAAAATCATGTTTTTCTTGTTGAACTCATGGAATTGCCATTCTATGGTTTTGATGCAATCCTTGGCATGGATTGGCTTGTTGAGCATAGAGCCGTTGTGGATTTTGAAAGCAAGCGAGTTTCGTTGAAACTTGCGGATGATTATGAGGTGGTGGTGGTGGGAGAAAATGTGAAGTTTCTTGCCAATGTGGTGTCTACGTTGGAAGTGAGCCGGATGTTGCGGCAAGGTTGCGAGGCTTACCTAGCCTTTGTTATGAATCCTAGTTCAAAGGAGGTGTGCGTTCAGGATATAAGAACCGTGTGTGAGTTCCCTGAAGTGTTTCCGGAGGAATTACCTGGTTTGTCGCCTAGTCGAGAGGTTGAGTTTGGAATTGAGTTGTATGAGAACACAACTCCGGTGTCCATTGCTCCCTATCGCATGGCACCCAAAGAGTTGAAGGAGTTGAAGGCACAACTTCAGGAGTTGCTTGACAGTGGCTTCGTTCGACCTAGTGTGTCACCTTGGGGTGCACCAGTCTTGTTTGTGAAAAAGAAGGATGGTGCGATGAGAATGTGCATCAATTATCGTCAGCTGAATAAGTTGACCGTCAAGAACAAGTATCCTTTGTCGAGGATTGATGATCTCTTTGATCAGTTTCGGGGAGCGGCTGTGTTTTCAAAGATTGACTCGAGGTCAGGATACTATCAGTTAAAGGTGAAAGATGTGCATGTGCCAAAAACAGCCTTTAGGACGAGGTATGGGCATTATGAGTTCCTTGTAATGCCGTTTGGCTTGACGAATGCTCCTGCTGCTTTCATGGACATGATGAATAGGGTGTTCCATGAATTCTTGGACAAGTTCGTTGTGGTGTTCATCGACGATATCCTTGTGTACTCTCGTACTGAGGAGGAGCATGAAGGCCATTTGAGAATTGTTTTGCAAGCGCTGTTGGAAAATCAGCTTTATGCTAAGTTGTGAAAATGTGAGTTTTGGCTAAAGGAGGTGGTTTTCTTACGTCATGTGGTTTCGGCTAAAGGGATTCGAGTTGATCCCTAGAAGGTTGAGGCGGTGATGAATTGGAAGCCTCCTAAGTCTGTTCATGAAGTTCGTAGTTTCCTTGGGTTGGAAGGATACTACCGGAGGTTCGTGGATGGATTTTCTAAGATTGTTGCCCCTTTGACGAAGTTGTTGCAAAAATATGTTAAGTATGAGTGGACGGAAGTGAGACAACAAGCTTTTGAAAAGCTTAAAGCAGCTTTGACGCAAGCTCCTATCTTGGTTCAACCTGAATCAGGGAAAGAGTTTGTGGTGTATAGTGACGCATCTTACGTTGGTTTGGGGTGTGTGTTAATGCAAGAAGGTAAGGTGGTGGCTTATGCATTACGTCAGTTGAAAGTGCATGAGCGCAATTATCCTACGCATGATATTGAGTTAGCTGCGGTGGTTTTTGCTCTGAAGATCTGGAGACATTATCTTTATGGTGAGAAGTGTACTGTGTACACGGATCACAAGAGTTTGAAGTTTTTGATGTCTCAGAAGGAGCTGAATCTTAGGCAACAACGGTGGGTGGAGTTGCTTAAGGATTACGATCTGACGATCGAGTATCACCCGGGAAAGGCCAATGTTGTGGTCGATGCTCTGAGCAGAAAAGTGGTGGTAGAGTTAAGGGCGATGTTTGCTAGCTTGAGCATATCGCGAGATGGGGGTCTTGTAGCTGAATTGCAAGTGAAACCATCTCTAATTCAGTTGATAAAGGATAAGCAGTTGTTGGATGATTCTTTGGTGCCACATGTTCAGGATATTGTTGAGGATAGACCATCAGATTTTTGTTTTAATGATGATGGTGTTCTATGTTTTGGAAGTCGGATGGTGGTGTCGAATGATGTTGAGTTGAGGCGTACTATTCTGACCGAAGCTCATAGTAGTCCTTTTGCTATGCACCCTGGTAGTACAAAGATGTACTGTGAACTGAAGGATGAGTACTACTGGTGGGTTTGAAGAAGGATGTCGCTGAGTATGTGAGCAAGTGCATGGTTTGTCAGCGGGTTAAGGTTGAGCATCAGTTTCCTTCGGGGTTGTTGCAACCGTTGAGGATCCCTGAATGGAAATGGGAGAGGATCACCATGGACTTTTTGTCTGGTTTGCTTCTATCGCTAGCAAAGAATAATTCTGTTTGGGTGATTGTGGATCGCCTTACGAAGTGTGCGCATTTCTTACTTGTGCATACTACGTACACCTTGGATAAGCTTGCAGAGCTGTACATTGCTGAGATTGTATGTCTGCATGGTGTACCAAAATCTATAGTGTCGGATAGAGATCTGAGGTTTACTGTAAGGTTTTGGGAGTGTTTACATCAAGCATTGGGTACGCGACTGAATTTCAGTACTTCTTATCATCCGTAGACAAATGGACAGTCGGAGCGTGTTATCCAAGTGCTTGAGGATATGTTGAGGTGTTGTGTTATTGAGTTTCGGGGCTCTTGGGAGAAGCACTTGCCTTTGGTGGAGTTTGCTTATAATAATAGCTACCAGGAAAGTATTCAAAGGGCACCTTATGAAGCTTTGTATGGGAGGAAGTGCAGAACTCCTCTTTGCTGGGCTGAAACGGGACAAAAGTTTGTCTCGATGCCGGCTTTGTTGAAAGGAACCACTAAGAAGGTGAAGCTCATTTGTGAGCGGTTGAAGGCAGCATCAGATCGGCAAAAGTCTTACGCGGATTTGAAGCGTAAGGAGATAGAATTTGTGGTGGGTGACCGTGTGTTCTTGAAGGTTTCACCTTGGAAGAAGGTGATGAGATTTGGCCGGATGGGCAAGTTGAGCCCTAGGTACATTAGACCATACGAGGTGATAGAACGTGTGGGTCCTGTTGCTTATAAGCTGAGACTACCACAAGAGCTAGAAAAGATACATAATGTGTTTCATGTATCCATGCTTCGGAGGTATAGATCGGATCCTTCGCATCTTATGCCCGTGGAGGAAGTTGAGTTGAATCCAGATTTGACATACGATGAGGAACCAGTTGAGATTTTGGATTCGGACAGTAAGGTTCTCCGTGGTAAGACCATTGAGCTGGTTAAGGTGTTGTGGAGACATCGTGGTGTTGAGGAAGCCACGTGGGAAAGAAAGGAGGACATGAAGAAGCAATTTCCTTACCTTTTTCCTCCAGGTAAATTTCGAGGACAAAATTTCTTAAGAGGGGGATAGTTGTAACACCCTAAATTTGGGCTTAGATGTTTTAGAGTCCGAATCGGACCGGTCAGAAAACGGTTCGAATCTTAAAGGGAGCTTTAGGGAACACCTAGTTCGGGATGCTTTAAAAATATACAAAAATATCTAAAAATCCTCATTTAATATATGAAAGATTATGGTGAAATCAATTTTACAAAATAAGGTTTGGAAATACTACATTTCGGTATAGTGACCAAACCGCAGTTTTTCCAAAAGTTAAATAGTGACTGTTTTGTAAAGGATTGAAACTTTGAATCTTTAAGGAGCTAATTTTACCAAAATGTTTTCATAAGATTTTTCGTTAATTTGGATGATTTTATTAATGTTTTAATTAAAGGAAATGAAGGTTAATTAAATGAGAAACTACCTTTAACTATTCATAACTACTTTTCACAAATTTTCTCTCATTTCATTTTCTCTCCAATTCTTTTCAGCCAAACACATTCTCTCTAGCAATTATACTTTGATTTTCACTTCATTTGATGAGATTTCAATCTTCTTTTGATTCTTAATCATTTCCTCTTCAAATCCTCTTATTTTCCACATTGAGTTTTCAAGAAAACTTGCCCAAATCAAGGAGAAATCATCCATTAGAGGTAAGCTTCGTCCTTCTCCTCTAATGATAAGTTATTTACTAAAATTCCCAAGTTATCAATCCTTTGTTAATGATTTTTGAGTGGTTTTAATGTTATAAACAAGAAATTGTATTAAAACTCAAGATTTTGGAAGAGATCTTGAAGATTTTTGTGGTGAATGACTAGGCTCTGTTTTGAGGTGGTTTTCTAATGTATTTTGGATGTTAATTGATGTTACAAATGAGGTTTTATCAATCAAACCTCGAATAGGTTTGGTTACCTAAGTTTTGTATGCTGGAATGATGGTTTTGGGGTGATTTTGGTGTTCAGTCATAGCTGGAGGTATAAGGACGAGTTTGTAGTGGTTTTTGATGTTAATTGATGTTTAGAAATGATTAGAAGTGATAAATCTCGGCTGGGCTTTGTTTTGGAAGAGTCTGGTGATGTTTTCGGTTGTGTTTGGTAGCCGAAATGAAGTGTTTGGGTAGAGCAGCGAGTTTAGGTGTGTGGCTGATGATTTCTGTAACACCCACATTTCTGTCCTAGAATTTAAAGCCGTAAAAGTTAAATTATTTATTTATTCTTAGAAGCAATTGAGTTTGCAAATTTGTGAATTATGCAATTTGGTCCCTAAAGTTCTTAATTGGGCAATTAGTGCACCAATTCGGATTAGAAAGAAAATTAGATTTGAATTAAGTAGTTTAGCCAATTGGTAAATTAGTGAATTTGAGTTAGTGATATCAAGATCTAAAGTGTGGAATTAAAAGAATACAAAAAGAAATTAAATAACATTACATTCCTTGAAAATCGGATGAAATTGATAAAATTCAATAAAGCATGTAACAAGGTAATTTGATGACCAAATTAAAAGGTTCATAAAGCATGAAAATTGCATGTTAAGGATAAAATATCCTTGGGGCTGCCCTTAGTAAATTAAAAATAGAAGAGATAGACAAAAGGGCTCTTGGGTAAATTAGTAAGCCATCAAATCACCTAAATTAAGGAAGCTTGTCTTCCTTCATCATTTCCTCTCCTTTGCCGTGAAGAAAAGAAAAATAAGGGGAGGGAGAGAAGTCCTAAAGTCTGAAAATTTGAGAGTTAAAGATGGTGAGTTTTTGCTTGCATGGTGGAAGATTTAAGCTATGAAATTGAAGAAGATAGCTAGTGTTGTCAAGAAATTAAAAAGTAAGTTTTCTACTCCTTGTAACTATTCGGTTGAGTTTAAAACCATGCATGCAAACCTAAAACTTGTATGAACATGAAAATATATGAATCTTGAATGAAATAACAAGATGAAATATGGAAATATGTGAAAACTTTTTAAGAACATATGAATAGAGTGAAAAGGGGACTGTTTTGAAAGAAATTGCAAAATCGTGAATATTTGGAAAATTTCTTAGGGATTAAAATCTGAAAATTTTCACTAGGAGAAAGTTGCGAAGAAATGAATATTTTGTTATAAATGATTATTGGTTGCTGGAAAAATGAGTTAAAAAGATGATATTTTGATTAGAACCAAAAATGGTCATGTAATCGAAAGTTATGGAGATTAGGGACTGATTTGGATAAATCGGTAAATTGAATACTTAAGTGTTGAAATTGGAAGTTTATATGGACTGTAAAATGTCATGGAAAAATAGTATAAATCATACCATGAAGGAATTTTTAGATTCAAGTATGTGATTAAGTGTATTTTTAAGCTAGAGTATAAGTTAAGAAAGCTGTCCAGTGGTGTACAATGTAAAAACAGTAACTTTGGAAATTCACCAAAAATTGGATATAAGGTATTTCAAGCTGAAATTTATACTGAATAAACTGTGATATGTCTATAATCATTGAGAGAAAACGGAACTCAATTTCAGTATGTAAATTAAAAGATATGAATTTTTAAAGTTGGGCAGTACATGCTGTCCAGATTTACCGAAATAAGTGTAATTAAGCAATAAACTGTATTGATTCGAATAAGATAAAAATATGAGGTTCACATGAGAGTAAAATTGAGTTTAATACCTTTCCAGAGGTATATGATAAGTTAATTTTGGATTAGTAATTAAAAAGATATGATTAAAACGCTAACTAGTCCTCCAACTAGTTTAATGAAAAGTCAGATTTGAAAATATGAATCCATGCTTGAAATTGAGAAGTAATTTATGATTGAACTGCTTCCTAATATAGTGTGTATTCGTTTTATGTTGAGAATTAAGATCGAAATTGCGAAGAAACTTTGGGGGAAGCTAGGATCGATCACTCGAAGGGAAGAAACAAAGGCATCTCAATTCGAGATCAAGCTTAAGGATTCGTGAGTGTAATTTCGTGAGTGTAATTTTGTTTTAGGGTTGGGACTAGTGTCCGAACCACTTTATTATTTGTAATTTATGTTTCATATGCATGAAATTGGACTAATTGATATTCGGTAATGTGTTTAGTAAGGGAAGGAGATAAAAAGGAAATTGGATGCATGATTTGAAACTTGTGAATTATGTTTGATTGTGTGCAATATGTCGGATGTTTTATATGATGTTAATTGCCATGAATTATATATTCGATTTTGATTTTGATAATTGTTTGAGTATGTGCAAATATGGACTGCCCATGTGGTTAATTGGATGATGAAGAAGCATGAATTGGATTCTTGATAATACTCGATAAAATGAATATGTGGACTGCCCTATGGTATGTTTATGCTATGCCAAAATTGCATGTGATTATGTATGAATGATGTTGTTGTCATGCATGATATTATGATCGAATGAGCATGCAAAGTAAATTCTGAAAAATGTACATGTTTAATGAAATAATGAACTAATTACTTAACAAGATTACACCCTTGGTCGATTGGATGTTTTAGATAAGAACGACATGCCTAGAGTCTGAGCTCACCCTTTTGATATTGCTTTGTGCAATCTTTGATAGTACTTTGTGTACTCTTGATTATAAGATATGTGTTCTTGATTGCTGTTCGAGACACATGATGCTATGGGCATCCATTGTTGTTGCTTTGTGAGACTATTGATGTTGCTTTGAGCAACTATATGCGTTACATGTTACCCTTCCGATGGCTCGAATTTCTGATACGACTATTCTACCATGGGCAAATATACTAAATAAAATGCTTGGGCTATGAAACCAAATTAAAGGTAACGAAGTGAATGAAGGTGACATGATTTATATGAATTGAATGGAATTTGCTAAGTTAGATATAGCTTATGATGTGGATAAATGATGGTGTGACTTAGCATGATATGATATGATATGATATGAATATGAAATGTTATGATATGTGGACATTGGTCCTTTCCGATTATGATATGAAGCATATGAATTGCTTATAAGTCCGATTATGTGAAATTGGGTAATAACCCTATTCGAATACATGGAATTAAGAAATGGAAAATTCTAATTTTTGAATGATATTTTGAGATCATTCGAATGACATGCCTATGGTGAATTTGTGATTTCGATTTGATAAGTGAAAAATGCTATGTATGGATTAGCATGAGATCTTGATTAATTCAATTGCTAAGCATGAGATTGAGTACGCCAAAATTTAATTGAATTATGTATTGATCGAATTATATGCAAGCACGTGATAAATATTGTGTTATGTTATGTATTTGAGCATGTGCTATGAATGTTGATATGATATGTATGTTGCAATGTGTATGAATTTTACATGAGCTTAGTTGGGTGAAATTGGATTGTTAAATAACCTAGCTAAGTAAACTCAATGCTTGAACAGGCTAAAGCTCAAGAATGAATTAGATTTAGCATTACCTCGCTAAGTACTTTTTGTACTTACCGCTCCGTTGTTTTCTTCTTCCCAACCTTAGCAGGATAGCTCGGACCTTAAAGCTAGCTTTCGTTGGATCAAAGTTATCAAGTTCTCAAGTTCACAGTTCTGAAATATGTACAATCTAAGTCTTATCTTTAGACTCCTAGATGGTAGCTTTGAAGTCTGTTTAAGAATTTGTTTTGTTGTGTTTGGTCGTAACCTAAGTTTGAAATGGTGTTTGAAATTATATGCTCCGTGATGCTTGGTTAGGAGGCTAGAATCTTGTTTTGTATTTAAGTAGGTAGCCTCATTATTTTGGTGTATAAAAATGTAAGTCAAGCTAGTGGTTGTGTCGATTCTTTTTGTTGTCCATAGTCGATAGCTTGACATGTTTAGGGGCATATAAATCATGATATTTTGTAAGGTTATAAGTAAAGGAATTCGAATGCCATGAAATTGGAATCTATTATGTGTTGCATGAAAATTGAATTGATTAATTATTGGTAATTTGGATTAATTCGAAAAATCACCTAGACCATTTAGTTAAGTTTTCGAATGGCATGTAATTGATTAATTAAGTATTCGACAATATGACCTAATTGTAATAGTAATTTGGTAATGATAATAAATGTTTTAATTTGGCTTGTAATTTGGTAACAAGTTTAAAAGAAAGTATGTCTAAGTTTATGTTTGATCATAAGAAGTTAAGAAAAGTTTTTGTTAGCCCATTTTCCGCGTGCGCATTAATATGAATAACTGATTAAAATAATATCTTGTTTTCCGAAATGCTTCCGCTTTTGTCTGATAAGTTCAGTTTGTCCGCCTTTTCCGCTTCCGGTAACGTCCCCGGCTCCCGGCCCGGGTTGGGGGTGTTACAATTTCAATACATGATGATGCATTAATCATCTGCTCTTATGTGTTTTAGAAGTCCTTGAGGGACAAAGAATCAAGGTTTGGGGATTTAGGAAAGGTTTGAAACACCTCCCTAAGTCCAAAAGTAAGTATTGGCTAGATTGCTCACTTAAATGTGGTGGTTGCCCCTAAAATGCTTTTACATGCTCATGGTTTGAGATAGATAAATTCCTATTGTTTTTATGCATGATTTGTAGCATGAGATGATGCTTGAAATGATTTCATGAGATAACATGTTGCATAGTTGAGATTTGAGCTTTTGTTTTAAAGCATGGCAAATGTTATGGTTTTGAAATGAGATGGGAATGATTTGGAAATGTTGCATGAAAAACAGTAGGTGAGATGATGATTTGACATAATATATTGGCATATATGTTGAGATACTTACCGAATATAATTGATCGATCAATAGGATGAGAGTGCACTATAAACTAAAAATTCGTACGTGCTCTTTGGATTAATCCAAAGGGAGAGAACCGATGATGGGCATTCAATCGGGTAGGACTTGGTGAAATACCCAAGCTTTGTGGCAATGAGAGATTCCGCCATGTGAGTACGGTGATGTGAGATCCACCGAAAATTATGTTACTAGACGAGTGAGTACGGTGATGGTAGATGCCACCGGAAGTGTCTAGTGAGTTGTCCGCATATCCGAGTAATAATGAGATGTGAAATGCCAATATAATATATGAAAATGCTTTTGATACACATGTACCTTTGATGAAATGATTTGTGCTATGAGAAATGCATATGAGATTTGTATATGAAATGCTTTGGTGTTACAAGCATGAGTGTGGCTTTGCCATGAGTTTTGCATTGGTTTAAATGCATGAGATAGAATTGAGGTACATGTGTTTTCAAGGAGATGTTGCTTTGAATGGTTTTCAAGCATGAGATAGAATGAGCATGTTGTTCAAAAGCTTTTGAGAAAGTGTTTTCAATATATGCATTATTGTGTTGGTTTTCTTTAGAGCATGCCTCACTAAGCATTTGTGCTTACGCTCTCTTTTACCAATAATATAGATAATTGAGGTGTTTCCAGGCATCAAGAAGGATAAGAACATCCAAGGAAGTACAAGCTAATGTATGGTGATGTTTTCATACACTTTAGTTTTGATAAATGGCAATGGGAAACCAAGGTTTTATTTGGGAGATATGTTTGAACTCCCTAAGTTTGTGGCATGTTTATGTTGGCATTTATGGGTTGTAAATGGTCCTAAATGTTTTGTTTGAGGTTTGGTTGCTTATATTGGTTTTGAGACTAGGGAGCATGCCTTTAGATTATGTGATCTTGTGTTCGATGCCATGCTCTTGTTAGAGAGTCTTAAATGTGTTTCTTAGTAGTAATATGAGTTGCTTGTATGTTGAAGTGCTCTTTAAGGCATGTATGATTGATTTAAAAGGTGAAAAACCAGCTATATCTGTTGTCACTGGGCAAGGTGTATCGAAACACCCTCAATTGTTTCGAAACAGGGGCTTGTAAATGTAATGGTGTTTCGAAACGATTGAAGTTGTTTCGAAACAGTTTGACTACTGGTGAAGCATGTTTCGATATTGGTCTCGGAACATACCCGAGTACCGAAACGGTTAAAACTGTTTTTATACGGGCGTTTCGGTACGGTGGGTAGGCGTTCCGATATAGTTGACCGTTGGATGCTGATTTGAATTGTGTTGAGTTTTCATGCTTTACATTTTAGTCCTAAATGTTGTGGATGCAATTGCTTGAGCTTGGAATGTCTTTTTAAGCTGAAACTTGACAAAGAAGCATGTAACATGATTAATTTCATATTGGTAATCCTAAAATCAGTAAAGTCCTTCTAATTTCCAAAAATTACATTTTAATCCCTAAACGCGTAATTTAAGCAATTGAGTCCCAAAATGTTATCCGATCACTGTGCCTTTCTCTTCCATGACTCGTGAGTGCTCACTTAGGTTTAACATGCATCTAGATAAGTTTAAAATAAAAAAAGGGTCGGTTATCAAGGTTGACTTTTGGGTTGACTTTGGTTTTCCCTGTGTAATCTTCGTAGTTCGGGTCAAGCGTCTAGGCCGGGCTAAGGGGGTTACAAGTCTCCACCGTCGGATCTGAGAAACGCTTTATAGCTCAGTTCTACGCGTAAGAGGTTCCATAGCCCCCATGCTCCCTATGCGTGGCTCTTCAATCTACCGCGTGCGCATGCGAGGCCGAAGCGCCTGACTCTTCTACCACCACCCCGATCACACGTCTGCACCAGTCGTGTCTCCCACCATTCGAGCAATACCAGCAACAGAAAGCCTACCCCTTTAGAGCCATGCGGATAACCTAGGTGAACCAGAAATGCATGTAGCGAACTAGAAAGCCTACCCCTTTAGAGCCATGCAGATAACCTAGGTGAACTAGACGGGATGAATATGGATGCTTGTTTATGCTTGTCTTCTATCTTATTAATCATGTCTATGACGCACTAACCTATCTCTCTTTTGCCTTTTGCATTTGTTTTGCATACTTGTCATGACATAATGGTGTTGAGTCAAGGTGATTTTACCCAATTCAAGGGCTTTCATTATGAACGGGAGGTTGGTAAAAAGGATATCAATTCACAAACCCGACGGTAGTCAGAGATGAATCAGAAGGGTCAAGGAGAAAATTTACCGAGTGGACGCGTAGTGTCCGACCGTACCTACAGAAGATCCAATGCCCACCATTGAAGAATACAGAGTCTTTCTCCTTCATAAGGAGGTCAAACGAGATCAGATCTACCTCAAACATCCAAAGTCACAAGACTACCCAATCAAGCTCAAGAAGGTGGCCGAGGCGAGTATAGAGACCGATTTAGCTTCGGAGAGACAGTTTGGCTTTTTCATCCGGGACTTGACACTGACACACCCCGACGAATTCTAGACTGTTAAAGAAGAAAGCAAATCCGGCCTCGGCAATTTTGGCCATAAACCTTCATTTTCTCGGACGCAATTCAGAGACACAAGGGGCATCTGTGGGAAATTGCTATGACTACCTTGTAACAAGGAACCTCTTTTATGTCTAAACGAAAGTTGACCTAAGGGGAGTCACCTATACGACCAACACCTTTATTTACATACGCATTTGCACAAATTTTATTCTCTGCTTGTACATCATTTCATAATTATCCATAACATTTAATCTCTAGTCATACATTTATTACGTCATACCCATTGATAATTGGGCATCAAAGTTTTTGTTTAAATCCATGATACATTCAAATCCGCGATGCATTCATCACATCATGCTCATTGCTAACTCGGAAAAGACTCTCGTCTCAACGAAGAGAGAATGAGTGACGGAGTGGCTAGCTTGAACAGCTTCAGGACACATGGTTCGGAATCAAAGGGACACTATATTGTTTGCAAAAAAATCCAATTCTCAAGATTGGTGAAAACTGATTGTACCCGGGGAAATGGTACAACTAGCCTAGGGCAAACGACTACCGGTAAAGGCAATTCAAATCCGTTAATCCCTGTGCATTTGGGAAAAATGCAAACCTCGATTCGTGTATAATTTGAATGTCCGTCGAAAAATCCATTTTCACGAATGGTCAAAGGGAAATAAACCCTTTGGAAAAATCCAACGTCACCGTTGGTGTAAATTGATTGTACCCAGGGGAATGACACGACTAGCCCGGAGCGAACGGCTACTGGTAAAGGCAATTCAAATCCATTAATCCCTATGCATTTGGGAAAATGCAAAAGAAACAAACTAAGTTATGGATTTTTGGCTATTTTTTTGATAAAAACTCCACTTTGAAAACATTTTTGCATTGTTTGATTCTTTAAACATTCCATGAATTCTTTATTGTTTTCCAAAATACACATGTATATACTATTTTATAGAAATACACTTTAATTCATTTCAAAAAGAATTTTCAATTTTTTTCCAAAAACACTGAATGTTGAGGACGTTACAAATGGAAATGCTACCTATCTACTCAAGCCAAGGGAGGAATAACGATGAGTGATCGGAAGTAATAGGCCACTCCCATTTGAATGAATTCTCCTCTCAAGCGTTGTTGTTTAAGATCCTTGAATGAAGCGCTAACCCGAAAAACATCTACCACATGAAGACTATTTTGATATCCAAATATTGGAGGACATTTAGACCCAAGCCAAGGATCACTTCTACGCTAGGGGGCAAGAGGATGAAAGAGTGTGGACAAGTGAGCAACTTTCAGTCTTAACCATGCTATGAAGATGAAAAAGTGCAATAAAGGAGACACTTGGTCTAATCTTTACCAAGAAAGTCATACAAAGGATGACAAACGGAAATTCATGCTCAAGGAAGCTGACCCAAGCCAAGATCAAAGTCACCAACATGTAAGCCCTGATAGACAAAAAGGGCTATAAGAACTCTTCATCCAAATGCATCGAAAAATGACGAAAAGAAAGTTTGTCCCCAAAGAGCCCACGAAAACCAAGTTTTACCATTATCGCATGCATGTAATTAAATAGAAAGAAAAGAAATACAAAAAAACATCAAATTTCAGAGGCATTTTTCTTCCATTATCGCATGCATGTAACTAAAAAGAAAGAAAGGGAGAGTTTTACCTTCATCGTGTCGATTTTCTCCTCTCGTCGATTCGACTTTCCGTCATCGAGAAGCCAATGAGCCTTTGCAAGGCATGAGCGGTGAGATGATGGTGCGGTGAACGGGAGAGGCTACTGGTTTTCAAAGAAAAGAGTTTTTTTAGTTTTGACTTCGAGTTTTCAAAACAGATTTGGGTTTCGTTTTTAAGGCTGCGAAAAAAGAAGCTTTTTTCTCGTTTTTGTTTTAGGTTTTCGACGCCGGTTAAGGGCCGCCAACGGAGGGAAAGCAAGGTTTTTTTGGTTCGAAGGCACTCTCTCTCTTCCCTAAAGGTTACAGCCGATTTGGCCAAAAGGGAAAAAAAGAAACCTATTTCAGTGGTTTTATAGGGTTTTGAGGTTTTAAAATAGGGCCAATCCCCCTTTTGGTCATTTTGTGTTTCTGAAATTACCCCCAGGGTGTTTCCGTCCATTCAAAACACGACCCAGGTCCCTGAAGCTTCTTAAAAAATTTCAATATCATCCTGACTTAGCGTTAAATTTAAAGGAAAGGAAATATAACTATTAGCCAATAGTCCCCTATGTTTTTGCATAAGCTTTTTAACTATTCTTTTTAGATTACGTATACCGTACTCCTTTATTGTTTTTTATGATTATCCAATGTGGCGGCATATTGTTTGTCTTAATATAATGTATAGGTCATATTATATTATATAGTTTACATATTACACTATGTTACGTATGTATATATATATATATATTATGATTATCTATTTATCTTATGTTTACACTTTATGCTATGTATTTACATCTTTATTTGCTCGCATTTATTTTAATTTTGGATCGAACATGATTCACCTACGACTCGGTTTGCTTACTAACATCTAACGGGACTTACTAACTATTAATCTCAGCTTTTATGTTTCTTGCACTCTAATTTCCTTTCAATTTGGTCCTTTCCGGATATTTATTTCATTATTTGCATTTTACTTAATTTTTCGTTAAATTCGTTCCCATATCCGGCACAATTTAATTTTGCGCATTTTATTATTGTTGTCATTACCTTTTGTTCAATCTGGTCATTTTTAGATTTTTGTTTTTTTATATTTAGTCTTTAACCACGAGCATTTAATTTAATACACCATGTTTTGTGTTGTTTTCATGCTTTATTTATTCTGGATATCATTTCGGGTGTCTACATATTCATGCATTTAGGTTTTAAAAAATTAATTTTGTTTTCTAAAAAAGGGGTGCGTTGTTGTGAAACCGATATTTTAATTTTGATATAACCAAAGAACCTAAGGACTAAATTGAACATGTGAAAACGAATTTTTAAGTCCTTAAACCTCTCTATATGTTTTAAAAAATATGACTAAGTTAATAACTGAATTTATCAAATGTTTTCTAAGTGTTCTTAAAGCCAAAAGAGTGATTTTCGAGTCACCGTTTCGAAACGGCCTTAGGCGTTTCGAAACAGTTTTGAAACTGTGAGTTCATGTTTCGGAACGGGTATCAAAACGATTTCAACACTGCCAACCCGTGTTTCGAAACAAGTTTCGAAACGGCTTAAGAACATTAGGACACCGTATCGAAACGACATCCAGTGTTTCGAAACGGCTTTAAAACTTATTTGAAAAATATGACCGTTGAATGTTTTTAACTGATTTTAAACAAGTCGTTAAGGCGTATCGAAACAACTTGAGATCGTTTCGATACGATCCTTGACAGTGGAAAAATGTTTCGAAACGGCTCTTAGCGTATCGAAACAAGTCTAATCGTTTCGATACGAGCTCTTTAATGCACCCAACGGCTCTTTCTATTTTGGTCTGTTTCGAAATAGGGTCGGGCGTTTCGAAATGGTTGGTTGCAGACTGCATTTATGGAGGGAAGATAACACCCCCAACGGCTCTATTGATAAATGTTGTAACCCCCTTGTCCCGGTCCGGACGTTTGACCGGTCCGAGTAGGCTACACGGGGAAAACCGATGTGAAACTCGTTAAGGTCCCACCTCGGTTAGCAACCCTTGAAAATTTCTTTTATTTAAATCTCGTCTAAATGCATTATTAAGTCCTATGTGAAACACGACAGCGGAAACACAAGCAATATAACAAAGACCATCCAAAACAACACATTAAAACAACCCTTTTTTCCTTTTTAAGTAGGTCGTATCGATACACCTACAGAGGGTATCGATACGCCTTGACCAAGTCAACTGCCTCTAGTCAAACTAGGCAAACCGTATCGATACAGCCCTTGGGCGTATCGATACACCCTCCTCGGTCAACATCTCGCGGTCAACAATATTAGACCGTACCGATACACCTATAGCTCGTATCGATACGCCAAAAACTCAGAATTTCAGAAAAGGTTTGGTGTATCGATACACTCCCGCGTATCGATACGATAGGCCGAAATTGAGTCCCGAAGTGTAGGACCGTATCGATACGACGCTCAGGCGTATCGATACGCCCTGCACTGCAATACCCAAATTTGAAGCAAAACGACTTAAGACTCGACTCTAGATGCAATTTACGACTCCCCTAGCCACAAACAACATACATTCAACCTTTAACAACCAAGATGTCAACATACAAGTCATCCAAAACGAACAAGGATCATGCATCTAAAAGATTCATACATCTACTCAAAACGAGACAAACTTAGCACTTAAGGGTTCATGCCTTAGAAACAAAACATATAGGCATTCATGACATGCAACATAAGCAAGATTTACAATTCAAACGAAGCATCCAAAAGCCAAACCAACATCCACATATATCAAAGCTCAAATCAACAACACATATCCCATTGCTTGACTATTACAATCTTTCATTTAAAGTTCATACTTGAGCTAACCAAAAGCGACACTTGGAGACCTTTCCTTGCCCTTGCCACCCACAAGCTACTGATCTACATTGTCGAACAAAAAGGAGCGTAAGCATAAAAGCCTAGTGAGGGTAAGCTCATAAAACAAACCTTTGACAATGAAGGGTCCAAGCACGAGCAACAACCAAGATAAAATGCATGATCTTACCTCCGATCTTAAGCTCATAAGTCCAACACACGAAGATACATATAACAATGTATTAACAACAACATATATCAATCCATATTGGAATCACATTTCATATCATATTGACACCTAGCTATGACTCAAATACGCGGATAACACGTTGGAACTCACTTCTAACACAACCATTACCTTCGGTGGGATTACACTCATCACTGGTTCTCGCGGAGGGGATTCCACTCATCCTCACGCCCCGTCGATGGGATTCCACTCATCACCGACTAATATATAAACATTTCTGGTGGAATATTACATCACCGTACTCCTCCTTGATGACTTAACGTCACCAAGGCCACGCACAAATTTGACTCTCGTGTGCACACTAACATCCTAATGATCGATCATTGTACCCAAGCATATTAATGCCAATATTAAACACAATCCATAACCTTTCACAACATCATTTCATATCAACTTCCGTGCTTAGCACGTACTCACCATGATCACTATCATGCACAATTTAAAATCCAAACCACATGCATAACAATGCATCAAACCATGCCTCAACAACATGTATAACACAATATACATAATTACCATAAACACAAATAAACAAGAGGCATAACAAGCTATTAGGAGTTCAACCCAAAGTTTCCTAAACTAAGCTTGAGATTAGGCAACCACCCTAATCTCAACTTTAGGTGGGTTTACCAATCCCAACCTAAGTCCACATGCTTGAACCAATATTTAAAAACCATTTAAAAACAGTAATCACTCATCGACCACTCCACTTAGCCCAAGCCGACTAGCCTACCAAGCATCCAAGTCCGTATTCGAGCCCGAAGCTTCTCCATTGTTTTCTCTTGCTTCTAACCATTCAAAAACAATACATTAGCCCCAAAATCAGCCACAAACCCAAAGTTTAACACCAACACACAAATCCACTACAATTCTCACAATTCAAAGCCAAGTTCATTCTTCAATTTCTCATTTTCGTACTTCCACAAAGACCCATCAAAAATCAGCAATGTAGTCATCCAAAGCACACCTAAACATGTTCAAAACACTACCCAAACATATTAGAACCATCAACCCCCAATTTCCAACATCAAACACACCCACAACTAACCCCAAAACCCTTCCAAGAACCCCTCAAAACCCAAATCCGAGAATCATTGTAAAACTCTTTAAAAATCACATATGTTGGACCTTATGGTTCCTAAACAACTTATCTATCAACAGTAAACCAAAAGCTTTGATAAAGAATTATAAAGCTCCAACCTTTAACCAAAACTTTCAAAAAACCCAAATTACAAAATACATAGTTTTAGTGAAATCTAAAGATACCAAAATGAAGAGGAGACCAAGGCCAAGTCAAAAATGTAATTACCTCTTGAAAAGCACTAGGGATGAAGTTGAAAAGTGATGGAATAGTAACTAGAGAGAAGCTCTCTCTTCTTGTCGTGAGATAGCAAAAATGGGGGAGTGGGGAAGATGACAAAGTGATATTTTAATAAAAATGGGTTTAAAATTTGAAAGATCATCTATTTACAAAAATGGCATTAAAATGGCTATTGGGCTTCAATATCACAAATTTGATCCAACACTTTAAATTTAATTTTGCAAAACAAAACCGAGGCATTATTTTATTTATTTATTTCACCCGACCCCCAAACCCGAGTGTTACAAATGCAACAACCACAACGGCTAGAATTCAATGAGAAGGTATAAAAGGGATCTCTAAAAGCTTCAGCAACAACTATTGATCCAAAAGCAAACATCCAAACATCAAATCCAAGCATTTGTGCCTAAATCTCATTATTGTCTTGTAACCCCAATTGTATTTTTCATTCTTATTTCAATTGGGTTGAGTGCTTGTAATTGGGCTATATTGTGTATTGAGAGATACTTGTTTAGCCAACAACTTCTTTGTTTCAATTGTGTGGGGATTGGGTCAAATTTTGGGTAGAAAATTTGACCGAAAATTATAAGGGTTACCTCCTTAGCCTAGAAAAGGGGAAGAGCAATTAGTGGAATTGTTGCAAATCCTTAGTGAAGCTAAGGTAGTGGATGTAGAGTTCAATTGGAACTTGAACCACTCTAAAATTCCTTGTCTACCATTTTTATTTGCAAATTCCACCACCAAGAACTTTAAAAATCCAATTCACCCCCTCTTGGTTTATTTCGATCATTCGATCTACTCAACAATTGGTATCAGAGCCTACCTCTTTGAGGATTAACAACCACAAGAGGAGTTCCTAGGAAGAGTGTGATCATCCAAAAATAGAGAGATGGCATCTACCTCCGGTTCGAGCATGTATGAGTCTCAATCCACTACAAAACCACCTTTCTTCAATGGTGACAACTATCCGTTTTGGAAGAATCGGATGCACCTCTTCATCAAGTCCAACGATTACTTAGTTTGGGATGTCATTGAAGATGGCCCCTACATTCCATTGAAGCAAGATAGTGAAGGGAAGATGGTTTTGAAGAAAAAGATGGAGATGAGTGAAGAAGAGAGGAAGAAGATCCAAATAAATGACAAAGCTCTTCACATGCTCTTTTGTTCTTTCGGTCCGGACATCTACTCCAAAGTCTCATCCATTGAGAGTGCCAAAGAAGTGTGGGATACTCTTGAGACCACCTATGAGGGAACCAACGATGTCAAGGAAATCAAGATTGGAATTCTCAATCTTAGTTATGAGAATTTCAAGATGGAGCCCGATGAGACGGTGTCCAAGATGTTTGATCGCTTCTCAACCATAGTCAATGGGCTTAAAGGATTTAGAGAGACTATACCGGAAGACAAGCTTGTCCGAAAGCTACTCTACTCACTTCTCGAATCTTGGGATGGGAAGAGAAACACCATCATAGAAGCCAAAAACTTGAAGACTTTAAAACTTGATGAGCTAGTGGGTTCTCTCCTTAGTCATGAGATTATGAAGCAAGGAAGGGAAGAAGAGAAGACGAAGGAAGAGAAAAGAGTAGAGAAGTTAGAGGTATAAAAGAAGAAGAAGATGGGAATAGCTCTCAAAGCTTCATTACTTGAGGAGAGCTCTTCTAGTGAGAAGGATGAGCTAGAAGAATTGGCTATGATAGCCAAACGATTCTTACGCTTTAGAGGTCCAACCGGGGAAGAAAATTCAAAGAAAGATGGACTTCAAAGGTAAAAACAAAGAAGAAGCAAGAGATCAAATCATTTGCTTCGAGTGCAATAAACTCGGCCACATACGTTCGGAGTGCCCTCAACTCAAGAAGAAGGGCTTTGAGAAGAAGAAGAAGCTCAAAGCCAAGCTTGCTACTTGGAGTGATGAGGAGTCATCCGAGGATGACGAACAAGAAGTGGCCAACCTTTGCCTCATGGCACTTGAAGAAGATTCCTCCATGGTAACCTCTAACTCATCATCTTTAGATTTTACATATGATGAATTAAATGATGCATATTGTTGCGTGTAAAAGAGTCAATCGCAATTGTAGTGCAAGTGTACACGACGCAAGTAGTAAGTGATACGAAGTATCGGATATCGTCTCCACAGGGATTGGGCTAATGACTTCACCTAAATTCACTGCACGAAGTAAAGAAAAATATTTGAGAGTTGTCACGAGAATAATAAAGTAAAAACGCAAATAAAAGAATTAAGTTATCAAGATAGAGAGAATGGGCTGGTATTGAATTGCTCAGTAGTGCAGGTATTGGATTGCTTAGGATCTCCAGTTCTGTCGTCGCGCCCGTCGCCGACAGCACCTGTCGCGGCAGCTGTCCGTTAGCTGTCGCGGCAGCGAACACTAACTCCGTACTTCAAGCTTGGCAAGAATCCCAGATCTGCCTTGCCCTATCCCTAGGCACAAGTCTGTCGATGATCACGTCTTTGATGATACCTCCCGGCGTGAATCGAAGGATGAACACCGATGTGTATGAATTCTTCCTTAGCCACTTAACCTCGCCCTATCCCTAGGCACGAGATGGTTCAACTATAAACTAGAGAACGCGCTCTTATCTCTTTCGTATACTTAACTCTCCCGATGCTAAGTAAATAGATAACCTCACAATGCTCTCCCGATGCTCTTGCAAGATATTAAAACCAAGATAAAAGAACTTGAAGTCTATTTTATTGAACTTGGAAAATCCTAAAACAAAACAATCCTTGCAACTACTCTACAAAACAACCCGTAGCCCTAGGGGGAATTTAGAACATGTCGGTGACAGGTAAACGGCAGGGGTTTTTGGTTTCGGTTATGGGGTAATCGGTTGTGCCCTAGGTTAAATCTATGCCCTTATATAAGCTTTGGGCTCAAGTTATCTAAGGTAACAAGGATTACAACTTTAATTAAAAGTAAGATTCTAATAAAGACTAAATCTCTAAAGACTCCTACTTTCCAGCCGCATCCTTGCTTTTAGGAATTTCCTCTCCTTGGGCTTTGGCTTGACATATCTTTTGATCCGGGGCTTGGAAAAATATGTGGCTTTCACACGACAGACGAGCAGATTTTTCTCTATCTATCGAGGTCCACTTTGCTTTTGCTCTTCATAAGTCTGTTGTCACCATGCTGTCACGACAGGTCCATGACAGGTTCGTCTTCTTCGGCTGCTTGTCCAGTTCAGCTTTCCTGCTTATCTGCCCTGCGCCTGCCTTCAACATCTACTATGGCAGATACCTGCAAAAATAGTCATCTTTCAGTAGAATCTGTGCCTTTTATATAATTGTGATGTTTTATTGAAAACTAACCTAAATGCAATGCAATGATGCTTGAATGCAGCAGAAATATGGGTTAAAAAGGGTGTAAATAATAGAACTTTTACACACTCAACATACCCCCAAACTCAAGTTTTTGCTTGCCCTCAAGCAATGAAGACTTAAAAGAAAACTGAAAATTTTTGTGTTGGCCTTCAAACAGTAAACTGTCCCTTACCTGTCGCTCATTCTCTATGGCGGCAGCAGCCTGTCGGAAAAGTTAGGATCTGTCCGGAATCTCGCTATAGCTCTCGTGCAGTGTGTGCATGCTTGTGAACAGTTATATGCTAAGACTCTCTTAGTTTCACTAGAATATTCAACTTCTTAACTCGAATTTTTATGCCAAAGTTTATTTCTTTAGAAGGCACATTTTCATGCTTCTTTTTCTTCTATTTTCAAGCTAAGTTTTTCTAGAGCCAGTTTCGGGCACCTCTAGTTAGCTTCCTAGAGCCGGTTTCGGGCACCTCTAGGTTTTTTATTTTCTTTTGCTAAACTTCTTTCCTAGAGCCAGTGTTAGGCACCTCTAGGGGCTATTCAAGTTCTAAGCATCCTATTCTAGTTTGGCTAAAAGAAATCTAAGCAATATAACAGTCACAAAAGTGTTTAAGTTTTCAGAACTATAGAAAGGCTCTAAACTTTTCCTTAACCTGTCCTAAAGATGCTGCCACGACAGAGCCGTCATGACAGGTAAGTTAACTTCACAGTTTTAAGCCAACAGTTTAAATTTTCTATGTATATTTTTTTTAAGAGAAAAATAGATAAAAAAAATAAGACACAACAATTAATAAAAAGATGTACTTAAGACTCCATTAATGATGGAGGGTTGCCACCCCCAAACTCGAGGGTTGCATTGCCCTCAATGCAAAATGACATGAAAAATAAAAGAAAGAAAAAGTACATCACAAAATATAAAGGCAGGCAGCAATAATAGGAAAATAAAAACTTAAATTTTAGTCGCTGTCCTCACTGCTGCTGCTGACGCGGATCTGATGGCGGCGTCTGCGCTGTGGAGGGGGCTGGGCAGGTTCAGGAGCAGGTTGAGGGGCAGGTTGCTCGGCAGGTTCATCGGCAGGTTGAGGGGCAGGTTGTTCCACTAGCCGGACGTCGGAACTGCTACCACTGTTCCAAGAGCTGCTGGTGGTGATGGATTTGGGCAGCTTTTTCTTGTGTGCCACGTGCTTAATTCGCTTGACCCGCGTAAAGTCCCTCTCCAAATTCCTCCGGATAAGAGGGCTGTCATCAGTGGCAGGTCTCTTGGTTCCTCGAGGGGAGGTGTCTGCCGGTGGGCTGCCTTCTGCCGTTGGGGCAGGGGTTGGTGTGGAAGCGGCAGAATGCATATGGGGAGAGATAGGTGGTGTGGGTGTGGGGGAAGGGATATGGAAATAATGGGCGGGGAAGGTGGGGAAGATGACATCCGAATAATGTAAAGTATTAGTAATGAAATTTACCGTTGCATTTGAGAAGTCGCGGATAAAAGTCATCAAACCCATTTGCCGCTCCTCTACCCGTAGGATTGCAGCAAGGATGTGGGTGGACTGGTCTGTCGGAGCGGTGTCGGCGGCAGCTTCTGGGGCAGGGTCGGTGGCAGGTTCTTCATCGGAGTCAGCAGGAGGGGCATTTGGGTCGAAGGCGTTGATGGGTGATACGACTATGACCTCTATGAGGCTGGAGATGTTGTTGTCAGTCCAGCCACTGCCCATCTTTATTTTGTCGGAGGGTTCTTCGGGTACAACAGCACATCGACAGAGGGAAGTAATGGTGAACGGCAGGCACAAGCGAGAGTCGGAGCGGAAGGCACAATCGAGGATGCTGTCCCTCATATATCTTCCCACATTGATGGGCCTGTCGTGCATAATGGAGTGGATAAGGGCTAGCCGCTGTCAATTGACTGTCGTGTGGTGGGAAGAGGGCAGGATCCGCTTTTTGATGAAAGCGTTCCAAAGTTTTGCCTCGAGGAGGAGCTGCCCCCTGTTGACGGAGTGGGGGTTCTTCTTGCTGGTTGTCCATGATGTACCAGCCTCTGTCAGCTCCACCATGATAACATCATAGGCAGCAGCGTCAAGGGTGTCGAGAAATTGTTGGTGAGCATCATCATCGGGGCCAAAGAAGAGGCCGAACATATGGTTGATGCTGTTGGCTGTGAAGGGTACTTCCACGCCTCGGACGGTGAGAGATGTCGTCATTTTGCTGTCTATGGCCTCGTAAAACTCCCGGACCAAGGTATCATTCAGCTCTGCCGGCTGTTCGGCAAAATCTTCCCATAGCTGTGCCGTGATGGCCTTTATGATGAACGGTCGGAGTCCCATATGGGGGGCATTTCTGTTGTAGATGAAGCCACGCTCCTCCCATAATTCTTTGTTGGTGAAGGGTGACGCTGCTGCAGAAGAAGAAGCGGCAGCAGCGGTACGACGGGTCTGTCTCGACGACATTTTGGTTGCAAGGGCTGTGAAAGAGTGAAAACAAATAAAACTAGAGGAGATAAACAAGAGAGAAAAATCAGAAGTGATGAAAAATGAAAATGGGAAGGGGTTTATATAGCGGTCGAGTAGCTACCCATTTAATGCCGCAACGGCAGGCGGGAATAACGGGGCGGCAGATTGGATGTAGCGTGTCTGACGCGTCTGACACGCATTTATGCGTCTGTTATGCGTCTGCCGCACGCTTCTGCGTCTGCCGTGTCAGTCTGTTGACAGCCTGTCATATCCGTCTACGGCGGCAGCCGAAACGACAGGTTTCCATAAATGGGCTCTATTGGGCTGATGGATGGGCGGTGGGCTTGGGTCACTTCTCCTTTTCTTCTTGACTCCTTTATTTCCTAAAAACTGAAATTAGAAAAACAAAACATTATTCGAAAAAAAAATAAACCTAATTTCCTAAATAATAATAAATAATAAAATAAATAAAAATAAAAATTAGGTTAAATTAGGGAAGCCTTGTGGGGCATCTCCTAAAGTAACCACTTCCTGTATTCCTGGGGCTTCAGTCCCCTGATAGTGCTTGAGGTGTTGTCCATTGACTTTGAATTGGTGCCCGTCTTTTAATGATTGAATTGTGATGGCACCATGGGGAAAAACTTGTATTACTTGGAACGGGCCAGACCATCTAGACTTTAGATTTCCTGGGAAGAGTTTAAGTCTGGAATTAAATAACAACACAAGCTGCCCTGGGCAGAACTGTCGTGGCAGCAGTTTCTTGTCGTGCCACTTCTTAGTCTTTTCCTTGTAGATCCTTGCGTTGTCGTAGGCCATTGTCCGTAATTCTTCAATCTCGTTCAGATCTAATAACCTTTTCTGGCCGACCTTGTCCAAGTCCATGTTCATTGCCTTGTTTGCCCAATATGCCTTGTCTTCGATCTCGACAGGCAAGTGACAGGTTTTTCCATAAATCAGTCGGTATGGAGACATGCCCAATGGAGTCTTGAAAGCTGTCCTGTATGCCCATAATGCATCATTCAGAAGTAAAGACCAATCTTTCCTAGTTGGTTTAACCATCTTTTCAAGAATGTTCTTCACTTCCCTATTGGATATCTCAGCCTGTCCATTGGTCTGTGGGTGGTATGTTGTCGCGATCCTGTGCTTGACACCATATTTCTTCAAAGCGGCAGCAATTACCCTATTATCAAAATGTCTCCCCTCATCACTGATAATTTCCTTAGGGATGCCAAATCTAGAAAAAAATATTTTTGTGCAAAAACTTTTGGACCGTTTTGGCATCATTCTTTTGAGTTGCAATTGCTTCTACCCACTTGGAGACATAATCCACTGCTAGGAGGATGTAAAGATTTCCACACGAAGATGGAAAAGGTCCCATAAAATCAATCCCCCAAACGTCGAAGATCTCGACTTCTAAAATGTTCTGCAGTGGCATCTCGTTTCTCCTCGAGATGTTACTTGTCCGCTGGCACCTGTCACAGTTCTTGTAAAAGTCCTGTGCATCCTTATACAGTGTCGGCCAGTAGAACCCTGACTGCAGCACCTTGGCAGCAGTTTTATTGCCTCCTAAGTGACCTCCATATTGTGAAGCATGGCAGTGATGGAGAATGTCTTCTTGCTCTTCTTGTGGTATACACCTCCTTATAACCTGATCTGCGCACATTTTGAAAAGAAGAGGTTCGTCCCAATAATAATGTTTAACATCATTTTGGAACCTCTTCCTGGCTTGATAATTAAGATCAGAAGGTAATATTCCGCTAACTATAAAATTAACGAAATCAGCATACCAGGGAAGGTCAGAAGACTTACCTACCGCCATGGCTGTCGCGACAGCGATTGCGACAGCAAAGAGCTGCTCATCTAGGAAGGTCTCCAATATTTGTGTCTCATCGAACGGTAAACTCTATCCCATCTCCAACCTCGATAGGTGGTCTGCCACCTGATTTTCTGTCCCCTTTTTGTCCTTGATCTCAAGGTCGAATTCTTGTAGTAGCAAGATCCACCGTATCAATCTAGGCTTTGCATCCTTCTTTGCGAACAAATACTTGAGGGCAGAATGGTCGGTGTGTATTATTACTTTCGTTCCAAGTATGTAAGAACGAAACTTGTCGATGGAGAACACCACAGCTAACAGCTCCTTTTCTGTGGTTGTGTAGTTCACTTGGGCATCATTCAACGTCTTGCTGGCATAGTAGATGACGTGAAACAGCTTATCTCTGCGCTGCCCAAGTGCTGCCCCGACAGCATAGTCACTAGCATCACACATAATCTCAAACGGCTGTGTCCAGTCTGGTGGTTGTACTATGGGGGCTGTCACTAGCTTTTCCTTCAGAACCTTGAATGCTTCAGTACATTCTACATTAAAGTCAAAGGGTCGGTTCTGCTCTAAGAGATGACATAGGGGCTTCGTGATTTTCGAGAAATTTGCGATGAATCTCCGATAAAAACCCGCATGCCCTAGAAAACTCCTAATGCCCTTGACTGTAGTCGGCGGCGGTAGCTTCTCTATGACTTCTATTTTAGCCCTGTCGACTTCTATCCCACGGCAGCTAATCTTATGGCCAATGACTATCCCTTCATCCACCATAAAGTGGCATTTTTCCCAATTTAGAACAAGATTAGCTTTTTCACATCTTTCAAGTACCTTTTGAAGGTTATCGAGGCAGCTCTCAAAATCGTCTCCAAAGACGGAAAAATCATCCATGAAAATCTCTAGGAAGTCCTCTACCATATCGGAGAATATGGCCATCATGCACCTTTGGAAGGTGGCAGGTGCGTTACAGAGGCCAAACGGCATCCTCCTAAATGCGTATGTTCCGTAGGGGCATGTGAAAGTCGTTTTCTCTTGATCCTCTAGTGCAATAGCAATTTGGTTATAACCTGAGTAACCATCAAGAAAACAATAGTAAGGTTTACCCGCTAATCTATCAAGCATTTGATCAATAAAGGGTAAAGGAAAGTGGTCTTTTCGGGTAGCTTTGTTAAGCTTCCGATAGTCCATACAAACCCTCCAACCGGTCACAGTCCTGGTTGGGATTAACTCATTGTTTTCGTTGGTTATCACGGTCATGCCTCCTTTCTTGGGAACACATTGCACCGGGCTTACCCATTTGCTGTCGGAGATGGCGTAAATAATACCAACATCTAACCATTTGATTATCTCTTTACGCACTACCTCCTTCATCGCAAGGTTTAACCGCCTTTGGGCATCAATAGTCGGCTTATGATCTTCCTCTAGGAGGATTTTGTGCATGCATATTGCCGGACTAATGCCCTGTATATCTGCTATCGTCCATCCAATCGCCTTTTTGTGCTGCCTTAACATGTCAATCAGCTGTCGTTCCTGTTCCTGCGGCAGCTTAGCAGAGATGATTACGGGCAGTGTATCATTACAACCAAGATAAGCATATTTAAGCTGCCCTGGCAGGGGCTTAAGTTCTAAGACAGGTGGTTCAACAGTAGATGGCTTTTGGATTAAATGGTTGTCCGAAGTGTAATTCAAGGGTTCGAATAACTTACCTGGACGATGGTCTAACCAGTCTACCTCCTCATGACCTTCAGTATCAGTTGTATCGGATTCAGAGGAGTCACTGTCGTCGGTGCTATCATCGTTGCTGTCGTCATTGCTGTCGTGACAGGCCTGTAGATGGCTGTCGCAGCAGTGACCAAATTTTATATCACGGCAGCCCGACCTGATGCAGGGTTGATCAAAGGTCACCTCAATGATGGCCTTGCATTCCTCATCCACATCAGCATGTTTCATCGCTTGGAGAACATTCAACTTAATTTCTTGATCGTTCACGCGCATGGTGAGTTCTCCTTTCTCCACATCAATCAATGATCTTCTCGTGGCTAAGAAGGGTCGCCCAAGGATGACTGGTGCGTTTTCATCTGCCTCACAATCTAAGATAAGAAAGTCAGCAAGAAAAATAAGCTTATCCACTCTTACCAAAATATCTTCAATTTTTCCCTCGGGGTGAACGTAAGAGCGGTCGGCTAGCTGTAGGGTAACTGTCGTGGGCCGCGCCTTGCCAATACCTAGTTTCTGAAAAACAGATTTGGGCATTAGATTAACACTAGCACCAAGATCACATAATGCCTTACCCACAAATTTGTCGCCGATTACACAAGGTATGATGAAGCTCCCCGGATCCTTCTTTTTCTGGGGTGGCTGCCGATAAAGAATACTCATGCAACCTTCTGTCATCTTTACCGTTTCAAATTCCCCAAGTTTAGATTTTTTTGACATAACATCCTTGAGAAATTTAGCATAACCTGGCATCTCTCTAACAGCATCTAACAACGGAATATTAATATGAACCTGTTTAAAAATATCATAAATCTTTTTAAGTTGAGATTCATGCTTAGCTTGCTGTATCCGTTGCGGAAAAGGTGGTGGAGGACGATAATCAGCAATGCGTCCTTCCCACTGCATGCGTATCTGAGGACGGTAATCATCGTTTTTCTCCTCTGTCGCTTCTGCTGTCGTGACAGGCTCATCGGCAGCAGTCTGTTTATCACCTGTCGGGGCAGCTTCCTCGGTAGATTTATCCAAGGCGGGTTCCTTCTCTGTTTCAGCTTTTTCTGGCCCTGGTAGCTTCTTCCCACTCCTAGTAGTAATCGCCTTACACTGCTCATGTGTGGGTGGTCTAGCATTCTCAGTATTGCTAGGAAATCCTCCAGTCTGCCTCGGCTTAATATGTTGCGACACCTGACCCATTTGTGTCTCTAGAGATTTCAACGTAGCCTCATGATTTGCCATTCTCATCTCGGTTTTATCTATAAAATTTTCCGTCTTCTTGACAAACTGATTTATATTCTCCATATACGTACCGGTCTGAGACATAAAGGTGGCCAGAGTCTGTTCCAATATACTACTCGTGGCAGGTAGTGGCTGCTGTTGCTGCGGCGGCAGGTGCGGCGGCATGTTCTGCGGCGGCAGTTGCTGTCGCGTCAGCAATCTAGGACCCCCTGATTCTGATGATGTGCTTGTGGATTCAGGGCATTGTTAGGATTACTCCAGGAAAATTTGGGATCCTTCCTCCAATTAGGGTTGTAGTTGTTAGAGTTATAATTTGGCTTGTAATTTCCAACATATTTTCCCTCTTCTATATTTATTGGACATTCATCCCTACTATGATTTCCCTCACAAGTAGCACACACTTCCTCGACAGCAAATCCTTGTAATTCATCATCATTCAATAACTTTTTCATTGCTTTAGTAAGGAATGCTACCTGCGATTTCATAGTGCTGTCGGCCTCATAGTCCTTGACAGCAAGTACCCGTTTACCCCCTCTTCTCGCGGTTGGAAACTGCTCCTCATTCTTAGCCAGATGTTTCAAAACTTGCAGGGCCTCGTCCGGATCTTTATCCAATAATAGTCCATTTGCTGCAGAATCAATTCGAATGCGAGTTTGTAAGTTAGCAGCATTATAGAACTTAGTTACCTGATTCCAGACGGGGAATCCATGCATTGGGCAGTTTCGAAGAAGAGTTGTAAATCTGTCCCAGGCCTCGTGCATTGGCTCGTCATCTTCCTGTTGAAAAGTAGCAATTTCGTTACGTAATCGCTCAGCTAAATGTGAAGGATTAAAACGAGACAAAAATTCACGAGTTAAATCTGCCCAAGTCATAATAGAACCCGGCATAAGTTTATTCCACCAAGTTTTAGCTCTGTCCCTCAATGAATGAGGAAATAACCGAAGCTTCAGTATCTCCGGACTAACTCCTGGTAGTCTAAACGAACCACAGATCTCCTGGAACGTTTTGAGATGCTCCCTGGCATCTTCTGCCGCAGAACCACTGAACTGCCCAGCGTTGTTGATCATACTAAACATGACAGGTTTAAGCTCGAAGTTATCAACATCGATATCCGGCAGCGTGGTCTCCAGTTCTACATGATCGTTCAGCATGTAGTCACGACATGACCGTCGTCCATCTGCCGCGGGCGGGTCACCGACAGGCGGGATATCTCCATCGGCAGGCTGATTACGGGCCATCTACTCTAGCTGTTCCTCAAGGTATTCGTTTCTGTCTAAAAGGCGGCGAATCTGTTTCTTGAGATTGAAGGAACGTTCGATCTCCGGATCTAATTTATACTCAGGATCTTCGCCTCTTTTAGATCTGCGCATAAACAAGAAAACCTCGTGAAAAGCAAGAGTTGAAAACACAAAAGAAAAATTAAAGAAAATTTAAATAAAAACAAAAAACGAAAATAAAAACAAAAAGTGCAAGGAAAGAAAGGTGTGGTTATGTTGCCAATCCCCGGCAACGGCGCCAAAAACTTGTTGCGTGTAAAAGAATCTATCGCAATTGTAGTGCAAGTGTACACGACGCAAGTAGTAAGTGATACGAAGTATCGGATATCGTCTCCACAGGGATTGGGCTAATGACTTCACCTAAATTCACTGCACGAAGTAAAGAAAAATATTTGAGAGTTGTCACGAGAATAATAAAGTAAAAACGCAAATAAAAGAATTGAGTTATCAAGATAGAGAGAATGGGCTGGTATTGAATTGCTCAGTAGTGCAGGTATTGGATTGCTTAGGATCTCCAGTTCTGTCGTCGCGCCCGTCGCCGACAGCACCTGTCGCGGCAGCTGTCCGTTAGCTGTCGCGGCAGCGAACACTAACTCCGTACTTCAAGCTTGGCAAGAATCCCAGATCTGCCTTGCCCTATCCCTAGGCACAAGTCTGTCGATGATCACGTCTTTGATGATACCTCCCGGCGTGAATCGAAGGATGAACACCGATGTGTATGAATTCTTCCTTAGCCACTTAACCTCGCCCTATCCCTAGGCACGAGATGGTTCAACTATAAACTAGAGAACGCGCTCTTATCTCTTTCGTATACTTAACTCTCCCGATGCTAAGTAAATAGATAACCTCACAATGCTCTCCCGATGCTCTTGCAAGATATTAAAACCAAGATAAAAGAACTTGAAGTCTATTTTATTGAACTTGGAAAATCCTAAAACAAAACAATCCTTGCAACTACTCTACAAAACAACCCGTAGCCCTAGGGGGAATTTAGAACATGTCGGTGACAGGTAAACGGCAGGGGGTTTTGGTTTCGGTTATGGGGTAATCGGTTGTGCCCTAGGTTAAATCTATGCCCTTATATAAGCTTTGGGCTCAAGTTATCTAAGGTAACAAGGATTACAACTTTAATTAAAAGTAAGATTCTAATAAAGACTAAATCTCTAAAGACTCCTACTTTCCAGCCGCATCCTTGCTTTTAGGAATTTCCTCTCCTTGGGCTTTGGCTTGACATATCTTTTGATCCCGGGCTTGGAAAAATATGTGGCTTTCACACGACAGACGAGCAGATTTTTCTCTATCTATCGAGGTCCACTTTGCTTTTCCTCTTCATAAGTCTGATGTCACCATGCTGTCACGACAGGTCCATGACAGGTTCGTCTTCTTCGGCTGCTTGTCCAGTTCAGCTTTCTTGCTTATCTGCCCTGCGCCTGCCTTCAACATCTACTATGGCAAATACCTGCAAAAATAGCCATCTTTCAGTAGAATCCGTGCCTTTTATATAATTGTGATGTTTTATTGAAAACTAACCTAAATGCAATGCAATGATGCTTGAATGCAGCAGAAATATGGGTTAAAAAGGGTGTAAATAATAGAACTTTTACACACTCAACACATATGATGAGTTGCAAGAGGTCTATGATGAATTAGTTGAGAAATACAAGGAGTCGGTCATTAGGAATAAGAAAATTATTTCGGAATTAAATGATAAAAATTACTCACTTTCTCAAGCTAATTTAAAATTTGAGAAAAAGATTTTAGGGTTGAAAGATGAACTAAAATTCTTCCAAGATGAAAATGTTAACCTTAATAATCTTCTTTCTCAATGTAATAGTGAACACCAAAAGGTGTTAGATGAGCTTAACAAGCTCAAAGAGTCTTTTAAAAATGTTGGTAGTGTGAAACATGAAATGGGTGAATCTTCAAAAACAAACCAACTTAGGAAAAAGACTAATAACTACAAACAAAGTAGCTTTCCTAGACATAGTAGAACTAAAAGGATTAGAAGTGTATGGGTTCCTAAGGAACTTGTAAAATCTAATTACATTGTTGCTATGTCATCTTGGATTCCTAAGGGAACCAAGTTATTGGGAGCTAACACTCGTTGACCCAAAATGATTTGGGTACCAAAAACAAAAGTTTAATATCTTTGTTTGTAGGGGGAGCATTGCTACAAGGCCAAAGCACAAAGTCAAAACTCATGGTACCTTGATAGTGGATGCTCGAGGCATATGACCGGAGAAAAGAGTAGATTCATGGATCTAAAGCCAAAAAGTGGAGGAGTGGTGACAACTCCAAAGGCCACATTAAAGGTATTGGCTCCATAGGTAATCACTCTACTATTCTTATTGGAAATGTCTTGTATGTCGATGGTCTTAAACATAACTTGTTGAACATAAGTCAATTGTGTGATAAAGGATTTAATGTTTTATTTGATAAAAATGGGTGCAAAATTGTTGACATTAAATCTAATAATATTATGCTCATAGGTCATCGCATAGGTAATATTTACATGGTGCATCTAGATGACATACATACATCTCATGCATGTTTAGTAGCTCAAAATGAAAATGATGCATGGTTGTGGCATAGAAAACTAGGACATGCTAGCATTAGTGTTTTAGAAAAACTAGTTTCCCTTGATATAGTTAGAGGTTTACTCAAGATTAAGTTCTCAAACGATAAAATTTGTGATGCATGCTCTAAGGGTAAACAACATAAGTCTTCCTTTAAATCCATTAATGATGTTTCTACAAGTAGATGTTTACAACTTATCCATATGGATTTATTTGGGCCAATTAGGACTATGAGCTTGGGTGGTAAATCTTATGCATTTGTTCTTGTTGACGATTTTCTAGATTTACTTGGGTTCTATTTTTAAGTACTAAAGATGAGGCTTTAGAAAAATTCATCACATTTTCAAAACTAACCCAAAATGATCTTGAACTTAGAATTTCTCATATTAGATGTGATCATGGAACTGAGTTTCAAAATTTAGGGTTTGAAGAATTTTTGAATGAAAATGGTATTAGCCACAATTTTTCGGCTCCTCAAACTCCTCAACAAAATGGGGTAGTTGAGAGGAAAAATAGAACTTTACAAGAAATAACTAGAACCATGCTTTGTGAAAACAATTTACCTAAATATTTTTGGGCAGAAGCCACAAACACCGCTTGCTACATTGTAAACCGAGTAATGATTAGGCCAATTTTAAAGAAAACACCTTATGAGATTTTAAAATCTAAAAAGCCTAACATTAGCTATTTTCATCCATTTGGTTGCAAGTGTTTTGTTTTGAATAATGGAAAAGACAACTTAGGTAAATTTGATGCAAAAAGTGATGAAGCTATTTTCATAGGATATTCTTTAACCTCTAAAGACTATCGTGTATTTAACAAGAGAACTTTAGTAGTAGAAGAATCTATACATGTTGTATTCGATGATAACCTCCTTCCAAGGAAGGATTCTTGTGATGATGATGATGTAGGAATCATAAATGCCTTTGATGAAGGACAAACTTCAAAGGAGGTTGAGATTCAAACAAAAGAAGAGGACACACAAGATCCACCTCTTGAATCCTTGAAGGACTTGGCTCTTGAGGAAAAGGAAGTGAGCTACCCAAGGGAGTTCAACTATGTCAAAGATGGTGAAATCTTGGTGATCCATCCAAGGGGGTAACCACTCGATCTTCTCTTAGATTAATGAATCATGTTGCATTTATCTCATTCATAGAGCCTAAGAATATAAAAGAAGCATTGAAAGATGATTTTTGGATTATGGCTATGCAGGAAGAGTTAAATCAATTTGAGAGAAGTAATGTGTGGACATTGGTTGATAGGCCTAGTAATCAATCTACTATAGGAACTAAATGGGTCTTTAGGAACAAACTAGATGAGAGTGGTAACATTGTGAGAAATAAAGCTAGACTAGTAGCACAAGGTTACACTCAAGAAGAGCGAATAGATTTTGATGAAACCTATGCACCCGTAGCTAGAATGGAAGCCATTAGGATGTTGCTTGCATATGCATGTTATCATGATTTCAAGCTTTTTCAAATAGATGTTAAAAGCGCGTTTTTAAATGGCTTCATAAATGAGGAAGTGTATGTAGAACAACCACCGGGTTTTGAAGACTCAAAATTTCCAAATCATGTTTTCAAACTCACTAAAGCTCTTTATGGTTTAAAACAAGCTCCTAGAGCTTGGTATGAAAGACTTTCAAACTTTTTAATTGAAAAAGGCAAGGTGGACACTACACTTTTTATAAAAAGGTATAAAAATGACATCTTAGTAGTATAAATTTATGTTGATGATATTATTTTTGGTTCTACTAACGAATGTCATTGCAAAGAGTTTGCTAAGATAATGCAAGGTGAATTCGAGATGAGCATGATGGGGGAGCTCTCATTCTTTTTGGGACTCCAAATCAAGCAAAAAAAGGATGACACCTTCATCAATCAAGCAAAGTACATAAAGGATATGCTCAAGAAGTTTGGCTTGGAGAATGCAAAGCCTCAAGCCACACCTATGAGCTCATCTACAAAGCTTGACAAAGATGAAGGAGGTAAGTGTGTTGACTCTAAGCTTTACCGTTCTATGATTGGATCATTGCTTTACCTTACCGCAAGTAGACCGGATATCTTGTTTAGTGTTTTCTTGTGTGCTAGGTTTCAAGCTAGTCCTAGAGAGTCTCACCTTATAGCCGTTAAGAGAATCTTTAGGTACCTCAGAGATACTCCTTGTTTAGGTCTTTGGTACCCTAGAGACTCCACCTTCAACCTTCATGCTTATTCGGATGCGGATTATGGGGGATGCAAAATCGATAGGAAAAGTACTTCGGGAACTTGTCAATTCCTAGGTAGTATGCTCATATCTTGGTTCTCTAAGAAACAAAATAGTGTAGCCTTATCTACCACTGAAGCCGAGTACATATCCTTAGGGAGTTGTTGTGCTCAAGGCCTTTGGATGTAGCAACAACTCTTAGATTATGGTATTAAAATTGAAACCATACCCCTTAAGTGTGATAACACTAGTGTCATATGTTTGACAAAAAATCTCATTCAACACTCTAGAACCAAACACATAGAAATAAGGTATCATTTCATTAGAGATCATGTCCTTAAAGAAGATGTTGTTATAGAGTATGTTGACACCTTAAATCAACTAGCGGACATATTTACAAAACCATTAGACAAATAGCGTTTTTGGTCCCTTAGGAGAGAGTTAGGTCTAACTAGCCTATCTTGACCTTTTAGGACCTCTTTTGTGCTTAAAATTGCTTGATCTTGTGAAATGCCATGTTTATGTGTTTTTACTCCTAATTTCATCCATGCCTATAGCTAGGGGGAGTATGTTTATGTTTGCACATGTTATTCCTGCTCATTCATGACATTCATGCAAGTTAGGCCTTCAAAATTTTCATTTTTCTGCACTTTTAGAGCCTCATCTGCACTTCCATGCCTAGGAGTATCGAAACGGGTCCACCTGTTTCGATACGGATGCTTTAAAATTCTATCTGAGAGAAGGATGTTTTGAAATGCCTCCCAAGGGTTTCGAAACGTTTTTGCTACTTCCAAGGGGTGTATCGAAACGAGTTTCGATACGAGTCAACGAGGATTCGATACGGTCAAACCCGTATCGAAACGGTCAGCTGGAGTTGAAAAATCGATCAAACCTCGGTGCCCGCGTTTTGAAACGGTCGACGCCGTTCCGAAACGGGTTAGCGGAATGCTTTAAAGGGGCTTCAATGTTAAACTTTAACTTTAATTAAAACTCTCCCAAAACCCTAAAAACCCTAAAACATTTTTTTCCTATAAAAACCCTCTAAACCTCATTATTTTTCACCAAATCTTGAGGGCTTTTTCTCTTAAACACAAGTCTAAGCAAGCATCAACAATCTTGTGCAAGGATTTTCATCTATTCATCCAAAATCCCAATTTAAGGTATATTTTCATCTTTTTCTTTTTCCTTCAATTTGTATTCGAATCCTAAGTTAGAAAATTATAGTTTATATATTTTGATACTTGGGTTTTTCAAAACTTGTAAATTTTTTTCAAAATCTTCAATTTTTTGATTCGAATATATATGTTTTCATTCATATTTTCTTTACTTTTTTTAAATTGTTTTTTCTCTTAAAATTTGTTTTGTTTGTTATGTTTCTTTGTTTTTAAAACTTGTTTTTAAACCTAAGTGGGATTTACCATTGGATTGAATTAAGAAATTTCATGCATACACTTAAACTTGTTTTTAAATTGCTTGCTTTATGTTTTAGGATGTCTATGGAGAACGTTAACAAAAAGCGTAAGACGGGTCAAACAAGTGATTCAAGTATTCATCCTAATCTCTCCCAGCTGCTTTTCAAAAGTCTTCGGACTTCAGAGATGAGGGAGTGTTTCAATTATGTCAAGGAGTTTGACGTTCGTCGTGAGCGTGTTGTTGACCTCTTGTTTCTTGACTCCGAGCGCTTTCTCTTTCGTTACCTCCCCCGTTTAAGAGAATGGGGATTCCTTGGTTTCTTGAGTATCCCGGATATTTGCTACAAGCACATGGTTCTTCTCTTTTACTAAAATGCCCAATTTATTAATAGTGAAGATAACTCCGAAGTTTTTGGCCTTGAGCCTTCTATCTTGGGAAAGCGGATTGTCATCAACATCCCTTACTTAGAGACTACTTTTGGTCTTAAGAACGAAGGAATCGAGAATGAGAGTCACTTTGGTTCTCACACCGGTTCGGTGCTTGCCTTGGATGCTCACGATAGGTTCCTCCACTTGATAGTCTCGTGGTTCCTTCGCCCCTCCGGAAGTAAATTTTCTCACGTTCGTCAAGTAGATTATTTTGGCTTGAATGTTTTCGTCGTGGTGAGCGCCCTAATCTTGTTAAGATCATGTTTGCCGAGATAGTAAATAATGTTAAGCTCCGTGACACTGATGCACTCAAATCTTTCACTTATGGGACTGTTTTAAGTTACATCTTTGGAAAGCTTAATCTTGATTGCACCTATGACTCTCCGGAACCCCGCAAGTCAAAAATTGGTGAGTCCTCTCTCCGCAGGTTCGATTTTCAATACATCAATGGGCAATGGGAATGTGTTGATAGGGAAGCACCTCCACCTCAAGTTGAACCTCAACCACAAGCTCCGGTCGCAAACAATGAAGCTCTCACGGCTTTCCTTACCGAGCGGTTCAACACTTTGGACACTAACATGTCTAGAGGGTTTGGTGCTATCAATACCCGCTTGCAATCCGTGGAGGATCGTCTCCTTGCAAATGAGAATCGCCTCACATCCCTTGAGAATCAACATGCAGCTATGGACATGTCCTTCTCCACCTTTTATGGCCAATGGATGAATTTTCGTCGCTCTCAAGCAAAGGACGATGATGATTCCATGGATGATGATGGTGACGACGACGAGGCTTAGGATTCTCATGTCATCTCATATTAGCTATGCATATTAGGATTAAGTTTGCATCTTTATTTATGCTTTATGAACCTATGCTTTGATTTTATTTGGGATTATGCTTTGAACTTATTGTTTAAGATTTATGTTTTGGATATTTGAATTTTATGAATTTAATATTATGTTGCTTATTGCTTATTGATTATTGCTTTTAACCCTATCTCTTCTCTTTGAGCCTTGTTTATTATTTTTGATCTAACAAAAAGGGGGAGAAGTAATCTAAGAGCCAAAATTTGTTTTTTTTTTGTTTTAAGTGTTTTTAAGTTTTAAACCTTGAATTTAAATCTTTAAATCTTTTTTTAAACTTTAAAAACCCATCTTAAATTGAGGGGGAGTTAGAATGTATTCAAAATTTACAAAACTCTTAAAAATTCCAACTTTGGTTTTGTTATATCAAAAAGGGGGAGATTGTGAAACCGATATTTTAATTTTGATATAACTAAAGAACCTAAGGACTAAATTGAAAATGTGAAAATGAAATTTTAAGTCCTCAAACCTCTCTATATGTTTTAAACAATATGCCTAAGTTAAAAACTGAATTTATCAAATGTTTTCTAAGTGTTCTTAAAGCCAAAACAGTGATTTTCGAGTCACCGTTTCGAAACGGCCTTAGGCGTTTCGAAACAGTTTTGAAACTGTGAGTTCATGTTTCGGAACGAGTATCGAAACGATTTCAACACTGCCAACCCGTGTTTTGAAACAAGTTTCAAAACGGCTTAAGAACATTGAGACACCGTATTGAAACGACATCCAGTGTTTCGAAACAGCTTTAAAACTGATTTGAAAAATATGACCGTTGATGTTTTTAACTGATTTTAAATAAGTCGTTAAGGAATATCGAAACGATCTCAATTCGTTTCGATACGATCCTTGACAGTGGTAAAATGTTTCGAAACGGGTTTCGAAACGGCTCTTAGCATATCGAAACAAGTCTAATCGTTTCGATACGGGCTCTTTAATGCACCCCAACGACTCTTTCTATTTTGGTTTGTTTCGAAACAGGGTCAGGCGTTTCGAAACGGGTTTCGATACTTGTTTAGCCAACAACTTCTTTGTTTCAATTGTGTGAGGATTGGGTCAAATTTTGGGTAGAAAATTTGACCGAAAATTGTAAGGGTTACCTCCTTAGCCTAGAAAAAGGGAAGATCAATTAGTGGAATTGCTGCAAATCCTTAGTGAAGCTAAGGTAGTGGATGTAGAGTTCAATTGGAACTTGAACCACTCTAAAATTCCTTGTCTACCATTTTTATTTGCCAATTCCACCACCAAGAACTTTAAAAATCCAATTCACCCCCTCTTGGTTTATTTCGATCATTCGATCCACTCAACAGATGTGCTTTTATTCTGAAGCGAACGAGGCCAGTGCCAGTCGTAGTGGTGGTGGTTTAGGCGTTCACTCTCGAATATTGGGATTTTCAAAATTTACTCTCGCGTATAACCAGATCTCGGTTAAAATTGTCACTTTCATTCGTAAAATTCGATATTTTTAAGCGGTAAAGTTTTGGTACCAATTTTGGGCACGTCGAGGGTGCTAACCCTTCCTCGCGTGTAACCGAATCCTGAACCCTTTCGAATCTCTGGTTTCTATTTCCGGTGTCCGGTCTACCATTTCAAAGTGGCCGGTGGAGACTTCGTTGTTTTTATCTATTTTTAAATGAATCCTTATCTTTTGAAACCAACCTTTTTATACCCCTATTTTCAAATATTTTTAAACTCACCAATTTTAAATTTCTTTTCACAAATCCCCTCTTTAGTTTGAAATCATTTTTTTTCTAAAAATCTTTTTTTTTAATCCATTTTCCCAAATATACCGTTCCCTTCATTAACCAATTATTTTAAAACCCCTACCCCTTTGAAATTTTCAAAATATCCTTTCCACACCACTATACCACAACCCTTCTACTTTAAATATTTTTTTTAAACTTCTCCATTCATCAAAAATTCCCTCTTTTAATATCTTTTCTAATTTCTCTAAAATTTCTTTTCAAACCTTACACTTTATACCTATAGGTGTTTTCGGAAAAAAACAGGTCGCTACACATACAATTTAGTTTATAAGTGTTTCAGGAGTAATAAAAACACTATGCTATCATGTAAGATGATTGAAAAAAAAATCAGGGATAGGATATTTTTGGATCCAAAAATGAAAGTAAGTACACTACAAACAATGTGTGACTCTGAGTTAGGTATATATGCAACATATAATATGTGCCAAAGAGCTAGGAAGAATGTTTTGAAAGAGAAGAATGGTTCTTATGTAGAAGAATTTGCAAGTCTATGGGGTTATGCTGCAGAGTTGATACAATCTAACCCTGGAAGCACTGTGACAATTCAACTCGATAGAGACAATGCTGGAACTGCAACATTTAATAGAATGTATATATGTTTGGCTGCAGTAAAGGAAGGATGGAAAGAAGGTTGTAGTCCCTTTTATTGGAGTTGATGGGTGCTTTTTGAAAACTATTACACAGGGAGTTCTTCTTGTGGCTGTTGGAAGGGATGCAAACAATTAGATGTATCCAGTTGTATGGGCAGTTGTCGAAGGGGAAGGAAAAGAATCATGGAGATGGTTCCTACAAAAACTCATGGTTGATTTAAATCATCTTAATGGAGAAAGGATAACACTAATGTCTGACATGCAAAAGGTTATTTCTTAACTTATTTTATTAAAGGTTACTTACTGTTTTTTATTGAAGTTACTTACTGATTTTATATATATGCTCACATATTCTGTGTATAAGTTACTGATTTTATATATATGCTCACATATTCTGTGTATAAGTTACTGATTTTATATATATGCAAAAGGTTACTTATTTTATATATATGCTCACATATTCTGTGTATAAGTTGCTTACTGTTTTTAAATGTATATATGTTTTGTCATTGGTTGTAGGGTCTTATACCAGTTCTAAAGGAATCTTTTCCTCATTTGGACCATAGGATGTGTGCAAGACACATATATGCAAACTGGTATAAAAAATGGAAAGGAATGAACAGAAAAGTCCAATTCTGGAACTATGTTAGATCTACATTTGTTGAAGATTTTGACTTGCAGATACAAGCTTTAGAAGCTTTGGGCCCTAAGTCATCAAATGACTTGTTGGCAACCCCTGTTCAGCATTGGTCTAAGGCATATTTTAAGGGAACATCCAAATGTGATGTGGTGGACAACAACATTGCAGAGGCCTTTAATGGGTGGATAGTTGAAGCAAGAACGAAGCCAATTATCAGCATGCTTGAATAAATTAGAACTATGGTAATGAATAGGATGACTGTCAAAAGGAATTGGGCAGAAAAATGGAGAACTAACATCTCTCCCAAAGCTCTTGAAAAGCTAGAACGGAATATGAGTACTTCAACTCAATGTAGGCTTGTATGGAATGGTGATGGGGGGTTTGAGGTGATTCATTTAGATAACCAACATACTTTTGATTTGAAGATATTGACTTGCACTTGCAGGGAATGGGAACTCAGTGGAATTCCTTGTTGTCATGCCATTTGTGCAATGTTTCATGATAATATATCACCTGAAGACTACGTTTCAGAATGGTATAGTAAGGACAAATACATGGCAAGTTACAAACATTTTCTCCAACCTGTGAGGGGGGGGGAATTCTGGCCCAAAGGTCTTCCTCCAACCCTACCACCTAAAGTCAAAGTTCAACCAGGAATGCCTAAGAAAAAAAGAACAAAATCTAAGGATGAGCCTAAGAAAATGAAAGTTGGGAAATTCACCAAAGCATGGCTAGAATTGCTTGTTCTAATTGTAAAATAGTAGGCCATAACATTCAAAAATGTCCACAAAAAGAAAAGTCCAATGTTGCCTCAAGTTAGGTAAAAGCAACTTTTATTATGTTATTTTCTAACTAATGATACTTATTTTTTTTTACTTTACTGATTTTCACTAATGTTGTAGGTACAGAGAAATGAAAATGTGAGATCATCTGCAACACATGATTCTATAGGCCAAAGAATCATGGAGTCTACCTCAAGTCAGGCTCATCGTCCAACAACTCGAAGCATGGCCAGCAACTCTATGCATGGTCAACCTTCCAAGAAAAGAAAAAGGGTGGTTGGTATTGGTTTGTATACCAATCTAAAAACTGGGGAACAAATTTTTAGTTTGAGTCTCAAATATCTATGAATATAATACTATTGTCTTTATTCATATAGTTGACTGTTGATGTTAACATTGTTTTGTTGTAGTCTGGTCTGAGTTCTGAAAGGGTTGTTACACCCCCTACTACTGCCCCAAAAAAGATTGGAGCTTCAACATCTCAATTTGATCACACATGGAAAGGTCTTGGGTTGAGCTGGAAAGGGAAGAAGGCTACCACAACAAGGCAACTTCAACAAGAACATTCTGATACCAGAAGGAAGCATCCTCAAACAAGAATGACCCAATGAATGTTATTTTTTATGATTGGATACTAGTATTTATTTTGTTGTAATTGAAGTTAGACCTAGAAGGGTTCTATAACTTCTTGAACTTTATTTTGAAATTAAGTTAGACCTAAAAACATATCTTTGTAAAACTGGCTTTTTACCTTTAACATTATGTTATTGGATGTTTATTTTGGTAAAGCTAAGCTTGTATTTATCTATTGTTTATTTTGATAAAGCTTTTTGAAATTAAGGCCTTTTGCCTTTATAGTTCATAAAAAAGCATATTGAACATCCAAACCCTAAAACCATAAACAGTTACTTTTGTATTTAACCAATATTTGTTCATGTTCCATTTCACAAGATTGTTCACAATCCTTAATCCATTCATAAAAATGCATATTGAACATCCAAACCCTAAAACCATAAATAGTTACTTTTGTGTTTAACCATAAACAATCCTTAATCCTTACACTAAACAAGATTGTTCACAAACCTTAATCCCTTCATTAAACCACAAAATACATAGAAACTTCTACAAAAACTACTAAATACCAACATTCAACATCTTTATCTTTTGTGTTTAACAAATATTGGTCATGTTCTATTAGCAATCCTTAATCCTTACACTAAACAAGAAAATACATATTGAATATCCAAATGTTACAGTTCATAAAAATACCAAGATTGTTCACAAACCTTAATCCATTCATTAAACCACAAAATACATAGGAACTTCTACAAAAACAACTAAATGCCAACATTGAACATCTTTGTTCACAAAGAGCGTGGTTTTGCATTAAACCAAACTCCTTACAACTCATAATCCATAAACTAACCTAAGACATAATCACTAATACAAGTACTACATATATTATCCAACCAAATATCATCCCTACAAAATATAAATTCTTTTTCTTCCTAAATGTATGAGCATGTTCGATAGCTAAAACCAGTTGTTTATGCACCAACTTCAATTCCAGCTTCATTTGTTGAACTTCCTCATTAGGTCGACTCATTTTCCTTAACTCATCATTTTCTTTTTTCAATTCGTATATAAGAAATTTTGCTCTATCAGAAATATCTTCATCACACCACCTAAAAAATATCACAGTAAGAATTTTTATAATTTGGACAACCGAAGAACCTTCTTCCAGCATTTTTCCTTTTCCATGTTGTCCACATACGAAATTTTAAACTACAATCACAAAACACAGCTTCTCCTTCGTTTGATGAACTAGACGAGATCGTCATCTTCAAAATCTGTATTTCCCAATAATGGAGATAGACGCGAGATGTGAGAGAGATAACTGATTAGGAAAAAATGAAATTTGAATACTCACCTATTATGATCTTGCAATCCAGCCAGAATAATTTCACGATATGCAAGAGAAAAAAATCAAAAAGGGGTGTTCCCTAAACCTGCAAATTTCACTTTTTTGATTTCAAGTTTTGGAAGGATATAATGTTAGGGTTAGGATTTAATAAGGGTTTGTTTTTTTTAATATTTTTTACTCCAAATCAGCGTTTTTAATCCATGTCATTAGTTTATAAATAAATGTTTAATATTTGGCAGGTGATGTGGCATATAAACGGCCTATGTTTAAGAATTTAACAGATTTCGCCGGTCAATGACGGATTCCGTTAGTCAAAGGGTTGGATTGGTTAAATTTTGAGGTTTAAGGGTGACATTGAGTGCAAAAAAAAACATTAAGGGCTTAATTGATATTTTAAAAAAGTTCAAGGGCCTTTGGTACCCTTAAGCCTTTTATAAATTAAGAGCCTAATTACAATAAATTGAATAGGGCCCTCGAAATCTTTGAACCGCCCCTGTGCCACCATACTATTGACGATGACTCGTTTATACCACCGAACTTCTAATTGGTTCAATTTAACAGTAAACTTTACTTTTCAACTCGTTTATGCCGCTTTGTCATTAACTCCTTAACGGGGTGATAACATGGCTGCAGCACCAACACGACACCGTTTTTTTTGCAGTTATTTGTGCCTAAACGGCCCAAAGCGATGCCATTTTGCTAGAGGAAAATGTGAAAAAAAATTACTCAAAGGATTTAAACCTAAAACCTTTGGAATTTAAGGTTAGCTCCTAGCCACTAAGTCAACATAAAATTTTATTTTGAATCTAACCTAAATAATATATATGTCAAATTGCAGTTTAGATTATTTTCATTTACTTTATTATATACATGATAATTAATATTATTTCTAATATAAATATATTATAAATAATATCATATATAAATAATTTAAATAAAATACTTGTATATAAATAAAATATTTTTATATTGTATATAAAATTTTATTTTATTTTAAAAAACTATTTTCCGAACCTCCGAAATTCACAAAATTTTCATGAAAACCTCAATCCACCCATTGTCACCGCCAATTGTCAGGTTGTTATTCCCTCATTCATCATTGGACTCTCGTTGTCAATTAACCCTCTCTCTTAATGGAATGCCATTGACAGTAAAACGTCCCGCAGAAGTTATGAATTGTGAAATTGACGAAGAGTAAAATTGTGCGACGAACATCAAACGGAGACACACAAATTAGGGAAGGCATGTGCGACGAGGGAGGTGAATGCAGCGTGATAACGGTGACGTGACAACCATTGGTTGCTGTGGGTAAATTTGAGATTTAGGGATTATGGTTTTGGAGATTCTTGGGTTTTTATAGAAATTTTTGAAATTTCAAGTTTTTTCTCTAAAAATATTTTTTAAATAATTAAATAAATATTATATTATATTATATATATTAATATTTTCATAATACAAAATATTTTATTTATATAAGAATGTTTTTATATTGTTTTTATATATTAATATTATTTCTAATATATTTATATTAATAATATGGCTTAATGCACATTTTACCCCTAACGTTTAACTGTTTTCTTAGCTTTTTACCTAATGTTTTTTTTGGGCAAAAGTGCCCCCTAAAGTTTTCATCGTCACCAATTTTGCCTCCTACCGTTAGAGAACTGTTTAAAAATTCCAGCCAATGACATTTCATCACGCCGACTCTTCTTTGACTAAGTCAACCTGACTGATTTTATAAAAAGGATAAAAATTATGTTAAGTCTCTCGAGTTTATTTTTTGTTTAATTTAGTTACTGAAAAGTATATTGTTATCTAAAATTGACGCCTATTTATTTCTAAATTTTATAATTTAGCCCAATATTTATTATCATTGACAATATTATTTTATTTAAAAGTTAATATTTAATAAAATGAATAAAACTATTTTAATTTTAAATTAGTAATTTATCTAAAAAAATTGTATCATTTAACTTAAATGGATAAAAGTAATGAAGCTTTCCACTCTTTGAATCTTGGAGAAGTTTCTCCGTTCGTCGATAAATGGACATTGTCAAAAAGTTAACAGAAGAGTGACAAAAAACGTTTAGTCTAAACTTCAGTGAGTAAATTGAACGTTTTGAAACATCAATAACTAAAATGTGTTTGAAAGTAAAATTTAATGATAGTTTACGTAATTTACCCTACTTTTAATAAAACGCTTTGAAAATTGTTGTGATATAAACTTGGGTTCTGACTTATGACGGAGATTGAACTAGACAAACCGTGCTTATAAAAAGCATGTTAATCGATGGGACTAATTAAATGATTATTGTCAAATTCTCAAATACACTAAATTGAATAAAATACATTGTTTTTTATTTATTACGTTAAAATTTTTAGATAAATAATTAATTTAAATATTTAATTTTTTTATTAAATATTATCCTTTTAAAAAATATTATTATCAATAATAATAAATATTGGAGTAGATTATATAATTTAGAAAGAAATAGGGGTCAATTTCAAGTAAAATAGGCTTTTTAGTGACCAAATTAAACAAAAATACAAACCTGGGAGGCTTGACATGATGTTCACCCTTTCAATAAAATCAGGCGGGTTGACTTAGTAAAAGAGAAGCTGGCGTAGAGCAATATTATTGGCTGGAATTTTTTAACAGCTCTCTAATGATAGTGATAACGACATTGAGCAAAACGGATGATCGTGAAAACGTAAGGGGACGCTTGCGCAAAAAATATATTAGATACCAAGTTTGGATAACATGTAAATGTTATGGGGTAAAATGTGTATTGATCCTAACTATATAGAGTAATATTATTTATATATTAAAATAAATTGAATTAATTTGAATTGTAATTTGACATGTACTCAATCACCCTGCTGCAACTGCTGGTGCTCGAACCCGTGACCTATAAGAACAACAATCGTTCCCTTAACCACCGAGGCAAGTTGATTCGCACGGTTAGGTGCTAATTTTAGATTCCAAAGGTTCCAAATTAAAAAACTCTTTGAGTGCAAGATTTCCCCCAATTGTTTTGGGTTGACATTGTTATGGTGTAACACCTATGTCATCACACAGTTGTTCATGTCATCGTCCATTAAGGAATTAACGGGTAGTGTTATAAACAAGTCGAAAACTAAAGTTTAGTGTTAAAATTGTGCCAATTTAAAGTTCAATGGTATAAACTAGACAACGCGACAATTGATACTCTGGTTTAGACGCATATTATAGGTTTTGGGTCGTATTCAAAACAAATTAAACGATCGATGGCTACTCCAAATCATAACGAACCTTTGAAGGTCCAATCAATTTAGGCCCGGACGGAAACGACATCGACAATCAAAACAAGAAAACAATAATAGGCTGGTGACTACGAATGTAGTTTACCCTAATTTCTTTTATAATTATTGATATACGATTTATTTATTGACTAATTCAAATAGGATGTTACATCGTTTTATTATAGAAATATATATATATATATATATATATATATATATTTCTATCCGATTTTTCATTCACAAATAGGTTAAAAAATTAATAACGATATTTAAAAATAAATAAAAGAGTCTACAATCTCTAGAGAAAGTGGTTAAAGTTCTCAATTTACACTCTCCTTTCTCCCTTAGGTTGTGAGTCAAAACCCATTAGGAACAAATTCTCCCTTCCATTCCTTAGGTAGAAATTGTTTTGAAATAAAAGAAAATACTTTGATATTTACACAAACCTTATAATTTAAGGGTTTAGGTTGTATGGTGTAGAATTTAAAGTTTATGATCAGACTTTAAAATTTAGAGTTTAAGGTTTAGGTTTTAAGGTATTAGGACTAAAGATTTAAGTTTACACAGCTTGTATATTAAAATATAACTCTAAAATAAATAAAAAATACGTGATCCTATTTTAACTTTGTTTATAGAAGTTAAAACTTTCACGGTTAGCATATCATAAAGCAAGGCCTTACGTATTAGGGAATAGAAATGGTTAAACAATATTGAAGAACGGAATAGAAATCTTGTAACTTTTCAAAGGCCTTACGTATGCCCCGGTTTAAAATTTAAGTTAGGGTTTAGAATTTATTCTTTCAGCATTAGGGAATAAAAAATACTGAAAAAGATAGAGAATTTTTGTCTTGAAGAACGAAGATGGTATATTTGACTAATGAGTCCGAAACTAGTAGTTAGATAAAAAAAACGAAAACGACATAAATATTTAATATATCAAATGGGTAAATTTCATAAAATAATTATTAAAAATAGGCAACACTTTACATACCATTGTAAGTTGTAACTAGGCATATCCAAAGCGGATCTTGAAGAATTTTTTTTTACAGAATTCAAGCTGGGAATTAGTAATTAATGGGTGAAGTCGAAGGTTCATTTTGATCTGGTAGTGTACTCTGCTACAAGTTGTGCAAACGATGAAAACTTGTTTTCCAGTAAGCTAGCAGTAGAATCATATTCTTCAATAACTCCTGCAACAATTAAAAAAAAATTAATGCAATGAACTTCAAAGACTTTTTATAAGCAAATCATAAATTACTGCAATACTGACCCTGACTTAGAAGTAGAACCATATCACTATCGAGAACCGAAGTTATTCGGTGGGCGATTGTTACAACCGTACAGCCGGAGAAATGCTCCTTTAAGGTCGTCTGAATCAGATTATCAGTAACTGTATCGACCGATGCCGTAGCTTCATCGAGTACTAAGATGTTACTTTTCTTGAGCAGCACACGCCCAAGACACACCAACTGCCTTTGACCCATACTCCAATTCTCTCCGTTTTCACCAACTGCATAATAACATAACTTTTGCTGAATCTGACTTAGATTTTAAACAATTTGTATGTTATATTATTGAATATCGGACCTGGAGACTCGAGCTTGCCTTCCTTCTTTCTAACTTCATCCCCAAGTTGGCACTTATCCAATGCCTACGTGTTACATCGATTGATGTCAGAACTCAAGATTGCATTTCATAAGAAAAGAAATAAATGAACCCACCTCCCAAATCTGTTCATCTCTGTACTCTTCGAGAGGGTCCAGATTACTCCGTATGGTCCCTTCGAACATGGTAGGATCCTGAGGAATGATGCTGAGTCGTAACCGCAAATCATGCAGTCCGATTGATGAGATATCGACACCATCAATTATAATCCGGCCAGCTGCAGGTTCAACAACTCGGAAAAGTGTTTGTATGAGAGTTGTTTTTCCGCTGCCTGTTCTCCCTACAATGCCGGTTTTCAACCCTCCAGGAAATGTGCATGTCAGCCCTCGTAAGACAAGCGGCATGTGTGGGGCGTACCGCACCTACACCGACCATCATCATAAATTTCTGAAAATACTACATTAAAACTAGTAAAAAGCATCATACAACTGTTTTACCTGCAGATCATGAATACGAACTTCTCCTCGGAACGGCCAAGATTGGTCAGGGCGATTAGTTTCAATCACAAGGGCAGGCTCGCTAGGGATGCTACTGTACTGAAGAATTCTCTCCACAGATATAATTCTGTTCTCCATTCTGCAAATTTGCCATATTAAAATAGCTTGCAACGAATTTAGATTGAGCCCGTATGTCACAGCTAACCCGGCAATGCCTAAAAACAAAAGATGAATGTGTTCAGTGGCCATTCACCGTTACAGTGAACTAAAATTAAGATGTCGGCCTGCAATCACTTACCGGGATCAATAATTCCACCAGGTATAGATATCAAAAAGAACAAAGAGAAGGCAAACGTAATAGAAGCCAAGATGTCGAGGCGGAAGCACAACCAAAACATTGCACTGTTAGAATGAAACATTGGACGAGAATACGCATCCATTAGTATCATGTTCTTCTGCTGGAATCTTGATTCTTGATCGAATCCCCTGATAGTTGTTGCCCCCGAAACTGTTTCAGAAAAATTCTGTATTACTGGAGCTTGGCACACTCCAATCAGTCGTGCAAGCTCTCGAGCAGAAGATATGTAATATTTCTGCAACAATACAAGTTGATGAGAATCCGTACCTCAAAGTATTATGCATTAGATATCCACAATTTGGCATACACAAGATTTACCTGATACCAAATGCAGGTAGCGACCACAGGTATAAAAATGATAAAGATCTGCCAAGAAACCTGAGACATAACAGCAATGATTCCAAGGAGTTGGATAACCGACAAGGCAACACCCGAAACCTGATCTGGAATGTCCAAATCCACAGCACTTTGATCTGTAGAAGCCTGAGTCGGGCGAAGAAAATTTCAGAAGCAAGGTAGACATGAATGAAATACTTGAAATCCAGAGAAGAAAATACCGGATACTTACTCTGTTTAGAATTCTTCCACTAGGTGTCGAATCAAAGAACGACATAGGGGCACGGAAAATGCATAAATGCATCTTTTCGAATAGAAGAGTGGCTGTTTTATATCCAGTTATTCTCACAAGGATGGTTCTGGCAAAGACCGAAAAAGCGCTTGCAATGGCCAAAGCTAGATAGACAAGTATAAGTGTAAGGTTCCCAACTGGAGGTTCCGCGGCGCCAGACACCGGAGATGCCCAAGCCATCCAGTAATTGCTACCGATTTGAAAAACCTGAAACAGAATTTGTGCCAGCAATATAAAAGGTATAAGAGCTCCACCATATGCTGTAGTGATATACTTCCAGTACACCGAAAACCCGACTTTTCCTTTCTCTCGCTCTTCTTCTTCAACAAGCTGTCCTTTTGGACCAACATCATCCACTTGGCCACTCTCGTTGCCGTCTTTCTGCATTTCCTGAATAACGCCATCTCCTTCCCTGACACACTTTTCAACGGTATCAAGGGCTGACAAAGCTTTCTCCTGTGCGCCCACCAGCTCCATAAAATCAGACCCTGAATCGAGAATGTCATTATACTTTCCGGCTTGTGTAATCCTCCCATTTTTCATCACCTATTAAAATAAGAAGTTGAAGTTTGTAACTATATTGTTTCATGGAGGATAAAAACCACTGAAATGATAAATAGCTTACAAGGATTAGATCAGCAGCAGGTAGGAATTCAAGTTGATGAGTGACATAAATCACTGTTTTCGAACTCAAAAGGCCAAGTAAAACTTCCTGCCACATGTATAAAACGATAAATAGCGATGAGCAGCAGGTAGAAATGCACCAACAAATGGAAAAAATCAATTGAACAGAACAAAATGCAAAGATTAGTATTTCAATTGATTACCTCAGATACAACAATATAGCTTACAGCATAAACTAAGAGTAGAGCATGCTATTTTACCTTAAACAAATGAGATCCGGTGTGAGCATCCACGGCACTAAAAGGATCATCAAAAAGATATATATCGGTGTCTTGGTATAGAGCACGAGCAATCTGTATTCTTTGCTTCTGTCCACCACTCAAATTGATTCCCCTCTCACCTATAACTGTCTGATCGCCGTATGAGAGGATTTCGAGATCCTTGTGAAGGCTACAAACTTCGAGCACTCTTTCATACATCTCCCTTTCCATTTCTTTACCGAACAATATGTTGTCTTCTATCTTGCCACTTTGTATCCAAGGTGACTGAGGAACATAGGCTTTTGTACCACACAACTTAAGTGTTCCAGATATCTTCGGTAATTCCCCCAAAATACAGGAAAGTAGACTCGACTTGCCGGAGCCAACTGTACCGCAAACAGCAACTCTCATTCCATGGAAAACTTTCAAATTTAAGTCCTTAAGTGTTGGAGTGGGAGAAGACAAGTCCCATGAGAAATTCCCGTCAACAATTTCCATTGCCATATCAGTACTACCTCTTGGAAGCTTCTCCACAACATCAGGCTGCAAGTCATCAAGTCGAAGGAAGGACACGATTCTATCAAGAGACACCTTTGTCTGAACTATCATTGAAATCATACCAGGAAGACCGAAAATTGGCTCTTGAAGAACCCTGAATGTTGCAAGTGCAGATAAGATCTTCCCGGACTCGAGTGCGATGCCTAAATATGAACAAGCACCAAAAGTGGCTAAAGAAACAAATGAAGGTGAAATCCAGAAAATAATGCTACTCATAGAACTGGTATAAACAAATCTTTTCAACCATCCTTCCTCGATATTCCTTAACCCGATAATCTTAGACAGAAACTTCATTTCCCACCCCTGAAATTTGAGAACTCTCATATTCATCAAAACTTCAGATGTGGCCTTCATCCTTTTATCTTTAGATTCCATCAACTTGTCCTGAAAGTTCTCTTCCATCTTCCCCAAAGGAATGTTGGCCAACATAACAAGTAGTGTTGTGACAAAAGCTGCAAACGTTGCTGCCCCAAAGTTCTTATACAGGACCAACAAGGCCAAAGCAACTTGTAAAGCCATCGTCCATGGATCGTGCATGTACCAACAAAAGTCACCAACCCTCTCCGCATCGACGGTCATTAAATTGATGATCTCCCCGCTTGTCTTGCTCTGCTTCGACCGGCATGAAAGGGTTAGGCCCTTGTTATAAATCATGGCAATCAGCACTGCTCTCCACCTAAGTCCAATTTGCAGTGACTTAAAGAGACACCATCTCTCAGATATACACTCTACAAGCTTTGCAACAAAGAAAGCAGTCACCAAGAGATACCCTTCATTTTTAAACTCAAGTTGCCCATTCAAGTACCGAACAAAAGTGTCGATGAGATACGGGCCAACATATAAAGCCACACTGTACATAAACAAGAACAAACCAGTCCAAAGAATATCTTGCCAAGCTGAGAAGAACAATGCCTTAACCAGCTTAAATGTGGTAACTCCAGTCCCCTCACTGTCGGTTGCCTCAAGCCTGTTTCGGAATTTAGGAAAAGCCCCGGTGACACTGATACTACTATCCAGCTGAGGAACATCCTCAAGGTCTAAAGTCTTCTTATTGCCAGCAGCAATGAGAGGTCCCATCCAAGAAAATGTAAGAAGGCTGAAAACACCAGCATTCGAATACGGTGTTGCAGTCTCACTCAACTCAACACTAGAATCTCCATTCAAAAGTGGTTCCCCAAGTTCAACCTCATGTCTAGGAGAGAAAGCCAGAATACATAGGAACAAACTAGTAATAACAGAGAAAACATGGGATGCAAAATACATAGGAACAAACTTGAGAAGAACAGTGTCTATAACAAGACTATAACAAGAAATTGAAAAATAAAACCCCCACCAAATTCTCAACAACAACGGGAACCTTTTTTGTTTACTGTGATTGGAGGATTGAGAATGCAAAACAACAGCCGTTGCAGCCGAAGCAAGTGTTTTTAGCACATCGTCAGAAACCGTTACTAACTTATCCTCCGACCAATAAAAATAACTTAGCAAACCCCACACAATATTAAAAGCTGAAACCACTAAACAGCAACAGCAAGCTAAAGTTTGCTTCTTATACCACCTTTGCCTGAACCTCTCCTTTGAACCTTCTTCATCTCTGTTCACTACCCATAAGACCAACAAGGAAAGCAACAAAACCATGTGTAATGATGCGGAAAAACCATTAACAAAAATGGGTTCCTGGAGAAATTCAAAACTATTATCTGAACTCATGTGTATAGCTAACCCTGAACCCAAACGTAAAACTTCCTTTGTTTTGAATTCTGCTCAAAACATTACACAGGCTTTGTAAAGTTATTTAGGTTAATTTGATTTCTACGTGTAGACTTCAAATTCTATTTTCTAGATTGATTTGGATTATGATGACGACTTTGTTTCCTTAAACAAATTTTATGTTGAATATATTGAGTAAATTTAGGTATTTTTTGAAATTTGTTTGAAGAATTCAAATATAATTCTTTTGTTTGATAAAAGTAAATATTGTTTTCCCCATTAGTCAAAACAAAGTAAATATTGTTTTCTATAAATAATTTATTCCTTAATTTTAATATTATTAATAAAGTAAATATATATATATATATATTTATAATAAAACGATGTAACATCCTATTTGAATTAGTCAATAAATAAATCATATATCAATAATTATAAAAGAAATTAGGGTAAACGACATTCGTAGTCACCACCCTATTATTGTTTTCTTGTTTTGATTGTCGATGCCGTTTCCGTTCGGGCCTAAATTGATTGGATCTTCAAAGGTTCGTTATGATTTGGAGTAGCCATCGATCGTTTTGTTTTGAATACGACCCAAAACCTATAATATGCGTCTAAACCATAGTATCAATTTTCGCGTTGTCTAGTTTATACCATTGAACTTTCAATTGGCACAATTTTAACACTAAACTTTAGTTTTTGACTTGTTTATAACAATACCCGTTAATTCCTTAATGGACCATAACATGAACAACTGCGTGATGACATGGGTGTTACACCAGATCAACATCAACCCAAAACAATTGTGGGAAATTTTGCACTCAAAGAGATTTTTAATTTGGAACCTTTGGAATCTAAAATTAGCACATAACCACTAAGCCAAAATACATTTTTGTTTAGAATTTAACACAAATAATATACATGTCAAACTACAGTTCAGATTAATTCAATTTATTTTAATATATGAATAATATTACTTTATATAATTAGGATCAATGCACATTCTAACCCATAACGTTTACATGTTATCCAAACTTGGTATCTAATGTTTTTTTGCGCAAGCGTCCCCTTTTTTATAAAATCAGTCAGGTTGACTTAGTCAAAGAGGAGTCGACGTGATGCAATGTCATTGGCTAGAATTTTTTAATAGTTCTCTAACGGTAGGAGGCAAAATTGGTGACGATAAAAACTTTAGGGAGCACTTGTGTCCAAAAAACATTAGGTAAAAAGCTGAGAAAACAGTTAAAAGTTAGGGGTAAAATGTGCATTAAGCCATATTATTAATATAAATATATTAGAAATAATTTTAATATATAAAAACAATATAAACAAAATATTATTATATAAATAAAATAATATTATTTTATAACAATGTTAATATATATAATATAATATTTATTTAATTATTTAAAAATTATTTTTAGAGAAAAAACTTGAAATTTCGAAAATTTCTATAAAAACCCAAGAATCTCTAAAATCATAATCTCTAAATCTCAAATTCACCCACTGCAACCAATGGTCGACACATCACCGTTATCACATTGCATTCACCTCCCTCGTCGCACATGCCTTCCTTAATTTGCATGTATCCATTTGATGTTCGTCGCACAATTTTACTCTTCGTCAATTTCACAATTCATAACTTTCGCGCGATGTTTTACTGTCAATGGCGTGCCATTAGGAGAGAGGGTTAATCGACAACAAGAGTCCAATGATGAATGAGGGAATAACAACTTGACAATTGTCGACGACAATGGGTGGATTGAGGCATTATACACAAGCCTAGTTTTTGGATAATAATAGGAACATCCCTCTTTCTCTCATCTCTTTGTTAGTTTATTCTTATTCGTTGTTCTTCTTCGTTATCTTATTTCTAACACGTTATCAGCACGAGACTCTAATCAATTGAGGTCTTTATCTTTTAAATTCAAAAGAAATTACTGGAAAGAATTCGATTATATGATAAACCAAGTTTTTCCCTTATTTTTATAGTTACTTATTCTCTTTCTCTTATATTAAGGATGGTGTACTTCGATCCATTATTCCTCTGTTTGGTTATTATATTAGTGGCAAATGATCGGTGCAAACTAGATCAATATCCTTATTGATGGCGTAAGTGGTAATTAATTATGATTGAGCTTGATTTTATTGCTCCAAGTTTTGGTATATCAATTAAGGTATCTTCATATATTATTTTATATTTAATTCTTTATTACACTTGATAATTTAATTTGGTTAATAAATTTATTATGTTTTTTCTCGAGTAAATAGAAGACATGATGATTTGGTAAATTCACCATAATTTTAGATAAGTATATTTCTTTTATGTTAGGCGATTGCTATATTTTCATTTATTATGATATGTGGATTATTTCATGCCATGAATTCTTTAAATTTGATCGATTATATGTTGATACATTCTCTTTTATAAATAAATCATGACTACTCATAATCTCGTATATATGTACAATTGGCGACGACAATGGGTAGATTGAGGTTTTGGGGGATTTTGATGTTTTCATGAAAATTTTATGAATTTCAGAGGTTTGAAAAATAATTTTTTTAAAATAAAAAATATATATTATATACAACATAAAAATATTTTATTTATATACTAGTATTTTATTTAAATTATTTATATATAATATTATTTATAATATGTTTATATTAAAAATAATATTAAGTATCATGTATTTTACGTTGATTTAGTGGCTAGGAGCTAACCTTAAATTCCAAAGGTTTTAGGTTTAAATCCTTTTGAGTGATTTTTTCCACATTTTTCCCCAACAAAATGGTGTCGCTTTGGGCCGTTTAGGCATCAAAATAATTGCAACAAAACGGTGTCGTTTTGGTGCAATAACCATGTTATCGCGCCTTTAAAGAGTTAACGACGGAGTGGCATAAACAAGTGTTTGGAGTTTTAGATTAGTGTTTTAATTCATGGATTGATATTTGGGGATTAGGGTGGTGGTAAGATTTAGGCTTGCACTTTAATTATTATTGTTTGTAAGACTAGTGTTTAGGGTTTATTATTGTTTTAATTTATAATATGAAATAAGTATATTATTTTTTCAAATAAAGTTTCCTTAATAAAAATGTTAGATTATTCTATTGATCAACTTAAAAACGACTTACAAACAGCTAAAAATCTAACTATTTCACTTAAAAAACATTATTCTTCTTGTAGCAAAATCATCTATAACAAAATCAAAATCAACTCCTTTCAAAAGATCGCTCTCAATTTTCATCAAAACAAGTACATTTATCCTTTCTTACGACATAATTGTCCGTAAATATGACATCAAAAACTTTAATTTTGAAAAGTTTCGTTCTACAGAAGCAACAAAAATATTGAGCAACCCAATCATAGTTAACATAGTATTTTTTTAGAATATATATATATATAACTCATTTGGGGCCTTTATTTTTAGAGGCCCTGATTGGTCTAACCTATTGAACATGTCCATAACACTCTTGTGGTAGCATATGGTGTAGTTTACCGGATAAAATTCGTCTGCCCCTTTTCGGTGCCCCTACATATGCCTCAACACTAAAAAACACTACAAAATTAAAATCTAAGCCCTAACTCTAAATTTTAAATCCTAAACCCTACACCCTATACCCTAAAAAATACACCCTACCCTAAATTCCCTAAACCCTAACCACAACACTAACCTAAAACCCTAAACCCTAAACCCTAAAGTTAATTTTGAGCGTGGGGGCATATGTAGGGGCACCGAAAAGGGGTAGAGGGTTTCCATCTGTAGTTTACCCTAATATATAATAAAAGTACGAATAATATTGGACCTCTAAAATGGGTCGTTACGGTAGGAAAATATTAATTAAAGTAAAAGTAAAAATTTGAAAACCAATTTTATGAATTTGGGATGTCAAATACTCATTTCTAAATCAATGAGTAATTAATAAAAAAAGTAATCAATTTTAAAATATCGATCAAAATACATAAATTCTAAAATAATCTTAAAATTTAATAAACATGTAAGATCTCCACCTATACCAAATTGATCAGGGAAAATGCAATACCGATGTAATTAGCTTTGTTTTTACCAATGGTAAATACATTAAGACAAATCAGCTTAGTTGAAGATAAAAAAATAGTTATTGTTGAACAAATTTTGAGCATGAAAAATACGAGCTTAATAAACAACTCTAAAATGTTGTAGTTGAGACAAATCAGCTTAATAAACGACATAAAAGGCTAATTAAACCTTATATGACAATGTTGTGTTTAAAGAAAAATTATCAGATTAGTCTGAGACACATCAGCTTAATAAACGGCATAAAAGGCTAATTAAACCCTATATGACAAATGTTGTGTTTAAAGAAAAATTATCAGATTGGTCTGGCTCACCACGTCATCCATGGTCCATCTAATGAATATTTTCATCTCCTTTTTTTCAAGGTGAATCTGCACCTCTTTCCGACATGTAACTAAGGAGTCGGTAGTTACTTGAAAGGTACACTGAAATGGGTGAATGTTATTAGATGGACTATAGATGGCGTGGTGAGCCGGGTCCATCGAATAATTTTTGGTGTTGAAGAGTGTGGTTGAGAAGATTAAGGGATAATAAGTACATGTAAATGTTGTTTGAGAGGTGATGCTGATTAAACGTGGATAAATGCTAACAAATGTTTTATTAAAGAGTGTGAATGAGAGGATTAAGGGATAATAAGTACACGTAAATGTTGTTGGAGAGGAGATGCTTAATAAACGCCGATAAATGGTTTCTAAGTACATGAAAATGCTAATTAAACCCTACACATAAAAGAGACATAAATAATTTTCAAAAGATAAAAGAGAGACATAAATAGATTATGAAATGATTCTTAATTAACACCCTTAAATTTTAATTTAAGTAAAAGGAAAAATCTCAAAACATTTTTATTAATTTGGGATGTCTATTTCTCATTTCTGAATCAAGGATTAATTAATTTTCAAATATGGAGCAAAATAATCATAAAATTTATTGAAATGAAAGAAAAAAGAAAACAAAAATAATAGTTTTGTGACCATTCGTCAACTTCAGTCTAAACAAACATGGTATTAAAATTTAAAAAAGAAATAGACCAGTTAGGAGCAAAGGATTTCCAATCCAGTATAAATATTAAATAGAGGGTTGCTATTGCTTTCAACTTACAACTTAACTTTCTTGGAGCCTTTTCTTCTAAGTTGTATCAATGGCGTTTCTTACAGTTTCCATCACAATCTTTGCTATGGCTTTGCTTTCGATGCAGCTTGGCACTGCTTCGAGACATGCTGCTGCAGCTGCTCCTGCTCCAAAGGGAGAAATGTATTGGAGTTACATGTTCCCTAAAACTCCGATACCTAAAATCTTAGCGGATCTTATACGCTCCCCTGCCGATTTTTCTGGTTTGCTTCTCCTTTGTGTTTATTTACTTTTGCCGGTTTAGTCTTCTAATGTTGTATCTCTGCCAATCAAATGTAGGGGATCACTTACAAACTACTTTTGCTTTGATGGTAAGCAAGTTCCGAGACATAGAACTTGAAGCCAAAACCGGATATGGCAAATCACAACAAATAAGTGCTTCATATGTGCACAAAGATGTTTACTTCCTTGAGAGTAAGCTACACCAAGGTAGCAAGATGGACTCAAAGGAGCTAACCATGGAGGTTAATACAGCGGGATTCTTACCTCCTTCAATAGCCGATTCGATTCCCTTTTCAAGTGACAAATTTACTCACATCTTGACATATTTCTCACTGAAACCAGAATCACCTGAATCACAAATACTCAAAGAAGTAATTGAGATTTGTGAAATGCCTGCCCTGGAAGGGGAATTAAAACATTGTTCTACTTCTTTCGAGGATTTGGTCCATTATGTCGTTTCGTTGCTTGGAAAACACATCCAGGTGTTGACTCCTCACCTCGAAACTAAAACATCAAATCCAAATTTTACGGTTGGCGATGGCATTCATCTGGTGGCGAAATCAGATGTCGTGTGTCATAAACTGAACTACGCCTATGCGGTCTATTTGTGCCATTCCATTTCCATGGAAAGAACACACATCTACACGGTGCCACTGATCGGAGAGGATGGATCAAGGGGTACATCACTGGCTGCTTGTCACCAGGATACATCGTCTTGGAACCCCAAACACCTGGCATTTGATGTTTTGAAAGTCCAGCCAGGAACGGTGCCCATATGCCACTTTCTGAAGAAAGACACTATTGTTTGGGTTCCATCGCCCACTTCTTGAATGAGTAGACAAAATTCAACATACAGACATTAGTTGCTGTTTGTAAATATAAATCCAATATGTTGATGTTTCATTTCGGTGCAAATTAATCACATTATATATGTACTTACATCTTTGCTAATATAATGGTAGTTCAAATCTTGATTAAAGTAGAAGTAAAAATTTGAAAACCAATTTTATGAATTTGGGATGTCAAATCCTCATTTTTAAATCAAGGAGTAATTAATAAAAAAATCGATTAAAATGCATAAATTCCAAAATAATCTTAAATTTTAATAAACATGCAAGATCTCCACCTATACTATACCTATTAATGTTTGTGTTATTTGCTTTTAAAAACCCTACTCATTTCCTTCGAGACATCTTTGATATTGAGTTCAACACACGCTTTCACAAGTTCCTGCTTCACCCTTTCACGTCATTCCGTCCGACAACGAAAATTGAACCAAGGCTGATTTGCATCTCGTCGTTTGGGTGACATGTTCATCCAATGCCCCAAATATGGTAATCTATTATTCTTTTTTTTTCAATTTTTTTTATCGATCTTTAAGTTTTATTTCCGAGATTTAATTGTCCTACGTGAGCAGGATATTGATGTTGCAACTGAATTACAATTTAAAAAATTGAAAGAACAAGTGAGGAAGATGACCGTGGAACCCATCGATGCTTTGAACCAAAATTCATCATTTTGAAAGAGAGATTGAAGATTCGCTTGAGAAGATTTACCATGACTTGAAGAGCAATGTTTTATGAGTGATCCCTACACAAATTCCATATTCTTATTATTCGCATCATGTTGATTTTAAAATATCAGAGTTGTGGTTTGGTGAAATGATTCATAGAATTTAGGAAAGTATTTTCTTTTTTTTTTTATTTAAAAAAAAACTGAAAAATATTTAGTTAAGAACTTTAAATTTAAAATAGTTTTGTTAAGCATCAATTTTCAATTATAACATATTTATCAAACTTCGTGAAATACTAAAGGGTAAACTACATAAATGGTACCTCGACCATGATGTAATTATCTTTTGCGTCCCCCGACTATCAAAAGTTACAAACTGATCCCTCAACTTAAAAAAAAGTAACAAATTGGTCTAACGCCGTTAAAAATTTAACAGCTGATGACGTGGCAGTTAATATAAATCGATTAACAAAACCATAAGACCAACAAGGAAAGCAACAAAACCATGTGTAATGATGCGGAAAAACCATTAACAAAAATGGGTTCTTGGAGAAATTCAAAACTATTATCCGAACTCATGTGTAAAGCTAACCCTGAACCCAAACGTAAAACTTCCTTTGTTTTGAATTCTGGTCAAAACATTACACAGGCTTTGTAAAGTTATTTATGTTAATTTGATTTATACGTGTAGAAATAATAGATAGCTTCAAATTCTATTTTCTAGATTGATTTGGATTATGATGGCGACTTTGTTTCGTTAAACAGTTTAACTTACAAATTTTATGTTGAATATATTGAGTAAATTTAGGTATTTTTTTGAAATTTGTTTGCTGAAATAGTACAAAATAAGAATTCAAATATAATTCTTTTGTTTGATAAAAGTAAATATTGTTTTCCCCATTAGTCAAAACAAAGTAAATATTGTTTTCTACAAATAATTTATTCCTTAATTTTAATATTATTAATAAAGTATATATATAAATATATATATATATATATTTATAATAAAACGATGTAACATCCTATTTGAATTAGTCAATAAATAAATCATATATCAATAATTATAAAAGAAATTAGGGTAAACGACATTCGTAGTCACCAACCTATTATTGTTTTCTTGTTTTGATTGCCGATGCCGTTTCCGTTCGGGCCTAAATTGATTGGATCTTCAAAGGTTCGGGCCATTTGCGAGTGCTGCGACCTTCACCCAAAACGCACAACATACGGCCCGGTAGCCGCATCCTCGAAATGGTCCCACCTCTGCGGCTAACTAGCGGCCAAAAGCCCTTCCCGACAACCGTTCAGCCTGTCGTCCAGCCCCAGGCTGCTGGCCGCCGGTTGGGTTCTGATGGCAGCATATTAGGGTTTCAAAACCCTAATTTTTATTAGTATTTTTCTCTAATAAAATTTAAATTAAAGTAGATGTAGTATTTATTATATTAATAAAACTTTTATTGTGTTTTGAATTAAAAAATTATTTTTTTTTGAAAATAATATAATTTTTTAAGAGTTTATTTAAAAAAGAGATAATAACACTTTTGGTCCATGTGATTTTAAAACTAACTAAAATGGTTAATGGTACACTGCGGTACACTTATTTAATGGTACATTACAATACATGTCATCTTGTAACCCCCTCGACCTGACCTAGCCGTCAGACCATATCGAATGGGTTACACGGGGAAAACCGAAGCGAAACCCGTTAAGGCTCCACTCCGATTAGCAACCCTAGAAAATTTCTTTTAAAGTTATCTTGTCTAGATGCATTAATTGTATCCTATGTGAGGGGATACGCAGCGGAAAACACACATGGATATAAAACAAGCAAAATAAACAATTAAGATAACCATTTTCAATTTTACAACAGGTCATATCGATACGCTAAAGGACCGTATCGATACGCCTGTACTTGGTCAACACCCCAACTCAAACCTAGGGAAACCGTATCGATACGATCAAGGACAGTATCGATACGCCCTTAACGGTCAGTTTCCTCTTGGTTAACTTCGAAGACAGTACCGATACACCAGACACCTATACCGATACGCCAAAATCTCGTCAATTTCTCAGATTTCCAGAGAGCATTTTGGGTATCGATACGCCACCGCGTACCGGTACGCCTTGCCCACAACAAGAGAACGTATCGATACTGCCCTTGATCGTATCGATACGCCCTGCACTGCAAAACATGTTTTTGTTGCAAATACACAAGGGACCCAACACTAGAGCATAAAAGTAAGCATTTAAGCAACATACAAGCACACATATGACTCAATGCATCCATGGATAAACATATAAAGCAATTTAAACACTTAACGATGCAACAACCAACAAGAAAAGATTCTTAAAGGTAACAAGCATACATAGCATTCACCAACATAACCAAAAGCTAAACAAAAGCATAAACCATCAAGGTATAAGGCAATACAAGCCCAAAAAAAACTAAGCAAACTTGTCTAAAGCAAGAGACATGCTAACAACACCTCAAAACATAAAGGTCCTATCCCAATGCTTAATACTAATTATTGAAGTCTAAACTCATACTTGAGCAACTAAACTCCCTTGGATTCTCCCTTGTTCCCTGAGCTGCTCCAAAGGTCTAAGGGCTTGCATTGTTGGAAAGGAGAGCGTAAGCGTTTAAGCTTAGTGAGCGGTGCTCAAAACGGTAGCTACAACAATGCAGTTTTAAAACGTTGTTTGCTTGAAAACCAAAACCATTTCCAAATCATCTCCACATGCTTCAACACATAACAACATGCATTTACCTTCACGTGCATTTATCGAATGCAACCACAAGCCATAGGCTTACCACATGCTCATTCTCATAACGCAAGCAAAGTAAACAACAATGCATAAGCATAAAAGAAGAAATCAACAACATGCTTAACATGAGAATTAAAGCATCATGGGTATATTGACATTCATCGTTTTTACTCAGATATGCGGATAGTTTTTCCTCAAACCACTAGACACTTCCGGTGGAATCTCACATCACCGTACTCACTCGTCTAGCAAAACATAACATCCGATGGAATCTCACATCACCGTACTCCTTCTTAGTGGAATCTAGCATCACTAAGGCCACGCGCGACTTTTACCTTGAGTGCACTCTAATCCTATTGATCGATCAATTATATCCGGTAACAACTCAACACGTGTCAATATACTCATTCACAACCACAATCATTACCGATGCTTGAACCACTTACCATGTCCAAACTTCTATGCAAAGCATGTACTCACAATGCAAGTATAAAAACAAGTCATAAGTCTCAACATGTATAACAATGCAAACTAACACATTATCAACATGTAACCCCCTTGTCCCGGTCTGGCCAGATGACCGGTCCGAGTGGGCCACACGGGGAAAACCGAAGTGAAACCCGCTAAGGCTCCCCTTCGGTTAGCAACCCTATTTTTTATATCTTTTCTAGATGCCTTTATTAAATCCTATGTGATAGAACGCGCAACGAACAACACGGATATAGGAACCCACGAGACATGCAGTTAAACAGCCCAAATTTCCCCTTTTAAGCAGGCCGTATCGATACACCTACAAAGGGTATCGATACGCCTTGACCAAGGTCAACCCTTACAGTCAACTCAGGAAGACGATATCGATACAGCCCTTGGGCGTATCGATACGCCCTTCTCGGTCAACACCCCGTGGTCAATGAAGTAGGACCGTATCGATACTTACCCACTTCTCAGGATTCGAGAGAGTTGAGGGGGTATCGATACACTCCCGTGTATTGATACGCCCAGCACAATCTGAATTCCAAAGAGTTGGGACCGTATCGATAGACCCCCGTGTATCGATACGCCCAGCTAAAACTGTGGCCTTTTGGCAAGGCCGTATCGATACAGCTCTTAGGCGTACCGATACGCCCTGCACTGCAATTCCACAAATTTTAACTAAACGACCTTAACCACGACTCTAGATGCATTTTTGGACTTCCCTAAGCTCATACAAAAATACATACATCAAAACTACAACCAAGAATTAGCATACGAGGCATTGAATCTAACAAGGACCATACAAATCAAAGATTTCATGCAATTCCACAAAAAGAGCATACTTAGCAAGCATATGGCCCTATACACAAGATAGTCAAACCTAGGGCATACATAGGCCAACAACATACACTTTTAGGCACATTCAAATAAGCAACATGATAAGCATAGTCCACAATCAATGAAACAAAAGCAAACACATCCATGAGTTTAACATGCTCAAAACACAATCACCTAAGGAGTTTGACACCAACTCCTAAAACTCTATACCTCATCATTTAGGCATTATTACAAAAGACAAATCATACTTGTGTTAGCTTGAGAACTCCAAAAGCTCCTCCCTCGCCCGCTTGCCTCTCGAACTCTAACGATCTACATGTTGGAAACAAAGAGAGCGTAAGCTAACTAGCTTAGTGAGTGAGCCTCTACAATCCACAACATGAAGTTTTCCAAAACACATTTTATATGCAAGAAAAGCAATGGATGCACGAAGTGTCTATCTCCACAACAACACAGGGTTTGCACAAACATAACCAACATATACACACACGGTGGGACTACACATCACCGTTTCGACTAGTAGATTTCCAATGGGACTACACATCAAAGTACTTTCCTACTAGTCACTACCGGTGGGACTACACATCACCGTAGTTTAGACCACCATCACATGAGGCATGACTTCAACTTGACTACACATTAACAACTTAAAATGTACATGATAATCATAACATATAATCATTCATCCATCACAACAACATAGGAGTAGAGAAGCTTACACTCGGGTTTAGGTGAACCCTCAAGGTCCCACCCAAACCCCCAAAGGTTCCATATCGTGCACAATGCAAAGATCAATAATTCTACTCACCGTTGTTACCCAAGTGAAGACCGAAGACCAAGCTTAAGACTCCGAAATCCCTGGATTTGTCTCCGAAGTTTCACCAACCAAATTTCTTGCTTCTAAACATTCCAACACAAAGTAAACAATCCCAAATCAGCCCACATTCCAAAATAGTCAACCCGGATTACATATCAAACACAAGACATCCAAAATTCCATTGAAAACAAACCCAAAATCCATATTCTCGAGCAGCCCCTAAGCACACCTTAAATCCAATGATTCAGGTCAAGACTCTAATCAATTCAGGTCTTCATCTTTTTGGATAATAATACGAACCTCCCTCTTTCTCTCATCTTTTTGTTATTTTATTCTTATTCGTTATCTTATTTCTAACACGTTATCAGCACAAGACTCTAATCAATTCAGGTCTTCATCTTTTGAATTCAAAAGAAATTACTGGAAATAATTCGATTATATGATAAACCAAAGATAAGTTTTCCCCTTATTTTTATAGTTACTTATTCTCTTTCTCTTATATTAAGGATGGTGTACTTCGATCCATTATTCCTCTGTTTGGTTATTATACTAGTGGCAAATGATCGGTGCAAACTAGATCAATATCCTTATTGACGGTGTAAGTGGTAATTAATTGTGATTGAGCTTGATTTCATTGTTCCAAGTTTTGGTATATCATTTAAGGTATCTTCATATATTATTTTATATTTAATTCTTTATTACACTTGGTAATTTAATTTGGTTAATAAATAGTAAGAGATTAAAATTTAAAAGACAAGAGCTGTTGAATTTAAGAAAAAACAAGTTTGGTCGCCAAAGTTCGTCTACCAGCCGCCAGAATCTTCTGATATCTCATATATGATGCCAGTGAATCCATATGGTCTTCGTGATTGACGAAAAGATATGGTTTGATCTCTGTTACCTTTGTTCATGGATTTCACCAATCACATCAGATTCCTTTGCTTTTTGATTCTCTTTGCACAGGTTATCCCTACTATATATCTCTGTCGTCTGACACGTCTCGATGCATCTGTCTATTGACACGTCTTCAAAAGTTCTCCCTTAATCATGACTGATGTTTCATCCTGCCTTGCCAATATGTCCATTGAGGAAAAGGAAGATGAAGCTATTCCGATTGAGGCTGATCATCAGCCCTCCATCACCAGTTTTCTTAACTGTTTCGTGGGACTCTTTCTTACCTCAAGCGTGATTCATTTCGAATCAATGAAAAATATGCTCGCTAATGTCTGGAGACCCCTAGGTGGTATCTCTGTCACGGATTTAGGAGAGCGAAGATTTTTGTTCCGGTTATTCCACGTCGTGGATGTTGAGAGAATTGACAACGGCAGCCCATGGTTTTTCAATGGTCATATTCTAATTCTACACCGCCTCCAACCTGGAGAAGATCCAATGACTGCCCCTCTTAGCCTCATCAAATTATGGGTCCTTATTCATGACTTACCTATCGGCTTTATGTCTTTACCGGTGGCAAAACAATTGGGTGATTTTACTGGCAAATTCCCGGAATATGAGGCCAATCCTAATCCTTTTAATTTCCAAAGGATTATGAGGATAAGGGTATGGCTTGATTCATCTTTGCCGTTGAAAAGAAGGAAAAAACTAGCTCTGAAGAATGGATCTCAAGTCTTTGCTAAATTCCAATACGAGAAGATTCGAACTTTTTGTTTCCTCTGTGGGCGGTTAGGCCATGCGGAAAATCTTTGCCCAGCTCGATTAATTTTGGCCCCTGAAAAAATTGTTTTCAATTGGGACATCTCTCTCCGTGCTCCTCCATGCAGGGCGGTGCAAAGCAGTATCTGGCTTCGCGACGAACCGGAAACAACCAACAACAATTGGGGCAATATCACTGGCACTCCACAAGCAGTCAATCAGAGTAATTTCAGAGACAGATTGCTAGCTCAATTTGGGGGAGTCAATTTTGGTAATCATTTCTTTTCGAAAGTATCAGATGTGGTTAATGTGGATGGAACCCAACTTCAGCAAAACACAATAATATCTCCAGATGGATCTCCTTCACCCCTTCCAATATTGGATGTTCAAATGGGCCTTGAAAATGAAGACAACCCAATTGAGCAAACTGATGGAAATAAACGCCCAAGGAAAATCAACACTCAAATTGATGTTTCTACTTCGGTGGATTCAGGTTTTGACCATAAGAACTCCTATGTGGGGTCTTCTTCGAATTTATCGGCCGGCTTGATGGATTAGGCCCGCCGGGAGAAATGAAACTCCTCAGCTGGAATGTCCGGGGATTGGGTAAACCCCGGACCATTCGCCGTCTCCGACATATGTTACGAGACATAAACCCAAGTGTTATTTTCCTTATTAAAACAAAATTGAATGATAATAAAATGGAGAATATACGCCGTTATTTGGGTTACCCGAATGGTATCGAAGTTAGTTCAATTGGCCTAGTGGTGGACTAGCTCTCTGTTGGAAAAATAATTGTTCTGTTTCACTTCGCTCATTCTCTTCACGCCATATTGATTTCATCTTAGATAATGACTCGAATGGACAGACTTGGCATTGTACAGGTTTTTATGGAGCACCTGAGGAATCAAACCGTATAGACTCCTGGAATCTACTAAGGCAGCTTAACAATTGCCCTGAACTACCTTGGTTAGCTATCGGAGATTTCAACAAAATCCTTTATGCTTCAGAGAAACAAGGTGGCAGGATCCGAAGCTCTAGACAGATGAATAATTTTCGAGAGGCTCTTGCAGACTGTTCTCTCTCGGATATGGGTTTTTGTGGAACTTGGTACACTTGGCAAAAGGGGAGACTCTCTACAAACAATATCCGCGAACATTTGGATCGTGGTGTGGCTTCGCCTGAATGGTTCGATCTCTTCCCCGACTTTAAACTCTCCCACCTGGTCCATTCCTTTTCCGATCACTGTCCATTACTTCTTGATACCAATTCTGAGAGCCATGCTAATCGCCATTCGCCCTTTCGCTTCGAGGCTTCTTGGCTCCTTGAAGATTCTTGTGAGCGTGAAGTTAGGAAGTTATGGGGTGACTCTACAGATCATGTCCTAGTCAAGCTCAACAGTGTTAAAGATGGACTAGAACAATGGTTTAAGAGACTAAAAAAGGAAAAGAAATTAACGATCAATGATCTTAAAAAAAGACTTTTCGATCTGGCTAAAAAGGACCCTTCTGATGATACCCTTCAGGAAGTTCTAGAAACTCAACTATTCTTGAATATGGAGATGGAAAAGGAAGAGATTTACTGGGAACAGAGAGCAAGAGTAAATTGGCTGAAAAATGGTGATCGAAATACTGCTTTTTTTCACAAATCTGCTTCTCAAAGACGGAAAAACAACAAAGTCTCAAAACTCACAAATAGCCTTGGTACAATTGTTGATGATAACCAGGAAATGTTAAAAGTGGCCACAGACTATTTTAGAGATCTTTTCCACTCTCAAGGCTCCACTTCGTTTGATACCATTCTTGAAGGTATTAACAGCTGCATCACTCCAGAAATGAGTTCTGATCACGATAGAGATTTTGAGGAAGGGGAAATTCTTAAAGCAATTAAATCGATGAGCCCGTTGAAAGCATGTGGGGCTGATGGTCTGGGCGCAATTTTCTATCAGAGATTTTGGCATATTATTGGTAAGGAAATCACTCTTTTCTGCACAGACCTTGTCAATGGTAAGGAAGATTTTTCTTGCATAAATCATACGCACATTGCTTTAATCCCTAAAGTCAAGGATCCTTCCTCCATGAATCAATTCCGACCTATAAGCTTATGCAACGTTCTCTATAAAATAGTTGCTAAAGTCATAGCTAATAGACTGCAGGAAGTGCTACACCTCTGTGTCGATGAAGCACAGAGTGCTTTTATTCCTGGGAGACTTATTTCGGACAACATAGTTGCTGCATATGAAACTCTCCACTCTATGCAGAATAGACGTTCGGGAAGGAAAGGTTTTTTTTTGCGCTAAAGCTCGATATGAGCAAAGCCTATGACCGGGTTGAATGGAGTTTTCTTAAGGCTATAATGCATTGTATGGGCTTCTCCCAAGTTTGGATAACTCGCATTCTGAATTGCATGTCATCAGTATCCTATTCCGTAATTCTAAATGGCACTATTGGTGAACATTTGAAGCCCAGCAGAGGTTTAAGGCAAGGAGATCCTTTAAGTCCTTACCTCTTTCTCCTTTGCAGCGAGGGTCTCTCCTCCCTTCTACGTTCAAGTTCTCTTAACGATAGCCTAATTGGAATCAAAATTACAAGAGAATCTCCCAGAATCTCCCATCTTCTCTTTGTAGATGATTGTCTCATTTTTGGAGATGCAAGTGCAACGGGAGCCATCACTATAAAAAATATCCTCCAAGATTATGCAGTAGCCTCGGGTCAACTTGTTAATTATGCAAAATCTGGTGTTTTCTTCAGTTCAAATGTTATTGATTCTAACAAACATGATGTGCAGAACATTCTGGGAGTTCCACCCACCACAAACTTAGAGAAATATCTGGGTCTCCCTGTAATTATTGGAAGAAACAAGAAAGCCTCTTTCTCCAATATTAAAGACAGATTCAACAACTACACAGATGGATGGAGTACTAAATTCCTCTCTGCTGGAGGTAAACAAATTTTCATCAAGTCTGTTCTTCAATCTTTGCCTATGTATGCTATGTCATGCTTTGTTTTGCCTAAGTCTTTGTGCAAAGAACTAGAAGCAATCACAGCAAGATTCTAGTGGCAAAAATCGAAAGAAAATAGAGGTATTCACTGGTGCGACTGGTCTACACTATGCCAACTAAAAGAATCTGGTGGTATGGGTTTTCGAGATCTAAGCAAGTTCAACATTGCCCTTCTAGCAAAACAAGGCTGGCGTCTCGTAGCTAATCCTTCTTCTCTAGTTGGAAGAATCCTAAAAGCTAAATATTTTAGAAATTCCACCTTTCTCGAAACAAGGCTTGGCACTCGTCCTTCTCTGATCTGGAAGAGTATATGGAGCGCAAAAGGTTTACTCGTTTCAGGCCTCAAATGGAAAGTGGGTTCAGGTACAAAGATTTAAATTTGGGAGAACAATTGGCTTCCTGACTCTTCTAATCCTAAGATCACTTCCCCTAGAAGAAGCGATGTTCTTATGGTCTCTGATTTAATCAAGACAGACTGTAATGAATGGGATGAATCTCTAGTTACTAGCATTTTCAACACGAGAGATGCGGGCTTGATTTTTCAAATCGAACTCCCAAGAAGGAAAGAAGCAGATTTTCAAGCATGGTCAAAAGAATTATCAGGAGTCTATTCAGTTCGAAGTGGCTACAAGAAATTGATTTCTAACACCAGTAATATATCTTCAGAACCTATCTACAAGCAAATATGGCAAATTCAGTGTCCCTCTAAAGTGAACATATGCCTATGGAAATTTGTGAATAACCTTCTACCTACGAAACAGAACATGTGTTTCAGGAGAGTTACTCATGATTCACTGTGCATCAGAGGTGATTCTATCCTAGAATCTAGAGAACACATAGCTAGAGATTGTCAGTTTACTCAAGAAATCTGGAGAGAACTACGCATCAATTGGCCTCAGCAAAAAAATTATCTCAATTTCAAAGAATGGCTAGCCTGACTATTTGCTAATCTATCGAAATCAAAACACATAATTGTTGCAATCACAATTTGGTCCATCTGGTACTCCCGAAACAAATTATACCATGAAGGGAAAAAACAAACCCTCTCTGAAGTTCTTACTTTTATCCAAAGCTATGAAAATGAGTTGAATTCTATTCCCAAAAGTTCACCTCAATCCTTGCCTGGAATTAACGCGATCTGGAAACCTCCCACAGCACCAATGGTTAAGATCAACTTTGATGCTAGCTACAAGAATACAGAGCAAAGGTCATGTTCAGGCATCATTATCAGAGATAATCGAGGACGGGTTCTAGGCGCATGTTACCGGCAAAATTCTGGAATTTCTAACCCCTTTCATGCTGAAGCTTTGGTAGCTACCCAAGGTCTCCAATTTGCGTCTGATATGGGTTTCCCCCAAATTACCCTGGAAGGAGATGCTCGCTCCATCATCGACAAACTCCAAAGCCCTAACCACGACTACTCTGAGATTAGTGCACAAATTAGTAACGGAAAGCTTCTGGGGAAAAATTTTTCCCGTTGCAAATTTAATTTTGTGCACCGGAATGCAAATAAAGTGGCGCATACCTTAGCGCAGTTGGGTATTGCCGCATCCCAGGACGCCGACTGGTTCAAAGAAGTTCCAGAAGAAATTTCCAGAATCGTCGAAGAAGATAGACGATATGTTGTTCCGATTTAGGCTCGGAGCGGTCCTGCTTTTTGAGACCGGGGTTTCATCTTCATCTTCTCCCCGATTTTCTGTCGATTCTCCATCCGTTCCTCATCTTTCTCCTCCGTTTGCATGGAGTCGACCCGGCCGGCTGTTTCTTTTTGCTTAGTTTGTGTCTTTTGAGTTCTTTATGTGCTTTATGTCTTTTCATTTTTTATTGTAACCTTTTTTCAATAAATACAGTCGGTACTATTTTCAAAAAAAAAATTGGTTAATAAATTTATTATGTTTTTTCTCGAGTGAATAGAAGACATGACGATTTGGTAAATTCATCATAATTTTAGATAAGTATATTTCTTTTATGTTAGGTGATTGCTATATTTTTATTTATTATGATATGTGGATTATTTCATGCCATGAATTCTTTGAATTTGATCGATAATATGCTGATACATTCTCTTTTATAAATAAATCATGACTACTCATAATCCCGTTTATATGTACGATTGTATGACCTCAATAAATGATAAACAAATCGAAGAAAAATAGGAACTAGTTTTGGTATTCATGTTTGACAACATCTTTAATAATGATATTTTAATATTATTGATAATATTGTTCGTTGTAAATATTAATTTGATAGATGTTGGTCGATAAAGTGACACTAGTAATAAGGTTTCTCCTTATTAGTTCAAATTTATTCATTTTACTCATAACATGTTTATTTGGTGTACTATGTTCGAATAATTTTGAAACCAATTAAAAAAATGATCTAGTCCCTCATTGTTATATTTACATCATATTGTAATTAAAGATCAATATTTATTTATTGATGATCATTGATGTTTTAACAATGTTTTGAGTTTTACATGATATGTTTAAATGGCGTGGTAAGAGACATGACGTAAAGAAATTATGAGAAGCTTCTTGGTCATTTTCTATGTCTTCATTATCCTCGAGAGGAAAATCAATATCGGTAAACTCTATTTTTATTTTTATTCTTTAAATTATTATTTTAAAGTACGATAAATCATGATGATTTTGCTCGAAGGCAATATTTCTTCTATGTCGAGAAAAAATCGACTATAGACTTCTCCCAAGTTCATGTTACAAAAATTCATCTTGACAAGAATTTCCGTAGGAGGCACTCCCTGAAGTGAATGCAAAGCATGATGTTTATTCCATGCGATTATCAATGATGGGGCATTCCCTGAAGTGAATGCAAGCATGATGTTTATTCCATGCGATTATTGGATCTGTTTCATTCCCTGAAGTGAATGCAAACATAGTAAATCATGTTGTCACTAGATTTTCACCCACCATTATTAAATAATATAAAATAATTTTAAATAAAAAACCTTTTTTCCATTAAAATAATAAAAAGCCCACCCCTTCTAAAATAAATTAAACAACAACAACAACAAAAAACTCATTCCCAAAGGCCCATTTTGTAAAACCCAATTCAAAAAATAAGCCCACATTTAAGAGGAAAAAACCATTTGAGTAAATAATAATAATAAACAAATAAGTAATATATAATAGTAATAAATGTAGAAAAGGGGAAGTAAAATGAAAGCAAAAAATAATAATAAATGAAAAAACAGCAACAAAAAATAGCAAATAAATAAATAAAGGGAACCATCGCGCGTCACGTGCCTAGCGCGAGTGCCGCACCCGCGCGGGCTGGTTTCCTAAAACTCTGGTTCAACGCTCTTCTTGGAGTCGATCGTCGTCCACCGTCCACAGCTATTGTCGCCGTAGGTGTCGGTCGACGCGTCTCGACGTTGCCAACCCGATGGCATCAACGCCGCTCGCTGCTGTCCATTGTAGCTGCCGGAATCTGCAAAAAATAGAGAAAAGTGGTCAAAACCTAGGCTCGAATCAAGGGAAAATTCGATCCTGAATTCGAACCAAATCGGGATATTCTTGAGGGATTTTCCGAGGATCAAGCCTTGTGTCAGATTGAGGCTTCAATTTGGGGATTAAATCTCGATTTGGCATGAATTTTAAGCTGGAAATTCAATTATAAAAACCCGCTAAAGCCCATTGTTCATCACACTTGAAAAAGAAAAAAAAAGCTTAAAAAGGAATTCCGAAAATTCTTAAAAAAAATTCTCTAAAGGTTGCTGGAAAATTTTGGGTGGAGTTCGAGTTTGGGGGCAATTTTCAGGAAGCAATTGGGTGCGTTTCGAGAAGTTCATATTCGAGTTCTTCGCTCTTCTTTTCGGTAAAATTCCTCTCGTTTCTTTTATTCTTTAGTATTTTTCATACTTGTTCTTGGTGTAATTTTTTTGTGTTTGTGTTTGTGTGAATATTAGGTTGTGTTCATTGAAGTTGGAAAATCGTTTCACGATTCCGGTAATGTTTTCATTCTAAATTTTCGATTAATTTTTAGTTTAATCTTTAAAAGAACTTGCATGCTTAAAAATGTTGTTTAGGAGTTTTTGATCTTTAGAAATAAAATATTTGAACCTTAAAAAGTGTTATTTTTAAATCTAGGAATAAAAATGAATTAATTTTGTTTTTAATTAAAAAACTAAACTTAAGGGATTTAATTAGAAAATAATAATTCATGAGTGGAAATAATAAAAGGGCATAATTTGTAGAAAAAATAATAAAAAAAGTTTTCTTGAAATATTGTTTTAATAATAAAGGTGGTTAAGTTTTTTTTAAAAGAAAAAGTAAATAAGGGCATTTTTTAAAAGTAAGTAATAAGTTTTCAAAAAAAGAGAAAATAAATTTTGAAAAGGGTTTTTAATAAAAGTTTAGAGTTTTAGGAGAAATAAGGTTTTAAAAAAAGCATAAAGGGAAAAAAATCTTTTTTTTTTAAAAAATAAGGTTTATTATAAAAGTCATATTTTAAAGAAAAACCTTTTGAAAAAAATGAAAAGAAGTCTTTAAAAAAATAAAAAGAAGTCCTAAAAGAAAAATTCTATTTGAAATGGAAATAAAAAAGAATAAAAGATGAAAAAAAACTAAAAATGTAAAAATGGTAAAAGAAGGGTCTTGGTTTTAAAAGTAAAAAATAATAAGTTTTTTTTTTAAAGAAACAATAAACATTAAAAAAACCAAAGGAAAAAATTAAGTTTCTTGTTTGTTCTTTAGAAATAGGTCAAAGCTTAGGACTAGGTTCTAAAAGCTTAGATAGAGACATGCTTGAAGAAAATTTACTTCACAAAAATAAGACACACTTAAGCAACCTTAAACCTTTAATTAGGAATAAAAGACTTAGACATTTTTTAGGATTTTTAAATAATTAAATTTAGAATAAATATAAAAAGCTCAACATATTGAATTTTTATGTTACTTGAAAAGTGAAATTAATTTAATGTGGTGTCTTATCAAACGGGATTGACGGGTTAGTGTCAGAAATGTTGGCGGTGATTAAAGTTCATCTCCCGGACGATAAGGCCGTTAAAATAGACTGATATTAATTAAACAAAAAAATGAAGTCGAACTTTCGTGAACTTACAAATTCCAATTTTGAAAACGGTTTTAAAATCAATTAGGTACCAATTTTGGGCGTCGTGGGGGTGCTAACCCTTCCCCACGCGTAAGTGACCCCCGAACTTGTTTTATGATTTTCGTAGACCAAAACCATTGTTTTATTAAAACAAAACGTCTTATTTAAATAACCCCGTTTTAAAGTGATCCAATCACACTTTTCAAAAAGATTGGTGGCGACTCTGTGTTTTTTTTAAGTTTTCCAAAAAGTCGAAGCCCTACCAAAAGAATGGTTGCGACAGCTTGGCGACTCCGTTGGGTATGTGTTTTTGTTTTTAAAATAAAAACAAAAGAGGGTCAGGCCACAAAATTGATTTTAAATGGTTTTCAAAAAAAGTTTTTTAAAAAATATGGAATTTACAAGTTCACAATAGGTTTAATTTATTTGTCTGTTTAAGTGAATATAATTCTATTTTACGCATTTAAGACTTAATTCCAAGCTCTATACCCGAGCTTTGTCTTGTTCGTTTAAGTGGGGGGAACACGCTTCGCTCATGTAAGAATATTGATTCTTCGTATGATCCTAGAAAGTACCTTCAGGACTCATTCCCTTTGTCTTCGTAAGGATATTGATTCTTCGAGAAGGCATCGATGGTGAGTCCTCATGAGTTGAACTCGATTCGTTTGAAGCCTGTGATGGGTGAGAATCGATGGCCTTGCTACCCTTAGTAGGGGACAACATGGACAACTCGGGTACCCTTTTAGAACCGAACCAAGTTTGAGAATTTAGATCCTACACCAATAGAGCCATGCAGAAAGCCTAGGGTGTTGAGTCTGGTTAAAGTCGCAGGAATAATCCGTGGAGACATGTCTTGGAATGTTGGAATTGCTGCCCAGAGTTATTATGCAATTAAATTATTTTGGATCTTTTAGGTTTTATTCCTGTTAAAAGAATACCAACCTTTTTTTTGTGTGTGTAAGTTGTGTTTTTTTGTGGCATATTTATTTTTTGCATGCATCCCATATTTGGAGGGGGTCGTTTCAAAAGCATGTTGCTCGATCAGAAAAAGCTTCTGCCATGGATGGAAGGTGTCTAAAAGAAGAAGACCATGCAGATGTATGTCACCAATCTGAGGCCCACCAGAAAGAATTGAGAATTTGACGAGTAATCACGTAAAGGAAAACATCGAGGTATGCTCACATCAGCGCCAAGCGAAATACCATAAGACACAAGTGCTATAGGACTGTAACACCCCGAAATTCGGTCTGGTCAGAATTCATTTCCGATGATCGGAAATTTCCACATTGATGAAGCTTAAAGATTTCACCGACTAGTTAATTATTATTATGGAACCCTAAATAGGCTTTAAACATCGGATTTGAATTCTATTAAGTAATATTAACCATTTAGTGGCTAAAATTGAAGAATTATAAGTTGGAGGGTAAAGTTATAAAGGTATGAAAAGTGAGGGGCTAATCATGCAATTAGCCCACTTTGAATTAAAATCTCCAACACGTGGAGTCATCAGATAACTTTCCTTCAAGTGAAGGAAAGTCTAGAATTGAAAATTGAATGCTAAAGGTATTAAGAAGCTTACCCGAGACTATCTTTAAGCTAGCACCTCTCACTCCTTTCATCATCTTCTTCACCTAAGCACACACCTCCATTGGTGGAAATCTAAGCTTGTTATTTCGTCACTTTAACGATATCGAAACGTTGTTATTGGTCGGGTAAGCTATATTCCTCATTCAATTAATTGATTCCAAGGATATTTTGAGTGTAATCTAAGCTAGGTTTTGGCTATCCATGGATATCTTCTTGTTACCATCTTTATTAAAGTTGGACCTTGATTTCGATATTCCTATGTTGATTTTGATGTTGAAACATCAATTCTAATAAGTTCCTATTAATCTTTCTATCTCAAGAAGGAGAGAAAGAAGTATCACCATCTCCGTCACAAGCTAGGAATAAAGGAATCGCTATCTGAGAGCCTTGAAGCTTCGGATTGTTAAGGTAAGTGTAGTCGGAGTCTCGGGTTTAGGCGAAAGGCTTTCCCGGATCATTATTTGATATGTTAGATCATTTCGCTAACAGTGTTATTGAAGCAAATGCATTGGATGTTAAATCGGACACTTTGGTAAGTGTCGGTAAGTTACCATTTACATGGATTATGTTTGTTGTGCATTGTCATTGATATAAGCATTGTTATGAGATCATTGCATTGAATCATCAGACATGAATATTGACAACAATCCTTAAGATATTGATGTTGAAATATATGTTTGTCAAACATTGATTACATTGAAATTGTGAAACATGGATATATTATTGATCTTTGAAATGAACAAGTATATTGTGACCTTGGATTGGAATGGACTCGGGATACAATTGGCATGCTATAGATTTCATGAGGTCAGTGTACGGGTGGACTACGATCCTAAGGCTACGACCTATATTGATATGGCGAGGCGGAGGGATGTGTATTGTTATTGGTCACTTTGGCGAGACGGAGGGATTAGACCATTCATTGATTTGGCGAGGCGTAGGAATTCGTGTATCCACGATCTTAATTCAATCCAAGGAATTATGAATGAAAAAGAAACATGTTATTTACTTTATGCATTGATAAATGACATTGATCATGTTAATATGAATTTATGTATCATTGTAGCTAAGGTCTTCCATCATTTATGTTAGTAGTGACTACCTCACTAGGCAAGGTGTACCTAATGTGTCTTTCTTCATGTATTTTCAGGTTAAAGAGTTGTATGTTGGAAGATCGGATCGGCCACATGGACAAGTCACTATTGGTATACAAGTAATGTATTTATGTTTTCGAACTCCTAGGAAGGTGGCAAAGTAGTTAGACTAGTCAAATATGCTCGTTTTGTTGTGTTAGTGGCTTGCCCATTTTGTATTAAGGTCTATGGCCCTAAATGCCTATTTTGGTTTTGCTAATATTGCCTTAAATAAGCATATTTTTGCTAAAAGGTAAAAACGAAGTAAATGTACTCATATAGCCTTGAAAATTTTCATCTTAGTAGTTTATATCAATGGAATGTTGCGTATAAAGTTCCGTTGTAATTGGACATCGTGTGGTAGGGTAATTTTTATAAAAACCAGATAAAATCTGTCATTACAGGTCTCACCGTATCGAAACGGGTAATGACGTTTCGATACGGGTACCCTAACTTTGAACCTGAGATTAAAGGCATTCCAGAACGAAATGATGCCGTTTTGGAACATTTTGCCCTTGGAGACACCTGTTTCGATACAGGTTTCGAAACGATTTGCCACTAGTGACCCCTGTATTGATACAGGTTTCGGAACAGTCAAGTCAAGGACAATGTCGGTCAATGCGTTCCGATACAAGTCATGCCTGTATCGAAACAGTCTAAAGAGTTGGGTCAATTGGGTTGACTCTTGAGTACCCATTCCGAAACAACCTTTGGTGTTTCGAAACGGGGTTAGGTAAGTCTTTTATGGCACATTAGACAGTTTTAATTACTTTTGCAATTGAGTCACCGATTCTTGTGTAGTCAAATTGATAGTGCTAATGGCTTTTGAAATGAACGAAATTTGGTAAGTACAACCTTTTAGTAATAAACTTCACTTTGGCAAGGTCTATTTGTTAAGGGACCTCAAGTTTATTCTAATTTACAAATTAGTCCTAAATGTTTACAATAGTTGTAAAATGTCCTTTGGTTGATAATTATGTATGCTCTTTGATCTTTTGGAACGATGGGTGCTTTGGCTATATGATGGACAATAATTACTAAACGTTTATGAGTTAAAAATGAAAATTAATATCACTGTTTGTTGCTTTGTCTTCCGGTAACACACTTCGACTTGGTTCTCTTCTAGACCGGGAAAGGGGGTGTTACATTTGTGGTATCAGAGCTAGAGTTTAGTCGATTCTAGGACTAAAACAAAGTCTATTGTATTTTTATTGTGTTATTTGGCCACCCAGGAGTTTTATTTCGTATATATTGTGACTTATCGACTAATCCGATCTTTCATATAGATATGTTTGTGACAAATGAAGCTCATGTAGATGAGCAAACTGCTGGCTCCTCGACACATGGCGAGGACGTTAGGGGAGGGAATCCTCCAAATCTACCGCAACCACAGGACCCTCCTGTACAGGGTGCTGAGCCTAATGCACCTACTGCTTAGGCTGAATGTTATGAAAATATGACCAATATGTTTAAGCAGTTTATGACTGCAATGCAAGCGATACCACCAGTTTAGCCTACTCCTCCTATTGCTCAGTACGTTCGAGCCCATGTGGACAAATTAGCTTCACTCCGAGCTTATTCATTCCCTGGACATGATGATGACAATCCTAAAATAGCTGAATACTGGTTGGATAACACTCTACGCATCTTGAATAAACAACTGCAGTGTTCTGACAAACACAAGCTATAATATGCTATATTCGAGGCCTTAGCAAGGAAATGATAATGTTGATGGAATCTCATAACTCCATGTTGTGTGCATTGTCCACCGAATCCAAGAATGAACCTCAGATCTATGACATTGATACGGTAAATGAATTCCCAGATGTTTTCCCTGACGAGCTTCCAGGATTTCCCCCAACCCGTGAAGTGGAATTTGGTATTGAGGTGCAACCTGGGACAACTTCAGTTTCCATTCCACCATATCGAATGGCGGTTGTGGAGTTGAAGGAATTAAAAGCTCAAATTCAAGACCTTATGAACAAGGGTTTTATCCGACCGAGCTCTTCACCTTGGGGAGCTCCAGTTCTTTTTGTCAAGAAAAAGGATGGTTCGATGCATTTGTGCATTGATTATAGACAACTGAACAAAGTCACCATTAGGAATAAGTATCCTTTACCCAGGATAGACGACCTGTTCGATCAATTAAAAGATGCTTCTGTGTTCTCCAAGATTGATCTAAGGTCGGGTTACTATCAAATGAAAATCAAAGAGTGTGATCTACCCAAGATTGCCTTTCGTACAAGATATAGACATTACGAATTCTTAGTAATGCCTTTCAGACTAACGAATGCACCGACATCTTTCATGGATTTAATGAATCAGGTATTCAGACCCTATCTTGATAAATTCGATGTGGTGTTCATAGACAATATCTTAATTTATTCCAAGAATGAATCGGAACACCGAGACCACCTTCGTATTGTACTCCACACTCTGAGAGAGAAACGATTGTACGCGAAGTTTTCTAAGTGTGAATTCTGGCTCTCTGAAGTGGCCTTTCTGGGCATGTTGTATCAGCTTCGGGAATTCAGGTAGATCCGAAGAAAATTCAAGCTATTGTCGATTGGCATCCGCCAAAGAATGTTGGTGAAGTTCGAAGTTTTCTCGGGCTTTCTAGATATTACCATAGGTTCGTGAAAGGATTTTCAATGTTAGCTGCTCCTTTAACTAAATTGTTGAGGAAGGAGACGCCTTTTGTTTGGATCGAAGTCCAACAATGAAGCTTTGATCAGCTAAAGCAAGTCCTAACCCATGCACCTGTCTTGACCAAGCCTGAGTCTGGAAAAGACTATACAATTTACAATGATGCCTCACACCTTGGGTTAGGGTGCGTACGGATGCAAGAAGGTAGGGTTATTTCTTATGCTTCAAGGAAACTTAAGCCACATGAGATGAACTATCCCACCCATGACCTAGAATTGTCTGCAGTTGTCTTTGCATTAAAAATCTAGAGGCATTATCTCTACGGGGAGAAGTGCTATCTTTTCACTAACCACAAAAGTCTTAAATACTTGCTGACACAAAAGGGTTGAATCTACGATAATGGAGGTGGATGGAACTTCTTAAGGATTATGATTTAGTCATTGATTATCATTCGGGCAAGGCCAACGTTGTTGCTGATGCACTCAGCCACAAACCTCTGCCTGGTATGCATTGATCATGAAATTGAAGTTATAAGTTTGGTGAAGCATGTTAACTCAATTTTACATCGCTCTTTTGTAGCTCCGCGAGCAATCGACGCTCACTTCTGGCTTTGAAAGCACAACTGCCTTGTAGCTGAACTTCAAGTTCAGTCTACCATCATTTCTCGAATTAAGGACTTGCAAGAAAAAGATTCCGAACTCCAAGCCATTGTCTCTAAACTATCAGATAATCCTAACTTCAAAATTAATTCTGAAGGACTCTTATGTTTCACGATCAAGTTTGCGTACCAAATGATGAAACTCTCCGTACTGACATTCTTGCCGAAGCTCATTTGAGTTCTTTTTCCATTCACCCAGGGTCTGTGAAAATGTATAAAGATCTACGTGAACTATACTGGTGGCCAGGCATGAAGCAGGCTATTGTTGATTATATTTCCAAGTGCCTTACGTGTCAACGTGTTAAGGCAGAACATTGTGCCCCTATAGGACTCTTACAACCTATTGATCCACCGAAATGGAAATGGGAAAAAGATAACCATGGAATTTGTCAGTGGTCTACCGTTAACCCTTGCAAAGCATGATGATATTTGTGTTATTGTAGATCGGTTTACGAAGTCAGCTCATTTCATACTAGTTAGAATTGACTACGGTCTCCCTAAGCTAGCTGACTTATACATCAAGGAAGTGATCCGACTTCACGGAGTGCCTGAATCTATCATCTCTGATTGAGATCCTCAGTTTGCATCTCGGTTTTGGAGAACCTTACAAGGAGCTCTGGGCACCAGAGTCAATCTTAGCACAACCTTCCATCCTCAAACTGACGGTCAGTTAGAAAGAGTAATTCAAATTTTGGAAGACATGCTTCGGGCCTGTATTATCGACTTTCGCCGGGACTTGGGAGAAATCTCTACCTCTTGTCGAATTTGCTTATAATAATAGTTATCAAGCATCCATCCAAATGGCCCCGTAAGAAGCATTGTATGGTAGACGATGCAGAACTTCGTTGTGCTGGTTGGAGTTGGGTGAGGGCAGAGTGTTAGGCCCTGACTTGCTTCGTGAATCTGAGGAGCGAGTTACCATTATTCATGATCGTCTCAAGGCTGTCTTCGATCGGCAAAAAGCTTATGCTGACCTTAAAAGGAGAGACATTCAATATGAAGTCGGTAAGAAAGCCTTTCTCAAAGTGTCATCGTGGAAGAAAGTCTTGAGGTTTGGCAAGAAGGGAAAATTGAGCCCTCAGTTCATTGGACCTTTTGAGATTATTGAAAAGATTGGCCCAGTGGCATATTGACTTTTGCTACCTCCAGAATTGAGTAAAATTCACAATGTCTTTCATGTATTGATGATGCAGAAGTATCGGTCTAACCCCTCACACGTTGTGGAACCAGAATCGGTAGAATTACTGCCAAACCTATCCTATGAAGAAGAACCGGTTGAGATTCTTGCTAAGGAAGTCAAAAGGCTTCGTAACAAAGTTGTACCCTTAGTTAAAGTGCTTTGGAGAAGTCACACTCTCGAAGAAGCCACTTGGGAGCCTGAAGACACTATAAGAAAAAAATATTCGCATCTCTTCGGTTCAGGTAAAATTCGAGGACGATTTTTCTTAAGGAGGGAGAGTTGTAACTCCCCGAAATTCGGTCTGGTCGGAATTCATTTCCGATGATCGGAAATTTCCACATTGATGAAGCTTAAAGATTTCACCGACTAGTTAATTATTGTTATCAAACCCTAAATAGGCTTTAAACATCAGATTTGAATTCTATTAAGTAATATTAACCTTTTAATGACTAAAATGGAAGAATTATAAGTTGGAGAGTAAAGTTATAAAGGTATGAAAAGTGAGGGGCTAATCATACGATTAGCCCACTTTGAATTAAAATCTCCACCACGTGGAGTCATCAGATAACTTTCCTTCAAGTGAATGAAAGCTTGGAATTGAAAATATAAAGCAAAAGGTATTAAGAAGCTTACCCGAGACTATCTTTAAGCTAGCACCTCTCACTCATTTCATCATCTTCTTCACCTAAGCACACACCTCCATTGGTGGAAATCCAAGCTTGTTATTCGTCACTTTAACGATATCAAAACGTTGTTATTGGTCGGGTAAGCTATATTCCTCATTCAATTAAAGGATTCCATGGATATTTTGAGTGTAATCTAAGCCAGCGTTTTGGCTATCCATGGATATCTTCTTGTTCCCATCTTTATTTAAGTTGGACCTTGATTTCGATATTCCTATGTTGATTTTGATGTTGAAACATCAATTCTAATAAGTTCCTATTAATCTTTCTAGCTCAAGAAGGATAGAAAGAAGTATCACCATCTCCATCACAAGGTAGGAATAAAGGAATCGCTATCCGAGAGCCTTGAAGCTTTGGATTGTTAAAGTGAGTGTAGTTGGAGTCTCGGGTTTAGGCGAAAGGCCTTCCCGAATCATTATTTGATATGTTAGATTATTTCGCTAACAGTGTTATTGAAGCAAATGCATTAGAGGTTAAATCGGACACTTCGATAAGTGTTGGTAAGTTACCATTGACATGGATTATGTTCGTTGTGCACTGTCATTTATATAAGCATTGTCATGAGATCATTGCATTGAATCATCGGACATGAATATTGACAACAATCCTTAAGATATTGATGTTGAAATATATGTATGTCAAACATCGATTACATTGAAATTGTGAAACATGGATATATTATTGATCTTTGAAATGAACAAGTATATTGTGACCTTGGATTGGAATGGACTCGGGATACAATTGGCATGCCATAGAATTCATGAGGTTAGTGTAGGGTGGACTACGATCTTAAGGCTACGACCTATATTGATTTGGCGAGACGGAGGGATGTGTATTGTTATTGGTCACTTTGGTGAGGCGAAGGGATGTGTATTGTTATTGGTCACTTTGGCGAGGCCGAGGGATTAGACCATTCTATGATTTGGCGAGGCGTAGGAATTCGCGTATCCACGATCTTAATTCAATCCAAGGAATAATGAATGAAAAAGAAACATGTTATTTACTTTATGCATTGATAAATGGCATTGATCATGTTAATATGAATTTATGTATCATTGTAGCTAAAGCCTTCTATCATTTATGTTAGTAGTGACTACCTCACTAGGCAAGGTGTACTTAATGTGTCTTTCCTCATGCATTTTCAGGTTAAAGAGTTGTTCGTTGGAAGATCGGATCGGCCACAAGGATAAGTCACTATTAGTATACAAGTAATGTATTTATGTTTTCGAACTCCTAGGAAGGTGGCAAAGTAGTTAGACTAGTCAAATATGCTCATTTTGTTGTGTTAGTGGCTTGCCCATTTTGTATTAAGGTCTATGGCCCTAAATTCCTATTTTGGTTTTGCTAATATGGCCTTAAATATGCATATTTTTTTCTAAAAAGGTAAAAACGAAGTAAACGTACTCATATAGCCTTGAAAATTTGCATGCTAGTAGTTTATATTAATGGAATGTTGCGTATAAAGTTTCGTTGTAATTGGACATCGTCTGGTAGGGTAATTTTTATAAAAACCAGATAAAATCTATCATTATAGGTCTCACCGTATCGAAACAGGTAATGACGTTTCGATACGGGTACCCTAACTTTGAACCTAAGATTAAAGGCATTCTGAAATGAAATGATGCCATTTCGGAACATTTTGCCTATGGAGACCCTTGTTTCGATATAGGTTTCGAAACGATTTGCCACTAGTGACCCCTGTATCGATACAGGTTTCGAAACGGTCAAGTCAAGGTCAATGTCGGTCAATGCATTCCGATACAAGTCATGCCTGTATCGAAACAGTCTAAAGAGTTGGGTCAATAGGGTTGAATCTCGAGTACCCGTTTCGAAACAACATTTGGTGTTTCGAAACGGGGTTAGGTAAGTCTGTTATGGCACATTGGACAATTTTAATTATTTTTGCAATTGAGTTACCGATTCTTGTGGAGTCAAATTGAAAGTGCTAACGACTTTGGAAATGAATTTCACTTTGGCAAGGTCTATTTGTTAAGGGATCTCAAGTTTGTTCTAATTTACAAATTAGTCCTAAATGTTTATAATAGTTGTAAAATGAACCTTGGTTGATAATTATGTATGCTCTTTTATCTTTTTGAACGATGGGTGCTTTGGCTATATGATGGATAATAATTACAAAATGTTTATGATTTAAAAATGAAAATTAATATCACTGTTTGTTGCTTCGTCTTCCGGTAACACACTCCGACTTGGTTCTCTTCTAGACTAGGAAGGGGGGTGTTACAAGGACCACTTTGACGGTCCAACCAAGCAAGAATTTGAAAATGATCTTTGGTCTACTTGACTTAGGGGCAATATCAAAAGGACCCAAGAGCGAGACGAGTTCGGTAAGAGCATCACTTCCTAAATTGAAGACGTAGTAAAGCTTGTGGCATCAAGATGCTATATTTCTTCACCCCATGTCAGATCGACAAGGTGGGACCAAGGCTTCAAAGAGTGATTGAAGAAATGAGTTGTAACACCTTGGTTTTGTGTCTAGAAGATTCAGTAAGGTTTCGAGGTCCGAAAGACCGGTGTTGGGAGTTGTGGGTGAGTTCAAGGAAAGTGGTCTTCGGATGGTCGAAAAAAATATGAAATAATTTTATAAAAACCTTAATAATTATATATAAGGCTTTGGTAAAATCAATTTTGGAAAAACATTTTCCAAAACATGACATTTCAGTTTAGTGGCCAAAATGTAAAGATTGCAAAATTTGTTTTTAGTGATCATTTTGTAAAAGAGTCAAAACATAGAATCTTTAAGGAGTTAAATTGTTTGGGCCAATATAGTTATTTTCCCCTTTATTTTTGACTATTCAAATATTTTAAAAAAGGGTTTTATAATTAAAACTAAAAAGGGTTGATCATCTTTTTTCTCATTTTACGTCAAAAGCAAATTTTGAAGCTCTTCTCATTTTCTCTTCAGCCAAAAAACCATCTAGGCTTAATTTCTCAAAGGTAAATGATATTTCTTATTGATCTAATATTTTCAAAAGGTTTTCCTATCTTCTATCTCTAAAACCCATGCTTTATTCCTAATTTTCTAAAGTGTTCTTTACTAATCATGGGGGAAATACTATCATTGGAGGTGAGCGACGAAATTCTCCTCTGATGTAAGGTTCTTTATTAATATTCATATGTTTTTTATTCTTTTATTTAGTAAGGTTAATATTTTCTAAAAGGCTTCTAATGAAAATTTGGGTAAATATGGTAAAATGAGCTTTTGGGTGGGATCTTGATTTAGATCTTTCAATGCTGAGTTTGATGATGGTTATATCTTAGTTTTTGATGTGGAATAATGTTGAGATGATGGGTGAATGATAGAAATCCCGAATTTGGGTGTTGTGTTCAAGTTTGGTGGGTGTAAAAGTGTGTTTTTGGGTGAGTTTTGTGATCAATCAATAGCTGATGGTATTATGATGATGAGTTGATGTTTTTAGATTTTTATTCATGTGTTTTGATGATGTATAATGCTGGGTTTATGCTGGAGGCTGTCCGAGTTGAGTTTTATGATGTTTTCGGTTTGTTTCGACAATGTTTCGATAAGTGATTTGAATGAGTTGTTGAATCTCTATTTTCCAGCAAGTTAGAGTGTTAAAAATATTTCTAATCCCCTGTTTTGGGTTGGTTAGAAGTAGGGGTTGAAGATCTGGAATTGTTGGATACGTTTGTGGGCGAACCGGGAACCTAGAAAAGTGTTTCAGCTTGGTTTTGGTATTCGCTAGTGAGTGGAAATGTTTTTAACGCCTTAACAAGGTTAAAGAAGCATTTTGGGAGTTTGGGTTGTGCTGTTAGGCTAAACCAAGCTCAAGAGTAAGTTTTGAGTTATTTTGGTATTTTCGCCGTTTTACATGTTGATCATGTTTTGATCATGAGCATATCATTTTTAATGATGTTTTTCCACTGTTGTTATGCATCAATGCATGCTGATTTTGTCCCATGAGAATACCATGTGATTTATGAAAATGTTTCTTGAGTTCGTGCTAAGCATGGGCTTGTGTTTATGGTATTTGGGATGTGTTTGGGGAAGTGTTTAACCCGGTGTAAAATAGTGGAATGAGATGTTGCGATGAGTATATTGACACATGTGGATCTTTATATCAGATAGATTGATCGATCAATATGATATGAAGTGCATTGTATATATAAAATTCACGCGTGAGATAAATTCTTTGGTTTCACAATACGGTTTGTGCTATTGTGATGCGAGTGATAGTGGTTGTGCTATCACCAACTGGCAATGCGGGTTGTGGCATCCTGGCCGAAGTGAGATTGTGGTGAGGGTTGTTTCACCATGTAGCTTGATGGGGGTTGTGCCATCAAGGTGTCTGCTTATCCGAACAACATGTCAATGATGTCGGTATACTCATTCGCTTATGGTTTTGATATGAGCTTTGTAAACTCATATGGTTATGTTTATATGCTTGAAGCATGTGAGTTGAAATGGAGCCGATAGGTTTGGTTTGCATATGTGGTTAACATATGGTTTATGCATGTGTTGTGCCTATGGCATGTGTTGTTGCAATTGCTTATACTTGATTTAAGTATGGTATGTTTGAAAGGAAATGATTTGCAAAAGTGATTTTAAGAAATGATGTTGGTTTCCAAAATGAAGTTGGTTTTCAAAACTACATTGTTGTAGCTTGGTTTTGAGCCCCGCTCACTAAGCTTTGTAGCTTACTCTCTCTTTTTCAACAATGCAGATCCGTAGACTATCTTGGAAGGCAACAGTGCAAGGGAAGTGATCCAAGTGTCTGCTTCAAGCTCAAGTATGGTTTTGTTTAGATAGTAGTGTGTGTGGCAATGTGGATAGACCTTGTTTATGTTTTGGGAGTGTTTTGTAGACTCCTTGTGATGCGAGCATGTTTATTATGCCTTTGTTGGCCTGTTTATAGCTTGAGCATAATGGGTTTGGCTTTCTATCTTGTTTTTCTTAGTTCATGGTTTTTGATGTTTCTTATCTTGTCGCTTGTTAATCGTGAGTTAGTTCTCTTGTTGGTATGCTTATCTTGCTGATATCTTGTTGCATGTGTTGATTGGAACCAAGGGGAACAGTCTTGGAGATGCTTGGACTGTAGATTTTTCTGTTCTGCTGTAGGGTGTTTCGAAACATGCCTCAACGTTTCAAAACGACCCTTAAATTGGCCTTTGTGTTTCGGAACTGGTATCGAAACGGGCTTTGCAGTCGTAAAACGAGTCTAACCGTTTCGGAATGAAAGCTCTCTAGAATTTTAAATGTTAGACCCGTATCGATACCATCAGGAGTGTTTCGAAATGGGGGTCGTTGGAAGTTAGTTAAAAGCATCTTGAAGTTATTTTTCTTGCGTTTTGGTCCAAGCTTGATGTGTTATCAATTGAGTTTGATTGAGGGATTGTTTTGAGTTGCATTTCAGCATGAAAGTATGAAATGAGACTAATTTCAAAGTGATCACCTTAATTTCATCACAAGTCCCTGTTTTATGCTAGTTTTGAATTCTGGTCCCTGGTTGTTCGGTTGATCGTTCGGTGCTTGTCTTGTCGTGTTTTCTTCCGCTGTGTGTTCTTGAAATATAGGGTTTAATTCGAGCATCTAGAATAGATATTAATCAAAGCGTTTAGGGTTGCTAATCGGAGGCAAATCTCCAGATTTTTCTTCGGTTAGTCCCGTGTGATCTGCTTGATACGGTCTGGTGGTAAGGCCGGGTCGAGGGGATTACATGAGTGCTCAGACCAAGACGTATTCGTAGGACCTTCATCATCCAATGGAAGCTTCATCTAGAGCAACACCTTAATAGAATTGATGACCCTTCGCCTGCATTCATGCTTTTGCATACATACATTTGCTTCTATGCATTTGTTTTTTGTTTGTTTGCATTAAATAATGTTTTGATCATTGTATTCATACATGTATAAAACAGATTAATTTTGGAAAATTCCATTTAAGTAGTAAAAATCACGTGCAAACACGACTTGAGTCATGAACACTGAGGAATGATTGACAACTCTGGAAGCAAATCAGAAGAGCATCCATGATAAGCTTGAGAAAATGGAAAATGATCTGAAGAAAGAGATTGAGTTATCACACAGGAAAACAGTCAACCAAATCGCAGCCATGTTTGGGTGCAGAGACCCAAAAGCAGGAAAAGACACCAATACTTTGCCTCGGTTCTCGGGGATGGCTTTCATACATTAATGGATTCAAAAGGAAGTGTCTTTACCTAAAGTCAAGATCTCACCCCATTTTCTAGAATCTTCTGCTCGTACTAAATTAAAAGACAATACCGATAGGGTTCGTAGCCACAAGGTTTCTGACTTCAATGAAGAAACTTATAAGGAAAAGGTCGAGAAGAAATGGGAAGACTGCTACAAGAAGCTGGTGGAAATGATTAAATCTTATCAAGAAGGGAGCATTTATGGTGGCATGGATGCTAGAGATTTGAGTCTAGTTTTTGACCTGGTGGCTCCTCCAAAGTTCAAGGCCCCTGACTTTGAAAAGTATAACGGAACTACATGCCCATTGGCACATTTGACCATGTACTGTAGGAAAATGTCACCACACTTGGAAAATGAGAAATTACTGAATCATTGCTTCCAAGACAGTTTATCTGGGTCTGCTATCTGATGGTATGCTCAACTAAGTCGAGTCAACATATACACTTGGAGAGATCTGTCGAAAGCTTTCCTCAAACAATACGAGTATGTGACAGACATGGCCCCGAGCAGGATCACACCGCAGGATATGGAGCAAAAGCCCAATGAGAGCTTCCACCAATATACCTAGAGATGGTGATATATGGCAGCCCAAGTTCAACCTCCACTGTCACAAAATGAGGTTACTCCAATGTTTGTGGAGACTCTAAATGGTCCTTTGTAACACCCGGGTTTGGGGGTCGGGTGAAATTAAATTATTAAAATATAATTTTGGGTTTGTATCTTCAAAACAAATAAATTTATGTTGGGCTTGTTTTAAATTAAAACTCAAATAGCCATGGATTCCACACTATGGTAATAACCCATTTTCATTAAGGGTAAAAGTGACTTTTGGCTTTAAAAATAAATCAAACAATAAAAGATTTCTTTTTGCTCATCTTCTTCCCCCTCATCTTCAAAACTAACGACAACTTCCCCTCCCCTTCACTATCTACTATTCCATTTCCTTCTTGCTTCATCTTTTAAGACTTTTAAAAGGTAATTATGTTTTTGAGTTGTCCTCATCTTCCTCTTTCTCCCCATGTTTTTAGTTTTCAATGAAACCCATTATTTTGCATATTAGAGTTTTCAAGTTTTAAGTTAAAAATTCAAACTTTATGGTCTATTGTTAAAGCTTTTGAATTATTATTATTAAATATGTTATTGGTAGCCCAAATGGTCCAACATAGCTAATTTTCACGAAGTTTTATCAAGAAACTCGGATTTGGGTTTGAGTGCGGTTTTAGGGTGCTTTAAAATGGATTTTTGGGGCTGTTTAGGATAAGAACTTGAGGGCTGATGCTTAGGTTATGTTTAAAGGATGTTTTAGGAGTGTTGGATGTTGAATTTGATGTTGGAAATGGGAGTTCCTTGCTGGGTTTTATGGTTGCACGAAAATGTGGGTTTTGAGAGTGTTCTTGGCTTGATTTTGAGCTTGATTGGTGTTCTGAGTTTACAACACTGGTTTGTGTTTGTTTTGGTGATTAATATAGTGTATTTGATTGTTTAGAAACAAGAAATCGTGTCGGTGAAGCCTCACTTTCGAATCCGGAACTGTTGGGAGCTTGATCGGTTGTTTGCTTGTGTTTGGAAAGTCCGATGAGTGGTTCTTCGATTTTAAATTGGTTTTCAAAATGTTTGGTTCGAGCTTGTGGACCTAGGTCGGGCTTGGTAAACCCACCTAGAGTTGGGATTAGATTTGTAGTCTAATCTCGAGCTTTAGTTTAGACGACTTTGGTTTAACTTCTAAATGTTGTGTTATGCCTCATGTATTAATTGTGAATGATGTTGCTATGCATTTTGTGCATATGTGTTGTGATGAGGCATGATGATTGATTTATGCATTGTAATATGCACATGATTGATGAAATGTGAGTGCATGATGGTGGATCATGGTGTGTACGTGCTAAGCACGAAAATTGGTAAGAATGTTGTGAGGTTGAGCTATGAAATGAGTTAGTATTGGCACTAGTATGCTTGGGTACAAATGATCGATCATTAGGATGTTAGTGTGCACACGAGTGTTGAAATGCGCGCGTGGTCTTGGTGATGGTAGTCATTAAGATGGAGTACGGGTACGCTTGGAAATCTTCATTTATATTTTAGTCGGTGATGAGTGGAATCTCATCGACGGGGCTTGAGGATGAGTGGAATCCCCTCTGCGTGAAATGGTGATGAGTGTAATCCCACCGCGAGGTAATGTAAAGGTTGAGTTGTTGGATGTGAGTTCCAACGGTTGTTATCCGCGTATTCAGGTCATAACCAGGTGCCAACACGTTTTGTTAAATGTGTTTCCTTATGATTGTATTGTGGACATGTTGACCATGGCATGATAATTGATGTTATTTTCATGCGTTTCATATATTTGATTCATGTGGTTTCGAAGGTAAGGAAACATGCATTCTTCCTTGGTTTTGTTGCTCGTGCTTGGACCCTGCATTGTCGAGGTTTGTTTTATGAGCTTACCCTCACTAAGCTTTACGCTTACGCTCTCTTTTGTTCGACAATGCAAATCCTTAGTTTGTAGGTTGCTTGTGCAAGGAGAAAGGCCTCCAAGTGTGTTATCTTAACCTTCAAGTATGAACTTTTTAGTTAAAAGATGTAATAGATAAGCAATGAGGATTTGTGTATGTTGCTTGTGTTAAGGAGCTTGTTTAGACTCCTCTAGTATGTTGATGTTTGGTTATGGTATGTTCATGCCATGTATGTTGGCCTTGTGCCCTTATCATTATGCTTTTGTGTATGTTTGTCTAACGCATGAAACCTTGATATGCTATGTATGAATCTTTTGTTGAATTGATGCTTCCTTTCAATATATGGCCTTTTATTTATGTTGTGTGTTAAGCATGCTTGTTATAGGGTGCCTTGCATCTAGAGTTAATGCATGTTGGTTGTGGGAGGTCTTAGTTGGTGTTTTGAGGCAGCCTAGTGCCTTCAACAAGCTAAAACCAGTCTGCTCGCAGTAGGTGTATCGAAACGGTTGGTCCCGTTTCGATACGGTCCCCTTGTTTCAGGCCAAACGTTTCGATACGCGGGAGGGGCGTTTTGATACCATTTTGCTACTGGAAATCTGAGATTTTGACAAGAAATTGAGGGTATCGAAACGGTCCTAGGTGTTTCGAAACAGTCTTTGTAGCGTTGACCACGAGAAGTTGACCGATGAGGGCGTATCGATACGGTCTACAAGCGTTTCGATACGGTCTCCTCGGGTTGACTTTGGCCAGTTGACCTAGTCAAGACGTATCGATACACTCTCTGGGCGTATCGATACGACCTGCAGTTTAAGTTAAAATGGGATGTTTTTGGTATGCTGTTTGGGTTGATCGCCTCGCTTGTTGCTTCCGATGTTGTTGTTTCACATAGGACATAATAATGCATCTAGACAAGATAATAATAATGAAAAAGTTTTCTCGGGTTGTTAACCGAAGTGGATCCTTAACGGGTTTCACCTCGGATATCCCCGCGTGTGACCCACATAGACCGGTCGGACGCCCGGACCGGGACGAGGGGGTTACACTTGTTGGTATCAGAGCTTGAGGTTACTGTTGAGTGTGTAAAAGTTCTATTATTTACACCCTTTTTAACCCATATTTCTGCTGTATTCAAGCATCATTGCATTGCATTTAGGTTAGTTTTCAATAAAACATCACAATTATATAAAAGGCACGGATTCTACTAAAAGATGGTGTATTTTGCAGGTTGCTGCCATGGTTGACGATGGAGGCAGGCGCAGGGCAGATAAGCAGAAGAGCTAAACTGGACAAGTAGCCGAAGAAGACGATCCTGTCATGGACCTGTCGTGACAGCAAGGTGACAGCAACCTTATGAAGAGGAAAAGTAAAGTGGACCTCGATAGATAGAGAAAAATCTGCTCGTCTGTCGTGTGAAAGCTAAATATTTTTCCAAGCCCCGGATCAAAAGATATGTCAAGCCAAAGCTCAAGAAGAGGAATTTCCATAAAGCAAGGATGCGGCTGGAAAGTAGGAATCCTTAAGAGATTATGCATTTATTAGAATCTTACTTTTCATTAAAGTTGTAATCCTTGTTAACCTAGAATACTTGAGCCCAAAGCTTATATAAGGGCATAGATTTAACCTAGGAGGTATAATCCCACATCATACCCCATAACCGATTACCCCATAACCGAAACCAAAAACCCCTGCCGTTTACCTGTCACCGACATGTTCTAAATTCCCCTTAGGGCTACGGGTTGTTTTGTAAAGTAGTTGCAAGGATTGTTTTGTTTTAGGATTTTCCAAGTTCAATAAAATAAACTTCAAGTTCTCTTATTTTGGTTTTAATATCTTGCAAGAGCATCGGGAGAGCATTGTGAGGTTATCCATTTACTTAGCATCGGGAGAGTTAAGTATACGAAAGAGATAAGAGCGCGTTCTCTAGTTTATAGTTGAACCATCTCGTGCCTAGGGATAGGGCGAGGTTAAGTGGCTAAGGAAGAATTCATACACATCGGTGTTCATCCTTCGATTCACGCCGGGAGGTATCATCAAAGACGTGATCATTGACAAACTTGGACCTAGGGATAGGACAAGGCAAATCTGGTATTCTTGCCAAGCTTGAAGTACGGAGTTGGTGAGTCTGCTGCCGCGACAGCTAACGGACAGCCGCCGCGACAGGTGCTGTCGGCGACGGGCGCGACGACAGAACTAGAGTCCCTAAGCAATTCAATACCTGCACTACTGAGAAATTCAATACCAGCTCATTCTCTCTATCTTGATAACTCAATTCTTTTATTTGCGTTTTTACTTTATTATTCTCGTGACAACTCTCAAATATTTCTCTTTTCTTCGTGCAGTGAAGTTAGGTGAAGTCATTAGCCCAATCCCTGTGGAGACGATATCCGATACTTCGTATCACTTACTACTTGCGTCGTGTACACTTGCACTACAATTGCGATAGACTATTTTACACGCAACAAGTTTTTGGCGCCGTTGCCGGGGATTGGCAACATAACTACACCTTTCTTTTATTGCACTTTTTGTTTTTATTTTTATTTTCGTTTTTGTTTTTATTTATATTTTTCTTTAATTTTTCTTTTGTGTTTACAACTCTCGCTTTTCACAAGGTTTTCTGGTTTATGCGCAGATCTAAAAGAGGTGAAGATCCTGAATACCCATTAGATCCGGAGGTTGAACGTTCCTTCAATCTCAAGAAACAACTTCGCCGACTTTTAGACAGAAACGAATACCTTGAGGAACAACTAGAGCAGATGGCCCGTAATCCGCCCACTGGTGGAATTATACCGCCTGTCGGCGACCCGCCCGTGACAGATGGACGACGGTCATGTCGTGACAACATGCTGAACGATCATGTAGAACTGGAGACCACGCTGCCGGATATCGATGTTGATAACTTCGAGCTTAAACCTGTCATGTTTAGTATGATCAACAACACCGGACAGTTCAGTGGTTCTGCGACAGAAGATGCTAGGGAGCATCTCAAAACGTTCCAGGAGATCTGTGGTTTGTTTAGACTACCAGGAGTTAGTCCAGAGATACTGAGGCTTCGGTTATTTCCTCATTCATTGAGGGACAGAGCTAAAACTTGGTGGAATAAACTTACACCGGGTTCTATTATGACTTGGGCAGACTTAACTCGTGAATTTTTGTCTCGTTTTAATCCTTCACATTTAGCTGAGCGGTTACGTAACGAAATTGCTACTTTTCAACAGGAAGATGACGAGCCAATGCACGAGGCCTGGGACAGATTTACTACTCTTCTACGGAACTGCCCAATGCATGGATTTCCCGTCTGAAATCAGGTAACTAAGTTCTATAATGCTGCTAACTTACAAACTCGCATTCGAATTGATTCTGCAGCAAATGGACTATTATTGGATAAAGATCCGGATGAAGCGTTGCAAGTTCTGAAAAATCTGGCCAAGAATGAGGAGCAGTTTCCGACCGCGAGAAGAGGGGGTAAACGGGTACTTGCTGTCAAGGACTATGAGGCCGACAGCACTATGAAATCGCAGGTAGCATTCCTTACTAAAGCAATGAAAAAGTTATTGAATGATGATGAATTACAAGGATTTTCTGTCGAAGAAGTTTGTGCTACTTGTGAGGGAAATCATAGTAGGGATGAATGTCCAATAAATATAGAAGAGGGAAAATATGTTGGAAATTACAAGCCGAATTATAACTCCAACAACTACAACCCTAATTGGAGGAAGGATCCCAAATTTTCCTGGAGTAATCCTAACAATGCCCTGAATCCACAAGCACATCATCAGAATCAGGGGGTCCTAGATTGCTGACGCGACAGCAACTGCCGCCGCAGAACCTGCCGCCGCAGCAGCAACAGCAGCCACCACCTGCCACGAGTAGTATATTGGAACAGACTCTGGCTACCTTTATGTCTCAGACCGGTACGTATATGGAGAATATAAATCAGTTTGTCAAGAAGACGGAAAAATTTATAGATAAAACCGAGATGAGAATGACAAATCATGAAGCCACCTTGAAATCTCTGGAGACACAAATGGGCCAGGTGTCGCAACATATTAAGCCGAGGCAAACTGGAGGATTTCCTAGCAATACTGAAAATGCTAGACCACCCACACATGAGCAGTGTAAGGCGATTACTACTAGGAGTGGGAAGAAGTTACCAGGGCCGGAAAAAGCAGAAACAGAGAAGGAACCCGCCTTGGATAAACCTGCCGAGGAAGCTACCCCGACAGGTGATAAACAGACTGCTGCCGATGAGCCTGTCACGACAGCAGAAGCGACAGAGGAGAAAAAAGATGATTACCGTCCTCAGATTCGTATGCAGTGGGAAGGACGCATTGCTGATTATCGTCCTCCACCACCTTTTCCGCAACGGATACAGCAAGCTAAGCATGAATCTCAACTTAAAAAGATTTATGATATTTTTAAGCAGGATCATATCAATATTCCGTTGTTAGATGCTGTTAGGGAGATGCCCGGTTACGCTAAATTTCTCAAGGATGTTATGTCGAAAAAATCTAAACTTGGGGAATTTGAAACGGTAAAGATGACAGAAGGTTGCATGAGCATTCTTCATCGGCAGCCACCCCAGAAAAAGAAGGATCCGGGGAGCTTCATCATACCTTGTGTAATCGGCGACAAATTTGTGGGTAAGGCACTTTGTGATCTTGGTGCTAGTGTTAATCTAATGCCCAAATCTGTTTTTCAGAAATTAGGTATTGGGAAGGCGCGGCCCACGACAGTTACCCTACAGCTAGCCGACCGCTCTTACGTTCACCCCGAGGGAAAAATTGAAGATATTTTGGTAAGAGTGGATAAGCTTATTTTTCCTGCTGACTTTCTTATTTTAGATTGTGAGGCAGATGAAAATGCACCAGTCATCCTTGGGCGACCCTTCTTAGCCACTGGAAGATCATTGATTGATGTGGAAAAAGGAGAACTCACCATGCGCGTGAACGATCAAGAAATTAAGTTGAATGTTCTCCAAGCAATGAAACATGCTGATGTGGACGAGGAATGCAAGGCCATCATTGAGGTGACCTTTGATCAACCCTGCATCAGGTCGGGCTGCCGTGATATAAAATTTGGTCACTGCCACGACAGCCACTTACAGGCCTGTCACGACAATGACGACGACAGCAACAACGACAACACCGACGACATCGACTCCTCTGAATCCGATACATCTGATACTGAAGGTCATGAGGAGGTAGACTGGTTAGACCATCGTCCAGGTAAGTTATTCGAACCCTTGAATTACACTTCGGATAACCATTTAATCCAAAAGCCATCTACTGTTGAACCACATGTCTTAGAACTTAAGCCCCTGCCAGGGCAGCTTAAATATGCTTATCTTGGTTATGATGACACACTGCCCGTAATCATCTCTGCTAAGCTGCCGCAGGAACAGGAACGACAGCTGATCGACATGTTAAGGCAGCACAAAAAGCCGATTGGATGGACGATAGCAGATATACAGGGCATTAGTCCGGCAATATGCATGCACAAAATCCTCCTAGAGGAAGATCATAAGCCGACTATTGATGCCCAAAGGCGGTTAAACCTTGCGATGAAGGAGGTAGTGCGTAAAGAGATAATCAAATGGTTAGATGCTGGTATTATTTACGCCATCTCCGACAGCAAATGGGTAAGCCCGATGCAATGTCTTCCCAAGAAAGGAGGCATGACCGTGATAACCAACGAAAACAATGAGTTAATCCCAACCAGGACTGTGACCGGTTGGAGGGTTTGTATGGACTATCGGAAGCTTAACAAAGCTACCTGAAAAGACCACTTTCCTTTACCCTTTATTGATCAAATGCTTGATAGATTAGCGGGTAAACCTTACTATTGTTTTCTTGATGGTTACTCAGGTTATAACCAAATTGCTATTGCACCAGAGGATCAAGAAAAGACGACTTTCACATGCCCCTACGGAACATACGCATTTAGGAGGATGCCGTCCGGCCTCTGTAACGCACCTGCCACCTTCCAAAGGTGCATGATGGCCATATTCTCCGATATGGTAGAGGACTTCCTAGAGATTTTCATGGATGATTTTTCCGTCTTTGGAGACGATTTTGAGAGCTGCCTCGGCAATCTTCAAAAGGTACTTGAAAGATGTGAAAAAGCTAATCTTGTTTTAAATTGGGAAAAATGCCACTTTATGGTGGATGAGGGGATAGTCCTTGGCCATAAGATTAGCTGCCGTGGGATAGAAGTCGACAGGGCCAAAATAGAGGTAATTGAGAAGCTGCCGCCGCCAACCACAGTCAAGGGCATTAGGAGTTTTCTAGGGCATGCTGGTTTTTATCGAAGATTTATCGCAAATTTCTCGAAAATCACAAAGCCCCTATGTCATCTATTAGAGCAGAACCGACCCTTTGACTTTAATGAAGAATGTACTGAAGCATTCAAGGTTCTGAATGAAAAGCTAGTGACAGCCCCCATAGTACAGCCACCAGACTGGACACAGCCATTTGAAATCATGTGTGATGCTAGTGACTATGCTGTCGGGGCAGCACTTGGGCAGCGCAAAGATAAGCTGTTTGACGTCATATATTATGCCAGCAAGACGTTGAATGACGCCCAAGTAAACTACACCACCACAGAAAAGGAGCTGTTAGCTGTGGTGTTCTCCATTGACAAGTTTCGTTCTTACATACTTGGGACGAAAGTAATAGTGCACACAGACCACTCTGCCCTTAAGTATTTGTTCGCAAGGAAGGATGCAAAGCCTAGATTGATACGGTGGATCTTGCTACTACAAGAATTCGACCTTGAGATCAAGGACAAAAAGGGGACAGAAAATCAGGTGGCAGACCACTTGTCGAGGTTGGAGAAGGGACAGAGTCTACCGTTCGATGAGACACACATACTAGAGACCTTCCCAGATGAGCAGCTCTTCGCTGCCGCAATCGCTGTCGCGACAGCCATGGCGGCAGGTAAGTCTTCTGACCTTCCCTGGTATGCTGATTTCGTTAATTTTATAGTTAGCGGAATATTACCTTCTGATCTTAATTATCAAGCCAGGAAGAGGTTCCAAAATGATGTTAAGCATTATTATTGGGACGAACCTCTTCTTTTCAAAATGTGCGCAGATCAGGTTATAAGGAGGTGTGTACCACAGGAAGAGCAAGAAGACATTCTCCATCACTGCCATGCTTCACAATATGGAGGTCACTTAGGAGGCAATAAGACTGCTGCCAAGGTGCTGCAGTCAGGGTTCTACTGGCCGACACTATACAAAGATGCACAAGAATTTTACAAGAACTGTGACAGGTGCCAGCGGACAGGCAACATCTCGAGGAGAAACGAGATGCCACTGCAGAACATTTTAGAAGTCGAGATTTTCAACATTTGGGGGATTGATTTCATGGGACCTTTTCCATCTTCGTGTGGAAATCTTTACATCCTCCTAGCAGTGGATTATGTCTCCAAGTGGGTAGAAGCAATCGCAACTCAAAAGAATGATGCCAAAACGGTCCAAAATTTTTTGCACAAAAACATTTTCTAGATTTGGCATCCCTAAGGCGATTATCAGTGATGAGGGGAGACATTTTGATAATAGGGTAATTGCTGCCACCTTGAAGAAATATGGTGTCAAGCACAGGATCGCGACAGCATACCACCCACAGACCAATGGACAGGCTGAGATTTCCAATAGGGAAGTGAAGAACATTCTTGAAAAGATGGTTAAACCAACTAGGAAAGATTGGTCTTTACTTCTGAATGATGCATTATGGGCATACAGGACAGCTTTCAAGACTCCATTGGGCATGTCTCCATACCGACTGATTTATGGGAAAACCTGTCACTTACCTATCGAGATCGAGCACAAAGCATATTGGGCAATCAAGGCAGTGAACATGGACTTGGACAAGGCCGGCCAAAAAAGGTTATTAGATCTGAACGAGATTGAAGAATTACGGACAATGGCCTACGACAATGCAAGAATTTACAAGGAAAAGACTAAGAAGTGGCATGACAAAAAATTGCTGCCAAGATAGTTCTACCCAGGGCAGCTTGTGTTGTTGTTTAATTCTAGACTTAAACTCTTCCCAGGAAAGTTAAAATCTAGATGGTCTGGCCCGTTCCAAGTAATACAAGTTTTTCCCCATGGTGCCATCACAATTCAATCATTAAAAGACGGGCACCAATTCAAAGTCAATGGACAACGCCTCAAGCATTATCAGGGGACTGAAGCCCCAGGAATACAGGAAGTGGTTACTTTAGGAGATGCCCCACAAGGCATCCCTAATTTAACCTAATTCTTATTTTTATTTATTTTATTATTTATTATTATTTATTAGGAAATTAGGTTTATTTTGTTCGAATAATGTTTTGTTTTTCTAATTTCAGTTTTTAGGAAATAAAGGAGTCAAGAAGGAAAGGAGAAGTGACCCAAGCCCACCGCCCATCCATCAGCCCAATACAACCCATCTATGGAAACCTGTCGTTTCGGTTGCCGCCGCGGACGGATATGACAGGCTGTCAACAGACTGACACAGCAGACGTAGAAGCGTGCGGCAGACGCGTAAAAGACGCATAAATGCGTGTCAGACGTGTCAGACACGCTAAATCCAATCTGCCGCCCCGTTATTCACGCCTGCCGTTGCGGCATTAAATGGGCAGCTACCCGACCGCTATAAAACCTCACTCTCATTTTCATTTTTTCTCACTTCTGCTTATTCTTCTTTGCTTTCTCCTCTAGTTTTATTTGTTTTCTTTCTTTCACAGCCCTTGCAACTAAAATGTCGTCGAGACAGACCCGTCGTAGCGCTGCCTCCGCTTCATCTTCAGCAGCAGCGACACCCTTTGCCAACAAGGAGTTATGGGAGGAACGTGGCTTCCTGTACAACCGAAAAGCTCCCCACATGGGACTCCGGCCGTTCATTGTAAAAGCCATCACGGCTCAGCTATGGGAGGACTTTGCCGAACAACCGGCAGAGCTCAATGACACCTTGGTCCGGGAGTTCTACGCAGCCATAGACAGCAGAACGGCAACATCTGTCACCGTTCGAGGAGTAGAAGTGCCCTTCACTGCCGACAGCATCAATCACATGTTTGGCCTCTTCTTTGGCCCCGATGATGATGCCCACCAGAAATTTCTCGACACCCTTGATGCTGCCGCTTATGATGCTGTGATGGTGGAGTTGACAGAGGAGGGAACATCATGGACAACCAGCAAGAAGAACCCCCACTCCGTCAACAGGGGGCAACTCCTACCGGAAGCCAAACTTTGGAACGCTTTCATCAAAAAGCGTATCCTGCCGTCTTCCCACCACACGACAGTCAACCGGCAGCGGCTTGCCCTTATTCATTCCATCATGCACGACAGGCCCATCAATGTGGGCAGATATATGAGGGACAGCATCCTGGATTGTGCCTTCCGCTCCGACTCTCGCCTCTGCCTGCCGTTCACCATAACTTCCCTCTGCCGATGTGCTGCCGTGCCCGAGGAACCCTCCGATAAAATCAAGATGGGCAGTGGCTGGACTGACAACAACATCTCCACCCTCATGGAGGTCATCGCCGCATCACCCATCAACGCCTTCGATCCAAATGCCCCTCCTGCAGACTCCGATGAGGAACCTGCCACCGAGCCTGCCGCCGACACCGCTCCGACAGACTAGTCTGCATACATCCTTGCTGCGTTCCAACGGGTAGAGGAGCGACAAACGGGATTGATGACTTTCATCCGCGATTTCACCAACGCAACGGTAAATTTCATTACCGACACTTTACATTATTCTGATGTCATCTTCCCCACCTTCCCTGCCCATTATTTCCATATCCCCTCCCCTACACCTACACCACCTGTCTCTCCCCATACACATACTGCCGCTTCCACCCAATCACCTGCCCCAACAACAGCAGGCAGTCCACCGGCCGACACCCCTGCTAGAGGAACAAAGAGACCTGTCTCCGACGACAGCCCTCTGATCAGGAGGAATTTGGAGCGGGAATTCACGCCGATCAAGCGGATAAAGCACATGGCAAACAAGAAACGGCTGCCCAAGGCTAGCACCACCACCAGCAACTCTTGGGACAGTGGCAGCAGTTCCGATGTTCAACTTGTAGAGCAGCCTGTTCCTGAACCTGCCCCTAAACCTGCCCAGCTCCCTCCACAGCCCAGACGCCGCCGTCAGATCCGTCTCAGCAACAGCAGCGAGGGCAGCGACTAAAAATTTATGTTTTTATTTTCCTCATATTGATGCCTGCCTTTATCTTTTGTGATGTATTTTTCACGTTTTTATTTTTCTGTCATTTTGCATTGAGGGCAATGCAACCCTTGAGTTTGGGGGTGGCAACCCTCCATCATTAAATGGAGTCTTAATTGCATCTTTTTATTATCTGTTGTGTTTTTTATTTTACTTAAGTTCTCTTAAAAAACAGAAAATTTAAACTGTTGGCTTAAAACTTTGAAGTTAACTTACCTATCATGACGGCTCTGTCGTGGCAACATCTTTAGGACAGTTTAAGGAAAAGTTTAGAGCCTTTCTATAGTTCTGAAAATTTAAACACCTTTGTGACTGTTATATTGCTTAGATTTCTTTTAGCCAAACTAGAATAGGATGCTTAGAACTTGAATAGCCCCCAGAGGTGCCTAACACTGGCTCTAGGAAAGAAGTTTAGCAAAAGAAATTCAAAAAACCTAGAGGTGCCCGAAACCGGCTCTAGGAAGCTAACTAGAGGTGCCCAAAACTGGCTCTAGAAAAACTTAGCTTGAAAATAGAAGAAAAAGAAGCATGAAAATGTGCCTTCTAAAAAAATAAACTTTGGCATAAAAATTCGAGTTAAGAAGTTGAATATTCTAGTGAAACTAAGAGAGTCTTAGCATATAACTGTTCACAAGCATGCACACACTGCACGAGAGCTATAGGGAGATTCCGGACAGATCCTAACCTTTCCGACAGGTTGCTTCCGCCATAGAGAATGAGCGACGGGTAAGGGACAATTCACTGTTTGAAGGCCAACACAAAAACTTCATTTTTCTTTTAGGTCTTAATTGCTTGAGGGCAAGCAAAAACTTGAGTTTGAGGGTGTGTTGAGTGTGTAAAAGTTCTATTATTTACACCCTTTTAAACCCATATTTCTGCTGCATTCAAGCATCATTGCATTGCATTTAGGTTAGTTTTCAATAAAACATCACAATTATATAAAAGGCACGGATTCTACTAAAAGATGGTGTATTTTGCAGGTTGCTGCCATGGTTGACGATGAAGGTAGGCGCAGGGCAGATAAGCAGAAGAGCTGAACTGGACAAGTAGCCGAAGAAGACGAACCTGTCATGGACCTGTCGTGACAGCAAGGTGACAGCAACCTTATGAAGAGGAAAAGTAAAGTGCACCTCGATAGATAGAGAAAAATCTGCTCGTCTGTCGTGTGAAAGCCAAATATTTTTCCAAGCCCCGGATCAAAAGATATGTCAAGCCAAAGCTCAAGAAGAGGAATTTCTATAAAGCAAGGATGCGGCTGGAAAGTAGGAATCCTTAAGAGATTATGCATTTACTAGAATCTTACTTTTCATTAAAGTTGTAATCCTTGTTAACCTAGAATACTTGAGCCCAAAGCTTATATAAGGGCATAGATTTAACCTAGGAGGTATAATCCCACATCATACCCCATAACCGATTACCCCATAACCGAAACCAAAAACCCCTGCCGTTTACCTGTCACCGACATGTTCTAAATTCCCCTTAGGGCTACGAGTTGTTTTGTAAAGTAGTTGCAAGGATTGTTTTGTTTTAGGATTTTCCAAGTTCAATAAAATAAACTTCAAGTTCTCTTATTTTGGTTTTAATATCTTGCAAGAGCATCGGGAGAGCATTGTGAGGTTATCCATTTACTTAGCATCAGGAGAGTTAAGTATACGAAAGAGATAAGAGCGCGTTCTCTAGTTTATAGTTGAACCATCTCGTGCCTAGGGATAGGGCGAGGTTAAGTGGCTAAGGAAGAATTCATACACATCGGTGTTCATCCTTCGATTCACGCCGGGAGGTATCATCAAAGACGTGATCATTGGCAGACTTGGACCTAGGGATAGGACAAGGCAGATCTGGGATTCTTGCCAAGCTTGAAGTACGGAGTTGGTGAGTCTGCTGCCGCGACAGCTAACGGACAGCCGCCGCGACAGGTGCTGCCGGCGACGGGCGCGACGACAGAACTGGAGTCCCTAAGCAATTCAATACCTGCACTACTGAGCAATTCAATACCAGCCCATTCTCTCTATCTTGATAACTCAATTCATTTATTTGCGTTTTTACTTTATTATTCTCGTGACAACTCTCAAATATTTCTCTTTACTTCGTGCAGTGAAGTTAGGTGAAGTCATTAGCCCAATCCCTGTGGAGACGATATCCGATACTTCGTATCACTTACTACTTGCGTCGTGTACACTTGCACTACAATTGCGATAGACCATTTTACACGCAACAGTTACCGAGACCTCGGGCAGGTAAGTGAGGTAAGTTAAATTCTTGTATTGCAATTGCACGGTGTTTGCTTGCCATGTAAGTATGCTTGCTTGCTTATGAAGTATGCTTTTATGCTTGCTTAATTGATCGTAAGTGTTTGTTGTTTGAAGCATGTTGAGTAGAGTCCCATTGCTTCTATTACATCGAAAAAAGAGATTTTTAAGTAAGGGAAACATACTTGAGCCACTTGGACCCTTGCCCTTGCTAACCCAATTCTTGTATGTTGTTGTTGTAGTTGTTATCTGTGAGCGGTTATGTCGAGGCCTAGAGGTAGACCCAGGCTGGTTCGTCAAGAACCCCGTGTTGCGGCTCCTGCTAATGAGCCGGTGGCTGGAGTAAAGGCTCTTGTGGAAGAGCCTGCTGTTGGAGTCAGAGCTCCACCACCACCACCTCCTCAGCCTGATGTGGAAGGCGAGGCTAGAGCTGAGGGAGTGGGACCTCAGGTTGGCCAGGGTGGCCAAGGTCATGCAGGGATAGATATGGTTCCGCTAGTTCAAGCTTTAGTGGGAGCGTTTCAGGCTGCAGTTGCCGAAGCTTAGGCTGCAGCAGAGGGCCGTGAGGAGATGATGCTAGCTTACCCTTAGAAAGGCTTCGTAGCCTCGGAGCGGATCAGTTCAGGGGATCTAAGCCTGAGAGATCAAAGTTATGGCTAGAGAAGACAGTTCGTATTTTGGCTCAGATGGGATGTGTTGGGGCTCGTAAGTTGGCTGTGTGGTTTCGTTACTTCAGGGTGATGCCTACACATGGTGGGTCACCATTACTACCGCTATGCCTAAGGCCGAGATCAGTTGGAATTTCTTTGAGACTGCTTTCAGAAAGAGGTATTTAGGCCCGAGATATTTAGATGAGAAGAAGAGGGAGTTAATGGCTCTTGTTCAAGGAGACACCTCAGTGACAGACTATGAGATCCGCTTTGTCCGATTGAGTCAGTATGCTCCGGAGTTTGTTCCTACTGAGAGGGGCCGTTGTGATCAGTTCAGGTATGAACTTCATGAGGGAGTCAAGAGGTACACCTTGGCTACTGATTATTCTAATTTTGATGTCTTGGTCGCTAGGGCCAAGGACATCGAGCATAGCTTGGGGCTGACCAAGGGTTCGGGAGGATCCGGTTCAGGGAAGAGGCACAACAACTTTGATCGTGGTGATGCCAAGAGGAATCAAGGCGGTGGGCAACAATATGATCATAGGCGTGGCGGTGGCCACCATGGTAGAGGCCATCAGGGCCATAGAGCTGGAGGGTGTTTGCCCGAGTGTACCCGATGTGAGAGACAACATTCATGAGAGTGTTGGGGGAACTATCATGCTTGCTGGAACTGTGGATCGAGAGACCACTTTAGGAGATAGTGTTCGCATCAGGCGACACAAACACCGAATCTAGCGCAGGCTCCTGTGATGGCGATTGACTATCAGAGAGGCCGGGGGTGCGGTCGTGGTTACTTCTAGGCGAGGGCTGATGCACCTAGGATAGAGGCACCGAGGAATCTTGCTCATGTTGTGGCAGTTCAGCCAGAGGCCGCTGGACCGGCTAGAGTCTACGCGCAGAGAGAGGCAGGGAATGACACAGATGTGATAGCAGGTAATTTTGAGTTACAGTCCACGTCTTTGCTTTCCTTAGGGTATTCAAGTTCCACACATTCTTACATTTTGAGTGATCATGCAAAGAAGTTAGACATGCCTGTTGAGATTTTAGACGTAGGGATGCATGTGACTAGTTCCTTCGGTGAGACAGTTGTAGTTAGACGGATGTATTTGAGGTGTCCGTTGAAGATTCAGGGTCATGTGTTTCCTGTTGATATGATGCAGCTTCCATTCTACGGTTTTGATATCATTTTAGGTATGGATTGGTTGGTTGAGCACAGAGCTAGTGTAGATTTTAAGACAAAGAGAATTTTGTTGAAGCTTTTTTATGACTATGAGGTAGTGGTATTAGGCGAGAACGTTAAGTTCTTGTCGAACATTGTGTCGGCTTTAGAGGCTCATAGGTTGATGGACTCCGGTTGTAGGGGTTATTTAGCGTATGTGATGAATCTGAATATGAGCGAGGTTAGACCGAAAGATATCATGACAGTTTGTGATTATCTGGATGTGTTTCCAGAAGAGTTACCGGGTTTGCCTCCTGACAGAGATGTAGAGTTTGTGATTGAGACTGTTTCAGGGTCTACTCCAGTTTCTATTGCTCCGTACCGTATGTCTCTGAAAGAGTTGAAAAGTCAGCTTCAGGAGTTGTTAGACCGAGGTTTTCTTAGGCCTAGTAGTTCGCCTTGGGGTGCTCCCGTGTTGTTTGTGAAGAAGAAGGATGACAATATGAGGATGTGTATTGACTACAGGCAGTTGAACCAGTTGACAGTAAAGAACAAGTATCCTTTGCCTCGTATAGATGACTTGTTTGATCAGTTGAGGGGTGCCTTACTGTTTTCGAAGATAGATTTGAGATCAGGGTACTATTAGTTGAAGGTAAAAGAATGTGATGTTTCGAAGACAGCTTTTAGGACTAGATATAGTCATTATGAGTTCCTTGTGATGCCGTTTGGGCTCACAAATGCACCAGAAGCTTTCGTGGACATGATGAACAGAGTTTTCTAAGACTATCTAGACAAGTTTGTAGTTGTTTTCATAGACGACATCCTTGTGTACTCGAGATCAGAAGAAGATCATGATGAGCATTTGAGACTCGTTTTGCAGAGATTGACGAGTAATCAATTGTATGATAAGTTGAGTAAATGCGAGTTCTAGATCAGAGTGGTTGTGTTTCTTGGCTATGTGGTATCAGCTGAAGGTATCCGTGTTGATTCGAAGAAGAATGAAGCCGTTGTTGAGTGGAAACAAACTAAGTCAGTGACCGAGATTAGGAGTTTCCTAGGACTAGCTAGTTACTATAGGAGATACGTTGATGGTTTCTCTAGAGTAGCTTATCCGTTGACTAAATTGTTACAAAAAGGAGTGAAATTTGAGTGGTCAGATGCGAGACAGAGTGCTATTGCGAAGTTAAAAGAAGCCTTGACGAATGCTCTAGTGTTGGTACAGCCAGTTTCAGGGAAAGAGTTCGTGATCTATAGCGATGCTTCCTACGTAGGTTTAGGTTGTGTTCTAATGCAAGAAAGGAGGGTTGCTGCTTATGCTTCAAGGTAGTTTAAAGTGCACGAGAAGAACTACCCTACGCACGACATTGAGTTGGCAGCAATTGTGTTTGCATTGAAGATTTGGCGTCACTGTTTGTATGGTGAGAAGTGCACGATTTACACTGAACATAAAAGCTTGAAGTATTTGATGACTCAGAGAGAGCTGAACTTGAGACAGAGAAGATGGCTTGAACTATTGAAAGACTATGATTTGACTATTGAGTACCATCCAGGTAAGGCAAATGTAGTGGCCGATGCGTTGAGCAGAAAAGTTACAGTTGAGTTACGAGCTATGTTTGCTAGGCTGAGTGTATCAGGGGATGGTGGTTTGATTACAGAGTTGCAATTGAAGCCTTCATTGATTCAGATGATCAGATAGAAACAGTTGCAAGACGTATCTCTAGCTTCACATGTTCAGGACATTGCAGAAGGTAGACCGACAGAGTACAATTTCAGTGACGAGAATGTGTTCTGTTACAAAGACACAGTGGTAGTACCTGAAGATGTTGAGTTGAGACGTGTGATTCTGAGCGAAGCAAATTCGAGTCCTTTTTCTATGCATCCGGGCAGTACTAAAATGTACCGAGATATGAAGAATGATTATTTCTGGGTTGGTTTGAAGAATGATGTAGCCGAGTATGTGAGCCGTTGCATGGTTTGTCAGAGAGTAAAGGCAGAACATCAGGTTCCTTTAGGTTTGTTACAACCTTTGAAAAGTCCAGAATGGAAGTGGGAAAGAATCACTATGGACTTTGTGTCAAGGTTGCCGTTGTCTCCTTCGAAGAAGAATTCTGTCTGGGTGATAGTTGATAGATTCACTAAGTGTGCTCATTTCTTAGCAGTGAACACCACAGATTCTTTAGACAAGCTTGCAGATTTGTACATCCGCGAGATTGTGAGACTGCATGGAGTTCCGAAGTCTATTGTATCAGACACAGATCCTAGATTCACATCGAGGTTCTGGGGTTGTTTGCATAGTGCCTTAGGTAGTCGTTTGCATTTCAGTACTTCTTATCATCCGCAGTTAGATGGTCAGTCAGAGCGAGTGATACAAGTATTAGAGGATATGCTTCGTTGTTGTGTGATTGACATCCAGGGTTCGTGGGAGAAACATTTACCCTTAGTTGAGTTTGCTTACAACAACAGTTACCAAGATAGTATCCAGATGGCTCCTTATGAGGCATTGTATGGTAAGCGATGTAGGACTTCGATCTGTTGGGCCGAAACGGATCAGAAATTGTTACCTATGCCGGATTTGCTTAAGGGGACTACCGATAAAGTGAAGTTGATTTGTGACCGTCTAAAAGAAGCTTCCGATCGCCAGAAATCTTATGCTAATTTGAAGAGGAAAGAGATTTAGTTTTCAGTGGGTGAGAAAGTGTTTCTGAAAGTGTCTCCGTGGAAGAAGGTAATGCGATTTTGCCGGAAAGGCAAGTTGAGTCCGAGGTTTATTGATCCGTATGAGAAAGTTGAGCAGATTAGGCCAGTAGCTTACCGTTTGAGATTGCCTTCAGAGTTAGAGAAGATCCACGATGTCTTTCATGTGTTGATGCTTAGGAGATATAGATCAGATCCGTCTCATGTTATGCCCGTTGAGGAGATAGAACTGAATCCAGATTTGTCTTACAATGAAGAATCAGTTTAGATACTTGCTTCTGATAGCAAGGTGTTGTGTGGTAAGACCATAGAGTTGGTCAAGGTGTTGTGGAGACATAGAGGCGTGGAAGAGGCCACGTGGGAGAGGAAAACTAATATGCTTGAGCAGTTTCTGTACTTGTTTCCGTCAGGTAATTTCAGGGACGAAATTCCTTAAGTGAGGGAGAGTTGTAACACTCGGGTTTGGGGGTCGGGTGAAATTAAATTATTAAAATATAATTTTGGGCTTGTATCTTCAAAATAAATAAATTTATGTTAGGCTTGTTTTAAATTAAAACCCAAATAGCCATGGATTCCACACTATGGTAATAACCCATTTCCATTAAGGGTAAAAGTGACTTTTGGCTTTAAAAATAAATCAAACAATAAAAGATTTCTTTCTGCTCATCTTCTTCCCCCTCCTCTTCAAAACTAACGACAACTTCCCCTCCCCTTCACTATCTACTATTCTATTTCCTTCTTGCTTTATCTTTGAAGATTTTTTAAAGGTAATTACGTTTTTTAGTTGTCCTCATCTTTCTCTTTCTCCCCATGCTTTTAGTTTTCAATGAAACCCATTATTTTGCATATTAGAATTTTCAAGTTTTAAGTTAAAAATTCAAACTTTATGGTCTATTGCTAAAGCTTTTGATTTCTTATTATTAATATGTTATTGGTTGCCCAAATGGTCCAACATAGCTAATTTTTACGAAGTTTTATCAAGAAACTCGGATTTGGGTTTAAGTGGGGTTTTAGAGTGCTTTAAAATGGATTTTGGGGCTGTTTAGGATAAGAACTTGAGGGCTGATGGTTAGGTTATGTTTAAAGGTTGTTTTGGGAGTGTTGGATGTTGAATTTGATGTTGGAAATGGGAGTTCCTTGTTGGGTTTTGTGGCTGCACGAAAATGTGGGTTTTGAGAGTGTTCCTGGCTGGATTTTGAGCTTGATTGGTGTTATGAGTTTACAACACTGGTTTGTGCTTGTTTTGGTGATTAATAGAGTGTATTTGATTGTTTAAAAACAAGAAATCGTGTTGGTGAAACCTTGGTTTGGTTGCTCGTGCTTGGACCCTGCATTGTCGAGGTTCGTTTTATGAGCTTACCCTCACTAAGCTTTACGCTTACGCTCTCTTTTGTTCGACAATGCAAATCCTTAGTTCGTGGGTTGCTTGTGCAAGGAGAAAGGCCTCCAAGTGTGCCATCTTAACCTTCAAGTATGAACTTTTAAGTTAAAAGATGTAATAGATAAGCAATGAGGATTTGTGTATGTTGCTTGTGTTAAGGAGCTTGTTTAGAATCCTCTAGTATGTTGATGTTTGGTTGTGGTATGTTCATGCCATGTATGTTGGCCTTGTGCCCTTATCGTTATGTTTTTGTGTATGTTTGTCTAACGCATGAAACCTTGATATGCTATGTATGAATCTTTTGTTGAATTGATGCTTCCTTTCAATGTATGGCCTTTTATGTATGTTGTGTGTTAAGCATGCTTGTTATAGGGTGCCTTGCATCTAGAGTTAATGCATGTTGGTTGTGGGAGGTCTTAGTTTGTGTTTTGAGGCAGCCTAGTGCCTTAAAACAGCTAAAACCAGTCTGCTCGGAGCAGGCGTATCAAAACGGTTGGTCCCGTTTCGATACGCGGGAGGGGCGTTTCGATACCATTTTGTGACTGGAAATATGATATTTTGACGAGAAATTGAGGGTATCGAAATGGTCCTAGGTGTTTCGAAACGGTCTTCGTAGCGTTGACCACGAGAAGTTGACTGATGAGGGCATTTCGATACGGTCTCCTCGGGTTGACTTTGGCCAGTTGACCTAGTCAAGATGTATCGATACACTCTCTGGGCGTATCGATACGGCCTGCAGTTTAAGTTAAAATGGGCTGTTTTTGGTATGTTATTTGGGTTGATCGCCTCGCTTGTTGCTTCTGCTGTTGTTGTTTCACATAGGACATAATAATGCATCTAGACAAGATAATAATAATGAAAAAGTTTTCTCGGGTTTTTAACTGAAGTGGAACCTTAACGGGTTTCGCCTCAGTTACCCCCGTGTAACCCTCTCGGAATGGTCAAGCGTCCGGACCGGGACGAGGGGGTTACATCCTTTCTATTACTACATGTTAAATCACGCCACCGAAGGTTTTGCAGACGTGGTCATGAATGGAGAGTTGATATTGGTAGCCATCAGAAGTGGAAGACTCGAGAGAGAAGAAGATGACCAACACGTTTAGAGTTTTTTCACGAAGATTGATGGAGGTAAGGTTGGTTGGAATTCATGCTTTCCTAGAATAATGCATAATTTTCTCCAGAAAATTAGGATCATGCTTAGAACCAACCCTTTTGCTTTTGCCCGCGAGCATTAGGGATCTTTTGTAAGGGCTTCTATGTCAATTTACTTGTTCAAAGATGCATTTTTTTCAAGTGGTAAACATTTCTCATTTTTGTTTCACCTCTTTCCTTTTTTTTTCATTCTTCATCCATTTCTTTTCAAGCACACATTTTCTATGCAGAGTCTCTATTATTGATTGTATGAATGATTCTTGAATCTAATCCTGAGATAAAGGGGCAAAATGTGTGTTCATGATTAACGGGGAAATCCCATATGCATATTATGAGTGTATTTTCCTCTTAGACATTGTTGTTAGGGTCCTTGAATGAAGTGATAACTCTAAAACATCTACTAACTGAAGACTGCTTTTCTTCGACGATGTTTGTGTGTGAAATGACATTTGGCATTCCTTCATTTCCCTTCACGAAAATAAAATAAAAAAAATCCATTTGTTGTCCCCCTTTGAGCCTAATATTATTTTTCTTGTGATTGAACCCCAACCAAGGATCACTCCCCGCACCGAGGGGGCAAAGAGGATGAAAATTGCAACCAAAGGAACACGACAAGTAAATGTCCTAAACTGAAAATGAAAAGGACACAAAAAGGAAAAAAACAAGGAAAAAGAAAAAAAGATAGAAAAAGAAAGAAAAGAAAAGAAGAAAGAAAAAGAAAAAGAGGAAAAAGAAAAAAAGAAAAAGAGAAGGAAGGAAAAAGGAAAAAAAGAAAGAAAGAAAGAAAGAAAAAAGAAAAGAAGAAAAGGAAAGAAGAAATGCGAAGGAAAATTTGAAGTAAATCCTTCAAATGAGATGAGTGCCAGAAAAGGAAATGAACTCTAGGGTGAAAACCCAAAATGGGCAGTTTAGAGTGATCCAAAGAATAAAAGAAGAAGAACAGAGATTTCATCATGAAAAGTTGATCCTTGGTTTAATCACCTTTAAACATGTATTTGAGCCTATATACCTTTCTTTGGCAACTCGAGCCTAGCCTACATTACAAGCCTTAAAAGACCATTTTGGATCACACGTGAATATTTGAGAAAAGGAGTTCATCTTCAGAACACATTCCGCCTAATTGAGTTAACCTTTCTTCCGAGACTTCGAGCTTCTAATGTCTGATTGAGATTAGAAAAGTGGGAAATTTTATATTTGGGGAGTTCGTGAGTAAAAGAGAGCCACCAAAAGTGGGGCACTATCCGGTTGATGGATTCATGAAACATTCATGCTTTAAATTTTGGGGCATCTGACTTTGCCCTATTACTGTGTTTGCCATTTTTTTCTTTCTTCCCCTCTCTTAATTCATATTTCTAGCCTTTTCTTGCATCTCACAAGTAGGCTGACATAGATTCATAAAAAGCAAAAGATTTCTTGGTATTGATCTCAACTGTAAGAGAACATGAACAGATGTTTTAATCACTTCAGAAAACAATTGAACCTCAGTTTGAATGGGGGAAATGCCTTGCATGAGAAGGTGAAAAAGGAAAAAAGAAGAAGCACACGCGTTGAAGTGTTTGAAGTGAGCTGTGTTGTCAAGAAAGATCAACATATAAGATGCAAACGCTGGAAAGCATGAAAAGAGATAGAATTGCACTTGAGAAGCAAATCATGCCATTAGATTGGGAGCAGTCTACGTCGAACAAGGATTCAGGATCCTCAGTATTAATAGGTGTGAGAAGAAGGGATTAAAGCGCCGACATCATTCGAAGATATTCAAGGTGGAAATAAGCTTTCACATGCAAACAATTCAAGATGTCCTGTAGGTGCAAGTATTTGAGAATTCCCAAGAAGCAATAAAGATGCTTGATAAGGGGCGTATGAAGACTTGAAGCTTTCAAGACCACACAAGGAAGCCTTTCACTCAACATTGATGTATCAACCACATTGATAGTAGATCTTGAGACATTTGCCTACGAAGATCGAATATTTTCGTTGAAGCAAAGAGATATAAAGAATGAGAATGGTGAAAGTAATCTGTCTTCCCATCCAGGAGTACAAGATCACTGGATTAAGTGAGCAAGTTTGCAACGATCAAATGTTTTCCATGAGTCGAAAAAATATACAGTGAAAAAGTATAATTGCTTATCTGGATTGAGCGAGCAAACATGTGGAAAAATTAATTCTGAGAAAAACAATTCAAAAATAAAAAGAAATGAGACATGCATTCACGTTTTAGGCATCCCTAAGGGCATGCACATCATAATCACATTGAATATCACATTTTTCAGGTACACGAAGGATGTAACCCCCTCGTCCCGGTCTGGTCGGACAACCGGTCCGAGTGGACCACACGGGGAAAACCGAAGCAAAACCCGTTAAGGTTCCTCCTCGGTTAACAACCCAGAAAATTTCTTTTAACTTTATCTTGTCTATAGGCATTATTAAATCCTATGTGAAGCACGACATCGGAAAACACAAACAATCCAAAACCGACCAACCAAGACAACCCTTTAAACAACTCAATTTAACCTTTTACAGCGGGCCATATCGAAACGCCCCTGGGGTGTTTCGATACGCCTTGACTTAGTCAACAGGCCAGGGTCAACCCGAGGAGACCGTTCCGAAACAGGGGTGACCCGTATCAAAACGACCCCAACGGTCAACTTCTCGTGGTCAACGAGATTTGACCGTTTCGAAACATAAAAGACCCGTTTCGAAACACCATTATCTCGCCAATTTCTCAAAATTCCAGTAGCAAAAATGTACCGAAACGGCCTCTTTGCGTTTCGAAACGCTCGGCCAAGAACAAAGGGACCGTTTCGAAACAAGGTAGCCCGTTTCGACATGTCACCCGTCTGCAGACTGGTTTTGGCTGTTTTAAGGCACAAGGGTGCCCCAAAACACCACCGAAACCTCCAACAACACACTAACAATTAAACCTAAGGCAAACCAACTTACAAGCATGCTTTAACATCATTAAAACGAGACTAAACACCAAAGCATAACATCACAAGCCATACTTCAAGCATATCATAAAAGGTGATAACTTCAACATGTCCAACACTTAGGCAAATTTAGGTAGCAAAATACTAGCAAGGTTTCAAGCAAGGGATAAATCCAAAAGCCAATTTACCAAGCACATACGAGGAGTCTAACATGATCCTAAACAACATCAACGACAACATACATCAAAAGCATCATAATACGATTACATGTCCCATTGCTTGACCATTACATCTTAATTTAAAAGTTCATACTTGGTAGCTAAACAAGCACCACAAGCACACTTGGAGGCCCCCTTCTTACTCCTAGCAACCCACAAACTAAGGATCTACATTGACGAACAAAGAGAGAGCGTAAGCAATAAAACTTAGTGAGGGTAAGCTCTTTAAAAACAAACCTCAACAATGCAGGGTCCAAGCACGATCATAGCCATGGTAAGATACATAATTACCAAGAATCCTCAAGAGCCACAAGTTAAAGATGCATGAACAATATTCAATTACATGCCATGATCAACAAGCTCTAATTCACAACTTATGTAAACACATATAAGCATCCAAGTAGAAATCACATTCTACAACACATTGATATACATATCAATCAATATTGGCACCTAGCTATGACCCGAATACGCGGATAAACACGTTGGAACTCACATCCAACAACCACTTTACCTCACGGTGGGATTACACTCATCACCGGTCTCGTGGAGGGGATTCCACTCATCCTCACGCCCCGTCGATGGGATTCCACTCATCATCGACTATATATGAATACAATTTCCGAGCAAACCCGTACTCCTCCTTGGTGACTCAACGCCACCAAGGCCACGCGCGAATTTAGACTCATGTGTGCACACTAACATCCTAATGATCGATCATTTGTACTCAAGCATACTAGTGCCAACATTTTACTCATTTCACATTATTCATTTCAATCAATCTCGTGCTTAGCACGTACTCACCATGATCACAATCATGAACCATTTCCATGCATGCCATAAGTATTACAAATCATGCCTCATCTCACATGTATAACACACCATACATAAATCAATCATATCACAAGTCATACGAGGCATAAACATCCAAACATAAGTTCATCCAATGGCTCTAGATCAAGTTTAGGATTAGGCTACCACCCTAATCCTAACTCTAGGTGGGTCTACCAAGCCCAACCTAGTCCACATACTCGAACCAACCATTTAAAAACCACTTAAAGCGTTTAACCACTCACCTAAGCTTCCAAGCTCCAAGCCAAGCAAGCAACCACCCTCATGTTTCCGGATTTCCTCTCGATGCTTTACAAACACAAGTTCCCGCTTCTTTCAAAAAGGAGTTGAAATGGATGAGCTTTTTGATGGAATAGTGATGAAGGGAAGAGAGCTCTAGTTTTACGTTAGAAAAGATGAGGAAGAGAGTGAATAGTGTTTATTTGGTGGAAAGGGGGATTTAAATTAAAAGATGGGCAAATTACCAAAAGGCCATTAATGAATGGCTATCCCCTTAATTCTTTAAAAGCTCTTCAATTTGCAATTTATTCGATTTGGTCCAAATTCAAATATTTGTTTTTGAAATCCGAAACTTAAAAGATTACTTTTAATTATAAACCCGAGCCCAAATAATATTAAAATATTATTTTCACCTAACCCCTAAACCCGGGTGTTACAACTCTCCCCCACTTAAGGAAATTTCGTCCTCGAAATTACCTGATGGAAACAAATACGGAAACTGCTCAACCATGTCAGCTTTTCTCTCCCACGTGGCCTCTTCCACACCCCTATGTCTCCACAACACCTTGACCAACTCTATGGTCTTGCCACGTAACACCTTGCTATCAGAAGCAAGTATCTCAACGAGCTCTTCATTATAAGACAAATCCGGATTCAACTCTATCTCCTCAACGGGCATAACATGAGAAGGATCCGATCTATATCTCCTAAGCATAGACACATGAAAGACATCATGGATCTTCTCTAACTTAGAAGGTAACCTCAAACGGTAAGCTACAGGCCCAATCCACTCAACTATCTCATACGGACCAATGAACCTCGGACTTAACTTGTCCTTCCGGCCAAATCTCATTACCTTCTTCCACGGAGATACTTTCAGAAACACTTTCTCACCCACAGAGTACTCAATCTCTTTCCTCTTCAAATCCGCATAAGACTTCTGACGATCGGAAGCTGCTTTGAAACGGTCACAAATCAACTTCACTTTGTCGGTAGTCCCCTTAAGCAAATCTGGCATAGGTAACAATCTCTGACCTGTTTCAGCCCAACAAATCGGAGTCCTACATCGTCTACCATACAAAGCTTCATAAGGAGCCATCTGAATACTAGACTGATAACTGTTGTTGTAAGCAAACTCAACTAACGGTAAGTGCTTCTCCCAAGAACCCTGGAAGTCAATCACACAACAACGAAGCATATCCTCTAGAATCTGTATCACTCGCTCTGACTGCCCATCGGACTGCGGATGATAAGACGTGCTAAAATGCAAACGGCTACCTAGAGCACTATACAAGCAACCCCAGAATCTCGAAGTAAACCTAGGATCCCTATCTGATACAATAGACTTCGGAACTCCATGAAGTCTCACAATCTCACGGATGTACGAGTTTGCCAACTTGTCTAAGGAATCTGTAGTGTTCACTGCTAAGAAATGAGCACACTTAGTGAACCTATCAACAATCACCCAAACAGAGTTCTTCTTCGAAGGAGACAAAGGCAACCCTGACACAAAATCCATGGTGATCCTCTCCCATTTCCATTCCGGAATCTTCAAAGGCTGTAACAAACCTGAAGGAACCTGATGTTCTGCCTTCACTCTCTGACAAACCATACAACGGCTCACATACTCGGCTACATCTTTCTTCAAACCAACCCAGAAGTAATCATTTTTCAAATCACGGTACATCTTGGTACTACCCTGATGCATAGAAAAGGGACTCGAATGTGCTTCATACAAAATCTGACGTCTCAACTCAACATCTTCCGGCACAACAATTCTATATCTAAAGCACAACAAGCTCTCACAACTGAAACTATACTCGGCCGGTCTTCCTTCGGCTATGTCCTAAACATGAGGAACTAAAGTCACATCTTGCAACTGCTTCTCTCTAATCAACTGAATCAAAGAAGGCTTCACTTGCAACTTGGTGATCAACCCACCATCATCGGACACACTCAATCTAGCAAACATAGCTCTCAACTCAACAACCACCTTTCTACTCAAAGCATCGACTACTACATTTGCTTTACCCGGATGATACTCAATGGTCAAATCATAATCTTTTAGCAACTCTAGCCATCTTCTCTGTCTCAAGTTCAACTCTTTCTGTGTCATCAAGTACTTCAAGCTCTTGTGATCGGTGTAAACTATACACTTCTCACCATACAAGTAATGACACCAAATCTTCAATGCAAAGACAACTGCGGCTAACTCTATGTCATGAGTAGGATAGTTCTTCTCATGAATCTTCAACTGTCTAGAGGCATAAGCAACAACCCTTCTTTCTTGCATCAAAACATATCCTAAACCTACGTAGGAAGCATCACTGTAAATCACAAATTCTTTACCTGAAACAGGTTGCACTAACACTAGAGCATTTGTCAAAGCATCTTTCAATTTCTCAAAGGCCTTCTGTCTTGCATCTAACCATTCAAACTTAACTCCTTTTTACAACAATTTAGTCAAAGGAGCAGCTACTCTAGAGAAACCATCAACAAACCTCCTATAGTAACCGGCTAATCCTAGGAAACTCCTAATCTCGGTCACAGACTTAGGTTGTTTCCACTCAACAATAGCCTTAATCTTCGATGGATCAAAACGGATACCTTCGGCCGAAACAACATGGCCAAGAAATACAACCTCTCGAATCCAGAACTCACATTTGCTAAGCTTCGCACACAACTGATTGCTCAACAATCTCTGTAAAACAAATCTCAAATGCTCGTCATGCTCTTCTTCTGTCTTCGAGTACACAAGTATGTCATCGATGAAAACAACTACAAAACGGTCTAGATAGTCTCTAAAAATTCTGTTCATCATGTCCATGAATGCTGTAGGTGCATTCGTGAGCCCGAACGACATCACAAGAAAATCATAGTGACCATATATAGTCCTAAAAGTTGTCTTCGGTACATCACACTTTTTCACTTTCAACTGGTAGTACCCGGATCTCAAATCTATCTTCGAGAACACTGAAGCACCTCTCAACTGATCAAACAAATCGTCTATGCGAGGCAACGGATACTTGTTCTTCACAATCAACTGATTCAACTGCCTGTAGTCAATACACATGCGCATACTACCATCTTTCTTTTTCACAAACAACACGGGAGCACGCCAAGGAGAACTACTAGGCCTAGTGAAACCACGATCTAATAATTCTTGCAACTGACTCTTCAATTCTTTCAACTCTTTCGGAGCCATACGATACGGAGCTATCGAAACTAGATTAGACCCTGAAACAGTCTCAATCACAAACTCAACATCTCTGTCAGGAGGTAAACCCGGCAACTCTCCAAGAAACACATCTGAAAAGTCACACACTGTTCTGATATCTTTCGGTCTAGCTTCACTCATATTCGGATTCATAACATAAGCTAAGTAAGCCCCACATCCGGAGTCCATCAACCTATGAGCCTCTAAAGCTGACACCACATTAGACAAGAACTTAATGTTCTCGCCTACTACTACTACCTCGTAGTCATCAGAAAGCTTCAAAGAATCCTCTTCGTCTCAAAATCCACACTAGCTCGATGCTCAACTAACCAGTCCATACCCAAAATAATATCAAAACCATAGAAAGGAAGTTCCATCATATCAACAGAGAATACATGACCCTGAATCTTCAGTGGACATCTCCTATACATACGTCTAACCACAACTGTCTCACCAAAAGAACTAGTCACATGCATACCTACATCAAAGATCTCAACATGTATATCTAACTTTTGTGCATGCTCACTCAAAATGTAGGAATGTGTAGAACCCGAATCAACCAAAGAAAGCAAAGACATAGACTGTAACTCAAAATTACCTGCTATCACATCAGTGTTGTTCCCGGCCTCTCTCTGAGCATAGACTCTCGCTGGTCCTCCCGCCTCTAGCTGCACTGCCACAACATGAGCAACGTTCCTCTGAGCATCTACCCTAGGTGCATCAGCCCTAGACTGGAAGTAGCCACGACCACGCCCACAGCCTCTCTGAAAATCATTCGCTCTCGCAGGAGCCTGAGCAATGTTTGGTGCCTGTGCCGCCTGATGCGGACAATCTCTCCTAAAGTGGTCACTCGAACCACAGTTCCAACAAGCATGGAAGTTACCCCAACACTCACCATTGTGCTGTCTCCCACAACGGTTACACTCGGGCAAACGCCCTCCTCCTCTATGACCCTGATGGCCTCTACCATGATGGCCACCGCCACGTCTATGGTCAAACTGATGTCCGCCACCTATATGCCTCTTGGCATCTCTACCATCAAAGTGGTTATGCCTCTTCCCAAAACTAGAACCACCAGATCGTTTGGCCGAACCCAAACTGTGCTCTAAGTCCTTGGCCCTCGCAACCAATACATCAAAGTCTGAGTAGTCAGAAGCTAGCGTGTACCTCTTGATCTCTTCACTCAACCCATAGCGGAAACGGTTACAGCGTTCAACTTCAGTAGGAACCAACTCTGGAGCATACTGACTCAAGTGAACAAAATGGATCTCAAAGACTGTCACAGAAGCATCTCCCTGAGTAAGGGCCATAAACTCTCACTTCTTCTTATCTAAGTACCTCGGTCCCAAGTACCTCTTTCTGAAAGCGGACTCAAAGAAATCCCAACCAATCTCTGCCTCTGGAACCCCAGTAGTAATGGTGACCCACCAGGTGTAGGCATCACCCTGAAGCAAGGAAATCACACAGCCCAATATGCGTGTGCCCACAAAACCCATTTGAGCCAAGATACGAACTGTCTTCTCCAACCATAACTCCGACCTCTCCGAAGTAGATCCTCTGAACTCTTCGGCCCCCAAGCTACGGAGCCTCTCCAAAGGTAGACTAGCATCGTCATACCTAGGCTGAGCTGCAGCCTGAGCTCCCGCAAATGCGGCCTGAAATCCTCCCCCGCTATGGCTTGCACAAGCGGAGTCATATCAATTCCGGCCGGACCTTGGCCACCTTGAGGTCCCTCTCCTTCAGCTCCATCCTCGCCTCCAACTCTAGGCGGAGGAGGTGGTGGTGGTGGAGCAGCTCCAACTCCTGCGGCCACCGGCCCTTCTATATGAGCCTCCACACCAATCACCGGCTCAACAGGAGCCGCAACACATGGTTCCTGACGAACCACTCTCGGCCTACCCCTCGGCCTAGACATCGCTCTCAAACGATAACTACAACCACAACAAACAAAATATACAAGATTGGGTTAGCAAGGCAAGGCTTCCAAGTGCTCAAGTACGTTTCCCTCACTTAAAATTCTTTTCCGATGTAATAGTAGCAATGGGACTCTCATACAACATGCTTTTAAACAAAACAATCAACATACATGTCATACAAGCAATCATACTTACAAAGCAAGCAAACACCGTGCATATTAATTTAAAACTTAAACTTACCTCACTTACCTGCCCAAGGTCTCGGTAACCTTAGGCTCTGATACCAACAAGTGTAACCCCCTCGTCCCGGTCTGGTCGGACGACCAGTCTGAGTGGGCCACACAGGGAAAACCGAAGCGAAACCTGTTAAGGTTCCTCCTCGATTAACGACCTAGAAAATTTCTTTTAACTTTATCTTGTCTATATGCATTATTAAATCCTATGTGAAGCACGACATTGGAAAACACAAACAATCCAACACCGACCAACCAAGACAACCTTTTAAACAACTCATTTTAACCTTTTACAGCAGGCCATATCGAAACGCCATGGGGTGTTTCGATACACCTTGACTTAGTCAACAGGCCAGGGTCAACCCGAGGAGACCGTTCAAAAACAGGGGTGACCCGTATCGAAATGACCCCAACGGTCAACTTCTCGTGGTCAACGAGATTTAACCGTTTCGAAACATAAAAGTCCCGTTTTGGAACACCTTTATCTCACCAATTTCTCAAAATTCCAGTAGCAAAAATGTATAGAAACAGCCTCTTTGTGTTTCGAAACGCTCGGCCAAGAACAAAGGGACCGTTTCGAAACAAGGTAGCCCGTTTCGAAACGTCACCTGTCTGCAGACTGGTTTTCGCTGTTTTAAGGCACAAGGGTGCCCCAAAACACCACCGAAACCTCCAACAACACACTAACAATTAAACCTAAGGCAAACCAACTTACAAGCATGCTTTAACATCATTAAAACGAGACTAAACACCAAAGCATAACATCACAAGCCATACTTCAAGCATATCATAAAAGGTGATAACTTCAACATGTCCAACACTTAGGCAAATTTAGGTAGCAAAATACTAGCAAGGTTTCAAGCAAGGCATAAATCCAAAAGCCAATTTACCAAGCACATACGAGGAGTCTAACATGCTCAAAAACAACATCAACGACAACATACATCAAAAGCATCATAATACGATTACATGTCCCATTGCTTGACCATTACATCTTAATTTAAAAGTTCATACTTGGTAGCTAAACAAGCACCACAAGCACACTTGGAGGCCCATTTCTTGCTCCTAGCAACCCACGAACTAAGGATCTGCATTGTCGAACAAAGAGAGAGCGTAAGCAATAAAGCTTAGTGAGGGTAAGCTCTTTAAAAACAAACCTCGACAATGCAGGGTCCAAGCACGATCTTAGCCAAGGTAAGATACATAATTACCAAGAATCCTCAAGAGCCACAAGTTAAAGATGCATGAACAATATTCAATTACATGCCGTGATCAACAAGCTCTAATTCACAACATATGTAAACACATATAAGCATCCAAGTAGAAATCACATTCTACAACACATTGATATACATATCAATCAATATTGGCACCTAGATATGACCCGAATACGCGGATAAACACGTTGGAACTCACATCCAACAACCACTTTACCTCACGGTGGGATTACACTCATCACCGGTCTCGCGGAGGGGATTCCACTCATCCTCACGCCCCGTCGATGGGATTCCACTCATCATCAATTATATATGAATACAATTTCCGGGCGAACCTGTACTACTCCTTGGTGACTCAACGCCACCAAGGCCACGCGTGAATTTAGACTCATGTGTGCACACTAACATCCTAAAGATCGATCATTTGTACTCAAGCATACTAGTGCCTACATTTTACTCATTTCACATTATCCATTTCAATCAATCCCGTGCTTAGCACGTACTCACCATGATCACAATCATGAACCATTTCCATGCATGCCATAAGTATTACAAATCATGCCTCATCTCACATGTATAACACATCATACATAAATCAATCATATCAAAAGTCATACGAGGCATAAACATCCAAACATAAGTTCATCCAATGGCTCTAGATCAAGTTTAGGATTAGGCTACCACCCTAATCCTAACTCTAGGTGGGTCTACCAAGCCCAACCTAGTCCACATACTCGAACCAACCATTTAAAAACCACTTAAAGCGTTTAACCACTCACCTAAGCTTCCAAGCTCCAAGCCAAGCAAGCAACCACCCTCACGTTTCCAGATTTTCTCTTGATGCTTCACCAACACAAGTTCCCGCTTCTTTAAAAAAGGAGCTGAAATGGATGAGCTTTTTGATGGAATAGTGATGAAGGGAAGAGAGCTCTAGTTTCACGTTAGAAAAGATGAGGAAGAGAGTGAATAGTGTTTATTTGGTGGAAAGGGGGATTTAAATTAAAAGATGGGCAAATTACCAAAAGGCCATTAATGAATGGCTATCCCCTTAATTCTTTAAAAGCGCTTCAATTTGCAATTTATTCGATTTGGTTCAAATTCAAATATTTGTTTTTGAAATCCGAAACTTAAAAGATTATTTTTAATTATAAACCCGAGCCCAAATAATATTAAAATATTATTTTCACCTAACCCCTAAACTCGGGTGTTACAAAGGATCTTTCAGCAAAAGAACTCGCCTATCCGTTCGGACGCAAAGAGAATGGGAGCAGCTTATCTATTCGAACATAAAGAGAATTGAGCCTTCTTATTCATCCAAGCAAAAGGTGGATAAACCCTTTTTGGAAGATGCTTATCCATTCGAGCACAAGGAGAATAGAACCCGCTTATTCATCCAAACATAAGGAGGATGAAGTTTTTCAAAAGATTCTCCTATATGTTCAGGCGTAAGGAGAATGGAGTTTGCTTATTCATCCAAGTGTAAGGAGGATGAAATTTTTCAGAAGATTCGCTTATCCATTCAGGCGTAAGGATAATGGAGGTTGCTTATTCATCCAACCATAAGGAGGATGAAATTTTTTAGAAGATTCGTTTATCCGTTCAGGCGTAAGGAAAATAGAGGTTGCTTATTCATCCAAGCATAAGGAGGACGAAGTTTTTCAGAAGATTCGCCTATCCGTTCAGGCGTAAGGAGAATGGAGTTTGCTTAATCATCCAAGCATAAGGTGGATGAGATTTTTCAGAAGATTCGCTTATCTGTTCAGACGTAAGGAGAATGTCTGCTTATTCATCTAAGCATAAGGAGGATGAAATCCTTTGAAGCATGTCTGCTGATTCATCCAAGCATAAGGAGGATGAGATTTTTCAGAAGAATCTACCTATCTGCTTGAGCATCTGGAGAATGGAACCCAACTTAGCTATTTAGGAATTTGGGAGAATGGAACCTAGCTCAACTATTCGATCATAAGAAGAATAGAACCAGCCTATCCGTTTGGGCATTTGGAGAATGGAACCCAGCTCAGCTATTCGAGCATAAGGCAAATAGAACCAGCCTATCCGTTCGGGCATTTGGAGAATGGAACCCGGCTCAGCTATTCGAGCATAAGGAGAATAGAACATGCCTATCCGTTCGGGCAGTAGGAGAATGGAGCCAACCGAAAAATCGATGAAAATCAGTGCCTTTTGGTCTTTGCTTTATCCCTGTTGCACAGAGATAAGCAAAGAGGGGCATCTGTTGTCATTAGATTTTCACCCACCATTATTAAATAATTTAAAATAAAAATATTCCTTTAAAATAATAAAAGGCCCACCCCTTCGAAAATAAAACAACAACAACAACAACAAAAACTCATTCCAAAAGGCCCATTTTGTAAAACCCATTTCAAAAAATAAGCCCACTTTTAAGAGAAATAACCATTTGAGTAAATAATAATAATAATAAAATAAATAATAAATAATAGTAATAAATGTAGAAAAGGGGAAGTAAAATGACAGCAAAAACAATAATAAATGAAAAAATAGCAACAAAAAATAGCAAAAAAAGGGAACCAGCGCGTGTGCCGCACGCGGGATGGTTCCATGAAACCCTGGTTCGACGCACTATTTGGAGCCGATTGTCGTCCACCGGCCAAAACTGTCGTTGCCGTTGGTGTTGGTTGACGCGTCTCGCCGTCGCCGACCCACCGACACCAACGCCAATAGCCGACGTCCATTGTAGCTGTCGGAATCTACAAAAAAACAAAGAAAAAGTGGTCAAAACCTAGGGTTAAATTAAGGGAAAATTCGATCCCGGATTTGAACCAAATCGGGATATTCTTGAGGGGTTTTTTTGAGGATCAAGCCTTGTGTCGGATTGAGGCTTCAATTTGGGGATTAAATCCCGATTTGGCTTGAATTTTAAGCTGAAAATTCAACTATAAAACCCCTTAACCCCCATTGTTCATAACACTTGAAAAAGCAAAAAAAAAGCTTAAAAAAGAATTTTGAAAATTCTTAAAAGAATACTCTAAAGGTTGTTGGAAATTTTTGGGTGCAGTTCGAGATTGGGGGAAATTTTCCGGAAGCAATTGGGTGCGTTTTGAGAAGTTCATATTCGAGTTATTCGTTCTTCTTTTCGTTAAAATTCCTCTCTTTTCTTTTATTTTTTTATTATTTTTCACACTTGTTATTGGTTGAATTTTTGTTATGTTTGTGATTGTGTTTGTGTGGATTTTAGGTTGTGTTCATTGAACTTGGAAAATCGTTTCACGATTCTGGTAACGTTTTCATTCTAAAATTTCGATTAATTTTTAGTTTAATCTTTAAAAGAACTTGCATGCTTAAAAAATGTTGTTTGGGAGTGTTTGATCTTTAGAAATAAAATATTTGAACCTTAAAAAATGATATTTTTAAATGTAGGAATAAAAATGAATTAATGTTGTTTTTAATAAAAAAACTAAAATTAAGGGATTTAATTAGAAAATAATAATTCATGGGTGGAAATAATTAAAGGGATTAATTTGTAGAAAAAATAATAATATATTTTTCTTGAAATATAATTTTAATAATAAAGGTGGTTAAGTTTTTTAAAAGAAAAAGTAAATAAGGGCATTTTTTAAAAGTGAGTAATATGTTTTAAAAAAAAAAGAGAAAATAAATTTTGAAAAGGGTTTTAAATAAAAGTATAGAGTTGTAGGAGAAATAAGGTTTTAAAAATCATAAAAGGAAAAATCTTTTTTTAAAAAAAAGTTTTATTATAAAAGTCATATTTAAAGAAAAACCTTTTAAAAATAACAAAAAGTCTTTAAAGAAAAACTTTTTAAAAAATGAAAAAGAAGTCTTAAAAGAAAAACTCTTTTTGAAATGGAGATAAAAAAGAATAAAAGATGAAAAAAAACTAAAAATATATAAAAAGGTAAAAGAAGGGTCTTGGTTTTAAAAGTAAAAAAGAATAATTTTTTTAAAGAAAGAATAAAAAATAAAAAACACAAAGAAAAAATAAGTTTCTTGTTTGTTCTTTAGAAATAGGTCAAAACTTAAAACTAGGTTCTAAAAGCTTAGATAGAGACATGCTTGAAGAAAATTTACTTCACAAAAATATGACACACTTAAGCAAACTTAAACCTTTAATTAGGAATAAAAGACTTAGACCCCTTTTAGGATTTTTAAATAATCAAATTTAGAATAAATATAAAAAACTCAACACATCGAATTTTCATGTTGCTTGAATAGTGAAATTAATCTAATGCGGTGTCTTATCAAACATGAATGACGGGTTAGCGCCATAAATGTTGGCGGTGATTAAATTTCATCTCCCGGGCGATAAGACCGTTAAAATAGACTGATATTAATTAAACAAAAAATGAAGTCGAACTTTCATGAACTTGCAAATTCCAATTTTAAAAACGGTTTTAAAATCAATTAGGTACCAATTTTGGGCGTCGTGGGGTGCTAACCCTTCCCCAGGCGTAACCGACCCCCAAACCTGTTTTTGAGTTTTCGTATACCAAAACCGTTGTTTTATTCAAACAAAACATTTTATTTAAATAACCCCGTTTTAAAGTGATCCAATCATACTTTTCAAAAAGATTGGTGGCGACTCTGTGTTTTTTTAAGTTTTCAAAAAAGTCGAAGCCCTACCAAAAAAGGGTTGCGACAAATCACTATTCAATTGGTAACATAACTTCGATATAATCCATGTATATTGGCTGGACATCCCGTTCTACGGGGCTATTGGTCTCAAAGGAGGTTTTTAAAGGGCCTTGTGAACTAGTTTAACAATATTGTGTGCGAGGATTAAATATTTGTTCTTTGTGATAAGGATGTGTTAGTAAAAACATACTTCACTTTTCCCGACAAATAATGTTGTCCTCAAACACATATCGTGAAAAGTTTTAAATGCTCACTAGCTCTACTCCATTCCCTGAAGTGAATGTGAGATTATATTATAGAAAGAATAAAAGTCACATTAAAAGTCTTGGTCGTGGTCGAGGCTATGAATATATACATGAAAAATATGGTCATTTTAAGAATACTTCTACCCACCGGTAGTGAGGTTATAAGGATGACAAGAGTGATAAAGATCATTATAAGAAAGTGAAATCTTTTTTATTACCAATGTGATGTTATAAAACATTGGTCTTGTACTTATCGTATGCTGAAAAAATCAACAATCATTGAATGAGAAAGGAAATAAAATAGAAGGAAATTTTGTTTGTGAAAAATGACGAAGATGCTATTAGTCCAATTTATTTGGACATTGTTGGTCCAACTTATTTGAATGTTGTTGATTTCCTTATAACCCTCGAAAGGAATAAACCATCTTCTATTTATTCTCATAACTTTGAAGAGAATTATTTATCTTTTTATTTATTTTATTTTACTTTATGTTTATTTATTTTACACATTAATTATTTACGTTTTATATTTATATATTATGATATTTATTTATTTCGTTTCACATTATTACTTATCAAATACAATTTATGGTGATGATTTATGCTTAGCAGAAGCATAAGATATATTTTCTGATTTAAATGTAAGGGATAAGGTGAGTACTATATCTCAAAGTACTGAAAATATTGATGCTCTAGAAGAGCAATAAGTTCTTGAGAAAATGCACATTATGAAAAGTGCAGAATTGCGAATATTGCAATAATTACCGCTAATGGTAATAATATCGTCACCACTAGAAGTGAAAATTTTAAGAGAGCAATATGAGTTCGCAAAATATTTCTTTGGGAATTATATTTTCAAACACATTTTGGTCATTAATGTTTCAAAACGTTCAATTTACTCACTGAAGTTTAGACAATAAACGTTTTTTGTCACTCTTCTATTAACCTTTTGACAACGTTCATTTATCGACGAACGGAGGAACTTCTCCAAGATTCAAATGGTGAAAAGCTTTATTACTTTTTCCCATTTAAGTTAAATGATACAAAATTTTTAGATAAATTACTGATTTAAAATTAAAATAGTTTTTATTCATTTTATTAAATATTAACATTTAAATAAAATAATATTGTCAATGATAATAAATATTGGGATAAATTATAAATTTTAGAAATAAATAGGGGTCAATTTTAGATAACAATAGACTTTTCAGTAAATAAATTAAACAAAAAATAAACCTGGGAGACTTAACATACTTTTTATCCTTTTTATAAAATCGGTCTGGTTGACTTAGTCAAAGAGGAGTCGAAGTGATTCAATGTCATTGGCTGGAATATTTTAACTGTTTTCTATTGGTAGGAGGCAAAACTGGCGAGGATGAAAACTTTAGGGAACAGTTGTGCCCAAAAAAAACATTAGGAAAAAAGTTGAGAAAACAGTTAAAAGTTAGGTGTAAAATGTGCATTAAGCCATATTATTAATATAAATATATTATAAATAATATATATATATATAACATAATATTAATATATAAAAACAATATAAACAAAATACTCTTATATAAATAAAATATTTATATTATAATAATATATATAATATAATATTTATTTAATTATTTAAAAAAAATTAGAGAAAAAAGCTTGAAATTTTGAAAATTTCTATAAAAACCCAATAATCTCTAAAATCATAATCCACCCACTGCAACCAATGGTCGTCACATCACTGTTATCATGTTGCTTTCACCTCCCTCGTCACACAAGCCTTCCTTAATTTGACTGTCTCCGTTTGATGTTCGTCACACAATTTTACTCTTCGTCAAATTCACAATTCATGACTTCCGCGTGATGTTTTACTGTCAATGGCCTACCAGCCGCATCCCTTAAACAGTCTCACCTCTGCGGCTAACTAGCGTCCAAAAGCCCTTCCCGACAACCATTCAGCCCGTCGTCCGGCCCCAGGCTACTGGCTGCCGATTGGGTTCTGATGGCAACATATTAGGGTTTCAAAACCCTAATTTTCTTTAATATTTTTTCTCTAATAAAATTTAAATTAAAATAGATGTAGTATTTATTATAGTAATAAAAATTTTACTGTGTTTTGAATTAAAGAATTTAAAAAAATCTGAAAATAATTTATTTTTTAAAAGTTTATTTAAAAAGGGATAATAACACTTTTGGTCCCTGTGATTTTAAAACTAATAAAAAATGGTTAATGGTACATTGCGGTACACCTATTTAGTGGTACATTGCAATACATGTCATCTAATGTAGTATTATCCAATGACAAATAAATTGGGCCGACAAATCAGCTTAGTTGAAGATAATTTATATTTTCCATGTTTATTTATCATGTTTGTCTTTATTTATATATTTGCATAATTTATATTTATATTGCATCTGGGATATAAATTTAATATGCGGTGTTCCATTATAAGAGGGTAAACTTGGCTAGAACCAAAAGAATTAGGTGCAAATCTTTCTCCACACGTACCAAGTGACGCGTGGCGACTCCATTTTTATTACAAAATAGGATTGTTTTTAAGAAATTCCCCCAAATATCAGTCATGAGTCAGTTTACCCTCTTGTAAAAACAATCATATTTTGTAATAAAAATGGAGTCGTCATCAGTCACTTGGTACATATGGGGAAAAATTTGCACCCAACTCTTTTAGATCTAGCCAAGTTTACCTTCTTGTAATGGAACACCACATATAGGATTTAATCAGTCAAGTTTACCCTTTTGTAATGGACTATGGATGATATGATGAGCCAAACTATCTGAAATTTTTTTTAAACACAACATTTGTCATATAGGGTTTAATTAGCCTTTAATGTCGTTTATTAAGCTGATTTGTCTCAACTACAACATTTTAGAGTTGTTTATCAAGCTCATATTTTTCATGCTCAAGATTTTTTTAACAATAACTATTTTTTTATCTTCAACTAAGCTGATTTGTCTTTATGTATTTACCATTGGTAAAAACAAAGCTAATTACATCGGTATTGCATTTTCCCTGCTCAATTTGGTATAGGTGGAGATCTTGCATGTTTATTAAATATTAAGATTATTTTGGAATTTATGCATTTTGATCGATATTTTAAAATTGATTACTTTTTTATTAATTACCCATTGATTTAAAAATGAGATTTGACATCCCAAATTCATAAAATTGATTTTTTAAAATTTCACTATTACTTTAATCAAGATTTTCCTATAGTAACGACTCATTTTAGAGGTCCAATATTATTCGTACTTTTATTTATATATTAGGGTAAATTACACCACATGCAACTACAAGGGTGTTCTGGGCATGTTTAATAGGTTAAACCAAACAAGACCTCTGAAAATAAAGGCCCCAAATGAGTTGTGCGTGTATATATATTCTCAAAAAATACTAAGTTAATTGTGATTAGGGTCGCTCAATTCCATTAACTTTCCAAATGTGGTAGTTGCATATGAAGTCTTATTGACTATTCCTATTATTGTTGCTTATTTAGAACGAAACTTGTAAAAATTAAAGTTTTTGAAATCATACTTACGGACAACTATGTCGTAAGAAAGGCTAAATGTACTTGTTTTGATGAACATTGAGAGCAACCCTTTAAAAGGAGTTGATATTGAAAATGTTGTAGATGATTTTGATTTTGTTGTAGATGATTTTGCTGCAAGAAGAACAATGTTTTTTAAAGAGAAATTGTTAGATTTGTAAGTTATTTTTAGGTTGATCAATACAATAATCTAACATTTTTTATTAAGGAAACTATATTTGAAAAAACAATATGAAGGAAACACAGTAAAAATTTGAATCAAAACAGATGATTTTTAGGGGTTTTACCGAGGATCATGCCTCTTGTCTGATTTTGGCTCCACTTTGGGGATTAAATCCCGATTTTGCTTGATTTGTAAGCTCAAGTTCAAGTATAACCCCTCAAACCCCTTTGTTCAACACACACTTGGAGAGCAAAAACACAAAGCTAAAAAATTCCGAAAATCCTTAAAAATATTTCTGACTCTGCTAGAAATTTTTTGGAGTGAAGTTCGAGTTTTGGGCTATTTTTCGGAGGTGTTTGGGAAGCAATTCGAGAAAGATCGCATACATGTTCTTCATTTCTGGTAAAAATTCTTTTATTCTCTTTAAATTTTTAGTGAATTTCATACTTGTTCTTGGTTGAATTTTGTTTTCTTTGTGTTGTGTTGTGTTTGTTTTTTATTGTTTATAGGTTGTGCTTGTTGAAGTTGGAAGATCGTTTCTTGAATCCGGTAATAATTTTGTTTTAGTATTTTGTTTAGTTTTTGATTTAATCTTTAAAAATATTGCATGTTTAAAAATGTTGTTTTTAAAACTTTGATCTTAAAAATGAAATAGTGGAAACTTTAAAATGTTTTTTTAGATTTAGGAATAAAAAATGAATTAATGTTTGTTTAAAAAAAAAACTAAAATCAAGGGGTTTAATTAGAAGACTTAAAATATAAAAAATGAATTAATGTTTGTTTTAAAATATAAAAAGGGTTTTGACAGCTTGGCGACTTTGCTGGGGATGTGTTTTTGTTTTAAAATAAAAACAAAAAAGGGTCATACCACAAATTGATTTTAAATGGTTTTCAAAAAGGGTTTTTTTTTTTTAAAAAAAAAACTATTGGAATTTGCAAGTTCATAAAAGGTTTAATTTATTTGTCTGTTTAATGAATTTAATTATATTTTACGCATTTAAGACTTAATTCCAAACTCTATACCCGAGCTATGTCCCGTTCTTTTAAGTGGGAGGAACACGCTTTGCTCATTTAAGAATATTGATTATTCCTATGAGCCTAGCAAGTACCTTCGGGATTCATTCCTTTTGTCTTCGTAAGGATATTGATTCTTCGAGAAGGCATCGATGGTGAGTCCTCCCGAGTTGAACTTGATTCGTTTAAAGCCCGTAATGTGTGAGAATCGAGGGCCTTGCTACCCTTAGTAGGGGACAACAAGGATAGCTCGGGTTTAGAACTAAACAATGTTTTAGAATCTAGAGCCTACCCCAATAGTGCCATGCAGAAAGCCTAGGGTGTTCAGTCTTGTCAAATTCGCAAGAATAATCCATGGAGACATGTCCTGGAATTTTATGCAATTAAATTATTTTGGATCTTTTAGGTTTTATTTCTGTTTTTTTTTTAAAAGAGTACTAACCTTTTTGTGTGTGAGTTGTGTTTTGTTTTTGTAGCAGATTTTTTTTTGCATACATCCCATATTTGGAGGGAGTCGATTCTAAAGCATGTTGCTCGATCAGAAAAAAGCTTCTGTCATGGATGGAAGGTACCTAAAGGAGGAAGACAACGTGTAAACAATGAGAATTTGTCGACTGATCACCAAGCAGAATACCATAAGTCACAAGTGTTATGACTAAGTACAATTTAAAGATGATCATTGGTCTACTCGGCTTAGGGGCAACGTCAAAAGGACCCATGAGCGACACGAGTTCGATAGAAGCATCACATCCTAAATTGAGGATGTAGCTAAGCATGTGGCGTTAAGAAGCTACATTTCTTCTCCCCACGGCAGACTGATAGGGAAGGCAGGGTTAGGGCTCGAAAGATTGAGAAATGAGTGCTCAGACTGAGACGTATTCGTTGGACCTTTGACATCCAATGGAAGCTTCATCTAGAGAAACACTTTAATAGAATTGATGACCCTTCGCCTGCATTCATGCATTTGCATACATACATTTGCTTCCATGCATTTGTTTTTTGTTTGTTTGCATTAAATAATGTTTTGATCATTGTATATACACATGAATAATAAAAAATATATTTTGGGAAATTTTATTTAAGTAGAAAAGATTGTAAAGTGCTTAAAAGTCCTATATTTTAGTTGCATATTTTAGTTCATATTTAGGTTTTCATGCATATTTTACGGTATCTTTCCTTCACTCAGCTTATTACAATGTTTATGATTATTTTTGGAGAAAAGATATCGTTTTTAGTTGCATTTGCATTACAGGTTACAGGAGACTACCGCTGGCACCCGCCGCGGCAACATGACAGAAGAATGATCAAAGAGAAGGAGGAAACAGAACGATCACATCTAGTCACACAGGACCAACCATCGTTGCAGAGAAGATCTGTACTGACGCAGTTCAAAGAATAGCCCGCCGAGAGAAACCACCGCCATCACTTCCGTCGCGGCGGCACATTGGAGAATGACCAAAAGGGAGTGCGATAAGAAGAGGAGAATTTCCTTAATCAGCAAAACCAAGTCACATGAAGAATAGAGTTCAGGAGCTCCCAGAGATAACGTGAGAAGACCCAAACAAGGAAGAAGCTTGTGGCCCAAGAAAGCCCAAAAGAGGAGTTATTTTGGAATAACTTTTTTTTTCAGACGGTTAATAGCATTTAATTCCAAATCAACTTCCTCCCAAAGAGAGACTTCTTCCCCAAATAGGGTTTTCACATGTAACCTCCTATATAAAGGCAAGGCTTGACTGATTGGAGGACATAAGGAGAGATTAGGGTTTAGAATTTATTTTTGTGTTTTTTCATTTACATTATGTTCTAAACTTTCCTTAGGGTTAAGATTGGTTTGTTTAGTAGTTGTGAGTACGATTGTAATCAATTAAAGTTTTTATGCGATTCAATTCAAGGTTTGTTTATCCTATGTTCTTCATCTTTATTTGCAATAGAATCGAGAGATCTTTGTTAGCACATCTATTTGTTTCAATTCGAGAGAGTTAAAACTCAAGAAAGGGATAAACATGATTCCCTCTAATTAAGGTGAGAATCAACTTAGCTTAGAGGCAAGTCTAGGTCTAAGGCGGCTAATAAGGAATGTGGAAAAGTTGTTGTTCAACCTAGGTTTACGCCGAGAGGTATTGTCAAAGAGTGGTCATCAACAGTATTAAAACTTAGAGATAAGTTGGAATCAGATCAGAATGTTCTGCCAAACCTTGAAGGCCCGCCGAGTTCCCCATCGTGGCAGTGTTCTATCTGTCACCCGCCGTGGCAGAGATATCGACTTTGCATTACAACACTTTTACGAGTTCGACGCAGTTTCACACTACGACGCAACTCAATCTGACCCACCTTCTTATTTTGATTTCTCAATCTTTTCATTATTTGTTTACTTTAAGCTTATGCAACTTTCTCAAACCATTCCAAATCAATTGTGTTTTTCTTTTCCTTGTGCAGGAATTTAATCTTGAAATAGCATTCCAGTCCTTATGGAGATGATAATCTTTTATATTACAACTTGGTAGCAGTGCAAACTTGCACTCAAATTAGAGGACACCTTTATGCTCTGCAAGTTTTTGGCGCCGTTGCCGGGGACTGGCAATAGCAACTTTGTCTTTACTTTCTTGCACTTTTCCTTTATTGCATTTAATTTCCAGTTTTAGTTTTCTTTATTATCATAAAAAATTTCACAGCTTCTTTCTTCTAGTTTATGACCAGAGCAAATCCGTCGTCTAAACACATGTTTATTGACGAGATCGAACGAGAAGCAAGAAAAATCCGAAGAGAGGCACGTGAGGCATCAACAGTAGCGAAAGCAGTACAAGCAGCAAAAGCAGCAATGCATAAAGGAAATGATGCCAATAATGCCGCCATGGTTGACCCCGCGGCAGATGGTGGGCGTCAAGATCAACAACCACCACTTCTCCCTCCTGGCCAGCAAAGACGAGTCCGTACCACTCGAGACTATATGGAGGAATACTTAGACAACCTTGACTCTACAGTCATAGAACCAGACATCAATACCAATCATTTTGAACTCAAGCCAATTATGTTCAATATGATTGATAAACATGGACAATTTGGGGGTACAACAAATAAGGATGCTCGACAACACATGAAGTCATTCTTAGAGATTTGCAAATCTTTTAGAATTTAAGGATTACCCCCGGATGTTCTGAAATTGCAGTTATTCCCTTATTCACTAAGGGATAGGGAGAAAACTTGGTTAAATAGCCAGACTGCTGGTTCTATTGAGTCTTGGACAGACCTTTGTCGAGATTTTCTAGCTCGTTTCAATCCTTCAAATGTCACTAATCGTATACATAGCGAGATTACCACTTTCTGACAGGCTGATGACGAGGCAATGTACGAAACATGGGAACACTACAGAGAACTTCTGTACAAATGCCCGCTCTATGGACTGCCGCTTTGGACGCAAGAATCTTTGCTCTACAATGGTGTTAATAAACCCACCAGGATGATGCTAGATGCATCACCAAATGGCATACTCCTTGATAAGGCACCACAAGAAGGAATGAGGATTCTGAACCAGTTGGCCAAAAAGGATTACCAGTTTCTGTCTGCCCGCCATGGCGGCATTAGACGACAGGCCACGATGAATGAGTTGGAAGCATCATAGTCCGTTAATACTCGTATAGACAAACGTACCAGACTGGGGGGAAATATGATCAAACCAACAGGAAGATCATATGAGGTAAAAGCAGTGGAAGCTTTCTATGATGAATGTGGTGGAGACCGTGACTCTTTAGAGTGTACAGAATCCAAAAATTTCATGGGAACCTACAACCAGAATAGTACTCCTAACACAAATACATACAATCTTGGATGGAGGAAACATCCAAACTTCTCATGGAGTAACCCTAACACTGCAGAAAATCCTACCAATCAGAATACGAGATATCAGAGGAACCCGCATTGGCAGCAGATGCAACATCAGCAACCTACAACAAAAAATTCTCTAGAGGCCACTTTAAATACTTTTATGTCTCATATTGGTGCCTATATTGCTAATTTTGATAAGTTTGTTAACAGGGTTAATGATTTCATATGTAGAACCAGGAAACATCATTGAAAACACTGGAAACTCAAGTGGGTCGATTTGCACAGATTCTAAATACACGACTAGTAGCAGGTTTACCTAGTGATATTGAGGTCGCTAGAGGAAAAACCCATGAGCAATGTAAAGCAATCACCACCAAAAATGGAATTACCTTGCAAGAACCGAAAGGTCAGGCAACAAAAGGGAAAGCACCAATGGAGCAACCGACCCAATATTCAACACCTGCCGTGAAGGATGCCGCGACAGGTTCTGAGACCGTGGTAACCCTTGATACATTTGAACTGGCCATAGATGAGGAAAATCATCCTGAGGAAACCCCCACCCCTCAGATCAAATTTCACTGCAAGGAAAGAATTGAAGACATCAAACTACCACCACCATTCCCACAAAGGCTGAAAAGGCAGAAGCAAGATTACCAGTTCAAGAAATTTCTCGATATCTTGAAACAAGTCCATATTAACCTACCTTTGGTGGAGCTCATCTAACAAATACCTAACTATGCCAAGTTCCTCAATGACATAGTTTCTAACAAAACACAGATCGGTGACTTTGAAACAGTGGCAGTTACAGAGGGATTCATGGCCATGATGCACAATAGAGCCCCACTAAAGAGAAAAGATTCGGGTAGTTTTATCATTCCCTGTAAAATTGGCAGCAATTATACTAGACATGCATTATGTTATCTGAGGTCAAGTATCAAGTTGATGCTAGAATCTGTTTTCCAAAAACTAGGGATAGGAAGGGCCCGCCCAACTACTGTCATACTCCAACTGGCTGACAGGTCTTATGTTCAACCAGAAGGGAAAATTAAAGACATATTTGTCAAAGTAGATAAGTTTATTTTCCCTGTTGATTTTCTGGTTTTAGATTGTGAAGTAAATGAACGGGCGCATATTATACTTGGAAGACCATTCCTAGCTACTAGAAGGACGCTAATCGACGTTGAAAGAGGAGAGCTTACAATGAGGGTGAATGACTAGGAGATAAAACTGAATGTTTTCCAAACCCTAAAAAAGAATGATGACTTGGAAGAATGCAAAATGCTTTACGACACACCTAGGTTGGAGTTCGACGTCGATAAACCATGCATGGGCAAGTACTGCCTCGGTAGTGATTTAGGTGAATGCACTGGCAGTCACTTGGAGAGCTACCCTGACACCCGCCTCGGCATACAGAGTACAAAAGTTGAAGAGGAGGAAGAGACATAGGAGCAAGATGAAGTACAATGGATGGCAACAAGGCCAGGTAAGTACTTTGAACTCAAATATGTTTTCTTAGGACCCAATGATACGTTGCTCGTAATTATCTCTTCCAAGTTGCAGGCTGAAAAGGAATTCAAGATGATAGACCTGCTGCGGTGGCATAAAAGGGCGGTAGGATGGACCATCGCCAATCTCAAGAGAATTAGCCCCGCAATGTGCATTCACAAGATCCTGTTGGAAGAAGGCTGTAAACCCAATGTCGATGCTCAAAGAAGGCTAAATGACGTGATGCGAGAAGTTGTAAAAAAAGAAATCATCAAGTGGCTTGACGCATGCATCATTTATCCTATATCTGACAATGAAAGGGTAAGCCCAGTATAATGTGTACCTAAGAAAGGAGGGATCACGGTGGTAAGTAAGGAAACTAATGAATTGATCCCAACCAGGACTGTGACCGGGTGGAGGGTTTGCATGGAATACCGTAAGTCAAACAAGGCAACTAAGAAGGATCATTTTCTATTACCTTTTATTGATCAAATGCTTTACCGCCTTGCTGACAAACCCTTCTACTGTTTTCTTGATGGCTATTCAGGATATAATCAGATAACTATAGATCCTCAAGATCAAGAAAAGACCACCTTCACCTACCCCTACGGCACATATGCATTCAAGAGGATGTCGTTCGGTTTGTGTAACGCACCAGCCATGTTCCAGCGCTGCATGATGGCCATACTTTCTGACATGGTAGAAGATTTCCTGGAAATCTTCATGGATGATTTCTCTGTCTTTGACAACATTTTCGACAGTTGCCTCGGCAACTTAGAGAAGGTGCTAACGAGATGTGAGGAATCTGTCTTAGTGCTAAACTGGGAGAAGTGCCATTTTATGGTGCACGAAGGGATAGTCCTGGGTCACAAAATATCCGCCAAGGGGTTTGAGGTCGACAAAGCTAAAATCGAAGTGATTGAAAAACTGCCGCCACCAACCTCTGTCAAGGGCATCAAAAGCTTTTTAGGACACACAAGTTTTTATAGACATTTATTGAAAACTTTTCAAAAATTACTAAACCTCTCTGTACCTTGCTTGAACATGATAAAACTTTCCAGTTCGATGACTCATGCATTGAAGCATTCGAGATAATAAAGAAGAAGCTAGTTTCTACCCCCATTGTAGTCCCACCCGAGTGGACCCTACCTTTTGAATTAATGTGCGATGCCAGTGACACTACCGTAGGAGCTGCCCTTGGGTAGAGAAAGAGCAGGACATTCCATGTGATTTACAAAGCCAGTAAACCTTGAATCCTGCCCAGGTCAACTACACCACCACTGAAAAGGAACTGTTAGCAGTGGTTTTTACCTTTGACAAATTTCGACCGTACTTAATTGAAACAAAGGTAATTGTCCACACAGATCACTCGGATCTCAAGTACCTATTCACAAAGAAATATGTCAAGCCACGATTGATTCGCTAGATTCTGTTACTACAAGAGTTCGACGTTCATATCAAAGACAGAAAGGGTACAGAGAACCAAGTTGTGGACCACCTGTCACGCCTGGAACAGAGCGGCAGCACCTCCACCAATACATAAATCCAAGATGCATTTCTAGATGAATAGATGCTACTAGCATCCACCATTACAAAGAGCATTGTCATGGCATTGACTAATGCACACGCTGTCGCGGCAGACACGTCGGCAACAACCATTCCCTCAACACCCCAGTATGTTGATATTGTGAATTATTTAGTTACTGGTGTTTTACCTTATAACCTTAACTATCAAGGCAAGAAGCGGTTCAAATATGATGCTAAGCATTATTTTTGGGACGAGCCTCTTTTGTTCAAACATTGTGCATATCAGGTTATAAGGAGATGTATTCCAGAAGAAGAATAACATACAGTGCTCTACCAATGCCATGCTGCACCTTATGGAGGACATTTTGGAGGTACATGGACGACAACAAAAGTACTTCAATCTGGTTTCTATTGGCCCACTCTTTACAAGGAAGCCCAATCTTTTGACAAGCAATGTGACAGATGCCAAAGAACCGGGAATATCTCAAGGAGAAACGAGATGCCCCTACAACCCATTCTAGAGGTTGAGCTATTTGATGTTTGGGGGATAGATTTAATTGGACCTTTCCCATCATCATACGATAACTTATACATCCTCCTAGTTGTTGATTACGTGTCCAAATGGGTTGAAGTTGTGGCAACCCCGAAGAATTATGCCAAGATCGTCCACCGATTCCTTCACAAGAACATATTCACCAGGTTTGGAATCCCAAGGGCGATAATTAGTGATTAAGGTAAACATTTTGATAACAGGCTCATCGCTAAAGCATTAAAAAGACTTGGTGTCTGTCAGAAGGTTGTCGCGGCGTACCATCCACAAACTTATGGGCAAGCCGAAATTTCAAACAGAGAATTGAAGAACATCTTATAAAAGGTAGTCAACCCAACTAGGAAAGACTGGTCCCTTAGACTGGATGATGCACTATGGGCATATCAGACAACATTCAAAACCCCTCTAGGTATGTCACCCTACAAACTTGTGTATGGAAATGCCTGTCACCTACCTATCGAGATCGAACACAAGGCCTATTGGGCGATAAAAGCTGTCAATATGGATTGGGAACAAGCTGGGGAAAAGAGACTTCTAGATCTTAATGAGATGAAAGAATTCAGAAGAGAAGCATATGAGAATGCCAAGCTTTACAAAGAAAAAAAAATAAAAAAATGGCATGATAACAAGAACCTGCCGTGGTAGTACCTGCCAGGGCAGCTAGTATTATTGTTCAACTCCCGCCTGAAGCTATTCCCAGGAAAGTTGAAGTCTAGATGGTCTGGGCCCTTTGAAGTTGTCAAGGCTTTCCCACATGGTGCTGTTACAATTAGATCCAATACAGATGGGCAACAGTTCGAAGTCAATGGGCAACGACTCAAGCATTACAATGGAGCACAAATCCAAAGGGACAAGGAAGTAGTTACTTTAGGAGATGCAATCCCATGCACTCCTATTGTAACATGAGTTGTATTTATTTTCCACATTTTCCCTATTTTTATTAGGATTAGATTTTTAGTTTCAGCATTTATTTCATGAAAATATTAATTTCAGTTTTATTTTAATTGATTAATAATTTCTTTTCATTTTTTTGTTTGTTTAGGAGGAGAGTCAGAATTTAAGGAAGCAGCCCATTAACCCTGCCAAATAGCCGCCCAACAAGTCACCCCGACAGATATAATCTCCCAACGGCTATAACCCGCCCCAACGACTATAATCTCCCAACAGCTATATCCCACCCCAACGGCTATATCTTGCCCCAATGTCTATAATCTTCCCGTTACGCCAGCTGTCCCGCCCGTTGGAAATAAGACCGTTGGGCATCAACGGCCGCCTCGGCAGGCTATATAAACCTTACTATTATACTTCCTTATATCGTCTTCAACCTTTGCTTTCTTAACTGTTGAAGCTCTCTAAGTTCTTTATTTGAATTTTCAGAATTTGATCACACCACCTCTCAAGAATGTCAACCTCCAGAGCCACACCCCCTTTCAAAAGATTCTTCTCCCCAAAGGACTCCACCCGCTACAACAAGAAGTTCTCTTCTTGGCAGGTTCTGGAAGAACAAGGATTTTACTACCCCGCCGACACGGGCGACTTCGGCCTTCTCGACTTTGTCTACGAAGTAATCAGAGATCACGACCAACCTGAAGAAGGGAACATCACAATGGTCTGTGAGTTCTACGCCCATAACCCACAACTGGGAATCCCTTTTGTATATGTTCATGGCAGCGGCGTTAAACTGGATGCTGAAACCATCAACAGTTACTACGGGCTCAGTAATGAGGCAAACGACCATGATGACTTTGAAGCCATCCTCACTGCCGCTGACTACGACCGCTTGAAGGACGAGTACTACATGCTCGGCACCACATGGAAAACGGGTAAGCACACTGTATCTATACCCCGCCAAGCGCTATTACCAAACACCAAACGCCTGACAATGATTGAGTCTATTCTGAAGTGATGAAAAATCAATGTGGGTGTCGTCATCTGTCAAGAAATATATGTCTTCCATCCGAGGCCCAAGGGCTGCCTTTTCTTTCCAAACCTCATCAACGAGTTATATACTAACTTCAAGGTGCCTACCGACGAAGCAAATGTAATAACACCCGACAGGAAGGGGTCACAAAGGAATTTATATACAATATGATGGAGCTGACAGAAGCGGTGCTAGAAAATGACTATGATCCCACTGCCACCGCGGCGAGTACTTCAGCCCAGGGCGGGCGTAGAGATCAGCCCTTCATCGACCCCACCAAGATGCTCCAGGATATTTGTAGAAAGCTATAACATATGGGGCACATAAACCTAAAATTCATAGAGTATGTGTGGAACTACAACACATGGTTTGAGTTGTTCCTCAAGGAGAAATTCCCAGGGGATGACCTACATTTTTTACTGCCTTCCCTGCTAAAATCACGGAAGCCACCATGGCATGCCAGCCTATCCTGGACTCCCCCACCTCGACTTCACCTGCAGCCGTCGCGACATCACAGCCAGGCTTCTTCTCAGCCGCCAACACCCCACATGCCTCTCCAACAAATAGGGGAACAACTCCGCAAGTCCACTACTCTTCGCCTAACGACTCCTTCGATGATTCTGATGACGACTCCCCACTCGTCACGGTAGCACAACCTGCGGCGGTAGAAACATCCAGGAAATGGAAGTATCATTACATCTCGGCTGATTCAGACGAGAAAGAGTCTGATGATATTGTTCTAGTGACCTGAAACACGCTGCCTTTTAGAATACAACCACGAAGGACTTCAAAACTTGTGCAACCATCTCTCTTACAAAGGCGGAGGCTGGACCTATCCGATGACAAAGATGAAGTGGCCCAAAATTCGTCATCTTCTTTTTAAATGTAACATGTTTCTTTTTCCTTTTATTTTCAGTTCTTTTCTATTTTTTTATATTCATGTTAAGTATTTTTATTTTGTGTTGCTTTGAGGGCAATGCTTGCCTCGAGTTTGGGGTAGGGAGAGTCCACCTTAGGGAAGTTCATATGTAGTTGCATATTAGTTAACCATATTAGTTGCATTGTACTTATCTCTTCTTTAATGAAAAGAACTTGTTAAAAAACTTGTGCCTATGGTAGAATAGCCGACATCTCGCACCATTACAAAGTACCTTTAATTTCTGGGTCGCATAAAGATGGCTTAGAAATCTACTATAAAGCTATTTATCCTTAACACAATTGTGGTAGGTTGATTGATAGAATGAAGTAGTGAACATGGACTGTTTAATTATTTGGTACTTTTAATTCACATGCATTGCAGGTCGCCGCCTCGACAGTTGAAATTGTCAAAAATGCAAGGAAGGTTGTCGCGAAAGGTAAGAAAAAAATTAAAATCCTAGAGGTGCCCGAAACAAGCTCTAGGCTGCTGGAGGTGCCCAAAATTGGCTCTAGTCTTTTGTTATGTTGCTTAGAGGTACCGAAAATTAGCTAAGTCTTTTGTTCACTTAAAAAGTTCTTGAAGATCAACTTGTACACAATTCAGCACACACTTGATCACAAGCACTATAGTTTCTTTCCGAGAAAATTCATGTTATCCTACACACTAAAATGATATAGGTTCTATGACCTTTAGGCATGAAATCAAGTTAAGGACAATTTCCTTTTTGTTGAAGTAAGGGTAAGTACTTATTAGGTTTTGCATCGCTTGAGGAAAAGCAATAATTCGAGTTCTGGGGTGTGCAAAGTGCTTAAAAGTCCTATATTTTATGCTCATTTTAGCTCATACTGTCATTGTTCTTAAGCCCATTTTAGTTCATATTTAGGTTTTCATGCATATTTTACAGTATCTTTCCTTCACTCGGCTTATTACAATGTTTATGATTATTTGTGGAGAAAAGATAATGTTTTCGCTTACATTTCCATTACAGGTTACAAGAGACTGCCGCTGGTACCCGCCACGTCAGCAGGACAAAAGAATGATCAAAGAGGAGGAGGAAACATAACGATCACATCCAATCACACATGACCAACCATCGTTGTAAAGAAAAATTGTACCGACGCAATTCAAAGAATATCCCACTGAGACAGACCGCTGCCAGCACTGTCGTCGCGGAGGCACGTTGGAGAATGACCAAAAGGGAGTGTGATATAAAGAGGAGAATTTCCTTAATTAGCAGAACCAAGTCACATGAAGAATAGGGTTCAGGAGCTCCCAAAGATAATGTGAGAAGACCCAAACAATGAAGAAACTTGCGGCCCAAGAAACCCCAAAGAGGAGTTATTTTGGAATAAAACATTTTCAAACGGTCAATAGCATTTAATTCCAACTCAACTTCCTCCCAAAGAAAGACTTCTTCCCCAAATAGGGTTTTCATATGTAACTGCCTATATAAAGGCAATGCTTGACTGATTGGATGATAAGGAGAGAGATTAGGGTTTAGAATTTATTTTTGTGTTTTCTTATTTGCATTATGTTCTAAACTTTCCTTAGGGTTAAGATTGTTTTGTTTAGTAGTTGTGAGAACGATTGTAATTAGTTAAAAATTTTATGCGGTTCAATTCAAGGTTTGTTTATCCTATGTTCTTCATCTTTATTTGCAATAGAATCGAAAAATCTTTGTGAACACATCTATTTGTTTCAATTCGAGAGAGTTAAAACTCAAGAAAGGGATAAACATGATTCCATCCAATTAAGGTGATAATCAACTTAGATTAGAGATAAGTTTTGGTTTAAGGCGGCTAAGAAGGAACGTGGAAAAGTTGTTGTTCAACCTAGGTTCACGCCGAGAGGTATTGTCAATGAGTGGGCATCAATAGTATTCAAACTTAGAGATAAGTTGGAATCAGATCATGACGTTCTTCTGAACCTTGAAGGCATACCGAGTTCCCCGCCGTGGCAGTGTTCTATTCGTCACTCGCCGTGGTAGTGATATCTAATTTGCATTACAAGACTTTTATGAGTTCAACACAGTTTCACACTACGACGCAACTCAATTTGACCATCTTCTTATTCTGATTTCTCAATCTTTTCATTATTTGTTTACTTTTTGTTTATGCAACTTTCTCAAACCAATCCAAATCAATTGTGTTTTTTTTTCTTTTCCTTGTGCAGGAATTTTATCTTGAAGTAGCATTCCAGTCCCTATGGAAAGGATAATCTTTTATATTACAACTTGGCAGCAGTGTACACTTGCACTCAAATTAGAGGACACATTTACGCTCTACAAAGATCCCTCACAAACACGACTCGGGCCATGAACACCGAGGAAAGATTGACAACTCTGGAAGCAAATTAGAAGAGCATCCATGATAAGCTTGAGAAAATGGAAAATGATCTAAAGAAAGAGATTGAAATATCACACCGGAAAACAGTCAGCCAAATCGAAGCCATGTTTAAAGACCCAGAAGCGAGAGAAGACACCAACACTTTCCCGGGGATGGCTTTCGTATGTTCAAGAATGCAAAAGGAATTGGCTTCGCCTAAAGTCAAATATGTTGCCCGTACTGAATTAAAAGACAATGTTGATGAGGTTCGCAGCCACAAGGTGCCTGACCTCGATGAAATAACTGACAAGACAAAGTTTGAGAGGAAATGGGAAGACCGCTACAAGAAGCTGGAAGAAATGATTAAATCTTCTCGAGAAAGAAGCATTTATGGTGGAATAGATGCTAGAGATTTGAGTCTAGTATTTGACCTGGTGGCTCCTCCAAAGTTCAAGGCCCCTGACTTTGAAAAGTATAATGGAACTTCATGCTCGTTGGCACATTTGACCATGTACTGTCGGAAAATGTCACCAAATTTAGAAAATGAGAAGTTTCTGATCCATTTTTTCCAAGACAGTCTATATGAGTCTGCTATCCGATGGTATACTCAACTTAGTTAGAGTAACATACATACTTGGAGATATCTGCCAAAAGCTTTCCTCAAACAATACGAGTATGTAACAGATATGGCCCCAAGCAGGATCATACTATAGAATATGGAACAAAAGCCCAATGAGAGCTTATGCCGGTACACCCAGAGATGGCGAGATGTGGTAGCCCAAGTTCACCCCCCACTGTCAGAATATGAGGTTACTTCAATGTTTGTGGAGACTCTAAATGGTCCCTTCTATGACTACATGTTAAATCACGCCACCAAAGGTTTTGCAGACATGGTCATAAATTGAGAGTTGATATTAGCAGCCATCAGAAGTGGAAGACTCGAGATAGAAGAAGATGACGAACATATTTAGAGTTTCATCATGAAGTCGATGGAGGCAAGATTGGTTGGAATTCATGCTTTCTTGGAATAATGCTTAATTTTTTCCAAACAATTTGGATTATGCTTAGAACCAACCCTTTTGCTTTTTCCCGCAAGGATTAGGGATCATTTGTAAGGGCTTCTATGTCAATTTACTTGTTTAAAGATTCATTTTTTTCAAGTGACAAACATTTCTCATTTTTGTTTCATCCTTTTCCATTCTTTTCATTCTTCACCATTTTCTTTTCAAGCATACATCTTCTTCGCAGAGTCGATATTATTGATTGTATGAATGATTCTTGAATCTAATCTTAATATAGGGGGCAAAATGTGTGTTCAGGTATAATGGGGAATCCCATATACATATTATGAGTGGATTTTCCTCTCAGACATTGTTGTTAGGGCCCTTGAATGAAGTGAAAACTCTAAAACATCTAACAACTGAAGATTGCTTCTCTTTGACATTATTTGTGTGTGAAATGACATTTGACATTCCATCATTTCCCTTCTCGAATAAGAAAATAAAAAAAAATCCATTTGTTGTCCCCTTTGAGCCTGATATTATTTTTCTTGTGTTTGAGCCCTAACCAAGGATAAGTCCCCACACTAGGAGGACAAAAATGATGAAAATTGCAAAGGAAACACGACAAATTAAGTAAATGTCCTAAACTGAAAATGAAAAGGACACAAAAAGAAAAAACAAGGAAAAGGAAAAAAGATAGAAAAAGAAAGAATAGAAAAAAAAGAAAAAGGAAAAAAGAGGGAAAAGAAAAAGAAGGAAAAGTAAAAAAGAAAGAAAAAAACAAAAGAGAAAAAGAAGAAAGAGAGAGAGAAGAGAAGTGAATTGAAGAGGAGAAGAGGAAAATAAATGAAGAAAAAGAAAGAAGAAATGCGAAGGAAAATTTTGAATAAATCCTTCAAACGAGACGTGTGTCAAAAAGAAATGATATCACTTCCATTTAAAACCCTTTTTATGTTAAAATAAGCTTTGTCTTCATCTTCTTCACTTCCCACTTCATTTTCAACGACACAAGAAGCTATCACCTCCATTTCACTATTCCATTACCTAGCACCTTCATTTTTGGTCGGTTTTGAAAGGTAATTACATTTCCAACTTGCTCTCATCTTCCTCTCCTTGAAAGTACAAATAGTTTTCATTTTCATCCATGTTTTGGGAATTTGTGATTTTAGGAGTTTTGAATTAAAAATGCTACATTTATTGTTTTAACTTAAGGTTTTGATTTGTTAATGATATATGAGTTGTTTATTAACCTTGAAGTCCAACATTTATGATTTTTAAAGTTTTTTGTTAAGTTTCCCGGATTTGGGTTTTGGTGGGTTTTTAGAAGGGTTTTAAGGGAGTTTTGGGGTTGTTTTATGTTGGAATTTGAGGGATGATGCTAGTATGGTATATGAGGGTCATTTTGGGTGTGTTTGATGATCGTTTGGTTGATTGAAATGGAAGATTTCAGTGGGTCTTGAGGGCTGCTCGAGAATTCTGTGTTGAGCATGAATTTGGGTGTTAAATTGCTTGGAAATGTTCATCCGGGTTGTTCCGACGACTAGTAATTGATTGTTGGTGTTTTGTTTGTGTTTGGATTTGGTTAGAATCAAGGTTTGACATCGGTGAGACATCGGAAGTGAATCCAGAAGCTTGAAGGTGTTGGTTGCTTGATAGTTGAGCTTGGAAGTGAAGGTGAGTGGTTTAATGCTTTAAAAATGGTTTTGAGTATTTGGTTCAAGCATGTGGACTAGGTTGGGCTTGGTAGAACCACCTAGAGTTGGGATTAGAGTGGTAGCCTAATCCCAAGCTTTAGTTAGAGACATTGGTTGAACTCTTTAATTGTTGTTTATGCCTCACGATGATTTGTGTTGATGATAGTTATGTACAAATATGTTATACATGTATGTTGAGGCATGGTTGTGATGTATTGTTATATGCATGGGGTATGGGCATGATGTTAATCATGGTGAGTACGTGCTAAGCACGGAAATGGTTGTGAATTGATATTGTGGTTTGTGTTTAGTATTGGCACTAGTATGCTTGGATACAAATGATCGATCATTAGGATGTTAGTGTGCACACGTGAGTCAAATGCGCGCGTGGTCTTGATGATGGTAGTCATCAAGATAGAGTACGGGTTCGCCCGGAAATTCTTCTTATATATATGTTAGTCGGTGATGAGTGTAATCCTATCGATAGGGCGTGAGGATGAGTGGAATCCCCTCCGCGAGAACGGTGATGAGTGTAATCCCACCGTAAGGTAATGGTTGTGTTGGATGTGAGTTCTAACGTGTTTATCCGCGTATTCGAGTCATAGCTAGGTGCCAATATGAGTTGATATGTGGATCAATATGATATGGAATGTGATTTCCTATGTGGATTATTATATGTGTTTACATATGATGTGGATTTGAGCTTGTTGAGCATGGCATGTTATTGGATAATTGTGCATGCATCATTGACATTTCGGCTCTTGTGGATCGAAGGTAAGGACATGCATTTACCTTTTTGTGCTCGTGCTTGGACCCTGCATTGTCGAGGTTTGTTTTTAAAGAGCTTACCCTTACTAAGCTTTATGCTTACGCTCTCTTTTGTTCGACAATGCAGATCCGTAGTCTGTGGGTTGCTAGTGCAAGAAGGGGCCTCCAAGTGTGCCTTGTGGTGCTATCTTAGCTATCAAGTATGAGTATTTTAATTAAAGGATGTAATGGTCAAGCAATGGGACATGTATATGTTGTTTGAATCTTTTGAAGTATGTTCATGTTGGTTGTTTAGGAGCATATTAGACTCCTTTTATATATTATGTTGATTTGGCTTTTGGATGTATGACTTGCTTGTAAACCATGTTGGATTTGCCTATCTTAAATATCTAAGTATATGTCCTTGTGTAAGCATGTTATGTTAAATGCCATGTATGATCTTTGAATGGATGCCCTATCTTATATCTTGTGTATCTTGAGTATGGTTGCTATAGGGTGTATGCCTCTAGAGTGTGTTTGTATGTTAAGTATGCTTCTTGGAGTCGTTACGAACGTTTGGGATCATTTTGGGGTGTTTAAAGCTGATTTTGGGAATTCACAGACAGCAGGTGTTTCGAAACGGGTTGCCATGTTTCGAAACGGGTGTGGTTCCAAGGCCCCGTATCGAAATGTGTATCGATACGTTTTGGCTATTGTGAGCCCCTGTTTCGAAACCAGTTTTGAAACACTTTGGCTACTGGAATTGCCTGTTTCGAAACGGGTATCGAAACGGCTAGGCAAAATGAGACCCTGTTCCGAAACGGGGTGGATGTGTTTCGAAACGGGTGTCTGGCTTTTAAATCTGGAGCTCGTGTTTCGAAACGGGCTTTGACTGTTTCGAAACACAAGCATGTACTTGGGCTTTTTGACATCTCTAAAGGGTTTCGAGGGTTGGGCTTAGGCCCTGTTTGTTGTTGGGCTTCCGCCTAGGTTTAATCGACGCATCTAGATAAGATAATAAATGAAAAAAGTTTTCGTAGGGTCGGTAACCGAAGTGGAGTCTTAACGGGTTTCATCTTGGTTTTCCCCGTGTAGCCCACTCGGATCGGTCAAGCGCCTGGACCGGGACGAGGGGGATACAAGGATGAAGTTTTTCAGAAGATTCGCCTATCTGTTCAGGCATAAGGAGATGAAGATTGCTTATTCATCCAAGCATAAGGAGGATGAAATCGTTTGAAGCTTGTTTGCTTATTAATCCAAGCATAAGGAGGATGAAATTTTTCAGAAGAATCAGCTTATATGTTGGAGCATTTGGGAGAAGAGAACCCAACTCAGTTGTTCGGGCATTTGGAGAACGGAACCCAGCTCAGCTATTCGAGCATGAGGAGAATAGAACCATCCTATATGTTCGGGTGCTTGGAGAATGAAATCCGCTCATCTATTCGTGCATCTAGAGAATAGAACATAGCTATCAGTTCGGCCATCAGGAGAATGGAGCCAACCAGAAAATCGGTGAAAATCAGTGCTTTTTGGTCTTTGCTTTATCCCTGTTGCATAGAGATAAGCAAAGAGGGGCAGCTGTTGTCATTAGATTTTCACCCATCATCATCAAATAAATAATAAAAATAAAAACTTTTTTAAAAAGCCCAATTAAAATAAAGGCCCCTTCTAAAATAAAAGAACCCAAAAGCCCATCCCAAAAAAGCCCAACGACACGGACGTCGCTCACCGCCATCCATTGTAGCCGCTGAAATCTGCAAAAAATAGTGAAAAGGGTTAAAATTAGGGCTCGAATCAAGGGGAAAATTCAAACCCCGAATTTGAATCAAAATGGATGATTTTTTGGGGGTTTTATCGAGGATCATGCCTCTTGTCTGATTTTGGCTCCAATTTGGTGATTGAATCCCGATTTTGCTTGATTTGTAAGCTCAAGTTCAAGTATAAACCCCCAACCCCCTTTGTTCAACACACACTTGGAGAGCGAAAAAACAAAGCTAAAAAATTCTAAAAATCCTTAAAAAATTCTCCAAGTTTGTTGTAAATTTTTTGGAGTGAAGTTCGAGTTTTGGGCTATTTTTCGGAGGTGTTTGGGAAGCAATTTGAGATGGATCGCATACGATTTCTTCATTTCTGGTAAAAAATCTTTTCTTATCTTTAAATTTGTTAGTGAATTTCATACTTGTTCTTGGTTGAATTTTGTTTTCTTTAGGTTGTGTTTGTCTTTGTTTGTTTATAGGTTTTGTTTGTTGAAGTTGGAAGATCGTTTCTTGAATCCGATAATAATTTTGTTTTAGTATTTTGTTTAGTTTTTTATTTAATCTTAAAAATATTGCATGTTTAAAAATGTTGTTTTTAAAACTTTGATCTTAAAATTGAAATAGTGGAAACTTTAAAATGTTTTTTTTAGATTTAGTAATAAAAAATGAATTAATGTTTGTTTTAAAAAAAACTAAAATCAAGGGGTTTAATTAGAAGATAATAAATCATGGGTAAAAAAATATAAAAGGGGTTGCAACACAAAGTAGGACTCCTAATGTAGCCTAAAGTCCTAGGCTATAAATATGTATCGAGTGTAACCTGTGTTGTAAGTAAAAGTTTTCTTACTCAGTTTTCTCATAAGCAGAACACTTTCTGTTTATCTTCATGGTATCAGTCTAATTCTATCCTATCGTATTAATTCCCTTTCATGGATACTCCATCCAATTCGAGTAAACTCCAATCTTCTTCATCCACGGTGGTTCAAATGGCATATTTTTTCAGATTCTTCACCCTCGACTATTCTTTATCATCGATTTGTTGGAAATAATTATATCTCTTGGTCCCAATCTGTAAAAATCTTTCTGACTGGAAGAGGAACTCTTGTCTACATCAATAGAAAAATCAAGAAGCCTTCTACCGATGACCCCTCCTTTGAGAAGCGGACACAAGAGAATGGCAGGGTTATGTCCTGGTTAATAAGTTCGATGGCCCCTGAAGTTGGCTCACAATTCCCGTTGTTAAAAATAGCAAGTGAGATTTGGGAAGCTGTGCGAGATACATATTCAGGTACAAACAACAACTCTGAATTGTTTGGAACTGAAAGTACAACCTCGGCCTTGAAGCAAGATGCGATGAATGTTACTCAATACTACACAACTCTAACAAATATGTGGCAACAAATTGATCTTTTTGAGGCTCACGATTGGGTAGATCCTATAGATGTTGCGCTTTACAGTAAAATTGTTGAGCAAAAGATAATTTTCCAATTTCTTAGTGAACTCAATCGAGACATGGATCCCAACAAGTCTCGGATCCTTGGTCTCAATCCTCTCCCTTCCCTACGCGAGGTATTTTTAGAAGTTAGGAGAGAAGAGAGTAGACGGTTGTACATGATCCCTAAAGCTCCTATTCTTGACAACTCAACATTGGTCGCTCAGACATCTTCTTCTCCCAAGCCTAGACGAGGGAGAACCTTTTGTGACTACTGCAAGAAACATGAGCATCTCAAGGATAACTGCTTGAAATTACATGGGAAACCAACCGATTGGAAACCTCCGACCAACAAGGTATAAAAAGACATCTCTTCACCTATTGCTTCTTCCTCCACATCCACCGGCTTCACCAAGCAGCAAATGGCCCAACTACAACTGATGTTCAATAAACTTGCACCCACTAGTGAAGGAAACATAGCCTTAGTTGAAACTGGAGGCACACATAATTCCTTTGTCTATACTACACTTCTCTCTACTTCGACTCAATCTACATTGATTATCGACTCTGGTGCTTCTGATCATATGACTGGTAACATGGATTTGTTTTTCGACTTTAAACAATCATCTTCTAAATCTTCAATTAAGATAGTTGATGGTTCCTTCTCACCCATCCAAGGCAGTGGTTCTGCGTTTGATACCAATGATTTAATCCATAAAGATGTCCTATAAGTGCCTAAGTTGGACTGTAATTTGTTGTCCGTTAGCAAGCTATCTAAAGATTTAAGATGCGTTTTCCAGTTCACTGATTCCAATTGTTTTTTACAATCACTGGATTTGAAGAAGAGGATTGGCAGTGCTAGCTTGCAGAATGGCCTTTATGTTCTTCATAGTAAAAGATCACCTACTCCATCTTGTTTTACTTCCTTAGTACAATCAGATGTCATGCTATTAAATTTTAGATTAGGGCATCCAAGATTTTATTATATTGAAAAGTTGTTCCCTAAATTATTTGTTAATAAAAAGCCATCTTCTTTTCAATGTCATTTAGCAAGCTATCTAAAGATTTAAGATGCGTTTTCCAGTTCACTGATTCCAATTGTTTTTTACAGGCACTAGATTTGAAGAAGAGGATTGGCAATGCTAGCTTGCAGAATGTCCTTTATGTTCTTCATAGTAAAAGATCACCTACTCCATCTTGTTTTACTTCCTTAGTACCATCAGAAGTCATGCTATTAAATTTTAGATTAGGGCATCCAAGATTTTATTATATTGAAAAGTTGTTCCCTAAATTATTTGTTAATAAAAAGCCATCTTCTTTTCAATGTCATTTGTCCTCTTGCGAAACAAACAAGACAATATTATTTTCCATCTATTTATAAACCCCACATCCTTTTTCTCTTATACACAGTGATGTTTTGGGTCCTTCTAAAGTGAAGAATGTTACATGTAGCAGATGGTTTGTAACTTTCATTGATGACCACAGCCGAACAACCTAGACTTACCTATTGAAAGAAAAATCAGAAGTTGCAAAAGTGTTTGAGACTTTTTACACCATGGTTGAAACCCAATTTCAAACTAAAATTCAGACCTTTAAATCTGATAATGGAGAGAGTTTTTTAATCAATCCTTAGGTTCTTTTTTGAAAGAAAAAGGAATTGTGCATATTAGCTCTTGTGTTGATACACCCCAACAGAATGGAATAGCTGAGAGAAAGAATAGGGTTCTACTAGAGGTAACCCGAGCCCTTTTGTTCACCCACAATGTTCCTAAATGTTTATGGGGTGAGGCCTTGTTAAGATCCACTTATCTAATTAATTGTATGCCTAGTCGAGTCTTAAACTTTCAAACACCTAGATATGTTCTTTTATCCCTTTTCCCTCACTTTAAACCCTTGTCATCTGATCTTCCTTTAAGAGTGTTTGGGTGTACTATGTTTGTCAAAAATTTGAATCCCTCTAGTTCCAAACTGACCCTAAATCCCTTAAGTGTGTCTCCATAGGGTATTCACTAAAGAAGGGCTACAAATGTTACTATCCTCCTTCACGCAAATTTTTTGTTTCTTTGGATATTCAATTCTTTGAACATGAACCTTACTATTCGACAATTGCAATTCAGGGGGAGAATGATGATGTATTCCAGCCTTCTCACATACATGTTCCTTCTACTCTTTTTCCTTCCTTAATTCCATCTTGTCCATTACCACTTGAGCCTCAGAATTCTTCCACTCCCTCAGTTTCTTCACATATTCTATTGTCTACTCCACAATCATCACCAACAGGAACTCAAACCACAAACAAATCCTCTTTTCAACCTTCTAAACAGTTACAGGTTTACACCAGAAAAAGGAGAACTATTTCAGAGACCATTATGCAATCCAGCACCCGTCAAGAATTGGATTTTAGTCCAGCTGCTTGTGAAGACAATAGAGATAATGATTCTACTGGTATTCCTTCTCATCTCCTTGAGTTTGATTATTTGCCTATTGCTAAAAGAAAATGGTAAGGCAGTGCACAAAACATCCTATTCAGAGGTATGCTGCCTATGGGAATTTGATGTCTTCTTTTAAGGCTTTTACAACATCCCTAGATGGTGAACAGATTCCTAAAACTATTGAGGAGGCCTTGCATATTCTAAAATGGAGAAAGGTTGTTCAAGAGGAGAATGAGGCACTTGGGAAAAATGGTACATGGACCATTATAGACCTTCCCAAAGGTAAGAAGCATGTTGGTTGTAAGTGGGTTTTTGCCATCAAATACAACTTGGATGAGAGTATACAAAGATATAAAGCTAGGTTGGTTGCTAAAGGCTTTACACTGACTTATTGTATTGATTATAAGGAGACATTTGCCCTTGTTTCCAAACTTAATTCGGTTAGAGTTTTAATGAGTCTTGCTGTAAATTGTGATTAGAAGTTACACCAACTTGACATTAAGAATGCTTTTCTTAATGGTAACCTTGAGGAGTAGGTCAATATGCAGATTCTACCAGGGCATGAGGGTGTTGGACAGAATTGAAAAGTTTGCAAGCTAAACAAGGCACTCTATGGCCTAAAACAGACACCTAGAGCATGGTTCGAAAGATTCACTGAGGTTATTTTGGAGAATGGTTATAAGAAGTCAACAGCATATCACATTCTGTTCTCTAAGGTAACATCATCAAACAAAAGGGTTATACTTATTGTTTTTGTGGATGATGTAATTCTAACAGGTGATGATGAAGAAGAAGTGAGTCGATTAAAAGCTTTCTTGAACAAGGAATTTGAAATCAAAGACCTAGGGAAACTCATATAGTTCCTAGGCATGGAGGTTGCACGATCACGCAAAGGACTAGTCATAAATTAGAGGAAGTATGTTTTAGACTTACTGACAGAAACTGGGCTACTTGGATGTAAACTTGCATATACGCCTATGGAAGTTGGTTTAAAATTCAGTAAGGATGATGACAGTCCCAAGGCAGATAAGGGGTTGTGTAACGCCCTGGCTTTGGGCCTTGATGTTTTAGATATCGGATCAGACCGGTCGAGAACGGTTCGAATCACGTTAGGTGATTTAAGGAAATCAAGGAACATGATAGTATAAAATTGTGATATAAGTTGCTAATTTTTTTTAAAAATATGTTTAAGAGGTTGGTCAAGTCAATTTTACAAAATGATTTCGGAAATGGGACATTTTGAGTAGTGGCTAAATTGTAAAATTTCAAAACTAGGAAAAATGTGATTTTTAATGTAGAAGCCAAAATCTTAGAATCTTTAGGGGGCTTTAAGTCAATTTGACCTTTTCTCAATATGACATTTATTTTAAAAGGCTTTTAATTAAATGGATTTAATTAGATTTATATTAATTAATTAATATAGTTAGTTAAGGTGAGATTTCTAATTACGTAACTACCAACTCTTTCTCATTTTCAGTCAAACACTAATTCTCTCATATTTTCTCAGAAGTCTTTCTTCCAAAAACTCTCTCAACATTTTCTAGACCATTTTCAAGAGATATTTTCTAATTCTTCAAGATTTTGCTAAGGAAAACTTGTCATTCATTGAGAGAAGCAAGGATTGGAGGTAAATCCCATTCTCAACCTCTAATCTAAGTTCTTTATTTAAATTCCCAAGATATTTGACTTCTAAATACTATTTTTGGTTGAGTTTTCATTATAGTTATTGATTGGAGATCAAAATTTTGTAAAAACATGATTGAAATCTTGATTTTCGGACTTGTTGAGTTAGGCTCTATTTGTGTGGATTTTAATTGAGTTTTAAGTTGATTTGTATGTTAAAAAGAGATGTTGATAACATAGATCCCGAGATCCTTGAGTTTCTTGGTAGTTTTAAGTGAGATGTTGGGGTGAATTGGTGGAATCTTGCTTGTTGGAGGTATAAGGATGAGTTAGGTTGTTTATTAGATATGTTTTGATGTTGTTAATTGTTTGGAAGTGATGTATGATTGATGGGCTTGTTTTAGGAAGCAATCGATTGAGTTTTCGGTTATTTTGGAAGGGTATTCTAGTGTAGTTTGGGTGAGCAATGGGTTTGTGAGTTGTTGCTGGTGCTGGAATGCATTTTAATGCATTTAGATCTCTGTTTTGGTGATGTGAAAACAGGGGATCTTGATCCGGAAGCAAATGAGGTGATTTTGGAGGCTCCGGAGGGGTAATTTTCGTGTCAGCGAGCAAGGCTTCGCGTATCGGTGAGTGGAAATGCATTTTCCTGCTTTGTAACGCTTTGAGCGTGGTCTTGGGAGCTTAGTGTAAGTTTGATACACTTAGCTAAGCTCAAGAGTAAGTGATTCGGAAATCCCTCTCTTGGAAATGTACTTTGTTTGATGAAATTGCACTTGAGTTGAGTGTGGATTGTTTACTGTTTTTAAGCATGTTTAAGCATGGTTTAGTGCTGGATTTTAATGCCATTATGTTAAGGATGCACTAGGTAAGTGATACTTGGTTTGCATGTGTTGAATGCATATGATATTAAGCATGTGATGCTTGTGGAAATGGCATTGTGGTTATGCTTGTAAAATAGTGGATTAATGTAGTTAAATGATTATATTGGCAAGTGATGAAAATGGTTTTTGATTAAATTAATCGGATATAGTTAGCCGGCTATAAGATTGGGTGCACCGTGAACAAAGTCGCCTTGGATGTCGAGGGGTTGTGATTGTGCCATAATCTCCATCCAAGTACCCTAACGATTGAGGTTAAGATCACAACGGTGAATAGTTAGTCCCGTGTGTGAGTCTTGTGTATGTGTCCCATACTCTCGTTAGAGGAATTATACAACTACTGATGAGTGATGTTGAGGGGTTGTGATTGTGCCATTAATCTCCATCACGGTTGTTGAGGGGTTGTGATTGTGCCATTAATCTCCACCTTGTGTAGTCTGGTAGTTTGTATAAAGCGTGAGTGACAACGCTTGTAATACGCGTATCTGATTGTGTCTTGTGTTGAAATGGTTTATGGATTATCACTTGCGAGCCAATATAATGTAAATGAATAATGTGAAGCATGAGATGCTTGTAAATGATGCAAGGATGCATGAGATGCTTGGTAAAGCATGGGCAATGGGTATTTGCTGTTTTAAAGTTATGCATATGAACATGTGTTTATAAAGCGCATTGATGTTTTGTGGTGGCATGTTTTATGAAAAGGCATGAGTTGTAAAATGGTGATTTTAGAGTGATGAAATGTTTTAGAGTGATGAATGATGCATAGCGGTCCTCACTAAGCTTTGTTCTTACGCTCTTTTGTTTCATCAATGCAGAAAACTAGGCATTCAAGGCAGCAAGTAAGCAAGAAGAATCCAAGCTCTTGATCTTGCAAAGTATGTGGCTTTACTCCGGTGTAATAAAAGGCAATGGGTGGGAAATATACTTTGAAATGGTTGAGGATGTTTCCCTTTACTTTGAGCATGTTAGATTGCTTATACTTGAGTTGTAAATGGCCTTTGATGTTTGGATTTTGTTTTGATTGTTGTTGTAGCTTGTTGTGGTTTTGGTGGACTAGGAAGCATGCCTTTAGTACCTATGATTGCATGAGTGATGCTATGTTCTAGTTTATGATTCATAGATATGATCCTTGATGCATGTGTGAGCTGTGTGTATGTTGTGGAATGTCTCGGAAATGTTTCGGATATGAAAAGACATGTAAAACCAGCAAAATCTGATGTTGCAGGGCAAGGCGTATCGGAACGCCCTTGCCTGTTTCGGAATAAAGGCCTGAAATGGCTAAAAGGTTTCGGAACGGGTGGGGTCGTATTGAAACAGTTTTGTTATTGGAGGAGGGTGTTTCGATACGGGTCTCGGAACGTTCCCGAGCATCGAAACGGTCAACCCTATTTTGAAACGACCTTTTTGGTACATGACCATCCGTATCGAAACGCCTGGCCGTTGGGTTTGAAATTTTGAACTGTTTCAAGTTTCTGTTTCTTACGTTTTGGTCCCTGATTTTCGATTGCTTAATTGAATGAGTTTGGATGGTCCGTTTGAGTTGAAATTTGGCTGGTTAGCATGTTACATGACTAATTGAAGTTTGGTAACTTTAAAATCTTAGAAGTACATGTATTTTATGGAAATTTCAGTTTAGTCCCTATAAGTCAAATGTATGCAATTGAACCATAAATTAAACTCCGACCGATGAGCCGTTTTCTTCTGAGTGTCTTGCCGAACACATAGATAATAATGAGCATCTAGATAAGATAAAAAGAAAAAAAGGGTCGTAAATCAAGGTTGACTTTCGGGTTGACTTTGGTTTTCCCCGTGTAATCTCCGTAGTTCGGGTTAAACGTCTAGACCGGGCTAAGTGGGTTACAGGTTGTACTAGACTGGTAGGAAAATTGATTTATTTGTCACTAACAAGGCCAGATATATCTTTTCCATTTCATATTGTAAGCCAACACATGGCAGATCCAAGGCAGGAACATATGGAAGTAGCAAAGAGGATTTTGCGTTACTTGAAAGGTACACCTAGACATGGTTTAATTTTCAAGAAGAGTTCTAATAAAACTGTTCAGATATTTACATATGCAAGATGGGCCAGTGAACAGACTGGTAGGAGATCAACCAGTGGGTATTGTTCGTACGTATGGGGTAATTTGGTGACATGGAAAAGCAAGAAGCAAACTGTGATTTCAAGAAGCAGTGCGGAGGCTGAATATAGAGCTCTAGCCTTTGGCATGTGTGAAGGTATTTGCCTAGTAAAGCTACTCAAAGAACTTGGAATGACTCAAGCAGAAGATTTTCATTTTTTTGTGATAATCAATCAACCGTTCAAATTGCGAAGAACCCCATTCAACATGACATAACAAAACATGTTGAAATTGACAAACACTTCATCGCAGAGAAGCTAACTAGTGGAGTTGCCTCATTAGAATATGTACCAGCAGAAGAACAAGTGGTAGATGTACTCACCAAAGCTCTGCCAAAAGTTATTTTTCGACGGATTTCTATTCAAGCTGGGATTATACAATGTATATTCTCCAGCTTGAGGGGGAGTCTTACTTTAGACGAGTAACATACTTATTATTGTAGTTAAATTGTACTAGTAGAATTAATATCTTAGTCGAATTACCTAGTGATAAAGTAAGTATTTAATGCAAAGTAGGACTTCTAATGTAACCTAAAGTCCTAGGCTATAAATATGTATCGAGTGTAACCTATGATGTAAGTAAGAGTTTTCTAATTCAGTTTTCTAATAAGCAGAACACTTTCTGTTTATCTTCACAATGGTTTGATTTCGTTGAATAAGTGTTGTACTAAGATCTAGAGGTTGATGTTGGATTGATTAATTCATCAGATTTGTAAGTGTTTGTAAGTAAGGTTTTGTCGTGGATGGTGAGTGAGGATTGAGAGTAACAGTCCATGTAGGCTTGTTAGATTTACTCTCTCCCTAGTTATTGGATGTTACCCTTAGTATATGTTGGTCGTGTGAGCACGACGTATGCCTTGCTTTTCAAGCAATACTCTCGAAGTTTCGGGGTTTGAAATGAATCAAGTTGTTGGTAATGGATGCGGGGAACCATTAACTCTCTAGTGTGAGTGTCGTGCTCCTTTGATGTTAATTCAGGGAGAGTCTTGTAAGTTACAAGACGTTCTTAGCCCACGTTGTAGATACGAGGGTTGAGAGTTTGAAGCTTTAGAGTTATTGAGATTTAAAAGGATGTTGAGGTGCTCTTTGAGGAATGAGCAGGCTTACGTCTTGACCATGGATTAGAAAACACGACAGAGGTAACGTCGAGTTCGGTGTTAGTGTCCATCACCTTGTGGTATGGAACCAACCGAAATTTTAGAGTAAGGACTCATTTGTAAAAGTGAGTGAATGTGGGTGTTGTCGCCAAGTGGTTCACCTTAGGACGTGCTTGTGTTGTTATCTAGTGTGGTATGGTGAAGAGTGTTGGCGTTTAACTTTATGAGCTGATGGGTAGCGGTGAATGACCATTGCTCGTCCTTGAGGTCGATGACCTTGTAATTGGTTGAAGAGTTTTGAGGTTTTTGTGTGATCGTTCAAAATTTGAGTATTGTAAGTTGAAGGTTATAGGGGAGTCATGATTAAGAATTGTTTTGATATGATGTTTGGACTCTAAGGACAAGTCATGAAGTGGTTTAGACTCAAGAGTGCGTCGATGTGATCTTGAATTCGATGATTTGAGTGTTTGCTCTGCCGAATTTTGAGATGGGTTGTCTACATGTATGGTAAAACAATGTGAAGAATTATCAAAGTAGCGCAGTGGAAATGTGGGTTATCGGCTATGGTAATGTGGAATCAGGATCCTTGTAACGCCCGATTTTGGGCCTAGAAGTATTTAAGGTCAATTCAGGTTCGTAGAGCGTAGACTAGAGATCCGAGTTTTCGGGAGCATTTCAGGGAAAACAAGGTTCGGGTTCTGATAAAAATATGAAAAAATTCTTAAAAATCATTATTAAATAGATAAATGATTTTGGTAAAATCGATTTTAAGAAAATTATTTTGGAAGTGAGACATTTTGAGTTAGTGGCCAAAACGCGATTTTTTTACAAAGTTGTTTTAGTGACTGTTTTGTAAAGGGATTGGAATTTTGAATCTTGAAGGAGCTATTTTACCTATTTGTTGTATCAGATTTCTCTTTTAATTAGGAACATTTTAAAAGGTTTTAATAAGGGATTAAAACGGTTTATTAAAAGGAGAGTTGGTTATTTCATTAAAACCCATTTTACATCATTTTCTCTCATTCTATTTTCTCTCAAAGTCTTTCTCTCAGCCAAACACTCTCCATTTCCAAGAAACTTGAGGTAATGCTCTTGATTTACTGAGTTTTTTATTTCTAAAGGATTCTTTAATCTTGATTAACAAAACCTTATTGTTTTCCTTTGATTTTTCAAGAAAAACACATCCAATTGAGAGATATTTCATCCATTAGAGGTAAGGTTCATTCTTCTCCTCTAATGATCAGTTCTTTACTGAAATTCGCAAGTTATCAATCCTTTACATATATTTTCTAAGTTGTTTTGATGGATTAATCATGGAAATTTGGTTAAATTGAAGATTATTGATTGAAATCTATGATTTTCGTAATGCTACAATTTTACTTGATTTGAGAATGATATTAATCATGATTTAGATGTTAAATGATGTTGAAATAAAGATCATTTTCTCTCATTCTATTTTCTCTCAAAGTCTTTCTCTCAGCCAAACACTCTTCATTTTCAAGAAACTTGAGGTAATGCTCTTGATTTACTGAGTTTTTTATTTCTAAAGGATTCTTTAATCTTGATTAACAAAACCTTATTGTTTTCCTTTGATTTTTCAAGAAAAACACATCCAGTTGAGAGAGATTTCATCCATTAGAGGTAAGGTTCATTCTTCTCCTCTAATGATCAGTTCTTTACTGAAATTCCCAAGTTATCAATCCTTTACATATGTTTTCTAAGTTGTTTTGATGGATTAATCATGGAAATTTGGTTAAATTGAAGATTATTGATTGAAATCTATGATTTTCGTAATGCTACAATTTTACTTGATTTGAGAATGATATTAATCATGATTTAGATGTTAAATGATGTTGAAATAAAGATCATTTTCTCTCATTCTATTTTCTCTCAAAGTCTTTCTCTCAGCCAAACACTCTCCATTTTCAAGAAACTTGAGGTAATGCTCTTGATTTACTGAGTTTTTTATTTCTAAAGGATTCTTTAATCTTGATTAACAAAACCTTATTGTTTTCCTTTGATTTTTCAAGAAAAACACATCCAATTGAGAGAGATTTCATCCATTAGAGGTAAGGTTCATTCTTCTCCTCTAATGATCAGTTCTTTACTGAAATTCCCAAGTTATCAATCCTTTACATATGTTTTCTAAGTTGTTTTGATGGATTAATCATGGAAATTTGGTTAAATTGAAGATTATTGATTGAAATCTATGATTTTCGTAATGCTACAATTTTACTTGATTTGAGAATGATATTAATCATGATTTAAATGTTAAATGATGTTGAAATAAAGATTGTATCATAATAATTCCGAATTGGTTTGGATCTCTAGTGGTTAAATTGGTATATTTAGGGTTTTTTGAAGTTAATGTGGTCTGTTGTTGCTGGAGGTATAAGGTTGAAATTATATGGTTTTTAGATGTTATTTGATGATTAAAATTGGATGGAAATGTTAGGTTTTGTCTTGGTTGAGTTTGGAGAGTAATTGAAGGTGTTTTTAGTTGCTTCGGATAGTCATTTTGGTGTTTTTGGGTAGAGCAGTGAGGTAGCTTTGATTTTTGGCGGTTTTAATGCATTGAGATGCATTAATCCTTCGTTATTGTGTGTTATAAACATGTAAAATATATCGGACGAGATTGGTGAAGTTTTGGGAGCTCCAGAAGCTTGATTACGCTTCGGCAAAACGAGCGTGGTGTTGTCGGTGAGTGGAATTGGTTTTAAAAGCCTTTCAAAATCTTGAAAACAAGGTTTGGGGGTTTAGGTTGAGTTTGAAACACTTACCTAAATCCGGAAGTAAGTTTGAGATGTTTCGCTCTCGTTTCTCGATTTTTGTCCCATTGGTTTTATGATCATGCTCTTGTTTTGAAGATAGAATTGCACCTACAGTTTTATGCATGTTTTGAGAAAATATATGATGATTTTCATGATTCCATGAGATAGAATTCATATTTCAATGAGATAGAGCTATTTGTGAAATGCTATGCAATTTTTATGCTTTGAAATGGGATGAGAATGATTTAGAATGGTGCATTGAAAAATAGTAGGTAAATGATGTTTAAAATGAGTATATTTGCATGGGATGAGAATATTGTTACCAGATATAATTGGTCGACCAATAGGATGAGAAGTGCACTATAATATACAAAATCCGTACGTGCTCTTTGGTTCGGGCAATGAGGGTAATGACATCCCATTCCAAAGTGAGACTGTGGTGATGAGAGATTCCACCACGGTAGGTCTTGATGAATCCATCAAGCTTTGTGGTGATGAGAGATGCCGCCATGAGAGTCCGGTGATGTGAGATTCCATCAGGGTAGGACTTGACAATTTGTCAAGCTAACCACATATCCGAGTAATGTTGCTAAAATGCCAATATATGATATTTACATGTACCTTGTTTAAAAATGATTTTATGCATTGTGCCTTGTGTATGAGAATATGATTTGAGAAATGCTTTATGAGATTTAAGCATGTGAGGCTTTGCCTTGAGATTTTGCATTTTTATGAATGCATGAGATATGTGGTGCATGTGGTTTTTCTTTGGAAATGATTTCAAGCATGAGATAGAAAGAGCATGATGAGATAGAGATTTCTAAAAAAAGAAATGGTTTTAAAATGCATTGTTGCTGTTGGTTTGTTTTGAGCATCCCTCACTAAGAATTTGTGTTTACGCTCTCTTTTTCCAACAATACAGAGAATTAGCATATTTGGGTAGCAAAGAGGCAAGAAGGATTCCAAGAAGTGGGATTAACATCAAGTATGATTTTACATTTGCTTATTAGTATTAATATTTCGCAATAGGAGGATGCCTTTATGTTTTGGGAGATGTGTTTTGTAACTCCCTGGTTTGTGGCAAGTTTGAAATGCTCTTAATGACTTGTAAATGGCCTTTAATTGTTGGTTTATGCTTTGGGTTGTGTTTTGACTCTTGAATGGCCTTTTTGCATAGGTTGCATGCATATATATTCCTTTGATGCAAATGGATATGCTATGATGTTGTTTGTCATGTATGATTGTGGTTGAATGTTTTAAATATGTTGTACGCATGTTGGAAGCATGTTAGAATGGTTTTGTATGGATTAAAGTGTGAAAAACCAGCAAAAAGTGTCATTACATGCCTAGGTGTTTCGGTACACTCGAGCCTGTACCGAAACGGTGATCCTAAAATGGCCTAAGGGTATCGAAACATGGAGGTCAGTTCAGGTACGATTTGCTACTGGAAACCTCTGTTCCGAAACACCTTAAGGGGTTCTTCGATAAGGTCTCGTGCTTCGATTCACTCGAACCTATTTCGGTACGGTTGTTTCGATACAAGGCAACTTGTACCAAAACAGCATGTTGTTAAGTTAGTTAATAGAATCTTCTGAAGTTCTGTTTCTTTACGTTTTTGTCCTTGAATGTTGTGGATGTAATTAAATGTGCATATATGATTATTTTGAGCCAAGATTCGATAAGGATTCATGTAACATGATTAATTAAAGGTTGGTAACTTCAAAAGTGAAGAAGTCCCTATAATATGGTGAAATTACAAAATGGTCCCTAAAATGTAATTGAATGCAATTGAGTTCCAACTCGTTGTCTGGTCGAGTTGTTAATTGTTCTGTTGCGATGTTAAATTCTTAGGATCATAATGAGCATCTAGATAAGATAAAATTAAAAAACAGGGCAGTTTATTGAGGTAAACCTTCCGATTTACATCAATATTCCTCGTATGACTTGTTCGGTTCGGTCTATCGTCTAGACCGGGTCGAGGGGGTTACAATCCTTGTGCTGCAAAAGATCTTGTTGGAAGAACCATTTGAAAATCCTCGAGGGCTTGTTAGAGTTTCAGCACAACTGTTAGTTGGGTGATATTTGATCATTAGTAAGAGTCGTAAGCGGCAACGATTTTTGTTTGGAATCAAGTGGCTCGAGTAGTGAAATCTCATGATCATGAGTTAGCATTCATTCTATTTTGGGGCAAGTTCTAGTAAGTGAAGTTCTAAGTCTTGTCTTCGTTGGCCAAGCCGGGAAGAAGGGTTGTTAAGTCTAGATAAATCAGAGGTAGAGTTCGATTGTCAAAGTTCCGCTTATTCTTGAAAACATTTGGCCATGGTGTTAAAAATAGACAAGGAAGTGTTCCTAGTAGAATACCCTTGAGGAGGTGTCGTGTTCCGGACACAAATGAGGTTTGAGTTCAAGAGTTTTAAAATGCGGATGATGGTGGAGAGGATTGTTAACCGAGATGAAACTCATCTGAAATGAGTTTCGTGGGTTGACGTTTGGACAATATTGTTTGAGGTTATCCTATGTTTTTCTACTTTAGGGTTTGATGTGAGTGTGGTTTGATTGCTGGAAATGAATCAATGGGATTCATGAGAGGGGTGTTGAGGAGTCCAATTTCGTAAGCTTTGGCTAAGGAAGTTTAGTAGAGAAACTTCATAATCGAGGTGAACATGGGTGAGTTGGGTAAAGGTTGGTTTGGAGATAGTTTCATTTCCTCCTTCGTTTAATTTCAAGGGTGAAATTACTTTTAGTATGGGATATTTGTAACGACCCAAATTTCCGAGTCAACCCTTGGGCGTTGACCCGGGTTATGGACCTTCGCATTGGTTCAAATAATTGGTTGAGTATTGAGTTTTATTGGCTTGTGAAGTGACCTTTCTGTAGAAAGAGTAAAAGTGAAGGGTTTGGTGTTAAGATTTCACCCTAAATTGAAATAAAGGTTGTCGTCCCCTTAATCTCATTTGTCTTCATGTTGGGTTTGAGGAGACCACCCTACATCATCGTTTCTTCGTCATCTTTCTTCTCCCACACACCCTCTTTCACAATCTTAGTTTTAAGAATCTAAAAACCTCACCTTTATACATCATTTGGTTCCCTCATGATTCAAGATTTCAGATTCTTAATCTTCATCTCTCAAGCTTCATAAAAAGTATACTTTTGTGGCAAAAAGAAGGTGTCTTGGAGTTCTTCCAAGCTTGAGTTGAGAAATGAGAGATAGGTTGAAGGGTTTTTTTAGAGCATAAATCCGAAATTTGTTGTGAAGGTTAGTACATCTCTTACTCCTCTTTTTTAAGATCATAAAGTGATTGCTTTGTATGATTTTATGGTTAAGAGAGCCATGTCTCTCAAGCATATGACTTTGGTAAGGAGTCTGTCCCAGATGTTGAGGACACGAGCCTTCTGGGAGGTACCAGAAGTGGAGGGGAGAGCCACTTCCCTGATCTTACCTCTACTATCTTCAAGTGGTGCAAGCTATCCTTAGGCAATTTGAAACACCTTGCAAGACCCTTGTTGAGAGGCTTCACCGTTATGAACCTAAAGATTTCGAAGGTTAGGGTGAGGATGACCAGATCAAGGCTAACCAATGGTTAAGAGACACTCAGAGGATTCTGAGACATATGAAAGGGAGTCTGAAGGATGTCCTCGATTGCATTGTCTCCCTTCTTAAGGGAAATGCACATGAATGACGAGAGATCATTGAGTTAGGGTGTAAAGTGTCCATAAGTTCTATATTTTATGCACATTCCATCTCACATTATTGTTGTTTTCATGTACATTTTAGGCATACTTAGGTTCATGCATTACATTTTACAATATTATTTACTTTGTCATGCCTTTTATTGATTATCTCTTATTTGGTAAGGAAAAGATATTGTTTTACTTTAGTTTTAGTTTTAGTTTTAGGTAATATACGCTAGTAGAAGGAGAGAGGAGCTGAGGACATAATGTTGAGGCAGCAGATCAAGGACCTTTACTGACGCAATTCCAGACAGAGACAGACGCTGCCGAGTAACTGTCGCCGCCATACTTGCCGCCCAAGGCAGCAAGCTGAGTAATTCGAGAACTAGAGTGCGATATGTAGAGCAGAAAATCCTGATTCTAATGATGCCATCCACTCTATTTTTTAATGCATGTAGTAGCTGGCAGGGCCACCGAAGGAGGAGAAAAGGCTAACTTGCGGAGCAAGGCAACATGAAGAAGTCCACATTCAACTTAAAGAAGTCAGAATATAAGGATGCATTTAATGCAAAAGCTAATTTGAAGACTTCTACTCCAAGGAGGACTTGACCTAGTTAATGCCTATATATACTCAATGTAGTTTTACTTCAAAACAATTAGGTTTTCCCTTAGGCGTAGTTTAGGTTTTCTTGTCGTCAATTATGTTCTAAATTCTTCTTTGGGTTTGGGTTATGTTGTAAACTAGTGTGAGAACGGTTGTTTAGGAATTAAGTTTGGTTTTGCAATAAAACTTCAAGGTTTGCTTATTCTATGTTCTTCATAGTTTTCAATTAAGGCGAAAGATTAATTGTTTACTATACATTTGTTCGGTATCGAGAGAGTCGAACTCATGAAAGGAGTAAGTACGGTCCTCGCCTTAATAAAGTGTTGATCAGTCTAGCCTAGACATTGGTTAAGGTTTAAGGCGGCTAAAAGAGAACGAACCAAACATTGTTGTTTTTGCACGATTCACGTCGCGACTGGTATTATCTACAGTGGGCATCAACAACATTTTGACTTAGACATAAGCGAGATCACTTTCGAAGCGTTCTGTCGAGCCTCGAAGTACTGCCGAGTTTGCCGCCGAGACAATCGTATGTTCCACTGCCGAGGCAGCGAAACCGTCACAGCAGCCAATATGCCATCCCCCACCGAGGCAGCAGAGTCAAGCAGCGCAAAACAACTTATCATATTCAACACAGTTTCACACTACTCAGCAGCATAATCCGGCTCATTCCATCAATCTGATCTCTTCTCTTTATCTACTTGAGTTTTATTTAACTTCCCCTTCAATCAAACTAAACTTATCTGTGCATTTACTTTTCCTTTGTGCAGGAATTACGATTCGAGTCGAGCTATCCAATCCTTGTAGGAGACGATATCTTTTATACTATAACTTGACAGGAGTGTGCACTTGCTCTCATATTTAGAGAATACCTAAATGCTCTACAAGTTCTTGGCGTTGTTACCGGGGATTGGTAACAGCGAAATTCGTATTTATATTTATGCACTTTTATTTTATTTGCATTTAATTTTTAGTTTTATTTTTTTATTTTTAATCGAAAAAAAGAATTTTACAGTTTTCTTTGCTAGTGCATGACTAGAGCAAACCCAAAGGGCGAAATCGTTTACTTTGACAATATCGAACGAAGAGCAAGAGAACTCAAAAAGGAAATCAGAACAACCCTTGGGAAAGCTAAGGAAGAGGGAAAAACAGAGGCAGTCATGAACAACATAGACGACAACCCTGCCAACGATGCTCGAAATGGCAGGGATGGGCAGCAAGACCCGCCGCCCAGAGAACAGAAGCAAGTTTCACATAGGCAGCAACCTCCTATTCCACTCAGGCAGCCACAATATGTTCGAACCACTAGGGACTATTTGGAGCATGATTTCAAAGGGTTTGATCCTACTGTAACAGAGCCTGAGATTGAGGCGGATCACTTTGAATTAAAACTCGTGATGTTCAACATGATCAACACTTTGGGGCAATTCGGAAGGACTACCACAGAAGATGCTCGACGACACTTAAGAGGATTCGTGGACATATGCAGAGCTTTCAAAATACACGGAGTCCACCAAGATGTGCTAAGGCTGAGGTTACTCCCCTATTCACTAAGAGATAGGGCAAAGCAGTGGTTGAACAACCAGCCAGTAGGGTCATTCAATACATGGACATGGCTGTGCAAGGACTTCTTGGATCGTTTTAGCCCATCTAATGTCATAGACAAATTGAGAATCGATATCACAGCCTTCCGACAAGGGGATAACGAGCCAATGTATGAAGCATGGGAGTGATACCAATAGATGCTTAATAACTGGTCGCTTCATGGTTTTCGGGCTTGGACACAGGTGTCAATGTTTTACAACATGGTGAACTACCCAACTCGAATGATGATCGATGCCTCAGTCAACGGAATCATCCTTGACAGACCACCAGATGAGGCATTACGGATCCTGAACCAAGCCGCCATGAATGATACCCAACAGCCCGCCGAGGCAGCATTAGGCGGCCAGCTACTGTGAACGAAGTGGAAGCTTCAGAATATGTCAATGCCCACCTCGACAAACTGGCAGAAATGGTTATGAACATGGAAAAACCCACTGGAAAAATCTATAAGGCCAAGGCTGTGGAGCCATTCTGTAATGAGTGTGGGGGCAACCATGATTCCTCCGAATGTACTGCATCTGCCAATTTCATGGGAGGATACGAGAGGAACAACAGGCCAACCACAAACACATACAACCCTGGATGGAGAAATTACCAAAACTTCTACTGGAGCAATCCTAAAACTGCTACAAATCCACAACAGCAATAGGGAGGTTACCAGCAGAACCAGACCAGACAATTCACTAGAAGCAACTTTACATACTTTTATGTCTAATACTAGTGATTTTATTGTTCGTACTAATAAGTTTATTGATAAAACTGAGTCATTTATGGACAGGACGGAGATGAGGATGAATAACCAGGAAGCTGCGATAAAGAACTTGGAGACCCAGTTTGGGCAATTCACTAAGATCTTTAGCAGCAAGACGATGGGTGCAGCATCCAGTAGTACAAAGGCAGCAGCTAAACCCACATATGAGCAGTGCAAAGCCATTCCAACCAGAAGTGGGAAACAGTTGGATGAACCCAGAGTGGGAAAGCCAATAGAGGAACAGCCAGCACAAAAAGAATTACCTGTCGCGGTAGCATCAACACCAGCTACCCTGGCAGATGAGCCTGACAGCAGCCCTGAGGCATATGATCCTCCACAGATCAAGTTCCCATGCAAGGAACGTATAGAGGACATCCTCCTACCGGCACCTTTCCCCCAAAGACTTAAGCAACAGAAGCAGGAGCACCAATTCAGGAAATTCTTGGATATTCAAAAACAAGTGCACATAAATATCCATCTCATAGAAGCCATTCAGAACATGCCCAACTATGCAAAATATTTAAAGGACATGGTTTCTAACAGGAAGAGAATTAGGGAGTTCGAAACAATTTTTGTGACAGAGGAGTGCATGGCTATGCTGCACAACAAGCTGTCAGCCAAGCAAACAGATCCGGGCAGCTTCGTTATACTATGCAAAATTGGCAACAACCATGCAACAAAAGCCATGTGTGACTTAGGAGCCAGCATCAACCTGATGCCTAAGGCAGTCTTCGAGAAGCTGGGTATATGACAAGCCAAACCTACCTCCATTATGCTGAAACTTGTAGATCACTCATTCGTACAACCAGAGGGTAAAATAGAAGACATATTGGTTCGTGTGGGCAGCCTTATTTTTCCAGCAGACTTCCTCATCTTAGACTGCGAGGACGGTGAAAACGCCCATATCATCCTTGGGCGACCATTTTTGGCCACGGGTAGAACGTTAATAGATGTGGAGCATGGGGAGTTGATCATGAGGGTAGACAATCAGATCATCAAGCTAAATGTATTACAGCCCTCAGTAAAGGAAAAGGAAGGATGCCCAGACGCTCAGGTCTCTAAAATCAGCACTGAGACATGTCAAGACATCAACTGCCACGACAGACCAAAGGGCAGGCTGAAGGACCTAACAGCATAGGGCTATAGCCTGTACTTCTAAAATGGGATGTCTTCTTGGACGAGTTTAGAAAGAAGTACATCAGTGAGGTTCACATGGATAAGATGAGAGATCAGTTCCTGCATCTGGTTCAGGGGGACAAAACATCATTTGAGTATAAGCAAGATTTTCTACGGTTAAGCTGATATGCCCAGAGTTAGTTGCCACCGAGGAGTTGAGGTGTAAGAGGTTTAGACATGGATTAAAGGTTGACCTTTAGATGCACATGAGAGTGGGTCAACTTGGGACATTCTCAGAGTTAGCCAATAGTGCAAAGGCACTTGAGCGACTTTAGGGTTCAACACCGAGTCAGATTTAGGATTCTAGAGGACATGTTGTGGGGACCCAAGATGTCATATTTCCCAAAAAAGCCCCAACTCCCTAATACACAAACTACAAATTCTTCAAATTGTTGTCACTTTCGTCGTCGTTGTTGTCGTCGGACACCACCAGTTCCATCGCCGAATGTCGCCGTCCTTTTCCCCCAACCACCCATCGCCAGTAACGAATGGTTCTAGTGAAACAACGTCCGATTGACACACTTACCGACAGTTATTGGTGATGGGTTGTTGGAAAAAATGGATGGTGGCCTTCAGCGACAGCAACAGTGGCAATATGGAGAATTTGTGGTTTGGGTATTAGTGATTTGGGTTTTTTTAGGAATTTTGAAATTTTAAAAATATGTATACATTTTTAATATAATAATAAAGAAATGTCACGAGTCACATTCTTATTGGGTAATGATTTTTTTAAACGGTGGTACACTTATTTTTCATTTAAGCCTTGTTTAAAGAGTAACTCATTGCTAAAGGATTCTAACAAATGGGAGAATTGATTAACATATGGGCTCTTATTAGTTATTAGGTTTAATACTTTAATATTTAAAAGAAAAACTGCTAGTGTAGTTGAATCGAGTAAATGATTAAATCAGTGATAACAAGGAAAAACACTGAAACAAAAGGTGTAAACAAAAGAAGATAAACATTGTTTATGTAGTTTAGAACCACAATTCATGTTTGTTGAGATTTTTTAAAGAGAAACTCGTTATAATACTTTTAGTACAAGGTATTTACATGACAACATGCATCATTGTAATTAGCATTTCTAGAGAGATATAAAGTCTTCTCGAAGACAACAATGTATCTCAAAATTATCCAGAAAGCTTTTGCCAGAAAACTAATTCATTAAAGTCAAGTGTATGACGCGAGTCGATCTAGATTAATTGGGATCAAGCCCGAGAAATTAAGAAGACAACCCAAAAAAAACTAAAAGTAGACTTCAAGTTACCATTGAAAAACTGAAGACTTTATCTCGAATTATGGCTGTGTTGAGATAATTTAGCTTTTAATCTTTTGCATTTTCAACGTGATAAGAATCCTTATTAATTCACTCCATATAATAATCATGAAAGCGCGTCTTTCAATATGAAATAATCCTAAAAACTTAATCTAATTTGATGTGAACTATATATTTAGCGGATGTATTCCAAACTGATCAGTGATTTGTTTCAAATGGAGTGTGTGTTTCTTTAAAAGTGGATGTGGAGTGGGTCGGGGTGAATATTTTTTCTCAACAATAGGTACAGCCGTACAGAGCAGTTATGGTAATTGTTTGCTTCATTTTAGAAATTATGAAACTCAAAATTTAGAGTCAAGATTCGTATGTTATCCAAATTGGGTTACCCCGAAGAAGTGCTCCAATGATATTATTGGGCCGAAGATTGATTATATTGATTGAAGATTTGACTTAATTAGTATTAAAAATTGGGGTTAAGATATTTATTAATTAACCGAATGATCAAGAATTTTTATTTTGCCTCATTTTGTATAAATTCAAATTTGACATTTAACTTAGAATTATAAATATCTTTATTTAATAAAGAAAATAGAGTTTGAGCCCTACTTGAATAATGAATAGTGGGAACCTATCGGGAAATTTCTCATTTGGGAAAAAACATGCTTGCACCAACGTTTAATTTCTTTGTTTGTATGTGAGGGTTTAAGGGGACAAGGCTTGAGGCGTGAGCATTAGCTCATTTTTTATCCATATATCTTTATTAGTATCCACGAAATATAGTCATGCGAATACCCAGTTATAACTTTTTTCGAACATACCAACAGAGCTAAAGTCATTCTATTGTAGACTCGACATGCGAACACTATCTGAATCACGTGCACAGCCACGCGATTCGCATCAATGTCCGAGTCACATCGAACCCAACTCACCAACACACATGTCCTCCTCGATTGACATGTGTCCTCACCTCGTCCAGCCCCTTATAAGGAGCCATGCATCCAAAAATGACGACAAGCTCTAGAGGATTTAGACAGGATCCTTGAGAACATGCAACCTAACCCCACATCACTACCCTCTAAACGACCCAAGAACCACCATGCAAAAGGGTTGCTCATATTAGTGATCAACAATTTGTGCGGTGGGCGTGAACCTTTCACTTTCTTAGTCTGATTCTCAGAATGTAACACCCTGACCCGGATGTCACAATTTAGGCTTCACGCCCAAACTAAAAACCATACAATTTCTCAAACTGAGTTTAGCCCAACAAGGAAATTCTCAAAAGCATTTAAAGCCAACTGTTGAAAATATAGATGAATAATTTAAATCGTTACAAAGGAGCTCTATTTTAAATTTAAAATATTTGAACATACGATTTGTTTAATACAATTTCAAAAGTCCCATGAATACATAGCCCACTAAACACAAGTATCATACTCTGATATCTCCACATGTTAGAATCTCGAACTAATAGTGCTCATTGATCCCACGATCTGACGATCAACCTATGCACGAAAACAACGATTCCGAACGCTGAGCTTACAAAGCTCAGTGGTACACATCTACTCTACTATACTTCACGCTAATCATAAACATGACCATGCAAGCTAGTACAAGCAATAAGAATAGATAAATAAACATGTGGCGCTACCACTAGTCACCTAAACACATGCTTTCATCATAGCAAAACATCATACATGGCACACAAGGCCCAACCATGCTCGAGATCTCACCAGATCATCCAAGTGAAAGTACGCAAGTCATACCACAAACCTGGAGCGACGCCTGCGTCAACACGACATCGGGATCGTACACTCCGAGTGAGGCTCGCGTCCACACAACATCAGGATCCTACACTCTAGGCGAGGCTCGCATCCATACAGCATCGAGATCCTACACTTGTATGGATGAGGCTCGCGTCCACATAGCATCGAGATCCTACATCCATGCTCGGGATCTCTCATCAAGGATCTTCAATTGAGGCTTGCGTCCACATAGCATCGGGATCCTACATTTGGAAATCTTCAACCATGGTGTTGCAACACACTCAAACTCTCACTGGTATTCGTATCCCATCAATCATAGGTAACACAACCAACCAAGTGTCCAAGAAGCACACAACATTACATGATTACCAAACTCTATGGTTTCTATCAATTATCAAGCCATCATTTAAGTTTACCAACATGTTAATACATTATGAAAGTGTACATTAGTCATCCCCCTTAACTATCTATTAATCAATATTATCTCATGTTCATCCCACGACAATTTCCATCTTTTATTAGCATTAAAGGTTATTATGTGCAGTGGGTACTAGTACTCAAATCTGAGTATCGATACGGTACCGCTAGGTATCGGTACTCACTCGCGTAACGATACAAAAATAGCTTACTGTAAATCCTTAATTTCCATAAGTATCGGTGCGGGTTGACCCGTCCTGATGCGGGGCACAAACGCGTACCGGTACAGCTAAGGCTCATATTGATACCCTAAACATGATTTTCACCATTTCTTTGAATTACGATTTTACAACGCCTTATTCGATCTCTAAAGCTTATAAAAGTTACTAGGGTTGGTTTACTAACGCATTTAATCAATTAATATTAATTACCGGCTTTATGATCATTTATTCGAATATTATTGTATTTATCCTTTACGCATAATTTCTATCGAATACATCCATACTCGTACTCTAACACTAATCATCACAACACAAACAGTCATCATATAGATATACGAAGGTCCAAACAACCCTACACGATCTCCAAAGTCTACATGAGTCAGACATATCCCTAAACTTCATCATACATCTCATATTAATCGAATATCGTAACATCGGTCTCAACACATGCTTATCTATCATCAACCCATTTTGCAATTACTAACAAGAAAGGCAATCATATTTTAATGAATTAGTGTTCTAACCTTAAGCCAATATTGCTAAAATCCTCATTCGAGCTTGCCGAATATTCCACTTGATCCGATATCTGATCTCGAGTAATCCTTGTATATCATTTAATACCATGATTATCACTTAATCACATAATTTAATGAATTCGAAGGGTCAAATGCATAAAAACATCTTACCATGTTCAAATTTGGCGAAATGAATTGCGGCAACGGACTCAGAACGTCGAGAAACCCTCGGGAAGGGTCTTTCGAAAAAGGTCAACGGTCAATGCCAATGAATGGCGACGACGGCGGCTCGGCTCGAATGCCGGTATGGTCCTCGGCTTGGGCTCAAGGACAGCTCGGGCTCGGCTAGCAGGCCAACTTAAACGGCTCGAGCCCAACTGTTATAACATCTCCAACTCTGCCGGACGATGCCCACACGTAGCGACGGCGCGTGCGACAGCCTCTAAAAGCGGTCGGCGACCAAATTTCACTGACCGACTATCCTCGAGTTGGTTATTCCGATGGTGGCCTCCGTTCTTCACTTTGATCACTCTAACCCCCTCAACTCTACAACCTGAAACTTCTGTTCTCTCACCCCCTCTAACGGTAGCTCCGATGACGACGATGCTGGTACCAGCAAACTCGTCTCGACGAGATGAACACAATGGCGGTAGAGGTTTCGAAAACAAACGACCCAATCTCCATAGGTCAAAGATTAAAATTCCCCCCTTACTTTCTCTCCTTTCTTCTTCTCTCTCTCCCACTATCCACATTTTCCCTTTTTTCTTTTTTCTCTCTCCTCATAATATCTTCCTCACTCATTTTCCACCAACAACACTATTTAAAATTCAAACTCTCTTCTCCAAAATAATGAGCCCAACATAAAAGCCCTTAACTTAGTCTTGTAAAATAAAGCCCCATAACCCAAGCTTGAGACCCAATTCACTAACCCCGAGAATTAGGTCATTACAAGTCTCCCCTCCTTAAAGAAATTTCATCCTCGAAATTTTACACCGATAAACCAGAAAAGATGCTAAAACTTTTATAACTCTCTAATGTTCTCAACCATATCCCGTTGCACTACTCTGATCTCTCACAACATTTTTCAAATACAACCCTTGTCTTCTATCGGTACAAACATAATCTCAACTGATTCTTTCTCTTAGAAGGAATTCATTTTTACTCAGTATATTACAGACAATCAAGTAGAACCCAACGGTACCCCACCAAATGCGTCACACAAAACATCATCAAAGAAACTTATTTCATCTCCCGAAGTTCCCTCCAAGAGTAGAACATATTCCACAGAGTGAAATATTCGAGCATTTTTCTAGAAGAGGGACCGCAAGGTGAAGACATCAGAGGAATTGTTGCGGTCATTAATGGAAGTGGAATGTCCACATGTGCAGCAGTGTCCACGGGCACAATAGCAATAGACGCACTCCCCATGGTCCAATTCATGATAGCAGAATCTAAAGCAATGATTTCTATGAATATGTTGATCAATTGATAAGTTTACGATCAAAAATAAAACAACAACTTGTAAAAAAATATTACACAATTAAACAACCAACCTGAAGGAATCGAGGATGAAAGCAAAGGAGTTGTAAGATCCACAAAAGCAAGAACTTCAACTTTCACCCTTGACATCGGCCTTTTACCCAGGCTCTTATCCTGGCCAGCCAGCAAAATTTCTTCGAATTATAACTTCTTAGTAGACTAGCCACACTTTACCTCACCACTTCCAACACATCAAATGAGGTCGAAGCCCTGGCTACTACACTCGGGCTCTCCATGAGTGGAACAACAGGAACATCAACATAGCTTGTTGAGCAGGAAACAACAGCAACCGCGTTTCCCAAAGATGCCACAACAGTTACAGGGGTCACCGAACTTGGCGAACTTATATTTTCGGCAGTAGGGACATGCAAAGATGTTACCTCTTCTAAAGCATGTGAACCTATTCGATCGCTAGCAGATGAAGAAAGAGATACCTCCAGTAGATTATCACCCTCGATAGCTTCCAACGGGGCCGCTACCACTCCTGCAGACAAAAAGAAAACACAAGCTAAACAAGTTATAATCAAAAATAAAACATGAAAGCAATCATATTTTAAGATAAAGCGAAAACATTGGTTGCCCTGTATTACCTCCAAAAATGCACAACAAAGTGCCACCAGTATCCATATGCCTCTTTGTCCTACGCTCCAAGTTAACAAAATCACACTTTTCTTTTGAAGAAGAAGATGAATGGACAAACGCGAAGATACATGTTTTTCCTTTTGCTACTCCCAACTTCTGTCCGATATTTCCATGGGTGATTGCAAATGCCAGTATGAAGATATAAGTTCTCCGGTTCTACCTCACAACCCAGGAGAATCCTCGCCTCACGGTCATGTCCATTGAAAGGACAAGCTTCTGTATGAATTGACACTTTTACCAAGGACCCCTCAAGAAACACATTGAAATTCGATTCATCACAACCATTCAGAATTTTACCCTTCAAGAAATGCACCCACACATTCCTTAGAGTCCTTATTTCTTTAAATCGCAATAGAGGACCTCCTTCCAACCTCTCAAGAAGGATTGACTCATTGGGCGTTAACTTTCTTAAATCAGGAGGTTCGACTCTATCCTTCGTCGGGGAACGCTAAACAACAGGAAAGAAAAACCCCTCGTTTTACACTTCAACTTGATATATTTATGTCTTTCTAAACGAATATTGTTTGTGTAGTCTCTCATGGCTGGCATGTTCCAAATACGCTGATTGATTGATACAAAATCCTTCGCACTTTTATCATGATCAGTCATTACATTATAAAAGTAACGGAAAACATCAATAGAAGGTTCACCACCAAGTATTTTATAGTTTAGAAAGTGTGTTATCAAAGTCCACCAACTCGTAACGATCAATTTCCCTAGGGCCACATCAAACCAATTCAACTAATCCAAAAAAAATGAATGAAGAGGTAAATGGAACCCAACTTCAAAAGCAAATAGACGGATGCAAAACCATGATTTTCCTTCATCAGAACACCCACCCAAACGATATGTTCCATGTGGCAACCCAAACTGATAGCGAAAATGATCCACTACACGAAGAACCCTACATTCTAGAGCCTTACTCATTTCATCAAACTCAGTGCTACACTCATATTCGTCGCTGATTACAACAGATGAAATAGCCATCGAGATAAGAAGATTTTTTTTTTGGATAATCTCAACATGAACCCCACCTCCCCCGTCATAAAGTAAATATTTATGATGTTTCATATGGAACGGTTTATCCTTGAAAGGAGCTGACTGGTTCACCAAAAGGATATGTTACGCGACGTTTCACATATAGTAAACAATTTTCTCGGAATTTCAAAATTCCCATAGAAACTCCTGCCTTCCTAAAGCCCCTAAAATTTCCAGACGCGCCAAGGTCACTTTATAACCTTCCCTCACCTGGGGGAAATTATTAGTATTGGTGAACTACAACCACGTGAATACTTAATTACAACCCTCTACGAACATACCAGCAGGGCCAAAGTCATTCCATTGTGGACTCGACATACGAACGCTATTTGAACTACATGCACAGTCACATAATTCGCGTCAATTTCTGAGTCATAGCGAACCCAACTCACTAACACACTTGTTCTTTTCGATTGACACGTGTCCTCACCCCGTCCAGCCCCTTATAAGGAGCCATACATCGAAAAACAAGGACAAGCTCTAGAAGATTCAGACTGGATCCCTGAATAGATGCAACCTAAACCCCACATCTCTGCCATCTAAATGACCCAAGAACCACCATTCAAAATAGTTGATGACATTAGTGATCAACAATTGTTTTCCCCTTCAACATTCAATTTTCCACCCAAAATGTTTAGTTTTAAAAGAAAATAAGTTATCTTTATATGGATCCTTGACCTTCTCATGAGTTTCAAGAAACGCCCAAGAACGCCTTCAATGGTGAAGATGAGAAAATCAGGTGAATGACATACAATTTTTCATTCTCAGTCACGTTCAAATTCGTTGTTTTAATTAGTTATGTCTTTCAAGTTGATGTTCTGAATTATATTTTGATTAGTTTGATTAGCAAGATGTTGTCACTATATTTTCACCCACCATTATCAAATAATTAAAAATAAAAACCTTTTTCTTAAAATAATAAAGGCCCCTTCTAAAATAAAAGAATCCAAAAAGCTCATCCCAAAAGGCCCATTTTTTAAAACCCATTTAAAAAAACAAATAATAAGCCCACCTTGAAATTCCAATTTTATGATTGAAAAGCCCACCTTTAAAAAACATTTAAGTAAAAACTATAATAAAAATAAAAAATAATAATAAATGTAAAAAAAGGGAAACAAAAAATGACAGCAAAAAATAATAAATGAAAAAAAACAAAAAATAAAAGAAAAAAGGGGAACCAGCGCGCGGGTTGGTTACCCCAAAACCCAGCCTCGCGCCACTGCCCGGAGCCATCTGTCGTCCACTGGACACGACTGTCGTCGTCGTTGGTGTCGGCGAACGCGTCTCGTCGTCACCGACCCAACAGCACCAACGCCGCTCTTCGCCGTCCACCGTAGTCGCCGGGATCTGCAAAAAACAATGAAGAGGGGTTTAAATTAAGGCTCGAATCAAGGGGAAATTCGACTCTGAATTTCAATCAAATTAGATGATTTCTTGGAGGTTTTACCGAGGATCATTTTTCTTGTCTGATTTTGGCTCCAATTGGGGGATTAAATATCGATTTGGCTTAATTTGCAAGCTTAAATTCAACTATTAAAACCCCTAAACCCCATTGTTCAACAAACACGTGGAGGGCAAAATACAAAGCTAAAAAAATCCTAAAATCCTTTAAAAAAACACTCTGAAGTTTGCTGGAAATTTTTGGAGTGAAGTTCGAGTTTAGGGAGTTTTTCCGAAGGTATTTGGGAAGCAATTCGAGAAGGATCGCATACGAGTTCTTCGTTTCCGGTAAATTCTTTTCTTTTCTTTTAAATTTTTTAGTGAATTTCATACTTGTTCTTGTTTGAATTTTGTTTTCTTGTGTTTGTGCTTGTTTTTATTTGATTTTAGGTTGTGTTCGTTGAAGTTGAAAAATCGTTTCTCAGGTTCAGTAATATTTTCGTTCTAGATTTTTTATTAGTTTTTGGTTTAGTCTTCAAAATTCTGTCATGTTTAAAAATGTTGTTTTAGGAATAAAGAATGATTTAGGAATAAAGAATGATTTAATGTTGTTTTAAATAAAAAACTAAAATCGAGGGGTTTAATTAGAAGATAACAAACATGGGTGAAAAAACAATAATAAAAAGGGCTTAATTTGTTAGAAAATAAAAATGGGTTTTGGAAATTTAATTCTTATAATAAAGGTTCTTAAAGAAGGTTTTGTTTTCAGAAAAAGTAAATAAGGGTGGGTTTTTAAAAAATAAATAATAAGTTTTCAAAAAAGAAAATAAAAGATAAAATTTTTAAAAAGGGGTTTCAAATAAAAGTTTAGAATTTTAGAAGAAATAAAGTTTGAAAAAAAATATAAAAAAAATATTTTCTAAAATAAGGTTTTATTTTTTAAAGTCATCTTTTAAAGAAAAGCTTTTAAAAAATGAAAAATGAAGTCATTAAAGAAAAACTCTTTTTTGAAAATAGAAACAAAAAGAATGTAAAATGAAAAAAAAACATAAAATGTAGAAAAGGTCAAAAGAAGGGTCTTGATTTTAAAAGTAAAAAGAAAAGAAATAAAGGGTTTTTTACAAGGAAACAATAAAAAGTAAAAACACAAAGAAAAAAAATAAGTTTCTTGTTTGTTCTTTAGAAATAGGTCAAAACTTAGGACTAGGTATTAAAAGTCTAGATAGAGAAGTGTTTGTAGAAAGATTTTCTTCACAAAAATAAAACACACTTAAAAAAACTAAAACCCTCAATTAGATATAAAAGACTTAGACCTTTTTAGAATTTTAAATGATCAAACTTAGAATAAATAAAAATGCTCTACACATTAAATTTTCATGTTGTTTCAAAAAGTGAAATTAATTTAATGCGGTGTCTTATCAAACGAGAATGACGGGTTAGCGCCAGAAATGTTGGTGTAGGGTGTGTAGGTGTTCCTTTTTTGTGGGAGCGCAAGTGCACACTCCTGTCAAGTTATAGTATAAAAGATGTTGAATCCCACGAGGATTGGATAGCTTTCTCGTCTTTGTAGTTCCTGCATAATGGTAAAGTAAAAACACAAGTGAATAGAATGGTTGAGATTGGAAAGTAAATAAAACACAAGTAAAATAGAAGATGAATCAGGGTGATAGAGCAGGCAGGGTTATGTTGTCACTTAGTGTGAAAACTGTGTTGAGTTAGGTATGAGTTATCCTTTGTTGCCACGATATGCTGCCTCGACGGGTGGATGGGCGGCAAACTACGACCCTGTCACGCGGCCGCAACAGGTTACTACCACTGCAGGGGTGTGTACTGTCTCGGCAGGTGGAATGGAAAGACCTCCTAGCGGCAAGTCTAGTAGACACTTCAAGTTTGGCAAGATAGTCGACAGTGATCCTTCCTATTTCTAGGTTAGGATGCTCGAGATTGATAACTTGAGGACTAGTGTGGAACCAAATTAGTCAATTTGGTTAGAGATCCCTTTTAGCCGCTAAAACTTATGGACTAGTGTGGAACCAAGTTAGTCACGCCTCTCGTTGTGACCGTACTTAACCCTTTCGTGAGCCTTGCACTTTCGTGCCCGACAAATAGATTCTCTCAAACGACTGGTGTGGAAAGATTGAAAGAAGGAAGAACAATGGATTAAGTAAACTTAAAATATTTTATTGAAGAAATAACTCAAAAACCTAAAACAAACGTTTCACTCTTGTTACAACATAACCCTAACCCAATGGAATTTTAGAACATGGCGGTAGAGAAGAGCAAAAGAAAAGTCTATATAAAACCTAGGATGATTTAAACTAGAAGTACAATGGGTATTTATAGAGTTAAAACTAGGTCAAGTCCTCTTCGGAGTAGAAGTCCTATAAAGTAGCTTTTCTCTTTTAATGTAGCTTTAAATGCTGACTTTTTTGCTTGGAATATGGACTCTTCCTCGTTTTCCTTAGCCCGTAAATAAGCTTAGGATTTTCTCTTCGGCAGCCCTAGTCGCTGCTATAGACGTCGGAAAATCATGTGAGCGTCAGTGATAGAATCAGGAGTTTTAGCTTTACAAATCGCTCCCCGATTCTCCAATCTTCCATAGTCACCTGCCGCGGGCAGCAAGGTTGGAAGCAGCTTTAGCTCGGCAGATACTCGGCAAGTGCCCAGCAGCAGCTTACTTCAGTTAGAACTGCTTCAATATAGCTCATGAGTTTGCTTCTCAGCGTTGTGTCCTCCATTCCTCGGGTCCCTTGTTTAGCTGTTAGTACCTACAAGCAAAAATACACTAGAACAGTACCTCGTGTTCACCAAATTAATGATAAGCTATAAAAGTAAGGCAGGACAATGAAATACTGTAAAATGCTATGCATGAGCCTAATTATGCCTAAAATGTGCTTAAAAACAATAATAATAAGAGTTGGACAGTGCATGAAATGTAGGACTTTTGGACACTTTACACACCCCCAAACTCGAACTATTGCTTGTCCTCAAGCAATGCAACCTAAAGTACTTGCTCTAATAATAGCTTGAAAAAAAACTTGTTTTTAACCTGATTTTATGCCTCAAGGTCGTGGCACCTATATACATATAACTTAATGAAGGGAAATAAACATGAAAATAACTCAGAATTAAATTCTTAATGCATGTGTGATGGTTTCAAATCTATAAGCAAGCTAAATATGCAGAATAAAAGATTAAACAATGATATTGTTGTAATTTAAAAGGTTGCTGCCGAGGCAGCACAGTTAAGCATATTATTTTTAATCAAGGCAGTGAGGGCTTCAGCTTATCACAACTACTCTTCCAGGTCTGAAGTTTAGATAGAAGCAAACTACAGAACCTCGAACCCTTGGAGTAGAGTCATCCCGTGAAGGCTTTCATTCACTCATGCTAATTTGTCCGTCACTTTTAGGCTTTCAGATTCAAGGACTTTGACAGCAGCGGAGTGTCCTCACTCATGATTCTTCCTAGAGCCTGTTGTGGGCACCTCTAGGGTAACACAACATTTTTCTTTGTTTATGTTTTTGCTGCCTTTGGCAGTTCTCCATTTTTTCTGTTTCTTTTGCCTGCCTCGACGGCTACCTGCAATTATTGTTAGAATTTTGCAATAAAAACAAACATGCAGTGTTCATCAAATATTCTACACATTCATCAAGTAACAAAGATATTCAACATTTTCAGGAAAAAAGAAAAAAAATCTAAGTCATATTTCATGCTCTTTCTCAAGATTAAGTTTAATTTTAGTTAGGTGCGAAAATAAAGTAATCGGCTATCCTATCATAGGCACAAGTCATAACAAACTTTTCTTTTCCGATTATTACTAAGGCAAGTACAATGCAATCTAAATGTAACTAAGAATGCCTAAAAATGATGCGAGAGTTATCCCCCCCCAAACTCGAGATGGGCATTGCCTTCAATGCACAAAACAGAAAATAAGAAAACAAAAATGTACATGTTAAAATTTGCAAAAATAAAATAAAGATAAATAAAAATAAAGGAAAAGAAAATAAAAGTTTGCTGAGGGTTAGGAGCAGGTTGGATTCTAGCTAGCTTAAGAGGAGGAGGTTGTTCGGATGACAAAACGGCTTTTGGCAGATGCCTTGGCGGCAGTTCGAGCAGGAGAGGTCTTTGCTTTTTGCGGCGCCTAGACTCTCTTTGGTGTCTATTGTATCTCTTTTGGAGGATCGACAGGGGGAACGGTGAGAGATCTATCGCTTCCTTTTGAATTTGTCTCGAGGTCCACAGGTTCTTCTTCTATTATGTGCTGCTTCCTCTTCCTTGTCCTTTCCTCTGTGGTTTCTATCGAAGGGATGAATGCCATGGGGATGGCTGCTGTTGCCGCAACTACTGCTGTTTCTAGTTTCGGCAGCAGCTTTTCAATCTCCTCTAAAGAGGAGGAGTCTGCTACTGTATTGGTTGTGAAGGCGAGGGAGAGATTCAGCTGGTGCCTCTCGGGGGAGTCTGCCCCTGTGTTGGATGGGGTGGCAGCTGAGTTATGCGAAGAATGCATAAGAGAGGGCATCGAGTGGTCTGTCTGGCGGGTGGTGGTGGCAGATGAAGTTTGTCCTGCTCTTGATGCTGTTGCAAGCTCATCAAGAAAAAGTGGCATGGTGGGCACGTCACCAGGGAATTTCTGCAGGAAATAAGCCACAAGGGCTTCTTGGGCCTCCCCCACGTAGTTCATGAAGGCCAACTGTTGTTGCGCTATCTGTTTTGTGTGTTCGAGGAGTGTCTGGAGCAGCGGGAGGACCTCTCTGTCTGGGGCAGCGTCAGCACTACCGGGGCGGCTGGTGTTTCAAACTGTGTGGCAGAGGGCTGACTGGGCGTTGCTGGTTCTTTTTTTGCATCCTACATCATCTGGATGTGAACCTTTTTGGTCCAGCCCTCCTTGGCAGTTGTGAACTCATCAGTGGGTTCTACGAGGACTCGAAAATTGGTGCAGAGACCTGTGATGAGGGACGGGAAGTACAACCTGCCCTTTTTCTTCTTAAAGTAGTTGTATATTTCCGTGCAAATGATTTCCCCCACATTGATCGGCCGGTTCATCAAGATGCTATAGATTAAGGCGAGGCGAGGCCGGTCATCTATTGAGTTGTGAGATGTGAGCAGCATGCGCCTTTTCACGAACGTGTTCCATAACATCGCTGCAGGCAGCAGTGGCAGCGCTGGACAGATCCCACATGTTTGCCCCCCATCCATGGTGTGTTGGGCTTGCGGGTTCTGGCCTTGATCTCCTCATAGTGGGCAACCGTCAGTGACTACCTCCAGTCCTCATGGGGTTGTCGTTCATATCACAGCCATAACAACTGTTGATGATAACAGGGTTGAGCTTGACTGCCTCTCCGCGGATGTAGACGAATGGCTTGTCTGGGCAGGGCTAATGTGAGTAAAATTCCCTTACTATAGTGATGTTCGCTATATCGGGCTATTGAACGAACATATCTCATCTCTTGTAGTGGATGGTTTGGAACAAGGCAGGCTCAAGACCACGGTCTCCCGTTTGCTTCATATAATGGAAACCTTGTTCCTCCCAGACGGCCTACTTCGAGAATTGTGCTCTATATCTCTCATCGTCTGCCTTGAAGCAGAGCCTGTTGTAGGTGGGTTTTTGGGTTGACGTTGAAGCCATGTGATCGGTTGTATTTTCACTGGAACTAGAAAGGAAATATTGTGAGAGAGCAGAAGAATAAGATAAAAGCTAGCAAAAGGAAGTGAAGTAAAGTGAAATGAGTGAGTGGTTTATATAGGCGTTGCCGAGAAGTTCCGGGGCGGCATTGAATGATCAACGGTCTAATTTCCTTGTGCGCATTACAGATTTTTCTTCCCATTATTTTCGAAGCCGTTGGCAACTAGCCGTTATACTTCGCTGCGCTGGCTGCTGACTCGGCAGGATGGTTGGCGGGCTTTTTTCTAGTCTTCCCTCTTAATCCTGCTCCTTTATTCTTGATCCTAAAACAAAAATAAAAATAACTAAATAAAATCTGAAGAATTAAATAATGAAAATTATTCTAGTCCTAAAATAAAATAAACTTTATTCCTAATGCATAAAAATAAATAAATAGAAATAAATAAAAATTAAGTTATGTTAGGAGTGCATTTAGGTGCATCTCCTAGACATAACCACTTCCTAAGGTGGTTTAGCTTTTTCTCCCCTCCTAGCGGGTCCTCTTGTTCCTTTAGTTTCTACTTGATGAGGTCCTTATATCTGCCCCGAGGTCTGTCATGGCAGCAGCTGCCCTGGCCTGTTTCCACACTTAACTTGGCAGCTCTTTCATTCAGGCCTTCCTTTCCTTCCTCTGAGGGTTGCAGCACATTCATCCTTATGCTTTGATCTTCTACCCTCATTGTAACTTCCTCGAGTTCCACATCTATTAGCGTTCTTTCCGTGGCCAAGAAGGGCCGCCCAAGAATGATGGGGGCTTTCTCATCAACCTCACAATCCAAGATGAGGAAATTGGCATGAGGAATTGGGCTGCCCACTTTCACCAGTATGTCCTCAATCTTTCCCTCTGGTTGCACGAATGAGTGATCGACAAGTTTAAGCATTATGGAGGTTAGTTTTGCATGTCCCATACCTAGTTTGTCGAAGACGGCCTTAGGCATCAGATTTATACTGGCACCCAAATCACACAAGGCTCTGGTCTCGTGCTTGCTGCCCAGCCTGCATGGTATAACAAAGCTGCATAGATCTGTCTGCTTGGGCGGCAACTTGTTATGTAGCATAGCCATGCATTCTTTAGTGACAGCCACCGCCTCGAACTCCCCTATTCGTCTCTTCTTAGAAACTATATCTCTGAGATACTTGGCGTAGTTGGGCATGCTTTGTATAGCTTCTATCAGAGGTATGTTAATGTGCACCTATTTCAGAATGTTCGAGAATTTTCTGAATTGGTGCTCCTGCTGCTGTTGTTTGATCTTTTGAGGGAATGGAGCTGGCGGGCAGATGTCCTCTATTTTCTCCTTGCTTGGGGGCTTAGTTCAAGAAAGATCATCCTTGTCAGGGCTGCTTTTATGTTCTACTACTGAGCGGCTGGAGTAGGTGTTGCTGCTGCGGCGGCTAATATGGGTGTTGCTGGGGCAGGCTTACTTATATGTTCCGGCTGAGTTCCTAACTGCTCTACCATCCTAGGTTCATCCAGCTGCTTCTCACTACTTGTAGTTATAGTCTTGCAATGTTCAAAAGTGAGCTTAGCTGCTTTTAGCGGGCTACTGGATGATGCTCCCATGGTATGGATGTGGTAGATTTCGAAGAACTTCCCAAACTGGGTCTCAAGGTTCTTAATAGCAACCTCATGGTTGTTGATCTTCATCTTCGTCCTGTCCATGAAAGACTTAGTTTTTTCAATAAATTTATTCATACAAATGTAACCTCTTACCTCATTTCCAACTTTTCCAGCCCCACCACTCTAACAATTTGCTAACCATAAAATACTCCACTAATACCCTCTTCACTCTAAAGTTGTTTTCAAAAACAACACCGGCTACTACCCAAACTTGCTAGTTATAAGACTTTACTCACCACACAAAGAAATCCAAACTGGAACCAAACAAAGATAACTAGGGCAAAGACTACTTAGAAAAATTACCTGTAATCACCTCATCGCCCCGGAGTTCCAACAGACAAACTCCCTTCCCTGCAGAACCACTAATCTCTGGCCGTACCGCCGCAGCATCAACCAACACCTTAAGGTCATCACCGACTCCCTGCTGCAAAGAACCCTGTCCACCCCGAGCTAACTTCAGACAATTCCGTCTCACATGTCCAACAGACCCACAATTCCAACAAGATCCATCCTCCAAACACCTCACACCTCCATGCCCTTCTTGCCACCTCCGTACTCTGTCTCGGCCGCGCTCGCGACCCTTCTGAGACCCTTTTTCACACATTAAAACTGATCTCACTACTTGAGGATAATCCCGCTTCACATGCTCCTTAGAACCACAGTTCCAACAAACTCCAACATGATGCCTTCTACAATGATCACACTTCGGCAAACGAACTATCACTCCTTGGTCATATTGCACTTGACCCACATCAGCACCACCGCCAAAACCTTGGTTCAGGCGAACCCTTCCGTTGCGTAACCTCTTACGCTGACCACTCTCAAGGTCGGTACTCATAGCATCCTCCAGCATTAGCGAGACAACACTTCCCAACTTACAGGTGTTGTCACACCCTTCCCGATCCAGAATCGGAATTATACTGGCTAACCAAGCCTCGAACGCCTCAGGCATCGAACCATGATACTCCACAGCTCCCAAATCATGCAAGCGCTACTTTGACAAACTCTCATGTCCCACAGATGACGAATCCTTCATCACAGAACCAACTCTCTCATTCTGCCTTACCACCTCGACTCCAAGCACAGCTGACTGAAACGAAACACCTCCACCAAAAGGTGAATTCCACCCCTTAACAACCTGCTCTAAAGCAGCAACCATCGTACTCAGTTGCCATTCTCTCAACGATTCCATTGTGCTATTATTAACAAAGCAACAATAACAAAACAAACAAAACGATCAGACCAGCTTCGAGCAAGGATTCAAGACTCCAACTCCAAACAAACACATAGCTATAATAATAATAAGGCAATGGGTACCCCGAATATTCCCCTTTTATATGACATAATAATCCATATAAATATTGATATCACAACATCGCCATATCAATCATCAAAACTTCAATCATGCTCTCATCAAACAACAATTACCCTCAACAACATAATATCAACACATCACACCCACCACATTTTCATTATTCAAAATCAACTTACAACATCAGCATACCACCAATACATGTTCACACTAGCTAACAGAAGATTCATAACCAAAAAGCATGATAAAAACATTAATAATTCACTCAAAGTCATATTTTTCAACCAACTTTCAACCACACAATAGATTAAACATCCAACACTTACCATAACAACTTACCACAAACTTACCGTTGCCCCAAAGTTTGCAACTTAGCTCTGATACCAACAAATGTAACCTCCTTAGCCCGGTCTAGGCGTTAGACCCGAACTACGAAGATCACAAGGGGAAAACCAAAGTCAACCCGAAAGTTAACCTTGATTAACGACCCTTTTTTATTTTAATCTTGTCTAGATACATATTAAGCCTATGTGAACACTCAAGAACCTTGGAAGAGAAAATCACAGCGATCGGAAAACGTCTAAGGACTTAATTGTAAGAAATACACTTTTAGGGACCAAAATGTAAATTTTGGAAAATATAAGGACTTTGTAGATATTAGTTTTAATGAACCTTAATTAATCATATTACAAGCCTCTCTGCCAAATTTCATCTTAAAAAGACATCTCAAGCTCCAGCAATTGCAATTACAACGTTCAGGACTAAAATGTAAAGCATGCAGAATCTGTGTCCAACAGTCACCCGTTTCGAAACACTGACACCCGTATCGAAACACCCGTGTCGAACGCCCGTATCGAAACGGTGCTGACCGTTTTGATACGCGGGTATGTTCCGAAACCAGTTCCGAAATAGACACTTCCAATAGCCAAAGTGTTTCGAAACACTTTAAACCGTTCCGAAACGCCCAGGCCATTTCAGGCACCCGTTTCGAAATAGCTAAGGGTTTTTCGATACACCCTGCCCAGAAACAGCAGAAACTTCTGGTTTTTCACTTTAAAACATCATCAAACATACTTAAAATCATTCCACAACATATCAGCAACATGCTAAGCATTAAAACCATCATATTGCATCAAAGGCTAGATACATTACAAGCATTAAGCACACCTACTCATTTATCACATTCAACACATGATCTTACTTTTAAACAAAGAACATGGCTATATCCAACTATGAAAAAGAAGATCCAAACATCGCAAAACGATCATCAACAAGTATCAAACCATAAAGCAAACTTGCTCATGATAAACGATCATATTACACATCAACGTAAAAGACTCTTCCCCCCATTGCCTTTATTATCTATAGCTATAAACCAAAACATACTTCTCAAGTGGAGCTCTTCTTGAATCCATTGCTTCTTGTTGTCCCAAATTCATTTATCTGCATTGATGGACAAAAAGGGAGCGTAAGCACATAATGCTTACTGAGGAATGCTCAAAACCAAAACACCATCAATGTAGCAATCCTTAAAACCCTTTTCAAAAGAAATCACACCATTATAAACCAAGTATTGTTTGAAAACCTCATATAAAACTTCAACACCTTATAATTAAGCATTACTTAACATAAGATCAACATTAAACTCAAATGCATTAAGCAACTAAACCCCAAACAACATTCTTGCAAAAACTTCCACTTAAACCATTTCACGCAATAGTGCTTCATGCAAAGTTTAAACCATTTTTCCTTGGAAACCATTTCCACTCCACACTTTTCCTTTCTCATGCTTGAAAACCATTTCAAAGCAAAACATCAATTGAAATATCATGTATCAAATATCTATCTCATGCATTCTACCAATACAAAACCCGTGATAAAGCCACACATGATTGTTACTCAAAGGCATTTCACAAACTCAAGATCTCCATTTGAAAACCACATGTACCATCTAGCTATCTCATGCATACAACCTATGCAAAACACATGGCAAAGCCACTCATGCTTGTTTACACAAAAGCATTTCATAATCTCATTATCTCATATGCAAATCACATGACATAAAACATTTCAAGCATTGGTACATGTGATACACATTCTCATATATTGGCATTTACAAACTCTATTGTACACGAATATGCGGACAACTCACTAGACACTTCCGGTGGCATCTACCATCACCGTACTCACCCGTCTAGAACATAACTTTTCGGTGGCTTCTACCACACCGTACTCTCATGGCGGTTCTACTTTCGCCAAAAGCTTGAGTATTTCATCAAGTCCTACCCCGATGGTATGCCCCTCATCGGTCTCATGGCAATAACTCTTGTTGCCAAAAAGCATGGATGTTTCACCAAGTCCTACTCCGATGGAATGCCCATCATCGGTCTCATGGCAATAACTCTTGCTGCCAAAAAGCTTGGATATTTCACCAAGTCCTACTCCAATGGAATGCCCATCATTGGTCTCTCTCTTTGGAACGAATCCCAAGAGCACGTGCGAATTTTAGTTTATAGTGCACTCTACATCCTATTGATCGATCAATATATCCGGTAATCTTTACATCATCTATGCCAATATATCATGTTAAAATCATCAACACACTCACTGTTTTTAAAGCATGCAACACCTTCAAGGCCAAAATGTCGAACATTGCCTTAAGACGCAAACTAACAACACATACTCTCAAGGAATATTAATTTCATGCATCCTTCTTCAAAACAAGTTTGACAACCAACTCACATGCTTTAAAACCATGCTCAAACAACAAATTAAACCACATTGTCAAATCAATACATCAAAACCCATTTTGATAGTTTTCAAAACAATAATAACACAATTGAGAGAGAATTCCACTTTACTTACTTCCGAACTTAAACCGGCTTTTCAAGCCTAAATTTAAGTTCCCAAACCTCTTTTCAAAATCATTCCAAAGCTGGAAAACACGATCTCACTCACCGATACACAACACTATGCTAGTCGACAAGCCTCCCAAGCGTCCAAAACCTCCAACGCTACCTCAATCGCTTCCGGATGACTCTCCCCTGTTTTTAGCACATAAGAACAGAGGATTATTGCACTTCCATGCATTAAAATCACCAGCCACACAACCCAACTCGCTGCTCTACCCAAGAACCTCATTTCGGCTGCCAAAAACAACCGAAATCATCTCCAAACTCTCCCAAAACAAAGCCCAGCAAAGATCTATCAATTCTAACCCTTTTATAAACATCAATTAACATCAAAAAGCAACATAAACATGACCTTATACCTCCAGCAACAGCAGATCACCAAAACCATCCCAAAAACCACCATTTCCACAAGCAAAAACTTAGGAAAAAAAACCTATTCGGGATTGGATTGATAAAACCTCATTTCTAACATCATTTAACATCCAAAATACATTAGAAAACCATCTCAAAAAAGAGTTCAATCAATTACCACGAAAATCTCCAAGAACTCTTCCAAAATCTTGAGTTTTAAGCCAAAATCTTGTTTCCAACATTAAAACCATTCATAAAACTTTAATAAATGATTGACAACTTGGGAATTTCAGTAAAGAACTGAGTATTTAGAGGAGAAGAACAAGCTTACATCTAAATGATGATTTCTCCTTGATTTGGGCAAGTTTCCATGAAAATACAATGTAGAAATCAAGTGAATTTGTTGAAAGATTGATTAGGAATCAATGAGTGATGGAAATCTCATCAAATGAAGTGGAAATCAAAGTGAATTTTGCTGGAGAAAAAGTGTTTGGTTGATAGGATTTTGAGAGAAAATGAAATGAGAGAAAATTAGAGATAAGTAGTTATGAAAGTCAAAGGTAGTTTATCTCCTTTATTTTATTTAATTAAATCATTAATTAAATCACCCAAATTAAGGAAAAATTTGATGAAAACATTTTTGGTAAATTAGCTCCTTAAAGATTCAAAGTTTCAACCCTTTACAAAACAGTCACTACTAAACTTTGCAAAAACTATGATTTGGTCACTACATCGAAATGTAGTATTTCCAAACCTTATTTTGTAAAATTGATTTCACCATTCACTTATATATATTAAATGAGGATTTTTAGATATTTTTCTATACTTTTAAAGTATCCCGAACTAGGTGTTCCCTAAAACTCCCTTTTATATTCGAATCGTTTCTCAGACCGGTCCGGTTCAGACCCTAAACTTATAATCCCAAATTCGGGGTGTTACAACTCTCCCCCTCTTAGGAAATTTCGTCCTCGAAATTTCAACCTGCGAGAAGAGCACGGTACCAAACTTCCCAAAGCAACACACAATATAACACATGAGACTTAACCACTACAGAAACATCCTCAACCCAAAACACCACGAAACCAACACATCCTCAAATCAAACTTACACTATACCCAAATCCAACACCACTACTTACGATGCAAGACTTCCAGAACACTCGGTTATTAGTCTCAGCTTAACTTTTCACACTTTCGAACCGTGCAAGACCCTCAACAACCCGAAGAACTTCTTAAGCCTTCACAACATACTCCGCCTCACCTCATAACTCCTTCAAAAAAACTCACACACACGGTAACACCAACCCATCCATTTTTCAGCCACCATGTGACCCACAACCTACTCAGCTTCTAAAACCCCCTTGCAAAACCGCTCAACTCCTTTCAAAGATCACCACAACAAGCAAAAATTTCTTAAGCAACAACTGCTTGCTCACATTTCCCAATGTACTGACAACATTCTTCCACATCCGTTACCATCACCTGACTTAACAACCCATCAAACATTGCCCACACAACACCCAAAATCCACATCACGAGACTCCAACCTTAACTCAACAGTTGTTTCACTTACCCCAACTGTCTTAGGAAAGATTTACTTGTACACAACTAACCAACCACCTTCTCACAAAAAAACCCAGCCAACCAACAATGGCCCTTGAACTTACATTGCCTTTCCACATCAAGCTTAAACTATGACACTAATCTTACCGGGATGCCACTCACTCCATCCACATGCAAACATATTTAGACCATGAAACCTCTACTCATCCCAAGCCAAACCTCACCTAAAGCTCTCAACATAACTTCGTTCCAACTTCCCTAAGGTTACTACGAACCATCACCTACATAGCAAAACCCTCCTATTGCAACTATCAACGCAAGATACCTCCACACTCCGGAAACACATTCACTATCCTACAACAATCACCCAGCAAAGAGAAACTACAACACTTATTTGTTATTCAAAACCACCTCAAACGATTCTAACTCCAAACGGTCACCTCCTTATCACCACACCGCTAAACTCTTTAAGCACCTAAACACCTTCCTTCCGCCAACACACTAGATCGCACTCACTACTACTGACAACTTGTTTACTACCTTCTACTACTTCTAGCATCCACCTCGTACCAAAACAACACTTAAGACCCACCAACCAACCTAATCCTACCACAACACTATCGAACCCAATTAGCTATTAGCAAGTGTGAACGTTCGTATGCATGGTCTCCAACATGCCCTATCAATGCATGTGCATATGTATGCAAAACCTCTAATGTCATGTCACATGTATGCATGTACTAACATATATATAATATACAATCAAATGATTTTAACTGTGCATGTATGTCGGTTCACACTTACCAATAACATCCTCAGAATCCGCCTAAGAACAACCTCTTACCTCATTTCCAACTTTTCCAGCCCCACCACTCTAACAATTTGCTAACCACAAAATACTCCACTAATACCCTCTTCACTCTAAAGTTGGTTTCAAAAACAACATCGGCTACTACCCAAACTTGCTAGTTATAAGACTTTACTCACCACACAAAGAAATCCAAACTGGAACCAAACAAAGATAACTAGGGCAAAGACTACTTAGAAAAATTACATGTAATCACCTCATCGCCCCGGAATTCCAACAGACAAACTCCCTTCCCTGCAGAACCACTAATCTCTGGACGTACCGCCGCAGCATCAACCAACACCTTAAGGTCATCACCGACTCCCTGCTGCAAAGAACCCTGTCCACCCCGAGCTAACTTCAGACAATTCCATCTCACATGTACAACGGACCCACAATTCCAACAAGATCCATCCTCCAAACACCTCACACCTCCCTGCCCTTCTTAACACCTCCGTACTTTGTCTCGGCCGCGCTCGCGACCCTTCTAAGACCCTTTTTCAAGCACTGAAACTGATCTCACTACTTGATGACAATCCTGCTTCACATGCTCCTTAGAACCAAAGTTCCAACAAACTCCAACATGATGCCTTCTACAATGATCACACTTCGGCAAACAAACTATCACTCCTTGGTCATATTGCACTTGACCCACATCAGCAACACCACCAAAACCTTGGTTCAGGCGAACCCTTCCGTTGCGTAACCTCTTACGCTGACCACTCTCAAGGTCGGTACTCACAGCTCTTTTGCTTGTATTTTTCTCACCATCACAAACTGAACCCACACTCCCACGTTGCTTAACCCCTGGAAACCTATCTCTAAGGTATCTTCTATTAAAAGCAGACACAAAGAACTCCCAATCTATATCACGGATATTCGTTGCCACCGACACCGATGTCCACCAAGCACAAGCATCCCCCAGCATTAGCGAGACAACACTTCCCAGCTTACAGGTGTTGTCACACCCTCTCTCGATCCAGAATCGGAATTATACTGGCTAACCAAGCCTCGAATGCCTCAGGCATCGAACCATGATACTCCACAGCTCCCAAATCATGCAAGCGCTGCTTTGACAAACTCTCATGTCCCACAGATGACGAATCCTTCATCACAGAACCAACTCTCTCATTCTGCATTACCACCTCGACTCCAAGCACAGTTGACTGAAACGAAACACCTCCACCAAAAGGTGAATTCCACCCCTTAACAACCTACTCTAAACCAGCAACCATCGTACTCAGTTGCCACTCACTCAATGATTCCATTGTGCTATTATTAACAAAGCAACAATAACAAAACAAATAAAACGATCAGACCAGCTTCGAGCAAGGATTCAAGACTCCAACTCCAAACAAACACATAGCTATAATAATAATAATAAGGAAATGGGTACCCCGAATATTCCCCTTTTATATGACATAAAAATCCATATAAATATTGATATCACAACATCGCCATATCAATCAGCAAAACTTCAATCATGCTCTCATCAAACAACATTCACCCTCAACAACATAATATCAACACATCACACTCACCACATTTTCATTATTCAAAATCAACTTACAGCATCAGCATACCACTAATACATGTTCACACTAGCTCACAGAAGATTCATAACCAAAAAGCATGATAAAAACATTAATAATTCACTCAAAGTCATATTTTTCAACCAACTTTCAACCACACATTAGATTAAACATCCAACACTTACCATAACAACTTACCACAAACTTACCGTTGCCCCAAAAGTTTGCAACTTAGCTCTGATACCAACAAATGTAACCTCCTTAGCCCGGTCTAGGCGTTAGACCCGAACTACGAAGATTACAAGGTGAAAACCAAAGTCAACCCGAAAGTTAACCTTGAGTAACGACCCTTTTTATTTTAATCTTGTCTAGATACATATTAAGCATATGTGAACACTCAAGAACCTTGGAAGAGAAAATCACAGCGATCGGAAAACGTCTAAGGACATAATTGTAAGAAATACACTTTTAGGGACCAAAATGTAAATTTTGGAAAATATAAGGACTTTGTAGATTTTAGTTTTATCGAACCTTAATTAATCATATTACAAGCCTCTCTTCCAAATTTCATCTTAAAAAGACATCTCAAGCTCAAGCAATTGCAATTACAACGTTCATGACTAAAATGTAAAGCATGCAGAATCTGTTTCCAACGGTCACCCGTTTCGAAACACTGACACCCGTATCGAAACACCCGTGTCTAACGCCCGTATGGAAATGGTGCTAACCGTTTCGATACGCGGGTATGTTCCGAAACCAGTTCCGAAACAGACACTTCCAGTAGCCAAAGTGTTTCGAAACACTTCTAACCGTTCCGAAACGCCCAAGCCATTTCAGGCACCCGTTTCGAAAAAGCTAAGGGTGTTTCGATACACCCTGCCCAGAAACAGCAGAAACTTCTGGTTTTTCACTTCAAAACACCATCAAACATACTTAAAATCATTCCACAACATATCAGCAACATGCTAAGCATTAAAACCATCATATTGCATCAAAGGCTAGATACATTACAAGCATTAAGCACACCTACTCATTTATCACATTCAACACATGATCTTACTTTTAAACAAAGAACATGGCTATATCCAACTTTGAAAAAGAAGATCCAAACATCGCAAAACGATCATCAACAAGTATCAAACCATAAAGCAAACTTGCTCATGATAAACGATCTCATTACACATCAACGTAAAAGACTCTTCCCCCATTGCCTTTATTATCTATAGCTATAAACCAAAACATACTTCTCAAGTGGAGCTCTTCTTGAATCCCTTGCTTCTTGTTGTCCCAAATTCATTTATCTGCATTGACGGACAAAAAGGGAGCGTAAGCACATAATGCTTACTGAGGAATGCTCAAAACCAAATCACCATCAATGTAGCAAACCTTAAAACCCTTTTCAAAAGAAATCACACCTTTATAAACCAAGTATTGTTTGAAAACCTCATATAAAACTTCAACACCTTAAAATCAAGCATTACTTAACATAAGATCAACATTAAACTCAAATGCATTAAGCAACTCAACCCCAAACAACATTCTTGCAAAAACATCCACTTAAACCATTTCACGCAATAGTGCTTCATGCAAAGTTTAAACCATTTTTCCTTGGAAACCATTTCCACTTCACACTTTTCCTTTCTCATGCTTGAAAACCATTTCAAAGCAAAACATCAATTGAAATCTCATGTATCAAAAATCTGTCTCATGCATTATACCAATGCAAAACCCATGATAAACTCACACATGCTTATTACTCAAAGGCATTTCACAAACTCAAGATCTCCATTTGAAAACCACATGTACCATCTAGCTATCTCATGCATACAACCTATGCAAAACTCATGGCAAAGCCACTAATGCTTGTTTACACAAAAGCATTTCATAATCTCATTATCTCATATGCAAATCTCATGACATAAAACATTTCAAGCATTGGTACATGTGATACACATTCTCATATATTGGCATCTACAAACTCTATTGTACACGGATATGCGGACAACTCACTAGATACATCCGGTGGCATCTACCATCACCGTACTCACCCGTCTAGAACATAACTTTCTGGTGGCTTCTACCACACCGTACTCTCATGGCAGTTCTACCTTCGCCAAAAGCTTGAGTATTTCATCAAGTCCTACTCCGATGGTATGCCCCTCATCGGTCTCATGGCAATAACTTTTGTTGCCAACAAGCTTGGATGTTTCACCAAGTCCTACTCCGATGGAATGCCCATCATCGGTCTAATGGCAATAACTCTTGTTGCCAAAAAGCATGGATATTTCACCAAGTCCTACTCCAATGGAATACCCATCATTGGTCTCTCTCTTTGGAACGAATCCCAAGAGCACGTACGAATTTTAGTTTATAGTGCACTCTACATCCTATTGATCGATCAATATATCCGGTAATCTTTACAGCATCTATGCCAATATATCATGTTAAAATCATCAACACACTCATTGTTTTTAAAGCATGCAACACCTTCAAGGCCAAAATGCCGAACATTGCCTTAAGACACAAACTAACAACACATACTCTCAAGGAATATTAATTTCATGCATCCTTCTTCAAAACAAGTTTGACAACCAACTCACATGCTTTAAAACTATGCTCAAACAACAAATTAAACCACATTGTCAAATCATTTACATCAAAACCCATTTTGATAGTTTTCAAAACAATAATAGCACAATTGAGAGAGAATTCCACTTTACTTACTTCCGAACTTAAACCGGCTTTTCAAGCCTAAATTTAAGTTCCCAAACCTCTTTTCAAAATCATTCCAAAGCTAGAAAACACGATCTCACTCACCGATACACAACACTATGCTAGCCGACAAGCCTCCCAAGCGTCTGAAACCTCCAACGCTACCTCAATCGCTTCCAGATCACTCTCCCCTTTTTTTAGCACATAAGAACAGAGGATTAATGCACTTTCATGCATTAAAATCACCAACCACACAACCCAACTCGCTGCTCTACCCAAGAACCTCATTTCGGCTACCAAAAACAACCGAAATCACCTCCAAACTCTCCCAAAACAAAGCCCAGTCAAGATCTATCAATTCTAACACTTTTATAAACATCAATTAACATCAAAAAGCAACATAAACATGACCTTATACCTCGAGCAACATCAGATCACTAAAACCATCCCAAAAACCACCATTTCCACAAGAAAAAACTTAGGAAAAACAACCTATTCGGGATTGGATTGATAAAACCTCATTTCTAACATCAATTAACATCAAAAATACATTAGAAAACCATCTCAAAATAGAGCCCAATCAATTACCACGAAAATCTCCAAGATCTCTTCCAAAATCTTGAGTTTTAAGCCAAAATCTTGTTTCCAACATTAAAACCATTCATAAAACTTTAATAAAGGATTGACAACTTGGGAACTTCAGTAAAGAACTGAGTATTTAGAGGAAAAGAACAAGCTTACCTCTAAATGATGATTTCTCCTTGATTTGGGCAAGTTTCCATGAAAATACAATGTAGAAATCAAGTGGATTTGTTGAAAGATTGATTAGGAATCAATGAGTGATGGAAATCTTATCAAATGAAGTGGAAATCAAAGTGAATTTTGCTGGAGAAAAAGTGTTTGGTTGATAGGATTTTGAGAGAAAATGAAATGAGAGAAAATTAGAGAAAAGTAGTTATGAAAGTCAAAGGTAGTTTATCTCCTTTATTTTATTTAATTAAATCATTAATTAAATCACCCAAATTAAGGAAAAATCTGATGAAAACATTTTTGGTAAATTAGCTCCTTAAAGATTCAAAGTTTCAATCCTTTACAAAACAGTCACTACTAAACTTTGCAAAAACTGCGATTTGGTCACTACATCGAAATGTAGTATTTCCAAACCTTATTTTGTAAAATTGATTTCACCATTCACTTATATATATTAAATGAGGATTTTTAGATATTTTTCTATATTTTTAAAGTATCTCGAACTAGGTGTTCCCTAAAACTCCCTTTTATATTCGAATCGTTTCTCAGATCGGTCCGGTTCAGACCCTAAACTTATAAGCCCAAATTCGGGGTGTTACAATAAACAATAAATTCTCCAGTTTGTTTCATAAAGTTATTCAAAGTAGCTTCTAGTGAATTATTGTGATGTGGCTGCTGAATCTACTGTCGTGACTGATTCTGCTAGTAGCTTCCCTGTAGCTGTTGTGGATTTGTTATTGTCTTCGGGTTGCTCCAGGAGATATTGGGATGGTTTCTCCAGTTATGATTGTATGTGTTTTGTGCTGGCCTGCTATTCCTCTCATATCCACCCATGTAGTTAGCAGATGCAGTGCATTCAGAGGAATCATGGTTGGCCCCACATTCGTCACAAAAGGGCTCAACAGCTTTTACCTCATGGACCTTCCCTGGAGATTGCACCATCTTCATCATCAGCTCCGTTAGAGTGTCGAGGCGGGCATTAACAAATTCAGAGGCTTTCATTTCATTCACAGTAGCTGGCTGCTTTGTGCCGCCTCGGCGGGCTGTCGGGTATTTGTAATCATTTTAGCTGCTATGTTAAGCAGCCGTAGTGCTTCCTTTGGAGGTCTGTCTAGGATGATCCCGTTAACCGAGGCATCTATCAACATCCGAGTTGGGTAGTTAACCCCATTGTAGAATATAGATACCTGATTCAAAGCCGGTAAACCATTAAGCGGAAAGTTGTTCAACATTTGTTGGTACCGCTCCCATGCCTCATACATCGGCTCATCATCCCCTTGTCTAAAATTTGTGATCTCATTCCGCAGCCTATCGGTGACGTTGGATGGGCTGAATCGATCTAAAAAGTCCTTGCAGAGCTCCACCCATGAAGTGAAAGATCCGGTTGGCTGGTTATTAAACCACTGTTTTGCCCTATCCCTCGGTGAATAGGGAAATATCCTCATCCGTAATACATCCTGGTATACCCCATGAATTTTGAATGCTCGGAAAATGTCTAGGAATCCTTGTAGATGCTGCCGAGCATCTTCTGTGGAAGTCCCTCCAAAGTGCCCTAGTGTGTTTAGCATGTTGAACATGACAGGCTTCAGTTAAAAATGATATGCCCCTATCTCTGGTTCCGTTACTATTGGCTCGAACCTTTGAAAGTCATGTTCAAGGTAGTCTCTAGTTGTCCGCACTTGGGGTGGATCAAAGGTATCCTGCCTCTGCTGTACTTGTGGTCCTCTGGGCGGCAAATCTGGCTGCCCGCCCCTGCCATTAGCTGGTGGGTCTTCGTTTACCATGGTCTCCTCCTTTGCTTTGCCTTTGTCTTTGTTCTTCAAGGCTTCCCTGAGCTCCATCTTGATTCGTCTAGTTTCACGCTCAAGATCGTCATAAATAATGAAGTTTTCGCTAGGGATAGCCCTGGTCATACACTTGCAAAGGACACGGTAAAATTTATATTTCTTTTTTTCGATTAAAAATAAAAATAAAAGAAAAAGTAAAAAGGTGCAGAAATTGAAAAACGAAATTCATGGTTACCAGTCCCCGGAAACGGCGCCAAAAACTTGTAGGGCGTGTTGGTGTTCCATTTTTGTGGGAGCGCAAGTGGACACTCCTATCAAGTTATAGTATAAAAGATGTCGAATCCCACGAGGATTGGACAGCTTGTCTCGTCTTTGTAGTTCCTGCACAACGGCAAAGTAAAAACACAAGTGAATAGAATGGTTGAGATTGGAAAGTAAATAAAACACAAGTAAAATAGAAGATGAATCAGGGTGATAGAGCAGGCAGGGTTATGCTGCCACTTAGTGTGAAAACCACGTTGAGTTAGGTATGAGTTATCCTTTACTGCCACGATATGCTGCCTCGGCGGGTGGATGGGCGGCAAACTACGACCCTGTCACGCGGCCACAATAGGTCACTGCCACTGCAGGGGTGTGTACTGTCTCGGCAGGTGGAATGGAAAGACGTCCTGGCGGCAAGTTTGGAAGATACTTCAAGTTTGGCTGGATAGTCGACATTGATCCCTCCTATTTCTAGGTTAGGATGCTCGAGATTGATAACTTGAGGACTAGTGTGGAACCAAATCAATCAACTCGGTTAGAGATCCCTTTTAGCCACTAAAACTTGTGGACTAGTGTGGAACCAAGTTAGTCACACCTCTCGTTGTGACCGTACTTAACCCTTTCGTGAGCCTTGCACTTTCGTGCCCGACAAATAGATTTTCTCAAACGACTGGTGTGGAAAGATTGAAAAAATGAAGAAAAATGGATTAAGTAAACTTGAAATATTTTATTGAAGAAAAAACTCAAGAACCTAAAACAACTGTTTCACTCTAGTTACAACATAACTCTAACCCAAGGGGATTTTAGAACATGGCGGCAGAGAAGATCACAAGAAAAGTGTATATAAAACCTAGGATTATTTAATCCAGGAGTACAATGGGTATTTATAGACTTAAAACTAGGTCAAGTCCTCCTTGGAGTAGAAGTCCTCTAAAGTAGCTTTTCTTCTTTAATGTAGCTTTAAATGCTGACTTCTTTGCTTGGAATATGGGCTCTTCCTTGTTTTCTTTAGCCCGCAAGTAAGCTTAGGAATTTCTCTTCTGTAGCCCTATCCGCTACTACAAACGTCGGAAAATCACGTGAGCACCGGCGATAGAATCAGGAGTTTTAGCTCTACAAATCGTGCTCCGGTTCTCCAATCTTCCATAGTCAGCTACCGCATGTAGCAATGTTGGCAGCAGCTTTTGCTCAGCAGATACCCGGCAGGTGCTCGGTAGCAACTTACTTCAGTTGGAACTGCTTCAGTACAGCTCCTGGGTTTGCTTCTCAGCATTGTGTCCTCCGTTCCTCGTCTCCCTCGTTCAGCTGTTAGTACCTACAAGCAAGAATACACTAGAACAGTACCTCTTGTTCACCAAATTAATGATAAGCTATAAAAGTAAGGCAGAACAATGAAATACTGTAAAATGCTATGCATGAACCTAATTATTCCTAAAATGTGATTAAAAATAATAATAATAAGAGTTGGACATTGCATGAAATATAAGACTTTTGGACACTTTACAGCTGGCGGTGATTAAAGTCGTCTCCTAGGCAATAAGGCCGTTGAAATAGTTTGATATTCATTAAACGAACAAATAAAGTCGAACCTTCGTGAACTTGCAAATTCCTGTTTTGAAAACAATTTTAACATCGGTTAGGTACCAATTTTGGGCGTTGTGGGGGTGCTAACCCTTCCCCACACGTAACCGACCCCCGAACCTATTTTCTAGTTTTCGTAGACCAAAACCGTTGTTTATTTAAAGCAAAACGTTTTATTAAAATAACCCCTTTTTAAAGTGATCCAATCATACTTTTCAAAAAAGATTGGTGGCGACTCCGTGTTTTTTTTTTAAGTTTTCTAAAAAGTTAAAGCCTCCTAAAAAGGGTTGCGACAACTTGGCATCTCCGCTAGGGAATGTGTTTGTTTTTCAAAAACAAAGAGGCTCATGCCACAAATTAATTTTAAATGGTTTTCAAAAAGGTTTTTTTATATGGAATTTTCAAGTACACAATAGGTTTAATTTATTTGTTCGTTTAAGTGAATATAGTTCTATTTTACGCATTTAGGACTTAATTTCAAGCTCTATTCCCGAGCTTTGTCCCGTTCATTTAAGTCGGGGAACACGCTTTGCTCATGTAAGAATATTGATTCTTCGTATGAGCCTAGCAAGCACCTTCGGGACTCATTCCCTTGTCTTTGTAAGGATATTGATTCTTCGAGAAGGCATCGGTGGTGAGTCCTCCTGAGTTGAGCTTGATTCGTTTGGAGCCTGAATGGGTGAGAATCGAGGGCCTTGCTACCCTTAGTAGGGGACAGAAAGGACAGCTCGGGTACCCTTTTAGAACCAAGCCAAGTTTGAGAATCTAGAGTCTACCCCAATAGAGCCATGCGAAAAGCCTAGGGAGTTGAGTCTGGTTAAAGTCGCAAGAATAACCCATGGAGACATATCCTAGAATGTTGGAATGTGCTGCCCAATATTATTCGTGCAATGAAATTATTTTGGACCTTTTAGGTTTTATTTTTGTTTTTATTAAAAAGAGCACTAACCTTTTGTGTGTGCTTTGTTTTTGCGGCATATTTATTTGTTGTATAACCCCCATATTTAGAGGGGATCGATTCTAAAGCATGTTGCTCAATTAGAAAAGCTTTCGCCATGGATAGAAGGAACCTAAAAGAAGAAGACAATGCGGATGTACGCCACCAATCTGAGGCCTAAAAGCAAGAATTGAGAATTTGACGAGTAATCACGTAAAGGAAACATCGAAGTATGCTTATATCAACGCCAAACAGAATACCATAACTCGCAAACGCTATGACATCAACGGTCTAACCAAGCAGAATTTGAAGATGACATTGGTCTACTTGGCTTAGGAGCAACGGTAAAAGGACCCATGAGCGAGACGAGTTCGATAGAAGAACCACATCCTAAATTAAAGCTGTAGCTAAGCAAGTGGAGTCAAGAAGCTACTTTTCTTTGCCCCGTGTTAGACTGATAGGGAAGGTAGGACCAAGGCTCAAAAGATTGATCAAAGAAATGAGTGCTTAAACAGAGACGTATTCGTAGGACCTTCGTCATCCAATGGAAGCTACATCTAGAGCAACACCTTAATAGAATTGATGACCCTTTGCCTACATTCATGCTTTTTGCATACATACTTTTGTTTTCATGCATTTTTTTTTGCTTTAAAAAATGTTTTGATCATTGCATCCACACATGTATAATAAAAAGATTAATTTTGGGAAATTTCATTTAATTAAAAATGATCACGCGCAAACACGACTCGAGCCATGAACATTGAGGAAAGATTGACAAATTTGTAAGCAAATCAGAAGAGCATCCATTATAAGCTTGAGAAAATGGAAAATGAATTGAAGAAAGAGATTGAAATATCACACCGAAAAATAGTCAGCCAAATAGAAGCCAGGTTTGGGTTAAATGACCTAGAAGCGAAACAAGACACCAGCACTTTCTCGGGGATGGCTTTCGTACATTCACAGATGCAAAAGGAAGTGGTTTCACCTAAATTCAAGATCTCACCCCATTTTTAGAATCTTCTGCCCGTACTAAATTAAAAGACAATACTGATGAGGTTCGCAGCCACGAGGTGCCTGACCTCAATGAAGAAACTGACAAGGCAAAGGTCGAGAAGAAATGGGAAGACTGCTACAAGAAGCTAGAGGAAATGATTAAATCTTCTCAAGAAAGAAGCAATTATGATGGCATAGATGCTAGAGATTTGAGTCTAGTATCTGACTTGGTGGCTCCTCCAAAGTTCAAGGCCCCTGACTTTGAAAAGTATAATGGAACTACATGCCCATTGGCACATTTGACCATGTACTGTCGAAAAATGTCACCGCATTTAGAAAATGAGAAGTTGTTGATCCACTGTTTCCAAGACAGTCTATCTGGGACTGCTATCCGATGGTATGCTCAACTGAGTCGGGTCAACATACACGCTTGGAGAGATATGTCAAAAGCTTTCTTCAAACAGTATGAGTATGTAACAGATATGGCCCCAAGCAGGATTGTACTGCAGAATATGGAACAAAAGCCCAATGAGAGCTTCCGCTAGTATGCCTAGAGATGACGAGATGTGGCAGCCCAAGTTCAACCTCCACTATCTGAAAATGTGGGTACTTCAATGTTTGTGGAGACTCTAAATGCTCCTTTCTATGACTACATGTTAAATCACGCCACCAAAGGTTTTGCAGACATGGTCAAGAATGGAGAATTGATATTGGCAGCCATCGGAAATGGAAGACTCGAAAGAGAAGAAGATGGTGAACACGTTTAGAATCTCATCACGAAGTCGATGGAGGCAAGATTGGCTGGAATACACGCTTTCATGGAATAATGCAGAACCTTCCTAGACAGTTGGGATCCTACTTAGAATAAACCATTTTGCTTTTTCCCGCGAGCATTAGGGATCTTTTTAAGGGCTTCTATGTCAATTTACTTGTCTAAAGATGTATTATTTCAAGTGGCAAACGTTTCTTATTTTTTCCCTTCTTTTCATTCTTCATCCATTACTTTTCAAGCATACATTTTCTTTGCAGAGTCTCTATTATTGATTGTATGAATGATTCTTGAATCCAATCTCGAGATAGGAGGCAAAATGTGTGTTTAGAATTAATAGGGAAATCCCATGTACATATTATGAGTGAATTTTCCTCTCAGACATTGTTGTTAGGGTCCTTGAATGAAGTGATAACTCTAAAACATCTACCAACTGGAGATTGCTTCTCTTCGATGATATTTGTGTGTGAAATGACATTTGGCATTCCTTCATTTCCCTTCACGAATAAGAAAATGAAAAATCTATTTGTTGTCCCCCTTTGAGCCTGATATTATTTTTCTTGTGTTTGAACCCTAACCAAGGATCACTCCCCACACTAGAGGGCAAAAATGATGAAAATTGCAAAGGAAACACGACAAATTAAGCAAATGTCCTAAATTTGAAATGAAAAGGACACAAAAAGGAAAAGGAAGCAAAAGGAAAAGGGTGGAGAAGAAAAAGAAAAAAAGAAAAAAAGGAAAAAAGGAAAAAAGGAAAGAGAAGAAAAAGAAAAAAAAGAGAAAGAAAAGAGAAAGAAAAAGAAAGAAAAAGAAAAAAGAAAAAAAAGAAAAGAAAAGAAAAGAAGGAAAAAGAAGAAGAAGAGAAAGTTGGGGTGTGAAGGAAAATTTGAAATGAATCCTTTAAATGAGATGTGTGCCAGAAAAGGAAAGGAACTCTAGGGTGAAAACCCAAGATGGGTCGTCTAGAGCGATCCAAAGAATAAAAGAAGAAGAACAGAGATTTTATCAGGAAAAGTTGATCCTTGGTTTAATCACCCTAAATATGTATTTAAGCCTATATATTCTTTTCTTGGCAACCCGATCCTAGCCTACATTACAAGCCTTAAAGGACCATTTGGATCACACATGAATATTTGAGAAAAGGAGTTCGTCTTCAGAACACATTCCGCCTAATTGAGTTAACCTTTCTTCAGGGACCTCAAGCTTCTAATGTCTGATTGAGATTATAATAGTGGGAAATTTTTAATTTGGAGAGTGTGAGCAAAAGAGAGCCACCAAAAGTGGGGCCCTATCCGGTTGATGGATTCATGAATCATTCATGCTATGAGATTTGGGGCATCTAACTTTGCCCGTTTTCTTATGTTTGCCATGACTATTTTCTTGAAATCCCCATTTTAGCCTTTTCTTGCATCTGTCATGACTCTTTTTTCTTTGAACTATCACTTCTAGCATTTTCTTGCATCTTACAAGTAGGTTAACATAGATTTATGAAAAGCAAAAGATTTCTTGGTATTGATCTCAACTGTTGGAGACCATGAACGAATGTTTTTATCACTTCAGAAAACAATTGAACCTCGGTTTGAATGGGGGCATCTCCTTGCATGAGAAGGTAAAAAGAGGAAAAGGAAGAAGCACATGCATTGAAAAGTTTGAAGTGAGCCGTGTTGTCAAGAAAAATCTGCAAATATAATGTAAAAGCTCAAAGGCATGAAAAAAGATAGAATCGCACTTGATAAGAAAACGATGTCATCAGATTGGGGCAGTCTACGTAGGCTAATGATTTAATGCCCTCGGTATTAATAGGCGCGAGAAGTAGAGATTAAAATGCCAACATCATTCGCAGATATTCAAGGAGGAAATAAGCTTTTACATGTGAGCAATTCAAGATGTCCTGCAGGGGCAAGAATTTGAGAATTCACAAGAATCACTGAAGATGCTTAATAAGGGGCATATGAAGACTTGAAGCTTTCAAGACCACACAAAGAAGCTTTTCATTCAACATTGATGTATCAACCATATTGATAGTAGATCTTGAGACATTCGCCTACGAAGATCGAGTGTTTTTGATGAAGCAAATAGATATAAAGAATGAGAATGGCGAAAGCAATATGTCCTTCCTGTCAGGATTACAAGATCATTGGATTAAGTGAGCAAGTTTGCAAAGATCGAATGTTTTCCATGAGTCAAAAAATACAGTGAAAAAGTATAACTACTTATTTGGATTGAGTGAGCAAACGTACAGGAAAATTAATTTTGAGAAAAATGATTCAAAAAGCAAAAGAAATGAGACATGCATTCATGTTTTAGGCATCCCTAAGGGCATGCACATCATCGTTGCATTGAATATCACATTTTTCAGGTACACAAAGGACCTTTCAGCAAAAGAACCCACCTATTTGTTCGGGTGCAAGGAGAATGGGAGATGCTTATATATTCGAGTGTTTGAAGAATAGAACCCGCTTATTCATCCAAGCATAAGGAGGATGAAAGTTTTTTAGAAGATTCGTTTATCCGTTCAGGCGTAAGGAGAATGGAGTTTGCTTATTCATCCAAGCATAAGAAGGATGAAGTTTTTTTGAAGATCCATCTATCCGTTCAGGCCTAAGAGGAATGGAGGTTGCTTATTCATCCAAGCATAAGGAGGATTAAATTTTTCAGAAGATTCACCTATCTGTTCAGACGTAAAGAGAATGGAGTTTGCTTATTCATCCAAGCGTAAGGTGGATGAAACCTTTTTTTTTGGAATCTGCTTATCTATTCGAGCATAAAGAGAATAGAACCCGCTTATTCGTCCCAGCATAAGAAGGATGAAATCTTTTGGAGTTTGCTTAGTCATCCGAGCATAAAAGGATGAAATCTTTTGAAACATGTTTGCTTATTCATCCAAGCATAAGGGGGATGAAATTTTTCAGAAGAATCTACCTATCTGTTTGAGCATTTGGGATAATAGAACCCAGCTCAACAATTCGGGCATTTGGGAGAATAGAACCCAGCTCAGCTATTTGGGCATAAGGAGAATAGAACCAGCTTATCTGTTCGGGCATTTGGAGAATGGAAATCAGCTCAGCTATTCGAGCATAAGGAGAATAGAACCAGCCTATTCGTTCGGGCATAAGGAGAATGGAACCAAGCTTAGCTATTCGAGCAAAAAGAGAATAGAACCAGCCTATCAGTTCGGGCATTTGGAGAATGGAATCCGCTAATCTATTCGGGCATCTGGAGAATAGAACATGCCTATCCGTTCAGGCATCAGGAGAATGGAGCCAACCAGAAAATCGGTGAAAATTAGTGCCTTTTGGTCTTTGCTTTATCCCTGTTACACAGAGATAAGCAAAGAGGGGCAGCTGTTGTCACTATATTTTCACCCACCATTATCAAATAATTAAAAAAAATAAAAACATTTTTCTTAAAATAATAAAGGTCCCTTCTAAAATAAAAGAATCCAAAAAGCCCATCCCAAAAGGCCCTTTTTTAAAACCCATATAAAAAAACAAATAATAAGCCCACCTTGAAATGCCAATTTTATACTTGAAAAGCCCACCTTTAAAAAACCCATTTGAGTAAAAAAAATATATAATAAAAAATAATAATAAATGTAAAAAAAGGGAAACAAAAAATGACAACAAAAAATAATAAATGAAAAAAACAGCAAAAAGTAAAAGAAAAAAAGGGATCCAGCGCGCGCCATGCGCCTAGCGCGTGTGAACACGCGTGCGGGCTAGTTCCCTCAAAACCCAGCCTCGCGCCACTGCTTGGAGTCGTTCGTCGTCCACCGGCCATGGCTGCCATCGCCGTTGGTGTTGGTCGATGCGTCTCACCATCGCCGACCCAACAACACCAACGCTGCTCGCCGCCGTCCACCGTAGTCACTGGAATTTGCAAAAAACAGTGAAGAGGGGTTTAAATTAGGGCTCGAATCAAGGGGAAATTCGACTCTAAATTTGAATCAAATTGGATGATTTTTTGGGGGTTTTACCGAGGATCATGCTTCTTGTCTGATTTTGGCTCCAATTTGGGGATTAAATCCTGATTTGTCTTAATTTGCAAGCTGAAATTCAAGTATAAAACCCCCTAAACCCCATTGTTCAACACACACTTGGAGAGCAAAATACAAAGCTAAAAAAATCCGAAAATCCTTTAGAAATTCTCTAAAGTTTGCTGGAAATTTTTGGAGTGGAGTTCGAGTTTGGGGCAATTTTCCAGAGGTATTTGGAAAGCAATTCGAGAAGGATCACATACGAGTTCTTTGTTTCCTGTAAAATTCTTTTCTTTTCTTTTTGAAGTTTTCTTTAGTGAATTTCATACTTGATCTTGGTTGAATTTGTTTTTCTTGTGTTTCTGTTTGTTTTTATTTGATTTTAGGTTGTGTTCGTTGAAGTTGGAAAATCGTTTCTCAAGTTCGGTAATATTTTCGTTCTAGATTATTGATTGGTTTTTGGTTTAGTCTTCAAAATTCTTGCATGTTTAAAAAAAATGTTGTTTTAGGTGCTTTGATCTTTAGAAATAAAATAATTGAACCTTAAAAGTGGTTTTTTAGATTTAGAAATAAAGAATGAATTATTGTTGTTTTAAATATAAAAAAAAACTAAAATCAAAAGGTTTAATTAGAAGATAATAAACATGGGTGAAAAACAATAATAAAAAGGGCTTAATTTGTTAGAAAATAAAAATGAGTTTTGAAAATTTAATTCTTATAATAAAGGTTCTTAAAGAAGGTTTTGTTTTTAGAAAAAGTAAATAAGGGTGGTTTTTTAAAAAAATAATAAGCTTTTAAAAAAATAAAATAAAATTTAAAATTTTTTAAAAAAATTTTAAATAAAAGTTTAGAATTATAAGAAAAAAAGTTTGAAAAAGAAAAGCATAAAGAAATTTTCTTTTAAAATAAGATTTTATTTTTTAAAGTCATCTTTAAAAATAAAAATCTTTAAAGAAAACTTCTTTTTTGGAAATAAAAATAAAAAGAATAAAAAAACTAAATGTAAAAAAAGTCTTGGTTAAAAAAAGGCAATAAAAGGGTTTTTTACAAGGAAACAATAAAAAGGTAAAAACACAGAAAAAAAAATAAGTTTCTTGTCTATTCTTTAGAAATAGGTCAAAATTTAAGACTATGTTTTAAAAGCCTAGATAGAGACGTGTTTGTAGAAAGATTTTCTTCACTAAAATAAAACACACTTAAAACAAACTTAAACCCTCAATTAGAAATAGAAGACTTAGACCTTTTTAGGATTTTAAATGATCAAACTTAGAATAAATAAAAATGATCTACATATTGAATTTTCATTTTGTTTGAAAAAGTAAAATTAATTTAATGTGGTGTCTTATCAAACGGGAATGACAGGTTAGCGCCAGAAATGTTAGCGGTGATTAAAGTCATCTCTCGGGCGATAAGGTTGTTAAAGTAGTTTGATATTCATTAAACGGGCAAATAAAGTGAACTTGCAAATTTCAGATTTGAAAATGATTTTAAAATCAATTAGGTATTAATTTTGGGCATCGTGGGGTGCTAACCTTTCCCCACGCGTAATCGACCTCCAAACCTGTTTTCTAGTTTTAGTAGACCAAAACCGTTGTATTTTAAAACAAAACGTTTTATTAAAGTAACTCCGTTTTAGAATGATCTAATCACACTTTTTTAAAAAAAAAATATTCTGACTCTATATATTTTTTAAAAAGTTTTCAGAAAAGTTGAAGCTTTCTAAAAAAGGGTTGCGACACAAGAGAGGTGGGCGAGCCCTCCCAAAAGTAGCAGAAAGAAAAAGTGATTGAAGAGTAGTAAATAGATTCTTATTGCTTGGAATAGAGACAGTGCATCACCAATGTAACAACTCGGATATCTGGGTTCACTGATTCATGGATTAATTGGAGTGATGATGTATTTGAGGTTATTGACCCAAGTTTGGGACATTATGAATAAAAATTAGGCTAGAAATTGATTCTTTTATTAGTATATCTATCATCCAAGATTTAAGAGGGTAAAAATCTTGATCAGCCTCCCAACCAAGAACTCTAGGATAAGCTCATCACCTCCATGAAAAATGGTATGAAACTGATTGGAAGGTTTCACGTTTTGTTGAAACTCTACAATTTTTTTTTATTAATAATAGGATACTATGGTAGGCCTCATTAAAGAAACTCTACAATCTTTGTTACAACTTAAAACTCTCCTAAGACACAATTATAACTACAATGCTCATCAATACACAATTCACAAGCCAAGGTAAAAAATTCTTAACCTTTCTAAAAAAAATTGTACAAACAAATATGAACCACAAAAAGTTGTAATTTTTTTAAGTTTAAACCTTCAAAAATAAAATTAATGAACCACTAGGAGCACCCCTTCTTAAGTTGATTAACCAAAATACTCATTTTTAGGTCATGAGTTAAATACCAAATAATTAGTTTTATATTAAAAATAATGTGCAATGATAAACATTATAAGACTGTACATCTACAAGATGTATCATTCAGTATATTGGTAGACAATCACTTCCTACTACGCATTAATTTATTATAGTAATCCAACTAACCAATGACCATCACTTCAACTTTGGAGGAATACTTTGTTCGTTCTTGAAGAAATTAAGGGGATCCACCATAGCTTTCACCTTCGTCAACCTTGGGAAATTGTCCCTGAAGTACTTGCTCCCATACACTTGAGCTTCTCTAAAATTGGTCACGTCGCTTGCCGTGCTACCAATGTCATTATCTCTGTAGTTCAGGAATGCTTCCCTCGGCGATTTCGACACGAACGGGGCCATCTGGTCGTACATGTATCTCACTCTCTCGACATTACGGTCCGTCACATTGAGTCCTCCTTCGGACCAAAAAACAATATACTGAACCAAGAACAGATTCCCAAATCTATGTGGAAATGGAGTGCTAGAAGCTGGTATTTCACCCATCCTTCCTCCGTAAGGATTCCATTGCACAATCACTTTTGCGGATGTAGTATTCGCCAACTCAATTAACAACTTCCATATCGTCTCAATACCCTCTCTGGAAATCACAGACTTTACATAATCAGATTTGTTCTTGGAATAATCTCGAGCCCCTTGTGTCCGATTTAGTAACGCTTCAACGGGTGTTCCCGGGGGGAAATTGGCCCAGTCAAGTATTGATTCGAGCCAACTCATTTCTTTGCAATCAGATTTCGTAAGGTTCAACTCGGGGAAGCTTTGAGTCACCATCGGAACGAGTCTCTCGGATTCTCCTAGGAAGAAACCAACAACGTTAACTAATATAGTTCCGTTGGCAACAGAGGGTTGTAGTCTTATAAACAGATCTTCGTGCAGTTTAGGTGCAACTAGTTGCCACTTGAAAGCGACATCGGTGGCACCTTGTTCTAGAGTGAATGGCACATTGAATACTGTCACTTTCTCCGGAACCCGAACCAGCTTGATCTTCCATGCAACAATGACAGCAAAGCTTGCTCCGCCACCGCCTCTAATGGCCCAAAAAAGATCCTCACCCATCGTTTCCCGGGTGAGGATATTGCCATTGGCATCAACAACTTGAGCATCAACAATGTTGTCCACCGAGAGCCCATATTTCCTCATCAACGTCCCATATCCCCCGCCACTGAAATGTCCACCAGTGCCGAGACCGGTGCAGACTCCCGAAGGGAAGGCGTGAACATTGCTTGCATTAGCAATTTTATAGTAAAGTTCACCAAGCGTGGCACCAGCCTGAACATAGGCAACCTCCTTACCAACAAAGACTTTGATCATTCGAAGATTGAACATGTCGAGAATGACAAACGTGACATTCGATCTATACGAAAGGCCCTCATAATCATGGCCGCCACTTCGGATTCTGATTTGCACCCCATTGTCCCTTGCACAAACAACGGTCGCTTGGACATGCTGGACAGAAGTAGGTGCCACAATCGCAGCCGGTTTAGGAGTTTGAGGGGTCAAGAATCTGCGGTTTCGGATAAGTGATCGAAGAACAAGGTTGAAAGAGGGATTAGTAGGGGTGTAAACTGATTCCAGCAGTGGAGCGGATTTGTTAGCAATGCAATGGAGAAAATTGTGGACGGAAGAAGAAGAGGCTGATGTTGCAGGCCATGGCAGTGAAAATAATACTACTAATGCTAATGTAATTAATGGGAATATTGCAGAGTTTGAATAATTCATTTTTCTGATTGCCTTGGTACGTTGAATCTCAATGTAATTTATAGGGGGAACCATACGTTGTAGAGTATGTGTTTTGGAAAGCAAATCTAGGGAGTAAATTATGGAAACACGCGAAGATTTTTTTGAATATCCGTAATCTTGAATTTACAATTCATATTTGTTTTGCCTTAAAATTAAAAGCTAAATTTATTGATTGAGTTTAGTTTGGTTGATATATTAGTAAAATATATTAGACGATATGGGATTAAGCATGTTTAAACACTTGATATCTTTTAAGTTATGGCAGAATGGATCTTGATAGTATAGACGTATCAAACTGTATATTGAAAAAACTAACTCCAAATTTCAAAGGATAATTTTTCCTTGATTATGGAGAAATTATTTGATACGCATAATATGTAAAATTTAAACTACATAATTTTATCTATTTTAACCTTCAACTTTCAAACTTAATTTTAAACATTGAAATAGTCAATATTGTATAGTCTAAATTTTATATAATATATGTATTAAATAAATTGTGTACTTAATTATTTATGGAATTAGGATTTGTAAAATTGTATTATGTGGTCAACAAAATTACTGTGAAACAGTAAGATTGATATTAGTCCAATTCACACGTACCCAAATTCTTAAGAGTTAAGGACATGACCTAAACTTTCCATAAACAAAGTTTAGTTTGAAACGTTTCAAAAAAATCTTTTTGTTGCAAATATGGAAAAACCTAAAAATAAAATTTCAAAAAAAAACGGGTAAGTTGCGAAGAAGGTGTTAATTCATTCCATAAACAGTAAGATTGATACTAGTCCAATAATCGGCGTATTTGCTCGGTGAATTTTGGTGTATAAGATTACAGCAGGTTATACATACTCAAATGGCTTCAGATCGTTTTCAGCAGGTTATACATACTCAAATGGCTTCAGATCGTTTTCAGCAGGTTATACATACTCAAATGGGTTTCATTAAGGCGAGACAAATCATAGATGGGATATTGCTAGTTGATGAAGTTGTTCATTCATTGAAAAGTAGGAGATATCATGATATGAGGGTGAGGGAGTGATAATAAAACTTGATTTTGCAAAGCCCTATTTGGTGTATGCTACCTTTTACTTTAGTGGTGGGAATGGGATGTTTCGATAGTGTTACCTAAAACTATAATGGAATTTCTACGGGTGCTTTTCCAATTTATTCAGGCAATGGTGGTTTGCGGGATGTTTGGCTCTTTTATAGTCGAGAAATGAAGTGATGTTTAATAATAACAAGTCATTGATGTATGAAATATTCTTTTTGATTCGAATGTTTGTGTGTTTCAACAATGGATTAGCAGATATATTGATGAAAGGGGGAGTGGACAGATTGGGTTGGTTACAAGTGATGAATTGATAATTTTTTTTGTTTGTAGACATGATGTTTAATAGTTCTGGTTTGACTGCTTGGTGTCGGGTTGTCCAGTAGGGTGTTCGCTTGAGTAAACCCTGTTTACAAAAGAAATTTTAAGCAAATTTGAAATCCCTTTAATAGGTATTTGTTTACACTATGAATCTCTCACCTAAAACTTAAACACTTGAGCAAATTTAACAATGTTTAGCTCACTAGTGTTGTCTATACAAGAAAATGGGCAATTAAGCTCTAAGACAAAATCTTAATCATAGTGTTGTTGACAATTGAAGCATTAGTCTTCTCTTGATGCTTGGATGTCTCTTTTATACTCCCAAATGAGTTTGTAGCCGTTGAGGACCGTTGGGGATGTTTTGGAGCCGTTAGGGTCTTTATTCCCTACATTAATTGCAGTTCTAGTGTCTATCGTATCGGTACACTGGGATCTGTATCGGTACGTTTTTCTTCAGAACTAGCTGTTGGGCTCTTGCTAGCCTAAGCGTATCGATACGCTAGGGAGCGTATCAAAAGACCGTTGGGAAATAGCCAGTGGGGTTGTTAAAGCAGGGAACGGTACACTTTAAAGGCGTATCGGTACGACCCCTATCCGTATCGATATGGGCCATCTCTTCATCTTCGCTTTCCTCCTCGTTTGTATCTACATGATGGCCTATGAAGGATTTGAGAGCAATGGCATTTGTGTTGATGTCAAGCCCTTTGAGCTTCTTCTCCCACATAGCTCTAATATTTTCCTTCTTCTTCTCCTCTTCTTTGTTTTTCTTCATTATTTGGTGAGTGAGAAGTGACCTCATAAGCTCATCAAGCTACAAAGTCTTGAGATTCTTGGCTTCGATGATGGCGGTCCTTTTTGAGTCTCATGACTCGGGAAGGGAGTATATGAGCTTTCGGACAAGCTTCTCTTCCGGGATGGCTTCTCCATAACCTTTGAGTCCATTGGTGATGGTGGAGAACCTATCGAACATCTTCTCAATGTCCTCTTCCGGATCCATCTTGAAGTTTTCATACTCGTGGTTGAGGAGTCCGATCTTGGTCTCCTTTACTTCGTTGGTTTCTTCGTATGTGACTTCAAGCTTGTCCCATACCTCCTTGGCATCTTCACAATAAGACATCTTCTCGTAGATGATGTGCAAGACTTTGCAATTGAGCTTCATCTTCTTGCGATCATCTGCGCTCCAATCCGCCTTCTTTCGTTGTGGCACGAACGAACCGTCTTCTACTATGTCCCAAAGCTTATAGTCCTTGGACTTTATGAAATACATCATTCTTGTCTTCCAATGGGCATAGTGTGTTCCATCGAAAAATGGTGGCTTGTCGATTGATTGCACCATTTGTTCTGTTGGTTGATATGTTGTATCGAGCTTCCCAGATCACCTCAATAGGATGTTAATCCTCTTCGATTGAGCCTCGCTCGGATACCAATTGTTGGGTTTTTTTATGCTCGATTTCCTTCAACCGATGTGTTTGCCAAGTTCGGAGAAGTTGGATTTTTGGGTATTTTAGTGGAAGCTAAAAGATTGGAATTGGACACAAGGATTTATAGTAGTTCGACCTTCTATCAAGAACCTACATCCACTACCTTAGCCCCTCACTAAGAATTTCAACCAAATTCACTAAGAATTTCGTCCCCTTTTCAAGGCTAAGGAAGCAACCTTTACAATCCTCAAAGCCTATAATAGGTATTTGTTTACACTATAAAGCTCTCACCCAAAACCTAAACACTTGAGCAAATTTAACAATGTTTAGCTCACTAGTGTTGTCTATACAAGAAAATGAACAATTAAGCTCTAAGACAAAATCTTAATCATAGTGTTGTTGACAATTGAAGCATTAGTCTTCTCTTGATGCTTGGATGTCCCTTTTATACTCTCAAATGAGTTTGTAGCCGTTGAAGACCGTTGGGGTTTATTTCCCACATTAATTTTAGTTATGGTGCCTATCGTATCGGTACACGGGGACCCGTATCGATACGCCCTTCTTCAGAACTAGCTGTTGGGCTCTTGCCAGCCTAAGCGTATCGATATGCTAGGGAGAGTATCGGTACGGTCAGCATTTCAAAAGACCATTGGGAAATAGCCGTTGGGGTTGTTAAAGTAGGGATCAGTACGCTTTAAAGGAGTATAGGTACGACCCCTATCCCTATCGATACGGGCAAGCCTGTATCAGTACGAGTTTTGGCAGAATCAAAACTGAGGAAAAAATGTACCGATACGGGGTATACCGTATCGGTACGGTAGAGCTAAAAAGTCAGTTTTAAGTACTTTAAAACATTCCAAACTTTTCCAAAAACCTTTTTAAATACCTCAAACATATTTTCAAGTTGTTTGGACTTAAAGACTTGTTTTAAATTCTTTTCAAATCAGTCCAAAATACTTTTCAATTACTATATCAAAACACCTAGTTCTTCACAATGTTAGTACACTACCGACTCCTTTGTATTCTTGAAAATCATAAATTAATTTGCTTGTTGCTTGGTCTGATGTTTTGATTGTTTGGGAACTTGAGACCCCCTTTAATGGATAAATTCGGATTTCGTGTTAAAATGGTAAGAAACCACATAAACTACCTTCTATAATTTATAGGTTCGATTTGAGGGTGTTATGAGCGAATTACGAGCTCTAGAATTCAAATTCTAGGCTCGTGTACCGATACTGGATGCACTTATATCGGTACCCTTTGCTTTTGAGTGGCTAACTCAGGAAAATAGTGAAGGGCGTATCAGTACGAGCATAGGTCGTATTAGTACATGCTTTGCTACAAGAATTCTAGTAGCAAAAAATAAGTATAGGTACGCTTGAGGGCATATCGGTACCGATAGGGTAGTCGTACACATCCCCGTGTATTGGTACGGAGTTTTAGTTAAACCCCTCTCGTATGTAAAACCAAGTATTGTTACGCATAAATGTGTATCGATACCCAAATGCGTGTATCAGTACTCTAGAAAGGGTATCGTTACTCGCTGCGCAATCTGCCCAAAATTTACGTTTTGAGTTTGAAGAACCTATAATTTGAGGACTAAGGACCAATGGGCCTATAATGTGGTAAAATGAACAATAAAATGAGAAACTGAGAATTTAACCTTTTGTACGAACATAATGAGTAAATACTTGGTAAATGTTGGGTGACTTGTTTATAATAGCAACCATAGGGATCTCGGTGGATCGTGTGTGGTTACGTGCCAAGTAAGGGAACTTTTGTGGTTGAGTTATCTTGATTTATGGGATTCGGAGTACCTAGTGTGAGAGAGAGTGTGTTGCAACATCATGGTTAAAGATTCTTGAATGTATGAACTCGATGCTTAGTAGGACCATGACTCATTCGAATATGCTCAAATAGAGATTTCGAGCATGAGTGTATGAACTCGATGCTTGGTGGAACCAGGCCTCACTCAGAGTGTGTGTACATGATGCTTAGTGGAACCGGGCCTTAGTTCAGGTTTGTTTGTATTATACATATAATTACTTTGTGAGACTTTTTACGTTCTTATTGATTGATATATGTTTAGGTAGCTAGAGGTAGCATCATATTGATATGATCATATTGCTATGATATCATCTCGTGTGCATGCTCTTATTTATGATTTGCATGAAGCATAGTTAAGTGGAAATGTATCCACTGACTTTCGTTAGCTCAGTGATCGGAATTGTTATTTTCGTTCGCAGGTTAGTAGGTTGACGTGCATCGTTGGAGCACCATCGGAGTAGGACCTCAGCACCGACTTGTTGTCCGAGTACAGTACTTAAATTATTTGGCCTATTTGTTCGTAGGACTCTATGTTGTATTGTAACTCTTATTTTGGGATTTCAACTTGTAAGTCGAATGCTTTTAATTATGTATTTAAAAATAGAGCTCTTATGTAACATTTTTAACGTATTTCTCCACCTGAAATATTTTAACTTTATGGATTTTATGAATGAATGAGATTTGGGCTAAATCTAGATGCAAAAATTTATAGTGACGGGTTGGTCTTGAGGCCCAAATGTGACATCCGGGTCGAGGGTGTTACATTTAGCGGTATTAGAGCCTAGGTTTAGCTGGTTCTAGGAAGCCTCGGGGTTGTCTAGAAAGGGTTGTATGGGTGTCTAGTAAATATGTTGCCCACAGGTCGAAGTCGTACTTATTTAAGCTAAATATTTGATGGTGTAACCTTATTTGTTTGCTTGTGCAGAAAGTAATCATGCCAAGGAGAGAATGAGATCGAGATGAGAGTTGGGGCTCCCGAGAAGGGATCTATGATGAGGATTGTGTCCTCGGTTCAGAGGAGATGTCGGAAGATGATAGGGGTATGGGGCCAATTATTTCTCCTATCTGTATCATGCCCTTCACTAGATTGTGAAGGCCAGACCTAGGTCTTCAGGTACCCCTCGTGAGGCACCAATTGATAAGGTACATTGCCACGGTGCAATGGGCTTCCTCGGATCAGGACAAGACAATCCAGTTAAGGCGGATCAGTAGTTGAGGGGCACCCATTGGATCATGTGACAGAGGAAAGTGTTGGGGACATCCAAAGTTTGCTATGGTTGTGCGTCACCAGATCATTAACTAAGGGACTGTCCGGCAACTGTTGACACTTCTCCGATTAAGACCCAGATGACCTCTTATCCAGCTCAGAGGGGTTGGAGCTTTTGTAGAGGAGAAGCGAGCCATATGTTTGGACATCAGAGTGGGGGTACGATCCAGTCTACTGCTAGGGCACCAGCGAGGCAGTACGCAGTCAAGGCTTAGGAGGACTATAAGGCTACCGATGTTATCTCAGGTGCGTTTACTTTGTTTTCAGTTCCTATTGTTACTTTTGTGGATTTGGGGTCTACCCATTATTACATCCATAGTGAAATATTTCAGAAGCAGTGCATTCCTATCAAAGATCTTGAGATTGGACTCCGTGTGACTAGTGCTTTGGGGTATGATGGTTTGGTGGATAAGGTGTATTGGAGGTTTCTGATTGAGATTCAAGGTTTGATCTTTCCGTCCGATTTGATGGTGTTGTCATTTCAAGAGTTTGATGCTATCCTAGGTATGTATTGATTATTTGAGCATGATACGTGTTTGGATTGTAGAGCAAAGAGCCTAAAGCTTCGGAATTTGGATGGGTCCAAGTTTGTAACACCCAAAAAATGATGATGAGATAAAATGATAGGAAAAAAAGGAAAGAAAGAAAGAAAAATAATAATAAAAGGGAGAATGTAGTCAAAGGGTTTCGAACCAATAGCCTTTGGCTTTACATACATATGCTAACACCACCTAAACTAAAGACATTTTTGTTCATAGTCTCTTTCGGATTAAGTTTAACCAATGAATATGAAGTCTGGCCACTTGTAAATTAAAGCCAGATCTGACTTTTCACCTACCATTTTGAATGCCCATTCGAATAAAAAAAGAAAAGAGGGGAAATCGGATCTTTCCAAAATTCCAAACATTCTCACCTAACCACCATCATTCTCAGCTCCGATTTGCTCCACCGTCAGTTCGTGGTCATCACCGTCGTTGGCAGCGTGATCGCCGCCTCATCCTGGTTACAACCCAGTCGGCCACTCATCGTTGTTCCACGCCGTTTGCCGTGGAGATCTGGTTTGAGATCCGTCAAAAACCCATGCACTGCCGCCCTTGTTTATCATCGTTTAAGCCGTCGTCTGTGTAGCATACGACCACCAGATCCGTGTTCCCCATATTTTAGCGAACAAAACCCCTCTGACCGCTTACCGTTTCAATGTTGGGAGAAGCCTCAACGGAGTTACGCATTTTTTTGGCCGTTTAGGTTCGATTTGGTAAGTTCTGGTAAGATTCCGGCCTGTTTCGTGCCGTTATTGTATGGGTTGAAGTGTAGGATTAATGAGTTTCTGTTTTCTGGCAGAATCAGTGCCAAAGGTGTCTCCGGCGACCATTTCTGATGATCGGCCGACGAGATTTCTGTTCATAAGGTAGGTGGGTCGGGCTTAATGCCTCAATTCCCTTAAACCGGTCCGACCCATCAAGCCATTTGAACCGGCCCAGACCATTGATGTAACCCCCTTAACCCGGCCTAGACGGTTGACCCGAATTAAGAAAGTCACACTGGGAAAATCAAAGTCAACCCGAAAGTCAACCTTGATTAACGACCCTTTTTTTTCTTTTTAACCTTGTCTAGATGCATAATAACCCTAGATATGATCATTCAAACAGCATGCTCAAAGATCATAAACATCAGAGATCAAACAGGGACCCAATTGAATCATTTACAACTTTAGGGACCAAATTGTAAATTCTGTAAATTATAAGGTCTTAACCCAAATTAGTGATACCAACTTGCAATTAGTCAGGTTCCATGCTTCACTGTCAAATTTCAGCTCAAACGGACATCCCAAACTCATACAATTGCACATACAAGATTCAGGACCAAAATGCAAACTTTTCAAAAAAAATATATAACTGCCAATGTCAGCCCCCAACGGTCAGGTGTTCCGAAACAGGGAGAACCTGTTTCGAAACGCGGGACCGTTCCGCAACGGGTTCCGAAACGAGGGCTGGCAGAGGCCTTTCTGTTTCGGAACGGTGTCTTCCGTTTCGGACGCCTGGGCTACTACAAGGCACCCGTTCCGAAACGGTAGCTATTGTTCCGATACGGCCTGCACAGAATGCAGAAAAAATGCTTGCTTAAACACACAATTGATCAACCAAACATGCTCCAAATGCAACCAAACTTTACCAGCAAGACATTCAACATGTAAGGTACATAAATGCATCATTCAACCATCATCATGGCATCAAATATGAAAAGCCCCAAATCTAAAGGCATACTTCCTACTTAGCAAACCATTCAAGCATTAAATCTCCAAACCAACCACATATTAGGCAATTACATGTTCCAGCATTATTGACAACATTAAACAAACTTAGGGAGTTCAAAACATCTCCCAAAACATTCACATAGGTCCCCCATTGCCAAATGCCAAAAGCTAAAAGTGTTTAAGGAAACCTTCCCATACTTGAGCTTAACTTCTACTTGATTGCTTGCCTTCCTTGCTGCCCTCAAAGCACCTTAATGCTCTGCATTATTGGTTTAAGAAAAAGAGAGAGAGCGTAAGCAAAAGCTTAGTGAGGAATGCTCATTTTAAACCATTCAATAATGCATTTATAAAACTCATTTATAAACCATGCTTCAAGCAACATTAAACATGCTCTTAAACATTTTAAACAAACATCTCATGCTTCAAGTTCATATCAAGTCATATTGGCAACAAGTGACACATTTCACATAAGATCCACACATGGACTTTTAAACACCATTGTGATCTTATCCCCATGGACTTTTAAACACCATGGCCAATGGACTTTTAAACACCATGGCAAGGACCACACAAGGACTTTTAACCACCTTTGTGTCCTTAACAAGAATCTCCCAAGGACTTTTAAACACCTTGGAGTTCTTAAGTAACCAAGGCTTACACAAGGACTTTTAACCACCTTGAGCCTTAACCAAGAACCAACCATGGACTTTTAAACACCATGTTGTTCTTAAACTTTACAAGATCCACACAAGGACTTTTAACCACCTTTGTGATCTTAAACAAGAACCATCCAAGGACTTTTAACCACCTTGATGTTCTTAAATAAACAAGGCTCACACAAGGACTTTTAACCACCTTTGTGGCCTTAACATCACTTGCCAATATGCATCATTAACATCAATATATCCACTGTTTTAAAGCATTAAACCAAGCCATAATCATCATGCATCTTTAAGCATTAAACCACATTTAAACAATGTTCAAAAATGAGGAACTCTTACCTTGAGCTTCCTTCAACACATGGCTTAAAATCTCAGCAAATAAACATGCTAGATATGCTTTCAAAACAGATTTAAAATCATGCAACAACACATTGCATACAACCAAAAACCATGGCCATCACCAAGAGAGTTTTTCCGAAAACTTACTCTTGAGCTTAGCTAAGTTGCTTAGACTTAAACTAAGCTCCCAAACCTTCAAAACACTGGTTTCAAAGCCGAAAACCAAATTCCACTCACCGATTCCGTTTCGCCTCTTTGCCGAAACACAAATCAAGCTTCCGGATCACCACCACTTGGATCCAAAGATGACTCCCCTGTTGTAAACACATCAAAGCAGAGGATTAATGCATCATCATGCATTAATAGCTTCAATAAAAGCACCTAAACTCGCTGCTCTCATCCACACTCCATTTTCGGCCACCAAACACAACCGAAAATGCATCCAAACAACTCCTCAACAATGCCCAGCCAAAATCCATCAAAACTAAACATCCTTTAACATCATTTAACATCTAAAAAGGACCTAACAACATCCTTATATCTCCAGCAACAACAGATACACAAGATCACTCCAAAACAACCAAGAATCACAAGCTAAACTTAGGAAATTCAACCTATCCGGGTTTGCATTAATTAAAACCCAATTCCATATCAATTTAACATTCATTAATCATCAAATTAACACCTTAAAACACAGCCCAATCAGATCATACGAAAATCCATCAAAAATCATCAAATCTTGCATTTAAAGCCAAGATCCATTACACAACTTTAAAACCACTTATAGATCATCAATTAAGGATTGAGAACTTAGTAATTTCAGTAAAGAACTGAGAGTTTAGAGGAGAAGGACGTTCTTACCTCCAAACTTGAGTTTCTCCCTTTTTAGAACCAAAAAGCTTGAAGAATCAACTAGCAAATGATGAGGTTTTGTTGATGAGATGATTTGCAACCAAAAGGGAAATGAAATGAGTGATTTAGATGACAAAACCAGAGGGAAAAGATCTGGAGAAAGATGTTTGGCTTGAGAGAAAATGAGAGGAAAGGAAAATTGGAAAAGTTAGTTGAAAATGGAAAATATCTTCCCTCCACTTTCCTTTTGTTTAAAAATCAGAAATAAATCATTTAATATCTTAGAAAAATCTGGAGAAACTCCCTTTGGGTAAATAGCTCCTTAAAGATTCAAAGTTTCAATCCTTTCTAAAACAGTCACGCAGTTTTCAAAAATTACATTTTGGTCACTAGCCAAAATGTCACCCTTCCAAACCTCATTTTGTAAAATTGATTTCACAGTTCACTTATATATATTAAAAGAGGATTTTAGAACATTTTTCCATATTTTTAATGCAACCCGAACTAGGCTTTCCTAATTTCACTCTTTTATATTCGAACAGCACTTTGACCGAACCGGTCAACGCCCAAAACTTCTAAGCCCAAAACCGGGGCGTTACAATTGACCTGTACCCGACCTGACTCGTGTCTAATCCGACTCGAACCTATATCCGACCTGAATTAATTGAACCCGAACACGGTTCGAGTCAGCCTGAGTCAGCCGAGTCAACTTGCCCGAGTCAGCCGAGTAAACTTGTTGACGTCAGCGTTGACTCTGTCCCCATTGACCAAAAAGTCAAAATTTTCCAAAAACTCCTATTCTATGTTTTTTGACATATTGAGTCTGATTTTGAAGCCCTTTTCGCAAAATTCTGACCCGAGACCCTCTGTGATGTGAGCACAAATTCACCAGCACTTGATGCTGATCCGGAGGTCTTACCGTTAGGACCAATTACGCGATCTCGGGCGCAACGTTTCAGGGAAGCTCTTTTCCTTCCTTATGCTAATATTTTTGATTCATTTGATAATACTTGTGCCTTAGATAATAGAACGTATAATGTGTTGCATGCTGATATGTGACATATTTAGATTATACTACTTATTAGTGTGTTTAAGTATGTATATATATTATGTTAAAGTGTGTGTGTTTTTTTTCTCATTTTCTTCTTCTCTCTATAGTTACAATAAAAAGGGCAGCAAGAGGACGTGTATGCATGACCCTTGTACGATCAGCCTTGCATGGCCCATGCGTAACCATGCAACACAACTTAAATGCGTAACCCATGCTCTCAGCCAACTCTTGTGCGCGTCCAACATTCCTAGCCCGTGCAGCAGCCTTGTGTGCACACTGCTTAGCCGATGTAACCCATCTCCTTGCTACATGTGCGGCAGAGAAAGGTTCAATTGGTTCTGCCATTTGAATTTTAAATTCAAAGAACCATGCACATTAAACATGTGCCAAATTATACACATGGCGCCCTTGTTTGAATACATGGCCGAAATTCATTCTGCCAAAAGGAGAAGTTAGGAGTTAAATAATTTAAATTTTAATTTGTAATTTGTTTATGGCCACATATTTCAATTCGTTCAACTTCCTCCATGCACCTATTTATATGTGTTTCAAACATTGTAAAAAGGTTAGACTTATTTGATGAATAAATTATTTTGTGAGATTTTCTCTCAAATTTGGTTCTTTTTAGAACTTTTTCTTTGATACTTCGGGTTCTCAATTGTTAGATAATTGAAGGGTCCAAGTGCTTTGTTCGAACAAATTCAAGATAAGGTTCGGGTTCGTTCAACAGATTGTTTGAGTTCTTCCTTAGAATTTGTTCATCTTTTCCGACTACGAAGAACAGATTCGATTCGGGTTTGCATAACAGATTATGTAGGTTCTTTCGAGTTCGTCGTGTCAAATTCCAAGAACGTTGCTACCGTTGTTGAATGCTTAAAGAATTTCATCTTCGTCGTTCAAATTATCCTAAAATTTCTGCAACTTTCTACTCTCCCAATTCTGAATTTTTTTTTCTTTCATTTTTTTACTATTTAAAATATCTAACTTCAACATCATGTTTGTTTCTATTGCAGAGGAATACTTGCTATTATCCTAGATCCGCGAATGAACGAGGAATGTTGTTTTCTTCAACAACACCCCTGTATCATATGGTAATCAGAGCTTTGGTCGGATTTTAGCAATTTCTGCACTAACAGACATCAAAAAATATATATATACAAAAGCCAAAAAAATTCGAAAAAAATATGAAAAAAAAGTCAAAATTCAAAGTTTGACCAAAAAAGTCAAAGTAAAAAAAATCGGAAAATTGAAAAAAAAATAAAAAAATCAGTTTCGAATATTTGGGATATTTTGTGTTAATATGTGCTGTTTGGACGTGAAATGATGAAGGATATGCTTATCTTACCCCTAAATACCTTAAAATCACCCGAAATCAACTTTTCTTGTTTATTCCGGAGATAGGATGGTGGTAAGCATTTCTACTGCGTAAGTTGCTAAATTCTTGTTCTTTTAGCATCCTTTCTTTCATTTCATATTGTTATTTTTTTTTCTTTCAGCCCAATTCCCAACTTTCATTTTTTTATTTATTTATTTTCTCCTAACCCTTATCTTTGTTCTAACAATATTCACCCGTCACCCGTTGTTTTCTTTCAATTTGACAACACTTGCAGAATCTGAACATCGAAATCAATTCCTTTAAAGAACTAAGTACGGGAGATTGAGGGAAAAGGCAAACAGAGCGTGTGAGAACAGAAGGGGAGACAAAAGAGCCATTCAAGTATTCTCCCAAGTGAAACACGAGTGCTGAGTGTTAATTCCTTATTTTATTGAGTGCAAATTCTTTGGAGTGACTAGTGAGGATTTTTGTTGTGTGATTGGTGAGGACTACTTTTTTTTTAACCTTTAACCCGTTTGTTTGTTTGTTTGTTTGTTTGTTTGTTTTTGTTGTTAATTATGACAGGTTCCGATGATCACACGGTTGAACAGGATCCACTGATTCCTCAAATGCAAGCCTTAGAGAGAATGATGCAACGAGTAGTGGCTACCGCCTTAGAGCCATTACAGTCGAGGATGGATAGGTTTGATGGAGGATCCAACTCTGTTAATGATGTATTGAACGAAAATGAAGACGAACGGTCACCGAGGCAGCATATTCCTAGACAAGGACGTGTGCAACAGGTAGACGGTAATTTGACTAACATTAAGGTTGCTATTCCTTCTTTTTAGGGACGCTCAGATCCTGATGCATACTTGGCTTGGGAAAGCAAAGTGGAGCACATTTTCGAGTGTTATAATTACTCGGAACAGAAGAAGGTTCGATTAGCAGCAACAGAGTTTGTTGATTATGCCTTGATATGGTGGGACCAGTTACTGCTTAGTCGTAGACGTACTGGTGATGATCCAGTTGCAACATGGATCGAGATGAAGCGACTAATGCGTAAAAGGTTTGTTCATATTCACTATCATCGTGATTTGTTTCAAAAGTTGCAAAATTTGAAACAGGGAAATAGGAGCGTTGAGGATTATTTCAAGGATATGGAAATGGCTATGATGCGTGCGAATATCGAGGAAGATCGAGAAGCTACCATGGCACGTTTTCTAGCATGGTTGAACACCGAGATTGCCAACTCTGTTGAGTTACAGCATCATGTCGAGGTTGATGACATGGTGCAGATGGCAATAAAGATTGAACGACAGCAGCGCAGGAAGTCTTCAAATCGAGGTAACCCTTCCTTTAAATCTTTTTCAAATCCATTATATACTCCTAACAATTCCAGGAAACAAGCACCGCAAACGCCACTTCGGATTCGAGAGCAAGGCGAATCCAGCACACCAAAGCCTCCCGTTGCTGATAATGGGTGTGGCAAACAACAAGTGGTGGTAAAAGAACGATCGCGAGATATCCAGTGTTTCAAGTGCCTTGGAAGAGGACATGTTGCTAGTCAATGTCCTAACCGGAGGGTTATGTTGATGCGAGAAGATGGTGAGATTGAGTCAGATTCCGAGGAGGAAGTGCATGATGTCCCTACTGAAGAGGAAGATGAGACCGACCTAGAGGTTCCTGAATCTGGTAAGGTAATGGAACTTTTGGTTATTAAAAGAAGTCTGAATGTGCAACAGGTACCAGATGATCTACATCGTGAGAATATCTTTCACACACGATGCAAGGTGCAAGACAAGGTATGTGTTGTGATTATTGATAGTGGTAGTTGTACTAATGTTGCCAGTTCAGTGATGGTTGACAGGTTAGGTCTGAAAACGACAAAGCATCCTCATCCATATAAGTTACAATGGTTGAATGATGGTGGCGAGCTTAAAGTGACCAGACAGGCTATTGTACCATTTTCAATTGGAAACTACAAGGACGAGGTCCTTTGTGATGTTGTGACGATGGATGCTACTCACCTTCTTTTGGGACGCCCTTGGCAATATGACAAGAAGGTAATGCATGATGGTTATACAAACTGTTACTCTTTTATGCATGCAGGTAAGAAGATCACTTTGGCTCCTTTGACACCGAGTCAAGTGTTTGAAGATCGGGCAAGCTTGAAAAAGAGTAAAGAGACTGCAAAAGAGAAGAAGAAGATGTCCGTGTATGCGAGCAGTAGCGAAATCAGGAAATGTCTTTCCTCTCAACAATTTGTTCTTATTTTAATGTTTAAAGATTATTGTTTATTGACAGATTTTCCTACTGATCTACCTTCACCGATTTTGACACTTTTGCAGGAGTTTGAGGACGTGTTTCCAGTTGAAACACCAAAGGGATTGCCACCTCTTCGTGGCATTGAGCACCAGATTGATTTCATTCCAGGTGCTACTATTCCGAACCAGCCAGCTTATCGAACCAACCCTGAAGAGACGAAAGAGCTTCAAAGGCAAATTACTGAGTTGATGAACAAGGGTTACATTCGAGAGAGCTTGAGTCCGTGTGTTGTTCCGGTGCTGTTAGTGCCGAAGAAAGATGGTTCTTGGAGGATGTGCGTAGATTGTCGAGCTGTGAACCAGATCACAATCAAGTATCGTCATCCCATTCCAAGACTTGATGACATGTTGGACGAGCTTTGCGGAGCCGCCATCTTCTCCAAAATTGACTTAAGGAGCGGCTATCATCAGATTCGCATGCGAGAAGGCGATGAGTGGAAAACAGTCTTCAAGACAAAGCTAGGTTTGTACGAATGGTTAGTAATGCCTTTTGGTTTAACTAATGCACCTAGTACTTTTATGCGTTTAATGAATCATGTTCTGCGATCTTTCATTGGTAAATTATGTGTTGTATACTTTGATGATATCTTGATCTATAGTAAGTCTTTACAAGATCACGTAGGACATTTGCGAGCTGTTCTGCAGGTTTTACGAGAAGAAAGATTATTTGGTAATATGGAGAAGTGTGTATTTTGTACTTGCAAACTCACATTTCTTGGTTACATTGTTAGTTCTCAGTGAGTTGAAGTTGATCCTGAGAAGATAAAGGCAATTCAGGAATGGCCACGACCGACATCGATTACTCAGGTTAGATCGTTTCATGGTTTAGCGAGTTTTTATCGACGGTTTGTTCCTAACTTCAGTTCTATTACCGCCCCCTTAACCGGGATTATAAAGAAGAATTCAGTCTTCTCATGGGGTAAAGAACAAGAAGATGCCTTTTTGAAAATTAAAGATTGTTTGACTAGAGCACCTGTGTTAGCATTACCTGATTTTGATAAAATGTTTGAAATTGAATGTGATGCTTCTGGAATTAGTATAGGTGATGTTTTGATGTAGGAAAAGAGGCTCGTTGCTTACTTTAGCGAGAAATTGAGTGGTGCTACATTGAACTATCCGGTTTATGATAAAGAGATGTATGCACTGATTCGGGCATTGGGGACATGGCAACATTATTTGTTGCCTAAGGAGTTTGTGATCCACACCGACCACGAGGCTTTACGCTACATCACAGGTCAGCATAAATTGAATAAACGACATGCTAAGTGGGTTGAATTCTTAGAATCTTTTCCTTATGTCATTCGTTACAAGAAAGGGAAAGAAAATGTCGTTGCTGATGCATTGTCACGTAGGTATGCACTTTTGAGTTATCTTGATTCACATCTGATTGGTTTTGCATATATTCATGAGTTATACCCTGATGATCCTGATTTTAGAGATAAGTTCAATGCTTGTTCGAAAGGTGTAGATGGAAAGTTTTACAGGCATGATGGCTATCTTTTCAAGGAAAACAGGATTTGCATTCCACAGGGTTCGATGTGTGATATTCTGATTCGTGAGGCACATGAAGGTGGATTAATGGGTCATTTTGGTGTCACTAAGACGTTACACACACTGAAGGAGCATCTGTTTTGGCCAAAGATGCGCAGATATGTTGAAAAGTATTGTGAACGTTGTGTGACATGTAGGAAAGCAAAATCGAAGGTTTCACCACATGGTATGTACTTACCTCTACCTATTCCTGATTCCCCTTGGACTGATATTTTGATGGATTTTGTTTTGGGATTGCCTCGAACTAGAAATGGTAGAGATAGTGTATTTATTGTGGTTGATAGGTTCTCGAAAATGGCACATTTTATTGCTTTCCATAAGACTGATGATGCTGTTAATGTGGCTAACTTATTCTTTAGGGATGTTGTACGTTTACATGGTATTCCTAGGTCGATTGTTTCTCACAGGGATGTGAAGTTTTTGAGTCACTTCTAGAGGACTCTTTGGAGCAAATTAGGTACGAAACTTATGTTTTCTACTACTTGCCACCCCAGACTGATGGACAAACTGAAGTTGTTAACAGGGTTTTATCTACTTTACTTCGTTCCATCATTAAAAAGAATATTAAGACTTGGGAAGATTGTTTGCCACATGTTGAATTCGATTATAATCATGCTATACATTCTGCTACGAAAATGTCACCGTTTGAGGTTGTTTATGGTTTTAATCCTATTACGCCTCTAGATTTGTTGCCTTTGCCACAGGAACAGGTGATAAGCAAGGACGGAAAAGCGAGAGCATATTATGTGAAGCGTTTACATCAACAGGTTAAGGAGAACCTCGAGCGGAGGACTCAGCAGTACGAAAAGCAAGCAAACAAGGGAAGAAAGCGAGTTACCTTCGATGTTGGTGATTGGGTTTGGGTTCATTTCCGAAAGGAACGATTTCCAGCCCAAAGGCGGTCCAAGTTGTTACCGCGAGGAGATGGTCCTTTTCAGGTGTTGGAGAAAGTGAATGACAACGCCTACAAGATAGATCTACCCGGAGAATACAATGTAAGTGCCACGTTTAATGTTTCTGACTTAACCTCTTATGGTGATTCTACAGATTTGAGGACAAATCCTTTTCAAGAAGGGGGGATGATGTGAGCACATATTCACCAGCGCTTGATGTTGATCCGGAGGTCTTACCGTTAGGACCAATTACGTGATCTCGGGTGCAACGTTTCAGGGAAGCTCTTTTCCTTTCTTATGCTAATATTTTTGAATCATTTGATAATACTTGTGCCTTAGATAATAGAACGTATAATGTGTTGCATGCTGGTAAGTGACATATTTAGATTATACTACTTATTAGTGTGTTTAAGTATGTATATATATTATGTTAAAGTGTGTTTTTTTTTCTTTTTTTTTCTTCTCTCTATAGTTACAAAAAAAAGGGCAGCAAGAGGACGTGTATGCATGACCCTTGTACGATCAGCCTTGCATGGCCCATGCGTAACCATGCAACACAACTTAAATGCGTAACCCATGCTCTCAGCCAACTCTTGTGCGCGTCCAGCATTCCTAGCTCGTGCAGCAGCCTTGTGTGCACACTGCTTAGCCGATGCAACCCATCTCCTTGCTACATGTGTGGCAGAGAAAGGTTCAATTGGTTCTGCCATTTGAATTTTAAATTCAAAGAACCATGCACATTAAACATGTGCCAAATTATACACATGGCACCCTTGTTTGAATACATGGCCGAAATTCATTTTGCCAAAAGGAGAAGTTAGGAGTTAAATAATTTAAATTTTAATTTGTAATTTGTTTATGGCCACATATTTCAATTCGTTCAACTTCCTCCATGCACCTATTTATATGTGTTTCAAACATTGTAAAAAGGTTAGACTTATTTGATGAATAAGTTATTCCAAATCTAGGCCAGTGACTTCTATTGTTCTGACTACTAGTGTTGGGGGTTCGACTGGTACTCATGGAGTGCCACAGTGTTCCTTTTGCAAGAAGTGGCATCCAGGAGAGTGTTGAAGACAAACTGGGGCTTGTTTCAGATTCGGTTCATTTGAGCATCTTTTCAGAGATTGTTCGATTTCACCTCCATCAGCTTATGCTCCGAGTTAGTCTCAGGCATTAGTACAGACTCCCGCTAGATGGAGAGGACATGTTCGATATATTACTTCGGGTTCTTCTAGTAGAGGTAGATCGACTCAGAGTAGAGGATCAGCAGGATTAGGGGCGAGACGGCCATGGTTAGTTTACTCTACTAGAGGCACGAGGATTGTGATGAGCTAGATGTTATTGTTGGTACTTTCTCTATTCATTCTATCTCATATTTTGCACTGCTTGATAATGGTTTTATCCATTCGTATGTTGCGAGTTTTGTATCTAGGGGACTTGAAATTTTTGTTAAGGAAACTATTAGTGTTGTTACCGGACACAGTCCAGTGGGTAATCTTGTTGAGGTCACTAAAGTATACAGGAATTGTCCTCTTAAGATTCAAGGAGAGATCTTTCCAGCTGATTTGATGGAGTTGCCCTTTGGGGAGTTTGATCTTATCCTCGGTATGGATTGGTTGTCTGTTCATCGAGTTACTCTGGACTGTGAAAAAAAAGGGCAACCCTAAGAACTTCTGATGATCGTGAAGTGATTCTGATTGGGGAGCGCAGAGGTTTTCTTTCTAATGTCATCTCGGCTCTCAAAGCTGAGAAAATGATTAGAAGGGGATTCATTGCTTATCTTGCTTACATCCTTGATTCGAGACAGTCTGATTTCGGATTGGATAAGATTTGTGTTGTGAGAGACTTTCTAGATGTTTTTCTGAAAGAATTGCCAGGGGTACCGCCGAAATGTGATGAGGTTGAGTTTGGCATTGAGGTTTATCCAGGTACTACTCTTGTGTCGATGGCCCCTTACTGGATGGCACTGAAAGAACTTAAAGAGTTTAAAATTTAGTTGTAAGAATTGCTAGATCGGGGTTTCATTTGACATAATGTTTCACCTTGGGGAGCTCGTGTTCTATTTGTTAAGAAGAAGGATTGGACACTTTGACTCTGTATCGACTATCGGAAGCTGAATAAGCTGACGGTCAAGAACAAGTATCTCCTTCCTCGCATTGATGATCTCTTTGATCAGTTCCGGGGAGATACAGTTTTCTCTAAGATAGACATGAGATTTGGTTACTACCAAGTCAAGGTTAAGGATTCTTATGTGTTTAAAACAACTTTCCGGGCACGATATGGTCACTATGAGTTCCTTGTGATGCCTTTCGGATTGACTAACGCCCCTACTACTTTTAAGGATATGATGAACATGGTGTTTCAACCCTATCTTGACCATTTTGTTGTGGTATTTATTGATGATATTCTGGTATATTCTAAATATGAGGCAGAATATGAGGAACATCTCCGGATTGTGTTACAGACTTTGCGGGAGAAACAGTTGTATGCAGAATTCATCAAGTGTGAATTTTGGCTTTCTGAGGTTATGCTTTTGGGGCATATAGTTTCTGTTGAGGGTATTCTGGTTGATCTGAAGAAAGTCGAGGTTATAATGAGCTAGAAACGGCCCAAGAATGTTCATGAGGTTCGAAGCTTCTTGGGTTTAGCTGGTTATTATCAGAGATTTGTTGAGGGTTTCTCTACTATTGCAGCTCCGTTGACTAAGCTTCTGAGAAAGGATATTCCTTTCGTTTGGACTGAGGCCCAGCGGTCTAGTTTTGAGAAGCTTAATACCGTCTTAATTGAAGCACCGGTTTTAGTTCAGTCTGAGCCTGGTAAGGTTTATATCGTCTACAGTGATGCTTCTTACACCGGATTGGGATGTGTCCTGATGTAGGATGGGAAGGTTGTGGCTTATGCGTCCCGACAATTGAAACCGCATGAGTGTAACTATCCTACCCATGATCTTGAGCTTGTTGTTATTATATTTGCTCATAAAATCTAGAGACACTATCTCTACGGAGAGAAGTGTTATATCTACACAGACCATAAGAGTCTGAAATATCTTCTCACCCAGAAGGAGCTTAATCTGAGACAACGTCGATGGTTAGAACTACTCAAGGATTATGATTGTGAGATTGAGTATAATCTGGGTAAAGCTAATGATGTCGTCGATGCCTTGAGTCGTAATGCCATTTCAGATTTTAGAGCTCTGTTTACTCAAATGAGTTTGTATGATGATGGTAGTCTATTGGCAGAACTTTGGGTTATCCCTACTCTGGTTTCTGATATTCGAGCTGAGCAGCCTAGTGATCCGTTTTTGATGCACCGTAAGAGAGAGGTTGAGGATGGTACGCCTCAAGATTTTTCTATCGATTAAGATGATGTTCTATGTTTACGTGATCAGTATTGTATTCCGAGAAATTCTGAGTTGAAATAGGTTATTCTCCGTAAGGCCCATGACAGTCCTTATTCTATGCATCCTAATGGTGACAAGATGTATAAGAATCTTCGTGAGAGGTACTGGTGGAAAGGTCTCAAGCGTGATGTTGTCGGATTTGTATCGAGGTGTTTGACTTGTCAGAATGTCAAAGCAAAGCATCAGCGTCCGTCTGGGTTACTTTAGCATATTGAGATTCCTCAGTGGAAGTGGGAGCGTGTGACTATGGACTTTGTTAGTGGACTTCCTTTGACTCCGTCGAAGAAGGACTTCATATGGGTTATTGTTGACCGTCTGACTAAGTCCGTGCACTTCATTCTTGTCCGAGTTGACTATTCTTTGAGCAAGTTGGCTCGACTTTATATTTCTGAAATTGTTCGACTTCATGGGGTACCGTTGTCTATTATTTCTAACAGAGATCTGAGGTTTATAGTGAAATTTTGGGAGTCTCTTGAGGATGGTCAGTCCGAGCGCGTGATTCAGATTCTTGAGGATATGCTAAGGGGTTGTATTCTTTATTACAGAGGCAGTTGGGAGGATTTTCTTACCGCTTGCAGAGTTTGCCTATAATAACAGTTACCAGGCCAGTATCAAGATGGCACCGTATGAGGCTCTTTATGGGTGTAAGTGCTGATCACCTATTAGTTGGATCGAGCTTAATGAGTGCAGACTTTTGGACTAGACATTGTTCATGAGGCTGAGCAGACTGTCAGATTGATTCGGGATCGACTTAAGGATGCTTTGGACAGACAGAAGTCTTAGGCCGATTTAAGATGTCGAGGTCTTGAGTTTGAGGTGGGTGATGAGGTTTTCTTGAAAGTATCTCCTTGGAGGAAGGTGCTTCGTTTTGGTCGGAAAGGCAAGCTGAGTCCTCGTTACATTGGACCTTATCAGATTATTCGTCGAGTCAGACCAGTTGCCTATCAGCTAGAGCTACCATCAGAGCTTCAGTGTATTCATGATGTCTTACATGTCTCTGTGTTGAGACGTTACCATGCTGACTCGTCTCATATTATGCTTGTGGAGGAGATTAGGACATGTCCTGATTTGCGTTTTGAGGAGGAGCCTATTGAGATTCTTGCTCAGGACACAAAGGTTCTCAAAAGAAAGACTATTAAGATGGTCAAAATCTTGTGGCGTGTTTGTAGTCATGATGAGGCTACGTGGGAGCCCAAGGTTGTCGTCAGAGCTCAGTATCCGCATCTTTTTGCTCTATGTAAATTTCGAGGTCGAAATTTCTTTTAACGGGGGAAATTTGTAACACCCCAAATTTTACCCTAAATTAAAATCCTAAATTGGTTAAAATCCCTAATTTAAAACCCTAATAATTTGGGAAATTTTAATTTGAAACCTAACTTATTTAAGTGACCTATTCGTGAAAATCCGAAACATTGGTAACCTCTGTGAAAGGCGGGCCAAGTTGGAGCCCTTATTGTGTAATTTACCCTAAAATAGGGTAAAAATATGTTCTTTGCCTTTTCGTCTCCCATTTTGTGCGCCGCAACCTTCACCACTCTCGTTTTCGCTCCCTCACACGAAAATAAACCCCAAACCACGTTTTTAGATTATCATCCGGACAAGGACTAATATCCAGCCATTTGGCAAATCGACGTTGTTGTTCGCCTCTCCACACCGCCCCACCCAAAGCCCAGCCTTCGTCGATGCCTTGTCACCGCCCATCGTTTAGAATCCGTTCGAGCCATTCCCGATTTTGGTTACGGAAATTTTGCCCTTCTGTCGTCTCTCTGTTTTCGTTAGTTTTGGTGTGTGGGTAAGGCTCGAGTGATTTCGGTTTGTGTGGGTTTGAGTGTAACATGTCTTGAAATGGGATAATCGACCAGAAATTTTGACATTTCGGGTCGCCGTCGACGTTATAGGGAACCGTTTGGTTCGAAGTGAAAAGAAAGGAAAACAGACTCAACCGGACCGAACTGGTCCATATCGTTAGACCAAACTGAGCCGACCGATTCAGACCGAACCGGACCCTTCTTCATAACCAAACCGGCTGACGTGTGCGATGACATCACCCGTTGATGTCAACGTTGACGCAATGGTTGACTTTGGTGCTGACAACAGCGTTGAGCGTTGACTTTTTTTCATTCAAAGTCAACTTTAGGTTTTTCGACGTCTTGATTCCAAATCCGCTGTCCATTTTTCCAAATTCGTACATGAAAGACCGTTTTGACCAATTTTATTCAATTATGCTTAGTATTTTGAGAGTTTTGATTATCGAAAATTAATTCAAGTTATTCTTGTATTCAAGCGATATTGACTCGGATACTGAGATCCTTCCTTTTCCACCACCTGGACGACCTCATGTTGCTCAATCTACGCGATCTGCTCGTGAGTTTAGTGATTATTGTTCGGTATTATTATCAGTGATCTGGCATAGTAGTGGTGTATCTGATGTAGTATTTATTATCGTAGGTGCTGAATTTATCCGACCTAGTGCTAAAGTTGAGTGTGGGAGACGTCATCATCGATGTTGAGTGTTTAGCTGGCTTAGGTGTGTTCTCTATTGTGCTATCTGTTTTACAGTGCTATGCATGTATATACGTTTGATGGACTAAATTGTAATTATGACATGATCTGATATTGTATGGTTATGATATATTTTGTTGATATGTTGTTTTTGACTTGTTCAGTATGTTGGTATGCCATGCAACATGTATCAGATTCAGATTGCTTAATATCGGACTATATGAACATGCATTTTCGTTAATAAATAAGAATGCATTCGAAATCAGAAAATCAGATATTATGTCATGTCATCGGGTTGGGATTTTGTACGGGGAAGTTTAGTAGTTTCTTCCTTCGGGTTGAAGTCTGCTTCGGGCTGAGTTCCACTTCGGATGGTGACGATGTAGAGAGTAGTTCTGGGAACCTACTCTTCGGACGGTGATGTAGTTGGGTGCATATCAAGTTGACTCACACATACATTCATACATATTTGTTTATTGAAATGGTTGTTTGACTGAGAATAATATTCAGATGTTATACTGTTTGACTCTGTTTAACTTTGTATGATTCTGTTAGATTCTGTTTGCACTATAGAGACACACTGAGCATTATCGCTGACTCCCCCTTAGTTTATCTTTCAGATACTCAGACCTAGGCTACGGTACTTGGAGGACCTCGTTTATCAGACATATGTCTTATTATCAGTATGGTTTACTTTTACTTTTGGATTTTAATTTATTATTATCGGATGATGTATGATAACAGACTCGGACACTATTTGGGAGATTACCATTTTTATCATGCTTATGTATTTTTGGATATTTCATTATTTCCAGGATATTAATATATGATTACTTATTATGTGATATTATTATTCATTTTGAATGCATTGTTTTCAAACCCGATTACTTTACTTGAGGGACAAGTTTCAAACTTGACTTCCTATATTCAACCCAATTCTTCTGGGTCGGGTTTAAGGGATTACATTTAGTGGTATCAGAGCCATGTTCAACCCGGTATTGCCGCATGATTCGGATCGGGTACCCGGTCTTGTTGCATGATTTGGATCGGGTACCCGGTCTTGCCCACCAATACTATTATCGGTATGGCGAAAAGTGTTACATCTACACTAACAACAAGAGTTTAAAGTATCTACTCACCCAGAATGAGTTGAATTTGAGGCAACGACGATGGATTGAGTTGTTACAGACTATGATTGCATCATAGAGTATCATCCTGGTAAAGCTAACGTGGTGGTCGACGCTTTGAGTCGGAAGTCCATGTTAGATTTGAGGGTGATGTTTGCCCGTTTGAGGATGATCGAGGATGGTGGGTTGTTAGCCGAGCTTCGTGTAGAGCCTACCTTAGTGCAAGAGATCAAGAGGGGTGAGTCACTCGATTTTGAAGTGTGAGATGGTGGGATCTTGTACTTCAAAGATCGATTATGTGTTCCAACTTTGGAGGATTTGAGAGATCGTATCCTGTGGGAGGTGCATCGTAGTCCATTTGCTATGCATCCGGGGAGTATCAAGATGTATCAATACCTTCGTCCTTTTTATTAGTGGCCTAGTATGAAAAGAGATGTATCTGAGTTTGTGACAAGATGCTTATCTTATCAGCAAGTTAAAGCCGAGCACCAAGTTTTTTCGGTCTTGCTTCAGCCCATTCAAATTCTACAATAGAAGTGGGATCGTATGACCATGGATTTCGTAACAGGTTTAACGTTGACGCAAAAGAAGCATGATGCCATATGGGTGATAGTAGATCATTTGACCAAGTTTACTCATTTCTGACCTATGTCTATGGATTTTACGCTTGAGAGGTTGGCGCGGTTGTACATCCAAAATATAGTAAGGTTGTATGGAGTTCCATCATCGATCATATCTGATAGAGATCCGCGTTTCTCGGCAAGGTTGTGGAAGAAAATACATGATGCTTTGGATACCAAGCTACATTCCAGTACAACTTTCCACCTTCAGAACGATGGTTAGTTTGAGCGAGTTATCCATATTTTGGAGGATATGCTCCAATGATGTACCATTGACTTCGAGAAGAGTTGGGAGCAGCAGCTACCATTTGTTGATTTGCCTACAACAACAATTTCCAATGGAGCATCAAGATGGCTCCTTTTAAAGCCTTGTATGGACGTAAATGTAGACACCCTTTGTATTGGACCGAGCTTAATGAGAGAAAAATTGTGGGATCATATTTGATTAGACAAATCGAAGAGAAGGTTTAGATAATCAAGTAAAGATTGCAAGCGGCCTTTGATCATTAAAAAGCTTATGCAGACCGGAACCGTAAGCACATTGAGTATGAGGTTGTTGACAAGGTGTCACTGTGGAAAAGACTATTCCTCTTTGGGTGGAAGGGCAAGTTGAGCCCGAGGTTTATTAGACCTTATGAGATTCTTGAGAGGGTTGAACCCGTAGCTTACCGGTTAGCCTTGCCACCGCGGATGGCGCGCATCCACAACGTGTTTTATGTGTCTATGTTGAGACGTTACCGCTCAGATCCTTCTCATATTATTCCTCTTGAGTAGATTGAGATCAATATTGACCTGACATATGGGGAATAACTTATTAGAGTTTAAGACAAAAGAGTCAAAGAGTTGCGCCGTAAGTGTATACCGCTTGTGAAGATGTTGTGGAGAAACCACGAAGTTGAGGAAGCCACGTGGGAAGTTGAGGATGATATGAATTTGTTTTACCCACATTTGTTTCCAAAAGGTAAATTATGAGGAAAAAATTTTCTTTAAGGAGGGGAGAGTTGTAACGACCCGCATTTGTTTCCAAAAGGTAAATTTCAAAGTCGTGAGTTTGGGCCCTTAGGGTCTTGTTGGGCTTGATCATTGGGTTTAGCTTGGGTTGGAAGGTGAATGTGATGGTAAATGGGTAATTCCCTCTTTTGAAGAGAGAACTGAGGGAGCTCATTAATTTTGGTCTGCGGAAAAGTGGCACGGTGATATCACCTTGTTCCTTGTTTTCTCTCTCTTCATCCATTCACATCTTCCTCCCAAGCACCAAATCTAAAAGGTTCAATCTTTGACTGTTGAAGTGTGGATCTCAGAATTTTAGTTAAATGTGTTGTAATCATCTACCAAGGATCTACATTTTAAGGTAAGATTCATCAAGTTTGGTGGAGGTTGGTTATGGTAGGTTTAGTGGGGGGTTTTGTGAGAGTTAGGTTAAAGGTGGAGTTAATCTCGTTTTTCCAGCCCTAAGAGTAAGTTTAGTTGGATTCTTTATCTCCTACAAGTTGTAACTTGTTTTATAACATCACTTGTAGTGAAAGAGGTTGGAGAAGCTTCCAAGGCTCAAGAGAATATGAGGGCTTGAGGTGTTGTCTAGGAGCTTCAGTTGCAGCTTATAATTAGGGTTAGTACACTACTAACTCTTTTGTATTCTTGGAAATCATAAATTAGATTGCTTGTTTCTTGGTTTGATGTTTTGGTTGTTTGGGAGCTTGAGACCCTCTTTAATTGCTAAATTAGAATTTGGTGTTAAAACAGTGAAAAAATGGTAGGAACCTACTTACATAACTTGTAGGTTCGATTTGTGGTGTTACCATGAAGGTTTGAGGGTGTTTAGAGTGAATTACGAGCTCTAGAATTTGAATTCTTGGCTCGTGTACCGATACGGGATGAACTTGTATCGGTATCCTTTGCTTTTGAGTGGCTAACTCAAGCAAATATTGAAGGGTGTATCGGTACGGGCACAGGTCGCATCTGTACACCCTTTTGTACAAGAATTCTAGTATAAAAACGGGTATCGGTATGCTTGGGGGCATATCGATACCGATAGGGTATCGGTACACTTCCCTGTGTATTATTATAGGGTTTTAGTTAAACCCCTTCACGCATGAAAAACCATGTATCGATACGCATAAATTGGTGTCGGTACCTAGAGATGCGTATCGGTACTCGCTGGGCAATCTGCCCGGAATTTACGTTTTGAGTTTGAAGGACCTATAATTGGAGGACTAAGGCCCAATAGGCCTCTAATGTGGTAAAATGAATAGTGAAACTGAGAAACTAAGAATTTAACATTGTATACGAACATAATGAGTAATGACTTGGTAAATGTTGGGTGACTTGTTTATAATAGCAACCATAGGGATCCTCAGTGGATCGTGTGTGGTTACATGCCAAGTAAGGGCATTTGTGTCGTTGAGTTGCCTTGATTTATGGGATTCCGGATACTAAGTTTGAGAGAGAGTGTGTGTTGCAACACCATGGTTAAAGGTTCTTGAATGTATGAACTTGATGCTTAGTGGGACCTGGACTCATTTGAAGATGTTCGCTGAGATATTCCGAGCATGAGTTTATGAACCCGATGCTTAGTGGAACCGGGCCTCACTCTAGGTTTGATGGTATTATACATATAATTGTTATGTGGGACTTTTTACGTTCTAATTGATTGATATATGTTTAGGCAGCGAGAGGTAGCGCCATATTGATATGATCATACTGCCATGATATCATATTTTGTGCATGCTCTTATTTATGATTTGCATGAAGCATGGTTGAGTGGAAATGTATCCACTGAGCTTCGTTAGCTCAGCATTCAGAATTGTTGTTTCCGTTCGCAGGTTAGTAGATTGACATGCATCGTTGGAGTACCATCGAATTAGGACCTCAACATCGACTTGTTGTCCGAGTACAATACTTAGATTATTTGGGCTATGTATTCGTAGGACCCTATGTTGTATTGTAACTCTTATTTTGGGATTTCAACTTGAGATTCAAATGCTTTTAATTATGTATTTAAAAATGGATCTCCCATGTAACATTTTAACGTATTTATCTACTTGAAATATTTTAACTTTATGGATTTATGAATGAATGAGATTTGAGCTAAATCTAGATGCAAAATTTTATGGTAACGGGTTGGGCTTGAGTCCAAAATGTGATATTCAGGTTGAGGGTGTTACACAACAAAAAAAATGTGACTTTCAAAAATTACTTTTGAGTGGACGCGACTTTGAAAATTGCTTCATGTAGCACGCAACTTCAATTTTTTCTACGTGAAATTATAATTGGGTCTCTACAATATGTTCGGGATGAAAGAAAAACGAAGTCATGTTTTACTGAAAGCAACTTTTAAAATCCCGTCCTCTCATAAACGACTTTTGAAAGTCGCGTTTGACAAGACGCGTCTTCATCTTACATGCTCAAAAATGGGGATATTTCCATAAATAATTTTAATATTTGAAAGTTGCCGATTATATATTAATTGTTTTTAATCATATTATATAAATATTTATAACTTAACATTTAACATTTTTATAATCTTACAAAATATTATGAAATAAAAATATTTTATAATTACAAAATATTTAAATAGAATAGATTGGGAATGTCGCCTCCATAATGGCCCTCCATAATATTCGATCCAGATTAATCAGCCAATAGGTTAGATATCGATAGTCAAACCAAAAAATATTTGATGTACATGCAGTGAAAAACTTTTTTCTCATAAGCATATCTAATTTATCTCTAAAAACTAAAATTTAAATCTTTAACCCTAAAATCTCAAACCCTAAATTCTAATAATAAATTTTAAATTCTAAACTTAAACTAAACCCCCTAAATTTAATCCACTTAACAATTTTTTCACTGTTAGTGCATGAAATATTATCTTAATTTAAATATTACACAATTATCAAAATTTCTACATTATACCACACCCTTTGGCCACTTATTTCACTCTTTTTATGTCTATCAGTTCGATAACTAACAAATAAAATAACTTAACACATACAATCATTGTACTATTGAGAAATCGATAAACTAACGAAACATACTCATTATAATCATAACACTACCTATAAAAGACAATTATTTCATTAATGAAATTTTTTAAAGAGTTGTATTTATTAAATTATTTCAAAACATAACAAACTGACATAATATATGTAATAAAATTGTTATTATAACAAGTCAAATTTAAACGTCCATTTTAATTAGTAAATTGAATGTAATAAAACTCTAATGATTAAATTATATATATACTTTAAAAAATATCTAGTCATAACCAATTAATTGACACAAAATGTTAAAAACTTGTAACAATTTATGTAATTCAACGATACTTTTTCCCTTAAATTTACCTTATTTAATTCCTTACCATACAATTTCCCTAATAGCTCAATTGCCACTATATTCTTTTTACTCTCTTTTGCACAGCTTATAGTAAAACACTGCAATTCACGTCGACTCAATCCAACCCAAGTGATCAGAAACCTTTCCCAAACCCCACCGAGTAGTTAAGATCACCATTTCAAATTTCAATATGCCATAGGAAGCAGTGTTTCGCAAACATGTCACATTTTGTATGGGGTATATGTTACCCTTGTTTAATTTTATTTACACACAGATTAGCAACAGAAAATGCAGTCTCTAAAGAAGAAACACTGAAAAATGATAAATCACATTCGATATACATCCCTAACTCGTTAAATCAATTGTCCGATCCTTACGAATCCAAGGTATTGATGAAAAAGACAATGATCCCCACAAGCTTACCTCTTTTCATCCGGAAGCTTCTCGATCTGTAGGCCACCCTGGTAAGAGGCGGACCCATCCTCCATATCGGTCTCTCGGTTACCCAGATCGTTTAAAGCTCTCTTTGCATAAACTGTAAATGCAACTGTGGTAATGATTGCTATGATGAGGGAAACAACATTGTATACGATTTCCACAGTGGTGAAGTGATGGTTGCCGTATCTAACATCAGCTAATGTCCTTATTAACCGACCACTGCACAAGAAGTAAAGTGAACAGTTAGTTTACAAACATAGTACCCAGTACCCACCAGCAGTATTAAAAGTGGAATAATTTATACTTCAAGACTGGCATAAAATCTTGAACTGAATAATACACAATCAGTTCGAATCTGCTACAACCCTGAACTTCATTAAGTTTCCTAAATAAGACTTCTTAACTCTTAGGCTTGCAAAACTTGTCAACTGACACAAAGTCAATATTGACTTCATTACACCCTGCTACGATCAGATGACATGGCAGCATGACTGATGTGGCCACATATTTGCCTAGGAATCACAATGTTTTGGCCACTTATTTTGTTCTCTTTTCCCATTTTTGCTCTCCTTTCTGCAGAATATAAAGCAACTCGTCCTTAACCTCCTGGTGATTTGCCTTCAAAACCAACCCCCAAATGCTAGCAAAGGCGGAACCTCCAGCTTCTTTCTTTCTCTCCCTCACTAAATTTGGTTTGGTCCGAACAACTCCCTCCCTCCTTTTCTCATCCTCTTATCTTTCCCAAAATCCACGAGTTTTACTATGTTCACCTTGATTTAGCCTCGAATGTAACCACACTCCCTTTCTTCTCTCCACGACCTTCCCATTTCTCAAGTCTCAACTTCTAATTTCCACAGCTGATAGTTATGGGATACAGGGCATCCAGTTGAATTGGCATTAACAATTTGTGGAGCTGATGGCATCAGGGTATTGGCAAGGATTGGTGAATTTTTATTTTTTGTATTTTGAGCTTCAAAACAGCACTCATGCACAAGGGATTTAGCCTTTGGTCACTTTCTTATGGTAGGTGAGAATAGAAAGGTGGGGAAGCAATGATCTTCCATTGTGTGTGATGGCTTGATGCCGATGGTGTCTGGCTATTGTGGCATTAAGGTGGTATAGAGCGGTGGCAGAACCAGAACAGTCAGTATTGCAAGCACAATTCACAAATTCTATATTAGACCTCATTTGGAGGTATGAGGATAGCATGCTCATTTCAACAAATTAAATAAATTTCAAAGACTCCTACGATTCTACGAGGACTATAAATTTAACATGATTTGTCGAATCCTATGTGTACTATTAATTTAACATGAATTGTTCACAGTGCATACCTGTAGATATAAATAAAAGCTTCTGGAATCATTCCAGTGATCGATCCACATAAGTAAGGCCAAAACTTCATGCTGGTTACGACAACTGCATAGTTGAAAATTGTGTAAGGAAAAGGTGAAACTCTGAAGAGAGCAACCACTTTAAATTGATGGAACCAGTCTCCTTCTCCTGCAAGTCGAACCACAGCAGCTGTCTGGGGCCATTTCTTTAACCAGTGCTGCCCATCCAAGAAAAGAAAGATCAGATAGAGCAGGACTGAAGATCAAGTTTCCTAAATAACTATTCAAAATTAGCTAAAACCAAGTATAAGTCTTACATGGATACGCTCACGGAAAAGCAGTCCAACCAAATACGGTAGGACCATTCCGATGGTTGTTCCGACCATAATTATGAGGAAACCAAAATCATAGCCAAAAATCATCCCAGCCAACCACATGGAGGGACCAGAAGGTATGAGGAACACAGGAAACAGGGCAAGAGAAGAAACAAGCACAACAGCAAGAACAGGGCGACCAAAGGCAGTTGCTTCCCATTGCATGATTGGGATTAGAACCTACAGTTAAATTGAAAATTTATCAAATGCTAAAATTCCAATTATCACATGGCGTGTACACTTACAGGACGCCATCTTAAACAGCATGCAAAACATGAAAAATACGGTCAGAAAAATGGTTTTAGGCATCTAAAACTCCCATACAAATAAAACTGGTAAAAGAGAACCATCATTTCCTCTGAAAAGTATCAAAAAATGCACCTTTCTTAGCTTAGGTCATTGTTCATTTTTCTATGGTTATATTTTCCTTTTGCCGGAATTAGCCAAACAACTCAAGGAAACGAATTGCACACACAAAGACAATTAACGCCAATTGTGTCATATGCAAAAAAATTAGGAGATAGAAGACATAGAGAGAGAGAGAGAGAGAATGAGAAGAAAGCTATGGGTAATCAGCCAATACCTTCTCAAAAAGAAACGGGACTCCCCATTTCAAAAAAACGAGAAGCAATATAATAGCAAAAATGCAGCACACAAAGGCTTTGATCCACCAGCTGAAAGTTCTACTCCTGGAAGCTGGCTGAGGTTGTAAGACGTCCATTCCATCTGCAGTCGGTTCATTAGAAACAACTAGCCTAACATATTCACTATCTTCCCTCGGATGTTGCCCAGAGTCAGCTTCATTTTTATCTAGTTCCTTAGACGTGTTTGGCATCTGAACCGAAGAATAGAAACACTTAACAAGACTGAACATAAACAATTACAGCCGCAAAAAGAAGTGCATATAGGAACATGAAAGAGATGCAAGAAGAAAGCATGACTTGAGAATTAACTAGGGATGAAGGAACGAACCCGAACAATAACAGCCAAGTAAATATTATAAAAGTCATAACCAGCAGCATGTCCAACTCCAATTTATAACGTTTTTTTAAATGAACTTGGATTCGATTTGGATAAGAAGTGGAAAACCTAACTCTATAGTCCATGAAAACGATCTAAGTAGCTCAACAAGGATCGAAATTCAGCCTACCAAACCCACTCTATCTTTTTTTTTTTTATGATTCAGGTAGGTTATTCCTTCGCACATACAACTTTTCTTTTTCCTTTCATAAGAATCAAATGTAAAAGAGAGCAAGGAACAGAAAATAAGAGCAATTCACCTCTCTTACTTGTTTACGGTAAGTTCGAGTTCCAAACACGTCGGAGGAGGAGAAGCGACAGCGGAGACGAGCTCCTCGGCCGGCGGTAGGTGTGCCGGTCAGGCGGGTGGTGGAGGATTGGTTGGTTTGGTTTTTACTTTGAAGGAGAAAACGTAAAGGTCGGGAATTAGGAAAGTTCCAAAGACGCCTACCCCTTTCATAGTGATTATCAAAAATTCAAAAACTCGATTTTTTTTAAAATTTTAAAATGAATATAATATAATTTAATTCAAAAAATGAATATAATTTTAATTATTTAAATACTTTTAAATTATTTAAAATTTTATATTTTTAATATTATTATTTCTTAAAAATTAAATAAATCTTGAACTTAATTTATAAGTGATACACATTAACTAGAAAATCACTTAAAGAATTATCATAAATTTAATGAAACTTAATTTAAAATTAATTATAATTGTTTCTTAAATTAAATAAAACTATAGATAGAAATCCCTGGCGTAGCTGGGTACTTAATACAACTTTTTAGTTTAAGAAACACATAGCTTTTGGTAATTTACATTTTAGATAATTAAATTTAGCATCAATTTTCATTTATATCATACATATTATAATGGTGCTCGAACTTGGTCGTATATACAAATTCTAGTTTTTGTTCGGTTCTTCTTTCAGTTCAGTGTGTCCCTTTTCCTAAATCATAGTCGTCATCATGATCGTCATTTCAGCCATTAATCTTTTCAATTAACGCATCTCATTCTTGAAAGCATCAACAGTAACAAAATTATATGAATGACCCTTGGATGAATTATCCTTCATTTCTTCCGTGACTTGTTCTGGACACTGCCTCATATTTGTACTCTTCTCTATCTATTGCGACAGCAAGACATCGATTCGGTAGTATAGATCCCTTATAATGGAGGCGTGGGCCCCACGATGCATAAGGTTAGTATACCGAAATAAGACAAAAATTTGAACTCGGAGCTTGAGAGCATCACGTCGGATATTGTCTTTCTCCCACATAAGGGTGAAAAATCTGGATCGAGGGTTTATACATGAATGAGAGATATATCATACACAAAAGCTACCTTCATTTTCTTGAAAATTCACAATTCTTATAAAAAATTAAATTCAAATTATTTCTCAAAATGTCATGTAAAATTAATTAATTAGGCTTGACTCTCAATTACTCCCAGCGGAGTCGCCAAACTGTCGCGACCATTTTTAAAACCGGGTGTAAAAATAGCCTGCCAATTAATTTTTTTTGAAAATTAGGGTTTTTGTCCATTTAATTCATTTAATCTTGAAAGATTAATGTTTTCCGTTTTAAATTGAATTTCCCTTTATTTATTCTTAAAAATTAATTTGGAGTCACCACCGGTCATTTTAGTAGACCGGACACCATAAAAACAAATCAAAGATTCTTTCTTTTAAAATTTGGGTTCGGGAGTCGGTTACGTGTAGGGAAGGATTAGCACCCCTACAAATGCCCGTTATCGGTACCTTATTAATTTCACGTGGCATTTTGAGCAGTAATTTGAATTTAATTGAATCCTCAATTGTTAACTGAATTTTATTTCGAATGGAGATATCATTTTGTAAGAAAATACATTTTTAGTGAATACAAGTTTTGAAACATCCAATTACTTTAGGATACTTCGATTTATATTCAAAATGCATCTCAACACAAAAGGTTTTAATGCATGATCATTTATTTTCTTATCAATTTTAAGTTCAAACCTAATTAGGGCTCCAATAAATTTAATTAATTAAGAATATTATGAATATTATCAAGTTTAGGGTTTATGATATAACACCCAAACAATTGGACACTACCCATACTAGGCCCTAAATTAATAATATTCCTAATTATTTAGTGTTACTAACTACTTATGCCATATCTTAATTTCATTTTAATTAAACTAACTAAGTGATTTCATTATTCCAAGTTCAAATGAAGTATTAAATGTTCAACTAAAATATTCCCTTGATTAACATCCCATTGCAATGAGACGCTAATCAACTTAGAATATTAAAATTTACATTTAACATTCATTTATTTCCTACAATTATCATCTTATTTAAATTGTTTGATTTAAATAAAAGAACCTAAATACTAAAGGCTCTAAACAATTAGTATTTATTCTAAGTCACTAATTTGTTTAACTAACAAAACTATATACTAATTTTAAAATATGCAACACATACATTTAATTAGATCAATTAAATAAAGCAATTAGACACATAGAATGGACTGAATTGAACTATTATTAAAACTAGGTACCAATCTACAAAGTAAATGGGACTAAAATGAAATATATTGAAGCTTGAGAGCCTAATTACAAGAAACGGAAAAGAAGGGTGCGGGTCCTTCCTGCCCGAACCGAGTCGGCCACGTGGGTCAATGAACCCGACATCAAAACGGTGCCATTTCTTAGTGCCTATTTAAGGGTTGGATCGAGTCGAACTCTGTCATTTGACCAGTTTCACTTTCTCTCTAACTCTCCTCTCTCTACGCAAACACATTTAAATCCAGAAAAAGATCATAACAACGGATCAAAACTCATTTTCACCTATGTACTTCGCATGTTCATCCATTTTTAATCATTTAATCAAAAAAAAACTAACCCCAGTCACACTTCGGTGTTTATTGACCACCGTCCCAACTCCAACCACCGCGCGAGTCGGTGCCGGTGCCGGCCGCCGCAAGGCAAATTCCAAAAAATTCTCGCCAAAACCCTAACCTTAAAATTTCTATTTTTTCCGATTTCAAACTAAATCCCCTAATCTAACTCGATCTGACTGGATCTCTCATCTTCAACCACCTAAAACCTAGGCTACTCGTTCTTGGCCACTCATTTTCAACTCTAACCATCGCGCCTATTGCAAGAATGATCAAACACACAACATTCATGAAAAGGCCATACATTCAAAGGAACCAAGAATTCACCATAAAAAGACATACATTGCATATCAAGGTTTCATGCTTTAGAAAAAAACATACACAAAAGCATAAAGATAAGGGCGCAAGGCCAACATACGTGGCATGAACAAACCACAAACAAACATCAACATACTAGAGGAGTCTAAACAAGCTCTTTAACACAAGCAACATACACAAACCCCCATTTCTTATCTATTACATCTTTTAACTTAAAAGTTCATACTTGAAGGTTAAGATAGCACACTTGGAGGCCTTTCTCCTTGCACAAGCAACCCACGAACTAAAGATCTGCATTGTCGAACAAAAGAGAGCGTAAGTGTAAAGCTTAGTGAGGGTAAGCTCATAAAACAAACTTCGACAATGCAGGGTCCAAGCACGAGCAACATACCCAAGGATGAATGCATGTTTCCTTACCTTCGGAACCACATGAATCAAATATATGAAATGCATAAACATAACATCAATTATCATGTCATGCTCAACATGTCCACAATACAATCATAAGGAAACACATTTAACAAATCGTATTGGAACCTAGCTATGACCCGAATACGCGGATAACAACCGTTGGAACTCACATCCAACAACTCAACCATTACATTACCTCTCGATGGGATTACACTCATCACCGATTCACGCAGAGGAGATTCCACTCATCTTCACGCCCCGTCGATGGGATTCCACTCATCACCGACTAAAATATAAATGAAGATTTTCGGGCGTACCCGTACTCCATCTTAGTGACTACCATCACCAAGACTACGCGCATTTCGACACTCGTGTGTACACTAACATCTTAATGATCGATCATTTGTACCTTGCATGCTAGTGCCAATACTAACTCACCACAAGGTCATCATAATACAATGTTCTTACCATTTCCCGTGCCTAGCACATAGCCACCATGATTTACCATCATGCACTCACATTTCATCAAACACATGCATATCACAATGCATAAATGAATCCTCATGCCTCATCACAACACATATGCACAAAATGCATAGCAACATCATTCACATTTAATGCATGAGGCATAACAAAACATTTAGAAGTTCAACCAAAGTCTTCTAAACTAAAGCTTGAGATTAGACTACCAATCTAATCCCAACTATAGGCGGGTTTACCAAGCCCAACCTAGGTCCACATGCTCGAACCAAACATTTTGAAAACCAATTTAAAATCGAAGAACCACTCACTGACTACTCTAAGCTCAACAAACTCTAACCGATCAAACTTCCAAGCTTCCCGAATTCAAACGTGAGGCTTCACCAACACAATTCCTTGTTTCTAAACAATCAAATACACTCTATTAATCACCAAAACAAACACAAACCACTGTTGTAAACTCAGAACACCAATCAAGCTCAAAATCAAGCCAAGAACGCTCTCAAAACCCACATTTTCGTGTAGCCACAAAACCCAGCAAGGAACTCCCATTTCCTACATCAAATTCAACATCCAACACTCCCAAAAAATCCTTTAAACATAACCTAACCATCAACCCTCAAGTTCTTATCCAAAACAGCCCCAAAAACCCATTTTAAAGCACTCTAAAACCCCACTTAAACCCAAATCCGAAAATCAGTTTAAAACCATTCAAAATTTTGATATGTTTGACCATTTGGGTTACTAAACACTTATCTAACTTCAAAGAATCAAAACCTCGATCAAAAGTCAATAAAGTTTGGATTTTTATTCTTTGAACTCAAAAACTCAAAACTCAAAACTCAAAACAATGGGTTTCATTTAAAACTAGGAACATGAGTACTAAGGGGAAGATGAGGACAACTCAAAAACGTAATTACCTTTCAAAAATCTTCAAGGATGAAGCAAGGAGGAAATGAAATAATAACTTGAGGGGAAGGGGAAAAGTTGTTGTTGGTTTTAAAAGTAGGTAGGGAAGAAGATGATGAAATTGGGTGTTTTATTTGTTTTGTTTTATTTTTAAAGCTAAAAATCATTTTTACCCTTAATGAAAATGGATAATCACAATAGTGTAAAATCCATGGCCATTTGGGTTTAATCTAAAACAAGTCCAACATATTTTTATTTGTTTTGAAAATACAAGGCCTAAAATTATATTTTAATAATTTAATTTCACCCGACCCCCAAACTCGGGTGTTACAACTCTCCCCCACTTAAGGAATTTCGTCCCCGAAATTACCTGACAGAAACAAGTACGAAAACTGCTCAAGCATGTCAGCTTTTCTCTCCCACGTGGCCTCTTCCACACCTCTATGTCGCCACAACACCTTGACCAACTCTATGGTCTTACCACACAACACCTTGCTATCAGAAGCAAGTATCTCAACCGGTTCTTCATTGTAAGACAAATCCGGATTCAGTTTCATCTCCTCAACGGGCATAACGTGAGATGGATCCGATCTATATCTCCTAAGCATCGACACATGGAAAACATCACGGATCTTCTCTAACTCTGAAGGCAATCTCAAATGATAAGCTACTGGCCCAATCCGCTCAACTATCTCATACGGACCGATAAACCTCGGAGTCAACTTGCCTTTCCGGCCAAATTGCATTACCTTCTTCCATAGAGACACTTTCAGAAACACCTTCTCACCCACTGAATACTCAATCTCTTTTCTCTTCAAATCTGCGTAAGATTTCTAACGATCGGAAGCTGCTTTTAGACGGTCACAAATCAACTTCACTTTATCGGTAGTCCCCTTAAGAAAATCCGGCATAGGTAACAACTTCTGACCCGTTTCGGCCCAACAGATTGGAGTCCTACATCGCCTACCATACAATGCCTCATAAGGAGCCATTTGGATACTAGCCTTGTAACTATTGTTGTAAGCAAACTCGACTAAGGGTAAATGTTTCTCCCACAAACCCTAGAAGTCAATCACACAACAATGAAGCATATCCTCTAATACATGTATCACTCGCTCTGACTGACCATCTGACTAGGGATGATACGAAGTACTGAAATGCAAACGACTACCTAGGGCACTATGCAAATAACCCTAGAACCTCGATGTGAATCTCGGATCTCTGTCTGATACAATAGACTTCAGAACTCCATGCAATCTCACAATCTCGCGAATGTACAAATCTGCCAACTTGTCTAGAGAATCTATGATGTTCACTGCTAAGAAATGGACACACTCAGTGAACCTATCAACTATCACCAGACAGAATTCTTCTTCGAAGGAGACAACGGCAACCCTGACATAAAGTCCATAGTGATTCTTTCCCACTTCCATTCTGGAATTTTCAAAGGCTGTAACAAACCTGAAGGAACCTGATGTTCTGCCTTTACCCTCTGACAAACCATGCAACGGCTCACATACTCGGCTACATCCTTCTTCAAACCAACCTAGAAATAATCACTCTTCAAATCTCGGTACATCTTAGTACTGCCTGAATGCATAGAAAAAGGACTCGAATGTGCTTCACTCAGAATCATACGTCTCAACTCAACATCTTCAGGTACTACAACTCTGTCTCTGAAACACAACACATTCTCATCACTGAAACTGTACTTTGTCGGTCTACCTTCTACAATGTCTTGAACATGTGAAGCTAAAGATACATCTTGCAATTGTTTCTCTCTGATCATCTGAATCAACGAAGGCTTCACTTGCAAATCTGTAATCAAACCACTGTCCGCTGATACACTCAACCTAGCAAACATAGCCCGCAACTCAAATGCAACTTTTCTGCTCAACGCATCGGCCGCTACAATTGTCTTACCCGGATGGTACTCAATAGTCAAATCATAGTCTTTCAACAGCTCAAGCCATCTTCTCTGCCTCAAGTTCAACTCTCTCTGAGTCATCAGATACTTCAAGCTTTTATGATTAGTGTAAACCGTGCACTTCTCACCATACAAGTAGTGACACCAAATCTTCAACGCAAACACAACTACTGCTAACTCAATGTCGTGCGTAGGGTAGTTCTTCTCGTGCACCTTCAACTGTCTCGAAGCATAAGCAACAACTCTCCTTTCTTACATCAAAACACAACCTAAACCTACGCAGGAAGCATCACTATAGATCACGGACTCTTTCCCTGAAACTGGCTGTACTAACACTAGAGCATTCGTCAAAGCCTCTTTCAACTTCTCAAAAGCACTCTGTCTCGCATCTGACCACTCAAACTTAACTCCTTTTTGCAACAATTTAGTCAACGGAGCAGCTACTCTACAGAAACCATCAACGAACCTCCAATAGTAACCAGCTAGTCCTAGGAAACTCCTAATCTCTGTCACTGACTTAGGTTGTTTCCACTCAACAATGGCTTCAATCTTCTTCGGATCAACTCGGATACCTTCAGCTGATACCACATGGCCAAGAAACACAACCTCTCTGATCTAGAACTCGCATTTACTCAACTTAGCATACAACTGATTACTCATCAATCTCTGCAAAACAAGTCCCAAATGCTCATCATGTTCTTCTTCTGATCTCGAGTACACAAGGATGTCTTCTATGAAAACAACTACAAATCGGTCTAGATAGTCTCGGAAAACTCTGTTCATCATGTCTATGAAAGCTGCTGGTGCATTCGTGAGCCCAAACGGCATCACAAGAAACTCATAATGACCGTATCTAGTCCTAAAAGTTGTCTTTGGGACATCACATTCTTTTACCTTCAACTGATAGTACACTGATCTCAAATCTATCTTCGAAAACACTGAGGCACCTCTCAACTGATCAAATAGGTCATATATACGAGGCAACAAATACTTGTTCTTTACTGTCAACTTGTTCAACTGCCTGTAGTCGATACACATCCTCATACTGCCATCCTTCTTCTTCACAAACAACACGGGAGCACCCCAAGGCGAACTACTAGGCCTAATAAAACCTCGGTCTAACAACTCCTGAAGCTAACTTTTCAACTCTTTCGGAGCCATACGGTACGAAGCAATAGAAACTGGAGTAGAACCTGAACCAGTCTCAATCACAAACTCTACATCTCTGTCAGGAGGCAAACCCGGTAACTCTTCTGGAAACACATCTGGATAATCACAAATTGTCCTGATATCTTTTAGTCTAACCTCACTCATATTCGGATTCATCACATACGCTAAATAAGCCCCACAACCGGAGTCCATCAACCTATGAGCCTCTAAAGCCGACACAACGTTCGACAAGAACTTAACGTTCTCGCCTACTACCACTACCTCGTAGTCATCAAAAAGCTTCAACGAAATTCTCTTTGTCTCAAAATCTACACTAGCTCTGTGCTCAACCAACCAATCCATACCCAAAATGATATCAAATCCGTAGAACGGAAGCTCCATCATATCAACAGGAAACGCATGACCCTGAATCTTCAGCGGACACCTCTTATACATCTGTCTAACTACAACTGTCTCACCGAAGGAACTAGTCACATGCATCCCTATGTCTAAAATCTCAACAAGTATGTCTAACTTCTTTGCATGCTCACTCAAAATGTAAGAATGCGTGGAACCCGAATCAACTAAGGAAAGCAAAGACATGGACTGTAACTCGAAATTACCTGCTATCACATCTGTGTCATTCCCTGCCTCTCTCTGTGCGTAGACTCTAGCTGGTCCACCGGCCTCTGGTTGAACTCCACTACATTAGCAAGATTCCTCGGTGCCTCTATCCTAGGCGCATCAGCCCTCGGCTGGAAGTAACCACGACCGCGCCCACGACCTCTCTAATAGTCGATCGCTCTCGCAGGAGCCTGTGTTTGAATCGGTGCATGTGCCACCTGATGTAGACACTCTCTCCTGAAGTGGTCTCTCGATCCACAGTTCCAGCAAGCATGATAGTTTCCCCAACACTCTCCTGAATGTTGTCTCCCACATCGGGCACACTCGGGCAAACGCCCTCTAGCTCTCTGGCCCTGATGGCCTCTACCGTGGTGGCCACTGCCACGCCTATGATCAAACTGCTGTCCACTGCCCCGATGCCTCTTGGCATCACCACGATCAAAGTTGTTGTGCCTCTTCCCTGAACTGGATCCTCCCGAACGTTTGGTCAACCCCAAGCTATGCTCGATGTCCTTGGCCCTAGCGACCAAGACATCACAATCAGAATAATCAGTAGCCAAGGTGTACCTCTTGACTTCCTCATGAAGTCCATACCTGAACCGATCACAACAGTCCCTCTTAGTAGGAACCAACTCCGGAGCATACCGACTCAGTCGGACAAAGTGGATCTCATAGTTTGTCACTAAGGTTCCTCCCTGAACAAGAGCAATGAACTCCCGCTTCTTCTCATCTAAATATCTCGGGCCCAAATACCTCTTTTTGAAAGCAGTCTCAAAGAAATTCCAACTGATCTCGGCCTCAGGCACGCTGGTAGTAATGGTGACCCACTAGGTGTAGGCATCACCCTGAAGCAACGAAACTACATAGCCCAACTTACAAGCCCCAACACATCCCATCCGAGCCGAAATACGGACTATCTTCTCTAGCCATAACTCTGATCTCTCAGGCGTAGATCCCCTGAACTTATCTGCTCCGAGGCTACGAAGCCTCTATAAGGGTAAGCTAGCATCATCTCATCTCGGCTGAGCAGCGGCCTGAGCTCCGGCAACTGCTGCCCGAAACGCTCTCGCTATAGCTTGAACTAGCGAAGCCATGTCTATCCCTGCAGTACCTTGGCCACCCTGGCCAACCAGAGGTCCCGTTACCTCAGCTCTAGCCTCGCCTTCCACATCAGGCTGAGGAGGTGGTGGTGGTGGAGGAGCTCCGACTCCAACAGCAGGCTCTTCCACAAGAGCCTCTACTCCAACCACCGGCTCATTAACAGAAGCCGCAACATGGGGTTCCTGACGAACCAACTTGGGTCTACCTCTAGGCCTCGACATAACCGCTCACAGATAACAACTACAATAACAACAACATACAAAATAGGGTTAGCAAGGGCAAGGGTCCAAGTGGCTCAAGTACGTTTCCCTCGCTTAAAAATCTCTTTTTTCGATGTAATAGAAGCAATGTGACTCTACTCAACATGCTTCAAACAACACACACATACGATCAAGTAAGTAGACATCAAAACATACTTGATAAGCAAGGAAACATACTTACATGGCAAGCAAACACCGTGCAATTGCAATACAAGAATTCAACTTACCTCACTCACCTGCCCGAGGTCTCGGAAACCCCGTGCTCTGATACCAACAAGTGTAACACCTCGTCCCGGCTTGGGCAACCGACCGGTCCGAGTGGGTCACACAGGGAAAACCGAAGCGAAACCCGTTAAGGCTCCACTTCAGTTAACGACCCTAGAAAACTTTCTTTTACATTATTATCTTGTCTAAAGGCTTTAATACAACCTATGTGAAACACCGACAATGGAAGCAACAAGCGAGGCGAACAACCAAACAACAATTTAAAAATAACCTATTTTAGCTTATACTACAGACCGTATCGATACACTTAAAGAGAGTATCGATACGCCTTGACTAGGTCAACTGACCAAATCAACTCGAGGAGACCGTATCGGTACATTGGTTGACCGTACCAATATGCCCTCAACGATCAACTTCTCGTGGTCAATGCTACGAAGACCGTTTCGATACACCTAAGCCCGTTCCGATACCCTCAATTTCTCGTCAAAATCTCAGATTTCCAATAGCAAAAAAGGTAACGGTACGCCTTTCCAAGTATCAAAACGCTTGGGCTAAAACAAGAAGGCTGTATCGATACGGGCCCAACCGTATCGATACCCCTGACTCGATCACACAGGTTTTAGCTGGTTAAGGCACAAAGGCTGCCTCAAAGACACCAACTAGGACCTCCAACATGCATGCATAAACTCTAGAGGCATACACACTATTGCAAGAATGATCAAACACACAACATTCATGAAAAGGCCATACATTCAAAGGAACCAAGCATTCACCATAAAAAGACATACATTGTATATCAAGGTTTCATGCTTTAGAAAAAAACATACACAAAAGCATAAAGATAAGGGCGCAAGGCCAACATACGTGGCATGAACAAACCACAACCAAACATCAACATACTAGAGGAGTCTAAACAAGCTCCTTAACACAAGCAACATACACAAATCTCCATTGCTTATCTATTACATCTTTTAACTTAAAAGTTCATACTTAAAGGTAAGATAGCACACTTGGAGACCTTTCTCCTTGCACAAGCAACCCACGAACTAAGGATCTACATTGTCAAACAAAAGAGAGCGTAAGCGTAAAGCTTAGCGAGGGTAAGCTCATAAAACAAACCTCGACAATGCAGGGTCCAAGCACGAGCAGCATACCCAAGGATGAATGCATGTTTCCTTACCTTCGGAACCACATGAATCAAATATATGAAATGCATGAACATAACATCAATTATCATGCCATGCTCAACATGTCCACAATGCAATCATAAGGAAACACATTTAACAAACCGTATTAACACCTAGCTATGTCCCGAATACTCGGATAACAACCGTTGGAACTCACATCCAACAACTCAACCATTACATTACCTCTCGGTGGGATTACACTCATCACCGATTCACGCGGAGGAGATTCCACTCATCCTCACACCCCGTCGATGGGATTCCACTCATCACCGACTAAAATATAAATGAAGATTTTCGGGCGTACCCATACACCATGTTGGTGATTACCATCACCAAGACCACGCGTGCATTTCGACACTCGTGTGCACACTAACATCCTAATGATCGATCATTTGTACCCAAGCATACTAGTGCCAATACTAACTCACCACAAGGTCATCATAATACAATGTTCTTACCATTTCTTGTGCCTACCACGTAGCCACCATGATTTACCATCATGCACTCACATTTCATCAAACACATGCATATCACAATGCATAAATGAATCATCATGACTCATCACAACACATATGCACAAAATGCATAGCAACATCATTCACATTTAATACATGAGGCATAACACAACATTTAGAAGTTCAACCAAAGTCTTCTAAATTAAAGCTTGAGATTAGACTACCAATCTAATCCCAACTCTAGGCGGGTTTACCAAGCCCGACTTAGGTCCACATGCTCGAACCAAACATTTTGAAAACCAATTTAAAATCGAAGAACCACTCACCGACTACTCCAAGCTCAACAAACTCTAACCGATCAAACTTCCAAGCTTCCTGAATTCGAACATGAGGCTTCACCAACACAATTCCTTGTTTCTAAACAATCAAATACACTCTATTAATCACCAAAACAAACGCAAACCACTGCTGTAAACTCAGAACACTAATCAAGCTCAAATTCAAGCCAAAAACACTCTCAAAACCCACATTTTCGTGCAGCCACAAAACCTAGCAAGGAACTCCCATTTCCTACATCAAATTCAACATCCAACACTCCCAAAAAATCCTTTAAACATATCCTAACCATCAGCCCTTAAGTTCTTATCCAAAATAGCCCCAAAAACCCATTTTAAAGCACTCTAAAACCCCATTTAAACCCAAATCCGAAAATCAGTTTAAAACCATTCAAAATTTAGATATGTTGGACCATTTGGGTTACTAAACACTTATCTAACTTCAAAGAATCAAAACCTCGATCAAAAGTCAATAAAGCTTGGATTTTTATTCTTTGAACTAAAAAACTTAAAACACAAAACAATGGGTTTCATTGAAACTAGGAACATGAGTAGTAACGGGAAGATGAGGACAACTGAAAAACGTAATTACCTTTCAAAAATCTTCAAGGATGAAGCAAGGGGAAATGGAATAGTAACTTGAGGGGAAGGGGAAAACTTATCGTTGGTTTTGAAAGTGGGTAGGGAAGAAGATGATGAAATTGGGTGTTTTATTTGTTTTGTTTTATTTTTAATGCCAAAAGTCACTTTTACCCTTAATGAAAATTGATAATCACAATAGTGTAAAATCCATGGCCATTTGGGTTTAATCTAAAACAAGTCCAACATATTTTTATTTGTTTTGAAAATACAAGGCCCAAAATTATATTTTAATAATTTAATTTCACCCGGCCCTCAAACCTGGGTGTTACAAGAGTAATATCAGAGGTAAGATTTTTCTTCTTCACATATCAAGGTTCAAAATAAGATCCATGTCTCCATATATGAGTGTTATGGGGTGGCTAGGGTTTCGTTGGGGTTATATTTTAAGAGAGGTTTTGAAGGAAATTGATAAATGATTTTGTCTTTCATCCTTCCATTAATCCTTATGTATTTCTATGATGATTGTTAAATAGTGAATGAAGAAGGAGAGTCTTCCAAAAGCATAGGCAAGGAGCAAGCTTAAAGAAGGGATAAAAGAGCCACTTTTGGGGTGTTTTGTGCAAGGTAAAACACTTCCATTACTAGTATGATGCATATGAGTCATAAAACATAAGTCTTGTAGGTTAAATGTGTACTAAAGCATGTCATGTTGAATTTTGTGAATTAATATTTTTGAGATGAGATTAATGTTAAAAATGCTTGCTAATGATGTTAAATGACACGTGAACAATGTTGGTGGCTTTAGGTATAGTCTTAGGGACACTATGAGAAGGTTAAAGTTAGATTGATGAGCATTTTCAAGCTTAAAATGACATTTCCTGCATTTTGGTAGCGGTATTGTTAATGCAGTACAAATACCATTTGAACGAATGCAGAAATTTAGGTAAAAGTCTCATGTAGTGTATGTATTGTTCTTGACGATATCTGTACTATTCTTGACGGTATCTGTACTACTCTTACATATTACATATGAAATTGAGATTGACAATATACTAACACACTTTTATTTTTCAAGCTCTTTTCCTTTTTAATAATATATATATATATATATGTATATAATCTTTAAATTTATTATTTTAGTTAATAAAATTTATCGAGAACTGAGAGTGAATTGTTGCAAACATATTTATTTGTTTTTTTGCAGGTTGACTTATCTGATTTCTTTAACAATTTCTCTTTATTAGACTTGAGGAAGTTCGTGGTTAATTTATTTCTCGGTTCAACCTTTTTTTTATGAAGTTGTCGCTCTATCTTGGAACTTTTTAACTTTCGAGCTTCTTCCTCCGACTTTGATCCACCACCGGCATCAGATACTTGATGAATTTGTTTCTTTTGTTTTTCATGATTTGCATATATGTATTTGGTTGTCATTATGAATTTATGGATGACACTTTAGAGGTTCTTTTTTTTGCATTGATGTTTTTAATTTTGTAGTTTCATTTTGATTGATTTGGATCTATTTGGATATTGTACATTATGCATATATTTTAGATTATGACATTGATCTTATGTAACTATAAATATTATAGATTACACTTTACTTTTACTTATATCGTGCTTATCATCTTATTTTGTCTATTGTCTTTCAACAATATTAATCGTACAAATTTTCTTGGTGCTTAGAACAATTATTTCTGAGGGTTTAGAACAATTTTTCCTTTAAAGACTTCCACAAAACTTTAGTCAATGAAAATAAGTTTTAAACAATTTTCTAAGTGATTTTTAATTAAAACCTACACATTGTTTGTATGATATGGAAATTGTTCTTGTGTTGCCGACTATATACTATAAAGATGTATGTCTAAATTGTGGATTAGTACTGGTATGCATACGAGAGTGCTAATACACATGGTATGAATTTATATAGGCAGTGAACTAAAATGATCCATATGTTACACAATATTATCGTTACAATTACATAATTACTACAAGAACAATATCGATTTCGAAATCAAACATTTAACAAATTAGTATTGTTTAAGGATGAATAGTGTCGATTTGAATATTGATTTTTCAATTTGGCGATCTCGGGTAAGAATTTATGTAGATTCCATAAGAAATTGTGTAGATACCCAAATTGTTATGAGTTTCGTAAAATATAGAGTTATCCTTAAACACTTTGTGTAGTAAAACAACTTCCTACCATAAGGTTGGTTGGTTTTAGATTAGGAGATAAGGGGTAATAATTTGTGCAATTACATGTTTTCTTATAAATTCTGTAAACATTTATGTATGTAATGTAAAACATTGTGTAGGTACCCTATATGTTATGATTTTGGTAACATATAGAGTTATCATTTAAGACTTTGTGTAGTAACACAATTTCCTACCATAAGATTGGCTGGTTTTAGATTAGGACATAAGGGATAATAATTTGTGTATTTACGTGTTTTCTTATAAATTTCGTAAACATTTTTGTAGTTTTGGTAAAACATTTGTACTCTATTTGCTATGAGTTTGGTAACATATCGAGTTATTCTTTAAGGCTTTGTGTAGTAACACAATTTCTTACCATAAGTTTGGATGATTTTAGATTAGGAGATAAGGGGTAATAAGTTGTGTAGTTACGTGTTTTACTATTAATTTTGTAAACATTTCTATAGGTTTGGTAATACATTGTGTAGGTACCCTATATGTTATGTGTTTGGTAACATATAGAGTTATTCTTTAAGAGTTTGTGTAGTAACACAATTTCCTACTATAAGTTTGGTTGGTTTCAGATTAGGAGATAAGGGGTAATAATTTGTGTAGTTACATGTTTTATTATAAATTTCGTAAACATTTATGTAGGTTTGGTAAAACATTGTGTAGGTACTCTATATGTTATGTGTTTGGTAACATATAGAGTTATCCTTTAAGACTTTGTGTAGTAACACAATTTCCTACCATAAGTTTAGTTGGTTTTAGATTAGAAGATAAGAAGTAATAATTTGTGTAGTTACGTGTTTTCCTATAAATTTCGTAAACATTTCTATAGGTATGGTAATACATTGTGTAGGTACCCTATTTGTTATATGCTCAGTAACATATAAAGTTATCCTTTAAGACTTTGTGTAGTAACACAATTTCCTACCATAAGTTTGGTTGGTTTTAAATTAGGAGATATTGTGTAATAATTTGTGTAGTTACATTTTTCTTATAACTTATGTAAAACTTTATGTACGTTTTGTGAAATATTGTATAGGTATCGTATTTGTTATGCGTTTCGTAACATATAGAGTAATCTTTTAAGATTTTATGTAGTTACAAAATTTTCTACCATAAGTTTGGTTAGTTTTAGATTAGGATATATGAGGTAATCATTTCTGTAGTTACGTTTTTTCTCATAACTTATGTAAATTTTTATGCATATCTTGTGAAATATTGTGTAGGTATCATATTTGTTAAGCGTTTGGTATTTATAGAGTAATCCTTTAAGATTTTAGGTAGTTACACAATTTCCTACCATAAGTTTGGTTGGTTTTAGATTAGGAGATATGAGGTAATCATTTTTGTAGTTTCGTTTTTTCTTATAACTTATGTAAAACTTTATGTAGGTGTTGTAAAACATTGTGTAGGTATCGTATTTGTTATACATTTCGTAACATACAGAGTGATCCTTTAAGATTTTGTGTAGTTACACAATTTTCTACTATACGTTAGGTTGGTTTTAGATTAGGAGATATGAGGTAATAATTTATGTAGTTATGTTTTTTCTTATAACTTGTGTAAAGCTTTATGTAGGTGTTGTAAAACATTGTGTAGGTATCGTATTTGTTATGCGTTTCGTAACATATAGAGTGGTCCTTTAAGATTTTGTGTAGTTACATAATTTTCTACCATAAGTTAGGTTGGTTATAGATTAGGAGATATGGGGTAATAATTTATGTACTTGCGTTTTTTCTTATAACTTGTGTAAAGATTTATGAAGGTGTTGTAAAACATTGTCAAGGTATCATATTTGTTATGCGTTTCGTAACATATAAAGTAATTCTTTATGATTTTGTGTAGTTACACAATTTTCTACCATAAGATTTTTTTTGGTTTTAGATTAGGAGATGTGAGGTAATATTTTGTGTAGTTACTCATTTTCTTATAATTTTCGTAAACTTTTCGGTAGGTAATGTAATACATTCTGTACGTACTTTATTTCTGATGTGTTTTGTAAGTATTAATGTTATCGGGTAGCAGTCTAGGCAGGAACAGAGCCAGGATTTGGGGTTGGGGGGGGGCAAACTATAAATGTTTGAAAGTGGGGTGGGCAAACTATAAATGTTTGAAAGTGGGGGATTTATAAATAAACCAATTTTTAAAGAAATTGAAATATGGGGACAAAGGTGGAAATTTTTTTTCTTCGGGGTGGGGTGGGGCAATCATGTAAATTCGTCCCTGAGTCTAGGTAATCACACAATTTCTTACCATGATAAGCTTTTGTGTAACTACCGTTTTTCTTACACTTACTATAATAAATTATGTAATCACATCAAAATAATTTATGTTGTAACTAGCTACCGGTATAACATGTTTGCCATCTTTTAGCTTAATTTTAGGCCGCCTTATGGCACAAGCTCTCCGTTATGGGTTTTTAACTTGTTTTCTGTCCTAAAATCACAAATCGAACCTGCACCTGACTCGGACCCGTAGCTATTTGGTACATTTTGAACTAATTGTACTTCTAGAGTTCTAGTCCTTTCATTTTGTATTTGTTGTAATTTAGGTTTTCTTGTATGAATTAATATTATTTTGCCCTATTTAATTTTTCCTAATTATAATTAACTTCATTTCACATCTTTATTATTTTAGTCCCTTAAAATTTTATTTTCTTGCAATTTGACCCCACAACTTATTTTTTATGCACATATTCTTTTATAATAGTATTATATAACCTACACTTTTTTGTGTTAATATTGGTTATATTATTCTCTATTACTCTCTCTCTCTATATATATATTAAAATACCTTTTTTCACTTGTAATTTTAAAGATATATTATTGTTTTCACTTTATCATTGTTTTACCTCTTTGTAGTCACCTAATTTTATCCGACCCTATTTACTAATATTTATTAAATAAATCCCTTTTAAATAAACCAAGTCCATTTAATTATTTAAATGTCAAATTACAATCATGATACCCAAACGCCCCTTCAAGCTCGGTTACATTAAAGTACCCCAAAACTACTGTTGCTTAATTACAACATAAACGACGGGAAGTTATAAAAAACCAACTTTAAATACAGGCTAAAAAAAAGACATGTATCGAATTTGTTACAAAAATCGTAAGAAAATTTGTACAATGTACCGAAATTCTTACAAAATCGTAAGAAATTCGGTATGTACATAATTTCTTACTACTTTTATAAGAATTTCGGCACATTTACAAAATTCTTACAAAAAATCGTGAAACTTACGGTATGTACCTAATTTTTTACAATTTTTGTAAGAAATTCACTATGTACAAAAAATTCGTAAGAAATTATGTACATACCGAATTTCTTACTATTTTTGTAACAAATTCGGTACATGTACAAAATTTCTTACGATTTTTTTTGTAACAAATTCGGTACATACATTTTTTAACTTGTATTTAAGGTGTTGTTTCCTAAAACTACCCATAAATAACCCTTTTACCAATACAATTAAGAAATCAGCTGGCAACTACATGCCACGACCAGCTACCCCTCACAACCCCAGAGCCGTCCCTGGGCATAGGCAATAGGGGCGCTCGCCCAGGGCCCCTACCCTGCCCAGGGCCCATTTTTCTGAATATTTATAATTAAGGTTTAATATTTTTTATTTAAAATTTATTTTTTTAATAATTGTTATTAGAGTTTTATTTTTAAATTTTATTTTTTCGATATTTTTATTAGGGATATATTTTTTTTTCAATACTTGTTATTATAGGCTCATTTTTTTGAATACTTGTAATTAGTGGCCCATTTTTTTATTATTTATTGTTATTTCAATACTTGTTATTAGGGTACAAATTTTTTAATACTTGTTATTATGAGGCTAATTTTTCAATACGTGTTACTAGGGGCCTATCTTTTCTAATATTTGTTATTAGGGCCCTAGTCTTAAATTTTTTTTTCGATACTTGTTATTACGAGTCCAATTTTTTTCAATACTTGTTATTTATGGTCTATTTCCCTAATATTTTTTATTACATGCATACTCTTAAATTTTAATTTTTCAATACTTGTTATTAGGTTTCTATTTTTCCCTATATTTGTTATTACAAGAATACTCTTAAAATTCTTTTTTTTTTTTCAAAATTTGTCAATAGGGACCCATTTTTTTATATATCACTTGTTACTAAGGGTCTAATTTTAATTTTTTTTAATACTCGAAAAAATTTCAAATAAAGTATGAACTGTAAATTAAAAATTCTAATAACTCAAAATTTTAGTATTTAGTAGATAAATTTTTAAGTTTGAATCGTAAGGACTGGTAAACTCCCATAACTTGAATTTTTTTACTCGATCGAACGCTCACCCTTAATTAAAGACCTATTTTTTAAGTTCATCCATAAACTACCAAAATCTTAAAAACGGGTCTGCACAACCCCATAAGGGGGTTTCGGTTCTCTTTTCTTGTGACCATCGTTCGGGATTCGACTGAGGATGGTCGAGAGAGAGAGCAGTTGCGCCGATGAACAACCTAGGGTTGGGGTTTTAAAATGAGGAAGAACTGGTTCTTTTTGTATTTTATTGTTTTCAAATGAAATAAACTTTTTTCTTCCGTACGTTTTTGGGTTTATTACATATTCAATTTATTTTTGTTTGTTGCTTTTATTAGGAAAATTTTATAATGCTTGTCGAGCAACGACGAGTACCACTATTGATGAGTACCGATGAACACTGATATAATTTTTTTTTTTTTAAATTAAAAGTGTAATTTAATTAAATTATTTTTTTAGTTTTAAATTTATTTTAAATATTATTAATCAAAAGATGACTGAAATCTGGGATAAAAAATGTCTTTCAAGCTAGTGTCGCAGCAAACCATCAAAAGATGACTGAAATCTGGGATAAAGCAGCATCGGCAAATTCACATCCCACCATCGCAATGAACAGTTCCACAAAGAATGAATAACTGGACAAGAAAAAAGAACGTCACCAATACCGCACCAAACGCATCTCCCCTGATCTTCACCCCTATTTTTTGCAAGAATGAAATCTTTGGCAAGCGCTCCAACCAAACAAACCACATGAACGACTGTACCGTCAGAGGTACAAGGATTTTCCAAACAAAATTCACCCCAATATCCCCATCACCGACCCTATCCACCATAAGAAGTTGAGTTAACCCCTTTACCCAAAAACATCAATGTATATCTAGTTTCCAAATCAACACATCTGCAAGCACCACTGATATCACCAACCACCATAAATCTTGTAACATTCCTTCCTAAAAAACGTGCACCTCTCTCCTAAAGAAAGAATGCCAATTTGAATGCGCAAGAGGACCATCGGACACCAATGCCAACTTGTTCGTCCTTTAACGGCTCCTCGATACACCACATATCCTACCAAAATAAGAATTTATCACCAGCCCCCACACACCAAATAAAACTCGATAAACCCATATAAGCCCTTACCTCCTTGCTACAAGCCGACGTTACAATTTGTTTCCAAACAACAAACATGGAACCCAATCTAGACATGTTGAAATGCCACCATGGCACCGCCTCACCATACTTCACAATAAACAAAGATCTCTATAAGGACGATGTATCATGAGCGAAACGCCAAGCTCACTTAGACATCAAAGCCATATTCCTAACACGTAAGTCGACCACATCTAGACCACCTAAATGTCGAGGTCGGCACACGTACTCCCATCTAACTCGACTCATCTTTTGTTGCAGCCCAACACCACCCCATAAGAAGGCTCGCCTAATCTTATCAATTTTAGCAATCACACCTTTAGGCACCATAAACAAACCCATATAGTAAACATGTAATGACTAGAGAACGGAATTGACTAGCTTGACACGAGCAGCGAAAGACAATGAGGCTCGTTTCCACCTAGATAGTTTAACACGAAACTTACTGATCACTGGCTCCCATATCTCCTTTTGCCTCGGGTTTATGCCCACGGTCATTCCTTAATACTTGAAAGGCATAACGCATATCTCACACTCAAGAATTGTTGCGGCCTCCTCGAATACATCATCTGTTACCCCAAGGCCCAAACACATATAAGTTAATTTCTGGAAATTTATCTTCAACCCCGAACATGCCTAAAAACCATCCAACAACCACTTGACACTTGTAAAAAACTCAATCGATGGTTCAAGAAATAAGACAGTGTCATCAGTAAATTGTATATGCGAGATAAAATGCCATCCGCGACTTCCACTCCTTGCACTAAGCCAACCTTCTTAGCATTGAAAAAAATTTGATGAAGTGCCTTGGAAACAATAAAGAAAGCAATAGGGATAACGAGTTACCTTTTCTAATCCCTCGACCCCTACTAAACTCTTTCGTAGCACTACTATTTAACAAGACTGACAAACGCGCTGTAGTTATGCGTTCCCATGTCCAGCGACGCCACCCAACATCAAATCCCATCCGAGACATTACGTGATCCAAAAATTTCTAACAAACGTAGTCATACGCCTTAGCAAAGTCTAATTTGAAGACAAAACCGCCAACCCTCCACTTGCAAAGCGAGTGAATAACTTCATTAGCTAAAAGAATCTCATTAACTATCTGGCGACCCCGAAAAAATGTCGCTTGAGTTTCACTAATAACCTGATTCAACACACTTTGAAGCTATTGAGCCAATGTCTTAGCTAAGATCTTGTAGACATCATTAACAATGCTAATTGGCCTAAAATCACTCAACACCATCAGTGAATCAGATTTTGGTAACAATACCAAGAAAGTAGATTTTTCCCCTGGCGGTAATTTAGAGGTCTAAAAGAAACAATGCATAAAACTCATGACATCAACTTTGACAAACTCCCAACTACACCGGTTCCCTATCTCTTCCCGCATAAAGATAAATCGACCAAGCCAACTGCATCAAATTCATTTGAGCATGTTGGCGTAGAACTACAACCAACCCTCTCGGAAGCATTCCTAACAGCATTGAAATCACCCTCATACAAAACAAACCTTGCGCGCCACCTAGAGAAGCTAAAATTTCATCCCATAGGCTCACTTAGCTACGTACATCCCCTGGAGCATACACCGAAATAACACAATTCTTGCACCAAAAAAGCCCTTAATCAAAATAAAGTGCCTGCTCACCATCGATGATTCCAATCGAAAGCAATTTAACACCCAAAACAACCAATTCCACCTGAAGCACCTAAAGAAAGGCGAAAACACATACCCAAAATCACATGTCGACCATAATCGAGCCACTATCCCATCAGTCACCACCTCCAATTTTCTTTTCTGCAATAAAGCCATATCACAACGCTACTTCCGCAACACATCGCGAACCCCTCTCTTCTTCGCCGCACTTCCCATCCCTCGAACATTCCAAGAGAGGATCCTCCACCTTTAATTCTTCTTACGCCGATCAAAAATCAATTGAGACAAATCTTTGATAACATCTTCTTCTTGGCCTTGTGTATTTATTACCACTAAATCGCAAATATTTAACGTACTCGCCTCCTCCTCCTGACGCTACACCAACTTAATGTTGGACCCCTTTCCGTGGCCTGATCCCGTTTTTTTCTTCAAACTCTCATACGTGATCACACAATCAATAAAACCAGACTCCAAATCTTGTTTTGGGTAGATGCCTTCCAAGTCCAACTCTACTCCTTGATCATTATGCAATCTTGAAACCATCTTCCCCGTTAAGGGACCAAAGCCTTTTCCAAATCCCTCGAACCAATCAACTCATCCATATGTAGAGATCGTGATGCACACTGGAACATGCTCTAAAAAGATTGATCCCCTTAAATCCCCTCGAACCAATTTGAACTTAAATCATTTTCAAGCACCCTAAACATTCTCTAAAAAGATTAATTCACATGTTAGGAATATGATCAAGCATTTATATGTCAAATATCAACAACTGATATGATATAACAATTAATCTAGAGACATTTTCCTAAAATTGCATGACATGCTTTACCAAAAGTCTAAACATGCAAATATCAAGGAAACCACAACAAGTCAATATCCCAAAACAAAAGGAAACATAACCTCAAGTCCAAACCAAGCCAAAAATATACCCAAGAATTATAGCTCACATTGTCTTATTACAATATACAAAAATCGAGTGCATACTCGAAAGTTTGAATGTCTTTAGATCACTCTTTATCGGAGTCAACAACTCAAAAATGCAATTAATCCTCTATATTTATGAAATAAAAAGAACATAAGTTATCAAAGCTTAGTGAGCGTATTCGTACAAAAGATATCGTCAATGCATTTAGCCAAAAACAAATCGACATTATATCTTTAAAAACATATCAAAAATCAAATTTTAATGTTTGTAAAAGGCTCACATCAAAATATATTTTCTCGCATCAAGTCTCATCGTAAATGTGACATATTGGCAATAATTCATGTGACTTAACAGTTCATGTTAAACCATCATATACACGAATTAAACTTATCAAATTGGGGTTTATAACTCATTCTCGCATACATTTCTTGGTTCTTAGATAACCACCCTTTTCAGATCAAAATCAACAAATGATTGTAGACAACCCGTTCTTATGAAACAACATGCATAGACACCCTTCTTTATGGAAAAACAATTACAATCGATCAACTAGACACCCGTCCTTAAATTCAATTCTCACATAATTATAGAATACTCATCCTATGGTATGCCAACTATATCCGATTCTTGTTCACGATATCACGATATTGCAAAGCTATTATTAAACCCCAACAATGATTTCAAACCTTGCGAAATAGCATGCAATACATAGATTCTCACTCACTCGCTCGCTTTCTCCTTGATGTCAAAAGCTTTGCTGAAATGCCGCTATCGCTCAAACGTTCTCCAATCTTCCACAACCGTTTCCGATGTCTCTATAACTAGGGGTAGGCAAAACTCGAATCGACCTAAAAAACCTGAATTATTTGACTTGACTCGACGTGAAAAAAACAACTCCTTTTTACTCAACTTGTAATTTCATAAACTCGTCTTGACTCGAAAAAAATTTCAAATAAAATTTGAGTTATAAAATGGAAATTCAAATAACTTGAAATTTTTAGTAATTAGTTGATCAATTTTCAAGTTTGAGTCGATTCTGTCAATTCTGCCCGATATATTATGTATATCACATGCGAAAATATGCATAATATATATATATATATATATATATATATATATATATAATATCCTAATCACAAGCGTCTTAATTTTAGGGGGTTAGAGATTAAGTTTAGGGGTTTAGAATTTAGGAATAATGGTTAGAATTTAGGGTCTAAAGATTAGGGTTTAAGGTAATGTGTTAGGTGTTTAGGGTTTAACATATAAATTTTAAATTATAACCCTAAACTCTAGATTCATGTCACAATCCCCAAATTCTAAGCATATAAACATAAACTCTTAAACTAAATCTCTAACCCAAAATTAGGGCACATGTGGAAACAAAAAGTTTCCACCGCCAGTGCATGATATAGTTACTCTTAAATATATATTATAACATTATAAATAAGGATTAATATCCTATACACTGGCGGTGGAAACTAAAAGTTTCCACAAGTGCCTTAGTTTTAGGGTATAGGGAGCTAGTTTAGGGTATAAGGTTTAGGGGTTTAGGTGTAGGGGTTTAAAATTTAGGGATAGTTGTTTCAATTTAAAGTTTAGGGTTTATAGATTAGAGTTTAGTTTTTAGGGTAATATGGTGAGGGTTTAAGTTTTAACCTATAAACCCTAAATTATAACCCTAACCTTAAATTGAAACAACTATCCCTAAATTCTAACTCCCTACACCTAAACCCCTAAACCATATACAATAAACTAACTCTCTATACCCTAAAACTAAGGCGCTTGTGGAAACTTTCAGTTTCTACCGCCTGTATATAGAATATTTATCCTATAAATACTTACAATTAAATTTGTACAGAAACTCAAAAACTCGACTTGATTTGACTCCACTCGAATTTCATAAAATCAAGTCGATTAGAAAAACAATTTTAAATAAAGTTCGAATCGTAAAATCAAATTTGTAAAATCGGATTTCTAAAATCGAATAACTCAAAAAATTTTGACTCGACTCGATCGAATATCCAATCCTATTTATAACCCATGAACAACATATTCCACATAAAAAATTCCAGCATTCATCCCAAAAGCTGATCACTAACGCATACACCATTGAAATACTGAAAATTCATCTGAAACAATGTATTTACTTATCTGAACTTTAAATCAACATCACATTCTCAAAATATAATCCATCTCAATCCTAAATATCATCTAATAACCTTTCAAAACAGTAGCTAAACTTAGAAAATCAAAATCTTCACAAAATCTTTCATAATTTTTCAAGAATACCAAATTTAATTTAACTAAAAAAATAATTCCGTGATTAATCTTACAAAATTAAGTTTAGATTATCTTTAACCCATAAAAGACATCACAATCCAATACAAATCAATTAGGTTTACACTTTAAATCAAGATATCACCAAAATATCCAAAAATTCAATTTATTTAATAATTCTTGTTTTCCTTTAAACGACAATTAAAACATGAATTTAGGAATGCTAAGCATAGGAAATATCATTGAGAAACATCACCACGCCTTAATTTGATGGAAAACCAAATTTGAAGAAGACTTACCCTTTAATTGCATGAAATCCCAAGAAAACGATGAGGAAAAAATGCAATGATTTGCTAGAGTTTAGAAAGTTTTAGAAAAGAAAACATTTAGAAAAGTTTAGTAGTAATCCATGAGATTTTATTAAAAGTGTCTGGGAACTAAGAAAATGGATTGAGAGAAAATGCAGAACTCAGCCTTCTCATTTTGATGAAAAACAACCGTCAATGACTTTTTTTTTTGTTGAAAATAGAGGAAAAAGTGATTAAGACCCACGTGACTAAATTGGTTCTTGATGTTTGCGAAATAAGTATGCAATTAAGAGCATGTATAATCACCGATCAAGTAATAAAGTGATAGAGTAGAGTGTTGAACCTACAGGGATTGGATCAATAACTTCAAAGCAATTGTACTTAAAAGTTAGTAAGTAAATAATAGTTTGAAGATGGTTTATCGAACTAATTGCAATAAAAGTAAAGAAAGCAATGATCAAACACTAACATATGCTGTAGCAGATATTTAGATGATTATGGAAGTTGGGTTTATTGCCTAGGAATTATGCTAATTACTCTTCAAATGCTATAGCAGTTGGCGATACATGTATGCGTTAACCAATTATATCTTTACCTATCCGACAAGATTTTCTAATTAACTTCTTGACTCTCTCGATACCTAGAAGTTGATAGCAAGGAAGCTATGGCAATACATGTCTGTGTAAATCCTAAAAAAATTATTATCTATTCAAGTTCCCCTTATTAATCATTAAAATCTTAAATTTATGTCTAAGCCGGATTAGAACCTAAGTTAACAACTTAAGTCCCACTGTTCACGTTTGTATAACCTAACTCTCTCGATATTAAGCCACAAATCAATAGTTAAAATGCCTCTCTAGATAGCTCTTACAATAACTACGCATGGAGAACAATGAACATAATAGATAATAGGGCAATCCTTGGGATCACTTTGCTTGTATGTCAGGTAGGCATTTGATTGGTTGAGTTACCTTGATTGATAGGATCCGAATACCCAGTGAGAGAGTGTTGCAACACCATGGTTAGAGATTCTGAATGTACATTCCCGACGCTATGTTGAATCAGGTCTCATTCAAAGATACTTGAAGGGGGATTCCGAGTATAAAGTGTGTTTCCGACATTGTGTAGCCTGGGTCTCACTCAGGTATTGCAGAGTATAGAGCGTACGTTCTCGATGCTATGTGGCCCCAAGTCTCGCTTAGAGTGTACATTCTCGATGTTGCATGGCTCTGGGTCTCAGTCCAGGTTTGTAGTTTTAGCTTGTGTACATTTGCCTTGATGATCCGATGAGATCTCGGGTATAGTTGGGCCTTGTGTTCCATGTATGATAGCTTATGGATGTATTAACCTTAAGGGGCTGAGTGACCTCGAGTATTGTGAAGCAACATAGATCATGTAAGATTTTTTGTAGGTTTAATGATACCTTGAGATAGGTGATCTAAAAACTCTAGCTTGTGTAGGGTAGGTGATGACTCATAGATAGTGCAGCCTTATATACGTCCTCGAAACTATATTTATCTCGCATGCTTATTTTATGATAATTACGAATTGTGGTAAAGTAGAAACGTACCACTGAGCTTTGTAAGCTTAGCGTTCGGAATCGTTGTTTTCGTTCGCATGTTAGTAGGTTGATCGTGATCGAGGAGCACATCGTGAAGGGATTTCTTAGCACCGCATTGCTTTAGAGTACAATGTTTGATGTTTAGTTTGGGCTATTGCATTCATAGAACCTTACCTTAGTTGAATCTGTAAACACTATTTGGAATATTATTTTGATATACAATACTTTTAATTTAGAGATCCTGTTTTGTAAATTGTTTTAGATTGTTTATTTAATTAAATGCATCATGGAAGATTTGATGTTTTAAAAGAAGGCTTAACTTAGGGTTTTAAATTAGAAATTTAATTGGTCTAATTTTGGGTGACCCGAATGTAACATTTTGAATCAGGATCGGGGTTATAAAAAATGGCATAAAAATGGGGAGAGAGAATATTGGATGGGGAATTAGGTACAATTATTGAACAATTATTGGAAAGAGAAAAGACATTAAAAATTAGGGTAAACTATACTAATGACCACCGAATTATGAGGTTGGTGTCGATTTAACCACTATATTTTCAATTGTATTAAATATACCACATAACTATTTAATTAGTTCCAATGTAGCCACCTGCAGTTAAATTATAACGGGAAGATGATGTGGCAGTTAAAAATAAATTGGTATAATTACACATTTAATCCCTATTACTTACGCATTCTATCAATTTAATCCTAATTTTTATTTAATAAAACAATTAATTATTTAATTAAGTGATGCCACGTGTTACCACCACATTGGAGGACTTTAATTATTTATATTTGAGTTAATAATTTTATTTTACCTTCTAATGAGGTGGTGACACGTGTCACTATCCATTAAAGGAAGAAAATAAATTTTACTCTACAATGACAATAGCAAGGTTCAAACCAGTATCCTATTGATGAGAGGTGCAACTATTTATCATCAAGCCAAACAAATATTTGTGATTTGTTATACAACATTTATTATTTATCCTTAGTTGTTTTATTTTTGGCTTTTGATTTAGCATTTTGGAAATTGGCAAACTCAATACTTTTATCAACTCTGACATGCAAATTGATCTGAAAAGTTTTCTGTTCTATAGCTAAATGTGCATTTCTGGAATTGGCAGAGATGTCGAGAGAAGGAAGCAAATATCAAGCCTGATCTTGATATCGATATCTATATGAAGGTTAGAAGACTGATGCTATTTTTTTACAGTTTCGGTTCTCGTTGCATTTCGAGAATGTGTTCCGCAACTGCGATTTAAATATTGAATTTCAATTTACTTTTTGATGTGGTTCATTTTACTTGAGAGAAGTACTGTTAAATTTGCAGATATTGGGGCTTGAAGTTTGTGCAGATACCATGGTGGAAGATGAAATGAGACGAGGTATCTCTGGTGGACAAAAAAACGAGTCACAACAGGTAAATAATAAACGTTGTACAACAAATTACAAATGTGTGTTTAGCTTGATGGTAAACAGGCGCACCTCTCACCAAGAGGAACTTGGTTTGATCCTTGTTACTCTCATTGTAGATTAATTGTTTTATTAAATAAAAATTAATACTAAATTGATAAAATACCTAAATAATAAGGATTAAATGTGTAATTATATCAATTTATTTTTAACTGCAACATCACGACATTAGAACCAACCACATAATTAATTCGGTGGTCATTACTATAGTTTACCCTAAAAATTAAAGTGAGAGAGAAAATATACCCTTGGGAGTTTGAACGACGCAAGTGAAGAAGAGCCTCCAGAGTTTCGAACGAAAGTTAAAAAAGCCAAGGTGTGACAGTACAAATCTGGTTACCGTAATCTGAGGAAAGAAAGGATAAGAATGAAGAAGAAAGAGAAGAGAGAAAATAGAAGAGAGGAAAGAGACAAGGTTCCAGCTCATTCATTCGATAAAATCGGTTACAGCACAATGATACCCATTTAAACTCTACCCCATCTCTACGGCATCGTTTTATGTATTAACAGGCCCTCCTAAACGCTGCGTTTCATTAACAGCTGCCAAACCTAACAAACAATCAAAAAAGACACTCCCAACGGCTACTTTCTTAATTGGGCTCGTGACAATACTCTCCCCTTCAGCAAATCCTTGTCCTCAAGGATTAAAAGTTGGAAACTGCTGCTTCAACTCATGTAGAATTTCCCAGGTTGCATCTTCTGGAAATGAGTTACTCCATTCCACAAGCACTTCTGTCACCGCCCGATTACCCTTCCTCCCAATTCGTCGATCTATGACTCGCATGGGTTCCTTGCTAATACTTCCATCGGCATCTATGATAGGCCATTCATCTTGTATTTTATCAGATCCCACTCTCTTTTTCAATTGGGATACATGGAACACTGGGTGCACCCTCGAGTTCTCAGGAAGCTCCAATTTATAAGCCACAGCTCCTATCCTTTCGACAATACGAAAAGGACCAAACCACCTGGAAGCAAGCTTTTGCCCACTCCTTGCACTCACTGTTTGTTGCCTGTATGGTTGGAGTTTAAAAAAGACCCAATCTCCTACCAGATATTCACATTCCTTCCTCTTCTTATCTGCCTGATTTTTCATCCTATCTTGAGCTCTTTGCAGATGAAACCTCAGCATCTTAATAGCAGCTTCACGGGCTTGCAAGCTTCTATCCACAGCCGCAACCATTGATTCACCAACAATGTAAGGCAAATGGATTGGTGGTGGTTGTCCATAGAGTTCTTGATATGGAGTAGTTCGAATTGCAGAGTGAAAAGTGGTGTTGTACCACCATTCTGCCAAGTGCAGCCACTCAAACCAATCCTTAGGTCTTTCACCTGTCATGCATCTGAGATATGTTTCTAGGTACTGGTTGGCTCTCTCCGTTTGACCATCAGTCTCAGGATGGTAAGCTGTTGATGCATGCACTGCTACTCCTAACTTCCCAAATAGCTCATTCCAAAACAAGCTCATGAACACCTTGTCCCTGTCACAGACTATGTTGCTGGGTAATCCATGAAGCTTAATTACATTCTTCAAAAAGGTTTGAGCCACATCTTTTGCTGTGAATGGATGAACTAACCCAAGAAAGTGACTGTATTTGGTTAACCTATCCACCACCACCAAAATACAATTCATTTTCCCAGATTTAGGCAACCCTTCTACAAAGTCCATCCCAATTGAAGACCACATTGTTTCAGGTATTGGTAGAGGCTACAATAGGCCCCTTGGATGATGTTTATCTCCCTTGTTTCTTTGACATACCATACATTCGCGAATCCAACTCTTCACATCCCTTTTAAGGCCTTTCCAATACAAAACTGCAGATATCCTCTGAATGGTTGTAGTTGCTCCTGAATGTCCCCCTACCACACTGTCATGAAAGAACTTCAACATCTCTTTCTTCACTTCAGAATCACTTCCCACCACCAGCTTCCCCTTTCTCTTCAAAAGTTCCCCATCCCACTGGTATTTAGGATGTTTGTCAGGTTCTTCCTCTTTGGTTTTAATCAACTTCCTCAATTTGTCATCCTTTTGCCAAGTTTCCTTAATTCTTCCCAACATCTCAGAATCCACACGACTCACTCCCATAGTGGCACAACTTCCCTCTTCAGGCCTTCTAGACAAAGCATCAACCACAATGTTATGAATGCCCCTTCTGAACTGCACCTCATAGTCAAATCCCATCATTTTCACTACCCACTTCTGTTGGAAGGGAGTGAAAGCTTGGTTCTCAGCTAGGAACTTCAAACTTTGGTGGTTGGTTTTAATTACAAAATGCCTTCCCACTAGATAAGCTGACCATCTTTTCACTGACATCAACACAGCTAACATTTCTTTTTCATACACAGACAGTCCCCTGTGTTTAATGCCTAATCCCTTACTGAAAAATGCCAGAGGCCTCCCCTTTTGTACCAGCACAGCTCCAACCCCAGAATCAGAGGCATCTGCTTCTACAATGAATTCTGAGTTGAAGTCAGGCAAAGCTAGAAAAGGTGCAGAACACACAGCTTCTTTAAGTTTTTTAAAAGCTTTTTCCTCCTCTAATCCCCACTTCCAGGCCCCTTTCTTCAACAGATCAGTTAGAGGCCTTGCCAAGCATCCATATTCCTTCACAAATCTCCTGTAGTACCCTGAAAGCCCTAAAAAACCTCTGAGCTCCTTCACAGTTGTAGGTACTGGCCAGGTGTAAATGCTTCTTACCTTAGATTGATCCATCGAGATGCATCCTCCAGAGATCACATACCCCAGATAGTCAACTTCCTTTGACCCAAAACAGCACTTGGATCGTTTTGCATACAGTTGATGAGCCTTTAATGTTTCTCGAACTATTCTCAAGTGTTTCAAATGCGATGCCCCATCCACTGAATAAACCAAGATATCGTCGAAAAAGACAAGCACAAACTTCCTCAAATACTGTTTAAAGAGTTTGTTCATCAAACCTTGAAATGTTGCTGGGGAGTTTGTCAACCCGAAGGGCATCACTAAGAATTCGTAGTGGCCTTCATGGGTTCGAAATGCTGTTTTCTGGATATCTGCCACCCTCATTCGAATTTGGTGGTACCCAGATCTTAGATCTAGCTTGGAGAAGATAGTTGCTGCTCCCAGTTCATCCAGCAGTTCTTCAATTACAGGCATAGGGAAGCTGTCTTTAATGGTAAGCTGATTCAACTTTCGATAGTCTACACACATCCTCCAAGACCTGTCCTTCTTCTTCACCATTACTATCGGGGATGAGAAAGCACTGTCTCTATCCCTGATAATCCCATATTGTAGCATCTCTCCCACAAGTTTCTCAATCTCATCCTTTTGATGTGTAGGATGTCTGTAAGGCTTAACCTTCACCACAACCTTCTCATCTTCCAACTCGATTCTATGGTCATGCCCTCTTTCTGGAGGAAGGCCCACTGGTTCCTCAAATACCCCCTTAAACTCACTCAACAAAGCTTCGATCTCAGTCTTAAGTAGTTCCCCTTCAGACTTCAACACTAACTGAGCCTCGAGTAGCCACACACTAGCAGTGTAGGGTCCTTTGGTTCCTCTCAACAGTTTATCACATTCCTTAGGCCCCACTACCTGTAATGTTGGTGAAACACATCCTTGGAGTTTAACCTCTTTTCCCCTGTAACCAAACTGCATGCTGAGCTTAGCAAAATCCCACTGAATGTTGCCTAACTGTGCAAGCCATTGAATTCCTAATACCATCTCGCAGTTCTTAATTGGTACAATCAGAAAATCAGAAACAAATTCAACTCCCTAACTCTTCCATTCCACTTTCGTGCACTCTCCAATTGTGGTCATCCAATTCCCATCAGCTACTGTAACCCTCAATTGCTTGTGTCTACTCACCCTCAAACTTAATTGTTTAACAATAGCCAAGCTGAGAAAGTTGTGAGTGCTCCCCGTGTCAATTAAGGCCACACACTTGATTTTCCCAATCTGTACTTGTATCCTCATAGTGTCCCATTCAGCCTTCCCCCACATAGCATGTAAAGACAAGACTGGTTCCTCACCCTGTGTGTTCTCTTGCACCCCTGGCTCTACCACTTCCTCGCAGTCTAGGAAGATCTTAGCTTCCCCTTCATCCTCCACACCATCCACTACTATCTGGTACATCTGAGTTTTTGCACATTTGTGCCCAAGAGTATATTTGGCCGCACACCAAAAGCATAACCCCTTCTTCCTCCTTTCCTCCACCTCAGCAGTCGAAAGTGTTTTTCCTGAGCTCCTTTGATTGTTTATACTAGGCTTCAAATGCACATGACTGGTGCTCCTCGGACTAGAGAACCTCGATGATGGTACTACAGTCGTACCACTCGAAGGTGCAGGTCCTCTGAATGCACTCCCACTGGCCCTCGATGGAAAACTTAATACTGAAGGTGGGTTCGAAAAAGCCCTCTGCAAGGATCCCTGACTTTTCTTCAAATTTAGGTAATACATAGACTCCACATGTTTAGCTAAATGAAATGCCTCCAGTAGAGATTTAGGTTGCAACAATTTGACTATTTGACCAATCTCCAGACGCAAATGATTTTTAAAAACGCTAAGAGTATAAGCATCAGGAAGCTTACTTATCTGGTTTAGCAAATCAATGAAATCCTCGTAGTATTTCTCAACGGTGTCTGTCTGTCTGTCTAAGCTCAATCAGGTCAGCGAAAGGATCATCGAAACCACCAGGTGCAAATCTTTCCCTCAACAACTGAATATATTATGTCCAAGCCATGGTGTTCAGATCCAAATATGTTTTTGACAGGAACTGGTGCCATTGAAGGGCCTTCCCTTCGAGGTGCAGCATAACTACCCTCACCTTAGCACCATCTGGTACTCCTTCAGCTTCAAAATACTGTTCCAACTTGCACATCCACTCACGGAACCCAGATCCATCGAACTTAGGACGAAGGAGCTTATATGCAAAATTCATCTGATGAACTGGTTCTCGCTCCTTATTTTCCTTATCCAACTCCCTCACTTCCGGTTCCACTTCACCATCCGCGCCCAACTCTGCTGCAGCTCCATCCTCCGGTGATGGAGTCGACCCAGCTTGCGGATTCCCAGGTGAGGTTCCTAGAATCCCCGAATGTTGCCCTGCCATCGCGCGTGTATCAATCTTCTTCCCAAGTCCAATCTCTAGCAACTTGTGCAGATTGGCCATCATCGCCGTCTGCATCTCTTGGAATCGAGTGTTCATCGAAGTTTCAAGCCTCTGAACATGAGCTTCGATTCGAGTCGTTTCCTGCTTCCAATCCGGATTTGCTTCCTGTGGTGTTCCCCCTGCGGCTGCCGGCGGTACATCACTGCCTGTGGCTGTCGTTTGACTACGAGTGCCCACCATTTTCCGAGGATCGGTGGCTCTGATACCCTTGTGACAGTACAAATCTGGTTACCGTAATCTGAGGAAAGAAAGGATAAGAATGAAGAAGAAAGAGAAGAGAGAAAATAGAAGAGAGGAAAGAGACATGGTTCCAGCTCATTCATTCGATAAAATCGGTTACAGCACAATGATACCCATTTAAACTCTACCCCATCTCTACGGCATCGTTTTATGTATTAACAGGCCCTCCTAAACGCTGCGGTTCATTAACAGCTGCCAAACCTAACAAACGATCAAAAAAGACACTCCCAACGACTACTTTCTTAATTGGGCTCGTGACACAAGGCTGATAAGGTTGTTTGCTATCCTTTCTTTTAGATCCTATAATTTTTTTATAAAGGGTTTAGTTCAAAAGTTTATTTTTCTTTCGAAAAAATGTTATATAAAGAAGAGAAGTTGTTTTGTTTTACCTTAGATGAGCAGCGGCCGAAGTGGATTTTGAGCAATGGTACAAAAAAGGGTCGAGATTTAGGTAGTTCTAGGTTTAATTTAGGGGAAAAGTGTTCAATTCTTTTAAATTTGGAATTTAGGTAGTTTATAGTGAAGAATATTAAGGGTTTTGTGGATGTTCTTAAGAATCTGGGTTTAGTTCTAAGTGAAACAAGAAAAGAAAAAGATTAGTGTTTGCTTTGGATTAAAAGAAAGAGAAGACGGAGAACAATAGTGATGTTCTTGATTTTTTTTTTTTGATTTGATCTTTCAAAACACGAAATAGGAGGTAAGTTTGCGTTTGTAAAGATATGATGGTATTTTAGGATGAACTCAAGGATGAACATTGAAGAAAAAGGAGTTTGATCGTAAAAGGGTTATTTTTTGGGTTTGACTCGCGCGCTTCTTTATTAGGTCTTATACAACAGCACTTTAATTTTCAATGTGTTCAATTTGGTCAATCTTTGTAATGAATTCAGCAATGCAAGTTTTGATTTGTTCATTTTAGTCCTTAAATGTTATTTAAAGTTTGTATTGTTTCGATTAGGTCATATCATGCATCTAGTTTAATTAGTAGATTAGTTTAATTAGTTAGTTAGATAATTGAATTTTAAGTTTAGGTTTTCTTTAAGTAGGTCCAATAATTTAAATTAGAATTACTTAATTTAATAATTATTTTTGTTTGTTTAATTTTATAAATTAATTAATAATAATGCTTTAAAATAATTAGGTGTTATTATTGAAATTTTGAAATTAAATAAATAATAATTAGGATTATTTTAATTTAGTTCAATTACTTGAGTTGGATTAAATTTAGATCCTTTAATTAAGTACTCTTAAAATACTTTAGTTCAATAATAGATATTATTTATTAAATTAATCTAATAATTGACGAAAAAATTAGGACAAAATATTTTTTAATTAATTTTAAGTTCAAAATTGAGAATTATGCTCTAACATAATTGGGTGTACTTTTCATGAATTTTCTATTAATTAAATAAATATTTATTAAGGTTTACTCGAACTGAACAAACATTCTAGAGCCTTTAAGTTAGGTTTTCTTTATTCAATAAAGCGTGGTCTAAATATTATTTTAATGTAAAAATTCAATTTTGTTATGAATATGTATATACGTGGATGTCTATCATGATAAGGACTTTATCAAGGAGATTTAAATTACTTTATAATTAGGAATATTATCTACATTAATTAGAGTTTAATGTATTATGTATTTCTTATGCCTATAAATAGATAATTTATTGAACGCATTGTACACAAGTCTATATTGAGAATAATTCAAATCTCTCTCTTTCTTTAATCTATTTGTTCTTTTATTCCAGTTCGATGTTCTTTGTTATTTTATTCACAACACGTTATCAGCACGAGACTCTAATCAACAGAGGTCTTCGTCGTTCGAATCCAAAAAAATTACTCGAAAGATTTCGATTCTAGAATGAACCGAAGATAAGCTCTTCTCACTTAATCAATTTTAATTATTGATTGTCTTTCCCTTTTATCTTTAAACTTGTTTTTTCTTTTTAATTTTGTAAAGACATTGGTTGCTCGGTAATTTTAATTTTCATAGGGACATTACTTTACACGGTTTGGTTGTAATTATTGACGTGAAATGTCGCGAAATATTGAATTAAAGGCTTTTTATCGCAGTCTGGGCAGAATCTTAAGGTTTCCTTTTGCACATCAAATTTCAAAATTGGACGAGTAAACAACAATTTACAATTAAAGGACCAGGACGTAAGTGCAATACTTTACAATGTGGTCAAATTCTTTTCATTGATTTTCTTATTTTAAAGATCAATATTTATTTACATTATCTTAATGATACTTTTTAACAATGTTTTGAGTTTTACACATGTTTAAATGACTTAAAAAGAGAGATATTATATAAAGGGATTATGAGAAGTCGTCTCGATCATTTGCTATGTCTCCATCGGGCTCGAGAAGAAAATTAATATTGGTAAACTTTACTTTTATTTTTATTCTTTAAACTGTGATTTTAGAGTGCGATAAATCATGACGATTTTAAATATACAAGAAGATTGTTATAAAGTCTATATTTGCTTGCAAGCAATAATTCTCATGTGTCGAAAAAACTCGACAATTGACTTCTCCCAAGTTCAAGTTATGAAAATTCTGTTGGGTCACGTCGGTACGCCCCGTGGCGCAGCAGAAAAATTAATCCGACGTAATCCAGCCAGGATCCATGTACATGAACGAATCTGGGGTGAAAAGATGAAGAGTTACCTTTTAAAACTTTAGAAACTGGAATACGGATAGTATGTCGGAATAACCCGTCAAGTAAAACCGGAACGTCACAGGTTCGCAACGACCTCTACAGAGTCCACCCGAACAAAACGAACAAAGTTTCTGCCTCCCTAACACTTAGGGATAAATTTCGACAGGTTTGAACACCTTCTAGGGAGAAGTCGAAATCCCTCCAAGGATTCCTGAGGGAGTCTGAAATCGACCAGGAGTTCTACCTGGACTTAGATTCGAACTAGGAAATCGCCAGGAATTTGCCAGGGGGCAAGAGGAACACCAGAAAAATATCGAACAACTTCTTAGAAGAAATCTGGGACTTGTCGAAAATTCTAGAGGAGAATTCCCAATGATATGTCGAAATTTGCAAAGAGGAATAGGGATGATTTGGTTGCGAGCCCTTGTCCCTTTAAATAGTATTCAGAGACTTAATTCTAGTTGAATACCTTAAACCCAAGTTCAACCAAAATTCATAGAATCTAATTCTACTTGAAATTGGTTTATATTAAATATACATTATATTTAATAATATTAAATGAAATATATATATTTAATTATGTAGAATCTTATTCTACATAAAACATGGATTTAAATATACATTATATTTAATCCAAATATATATATTTTTATTATATAGAATCTCATCCTATCTTTACTTGGATTTAAATATATTTAAATATATATATTTTTTAATTATGTAGAATCTAATTCTACATAAACTTGGAATTAAATATATATTATATAAATTCCAAATATATATTTAAATTTTTAGAATCTTATTATACAATATTTAAGTCTCTAAATATTTTCCATACTCTAAATAATATCTGATAAATACAATAGTTATCCAATATTATTCCCATTTAAGGGAGTTGCCGATTTCCCCTATCCCAATAGGGGATTTTCAGCAACCTCCTTAAAATAGGGAGTATGGTTTCCATTTTTTTTGTTCGTTTCATTCGAAGGGTATGACCCTTGTAGGTTCATGCAACGTTAGCAGCAAAATTAGAACTGTTCTAATTTTACAAACAATGAGTGGCATCTAGCAATACATCATTGCTACCTAAGTTGCATGAAGTCATGGTTTGACTTTACTAATTCCTGAATAAACTTCCTTTATGTATTTCATCCTTTTGTCCTTTATATCTTAGATGAACACAAGTCATGGGTTAGTCACACTTGCGTTGTCCATCTAGTGTTTCTTGATGTCTTGAGTAGATTATGATAAACGAATCTCTATGATATCTCATATCATAATATTCGAGCATGGCCATGCATTTTCTAATCTCACTCAATCAAGTGGCCGAAGATATTTCTCCCATTATGTAGGAGGGACAAATCCTTTCTTGATCAACCATATTTCACTACATAAGTCATTACGTATCCAATCATCAGTCTTTATAATGTAGTCAATTACGACACACGTTTGACTATGTCAAAATACGTAAATCTTTATGTTGAAATCATGTTGATCTCAAGTATGAGGATTATACATATGTTTATCATGAGCAATGTTGTGACTGTCACATAATTACCCAAGAAACATGCTCATAGCAGGTCAATCCAGTATGTTGTTCTCTAACAAATACTTATGTGTTGATTTTGACATCTCTATGTCAATGACAACACTTGTTATCAATCAACCACATATTAGTCTTTATATATTATCACTGTCCATACCCGTAATAATCTTCGACTAAGGATCCTATTTAACAATAATCATATTATTTTTTTTTGAAAAGTAAAACGGGCCTTGTTAAAAATCCCCTCTAGACCTATTAGGGGAAAAGAGTGCCTGGCTTTTATTAATATAACCATATGAAATTATACATATGACAATCTTACAACCAGCAAGAAACGCTAAAGGATTTAAGCTAAAGACGGACCACTCTTACAATCAAAATCCCAAGCTATGACTTCAACCGATCCCCGCTTTAGCTAGAGCGTCCGCCGCGACATTAAGCTCTCTTGGAACCCAACGCACCCTTACACCACGCCTACAAAACACTCTCCCCAAATCTTCTACCTCCCCAGCAACGTAGCACGGCGGCACTGCCCTCCCCTCCAGCCAGTCAGTTACCAACTTGCAATCCAACTCTATAATTAAGTTACTCCTTTTCAACGCAGGTGAAGATAGATAACGCTCCCAAGCAACTTTAACCGCCCTTAGTTCATTAAGTGCTGGAGCGCCCCCACAGTAAGATTATGAAAATTGCCCCAAAACACTACTGTTCGAGTCTCTAAGGATTCCCCCCACCCCTCCTCGACCCCTCGCCTTCGAAAACGCCCCATCCACATTCCATTTAATGAACCCTTTCGGAGGCGGAACCCAACTCGTCTTCCCCCTGCCATCACCTGGGATCAGATTAGTATTGGAAGCCAAGGATAAATCTGCCAACAAAAAATCATGACTGAGTGAGCAATCTTCGAATTTCGCCTTCAGCCAAGCGATGATTCGCACCTTTACTAAATATTTTAATCGGAGCCAATCAACACATTTAACTTGAAATACCACTTCATTTCTTTATAACCATACCGACCAAATGATAGCAAACGGTATAACCGACCATAGCATGCTGAAACCTTTCTCCCCAATCCCATGCCAAGCTTTCAAGAACTCTTTTGGGTCCCCTGGAAAAACAGTTTGTATTCGAAACACCTCACAAAAATCCATCCACAGTTTCCAGCTTACCTTACAAGAGAAAAAAAGATGAGTTATCCCTTCGGCGCAGCAACCACATAACGAACAATCAGAGTTGGTTATGTTCGGGACCCCTCTTTTGATTAGCTCCAGCTTTACCGGTACTCTCCCTTGCATTACTAACCAAACGAAGATTTCCACTTTAGGTGGCGCGCAACCAACCCAAATGAAATCTTTCCAGAATTTGGAAGCTTGTTCATTTCCCCCCCATGAGAGATTTTAATGCTTTCACCGTGAACTTACCATCATCACTACCTTCCCAACACACCCAATCATGCTCACATTTCCCGGAACTGAAACTGTTAAGTTTCGACATAAGGTTGTTCCACATTGGTTTTTCACGGTCAAACAGTCCCCTTCTTAGCGTGATTTGCCACACCCAACGACCATTTATTTTCCTACCGAACTCCTCTATCATACTGTATTTGTTACTTGATAGCGCAAACAACCGAGGGAATTCCTCCTTAAGCGATCTATCACTTAACCACACATCCAGCCAAAACTTTATGCGTCTGCCGCCCCCCACCTGCAATTTCAGTTTGGAATTAAAAGCCACTCCAACAGCGTCTAATTTGTTGCAAGAATTAACTATCCCTCTCCATAGCCATGAAACGTTAGAGGTAAAGTTACTTGCTGGCAGAACAACACCACGATTCCCATATGATTTAGCTTCTACCACTCTTCGCCACAAGTTGTTGCGCTCATTCCCGAACCTCCAATACCATTTGCACAGTAAAGTACGATTTAACAAGTTCAGGTCCACAACTCCCAAACCACCCTCATTCACAGCTTTGCAAATAATATCCCAGCGAATCCAATGCAATTTCATCTTCTCCGCATCACCCCCCCCCCAAAAAAAAAAAATCTCGCCATCAAACTATTTAACTTATTTACCACAGCAGTAGGCATTTTAAACATAGATAGATAGAAGACCGGTAAACTTGTGAGAACAGATTTAATTAACGTCAGTCTACCACCAATCGATAATAGCCTCGGCTGCCAACCTTCCAGTCGTGAGGAAATTTTTGATAATACCGGTTCCCATAGTGCTGAAGAATTCCTCCTTGCCCCTAAAGGTAGCCCTAGGTATTTAGCAGGTAAATCCTCAACTAAACATCCCACGTCTCGAGCCCAAACTTCCAATATCGGTTTATCGACGTTAACTCCCATCAATTTGCTCTTTTTCAGGTTCAATTTCAATCCTGACTCTAATTCAAAAATGCGTAAAACTCTTTTTACATTTTTTACCTGAGTACCCGAGTCCCCGCAGAAGATGATCAAATCGTCTACATACTGTAGATGTGATACATGTACTTTATTATCTTCGGAACCCACACTGAAGCCATGAAAAAGGCTCCTCTCCACCGCCTTCTGTAACATGCGATTAAGTGCTTCGCCAACGAAATTAAAGAGGAACGGTGACAACGAGCACCCCTGCCTCAGCCCTCTAGAAATACCGAAGGCCTTTGTCGGAACCCCATTCACTAGCACTGAAATCTGCGCCGAGGATATACACTTCATCATCCATTTGCACCATCTATCACCCAATCCACATGACCTAAGGATTTTTATAAAAAAGTCCCAACATACGGAGTCATATGCTTTATGAAAATCAATTTTAAACACCGCCCCCCTTTTTTCCAGATTTATAAGCGTAATCCACCGTCTCATTTGCTACCAACAAGCAATCGAACAATTGACGACCCTGGATGAACGCATACTGCGTGTCTCCAATGACGCAGCACATGCACATACGTAGTCTTTTGGCCAGCACTTTTGACAAAATTTTATACAACCCTCCGACCAAACTGATTGGGCGGAATTCATCTAATGATTCAGGGTTCGCTACTTTAGGGATTAAGGTGATGAACGAATGATTCATACCTAATTCCCATTCACGGCCATTGTAGAAATCTGCGAAAAATCTCATGATGTCTCCCTTTAGTTGCAGCCAAAATTTCTTGAAGAATCCAGGATTGAAGCCGTCCGGGCCCGGTGCCTTGTTGCTGTCTATCGACGAAACTGCATCCCAGACTTCGCTTTCCGAGAATTTTCTTTCAAGTAAGGAGGCTTGTTCTTCCGAGATTTTATTAAAATTTAGCTCCATACCCAACACCTCAATAGCCGACTGCTTGTTGTAGGCAGCCTTAAAATACTCGCTAACGAAGTCTTTAACAGCCCCTGGATCCGTAAGTTCCTCTCCATTCTTTTTAAGTCCTCTGATAGCATTAGATCTCCGTCTACTAGTGGCAATCGAGTGGAAGTATTTAGTGTTTCTGTCCCCTTCTTTAAACCACCGTAATCTCGACTTTTGCAACCATACACTTTCCACCTTGCGGTATTCTATCCACAACCTCGATCTTAAGTTTGCCAGATCACGAGAAGCTTCCATATCAAACACACCCGATCACAGCTTGTTTTCCTTAAACGAGATTTCTTTCTCTAACTTTTATATCATTCTTCCAGGGTTATTTTCATCCCTTTTTGACCATTCTTTGATAGCACCCTTCGCACATTTCAGAATGCTCCCCACTTTCAAGGAAGGCTTCTTGATCTTGATTTGTCCCAAGGTGTTAACCAGCAACGACACAAACTCTTCTTCTTTATACCAGTAATTTAGACAGCGGAACGGATGAGGACCCCAATTTAATTGCTCTTCTCCCAGCCAAATAGCATTGTGGTCCGAAAGTGATCTCCCCTTCAATTTTTGAGCAATATCCGAGAAAGCAAATTCAAATTCCACTGAAATCAGAAACCGATCCAATCGCACATATGTTGGAGGACATCGATTGTTGCACCACGTATAATTTCCCCCTATCAAAGGTAGATCTTTAAGCCCAGCCTCGAAGACAAAGGAATTGAACAAATTTACAATCGAAGTATTGTAAGATAACCCCCATTTCTCCTCACTTGTCAAGAACATATTAAAATCTCCCCCTATGCACCACACAAGGTCTTTTCCTTGAATTATCAGCAATAATTCTTTCAAAAACCCTTCTTTGTCGGCATCCAAAGTTGGCCCATAAACATTTATAAAACCACATTTCAATTTCTTAGCTGGAATTTCTCCCCACGAGACAATCATTCTACTCGAAATTAGTTTCGCCTCCAATTTGAAAAAATCCCTATTCCACATACATAGCAATCCACCAGCCGAGCCTGTTGCGGGTGCGAAAACAAACTCCACCATATCTGAGTTCCACAATTTCCGAATTAGTCGTTGGTTACATACCTCTAACTTAGTCTCCTGTATTAGAACCATTATTGGTTTACATTCGATAATCGCATTTCTCACCATCCGTGATTTCTCCGCTTTCCGAATACCACGCACATTCCATGTTAAAATTGACAGATTCATCTATGCAAAAATTATTACCTATGATGATGAACCCGACTCAACTGATACTTCTCAGCTCCCTTTCCAATTCGCTTACATTCTTTATCACCGCCTCCCTTCCTCCTTTGAAAGAAAACCCAAGGAGATTAATGACTTCAAACACCGCTTCTGCTTCCTCCTCTATCTGTTTGTTTTCCGAAGTCGAACCCAAACGAGTCACCAGCTCCTCTTCAACGAAAACCGTGTCCTCTAAGGATTCCCTGACTCTACTTCTAATTACCCTTCTAACGTTAGCTCTGAAAAAACCATCTCCCAAAACTTGGTCGCCGTCTCCAAACTGACAACCCTTTGCAAGATCGAAAACCTCTCTAATTTCTTCTAAGCATTCTCTCCCCTCAAGGCTATCTGGAACGAAGTCAATCGAAGAGAAAGAATTTTGCATGAGGGGGGCTTTGCCGCTAGGATTGTTTGCAACTTTACTACCTCTGGAAACCGAATTCTCCAGCGAAATATTCAAAGGTGGGTTGCAATATTTTGGGTCAACTCCCTCCGACCCAGAGCCACCACTCAGCCCATTGTCCACAGCAGGCCCATGAAGATCCAGACCACCCGAGCTCTCAACAGTCTTCTCATAATTGTCCAGCTGGACCATCCCCCCTTCCCCTAAATTATTTGTGTCAGACATTCTTTTGGTTTCACCCACCTCCTGGGGAATTGGAACCTCATTAAACATGCTGGTTCTGGAATTCGAGGAGCCGCATCTCCTACCGCCCAAGTCTGTCTGTTCCACCATCGGAGTGCGCCCGGAGAACGCCGGCCGATCCTCCATATTTCTCTCCGAATTACAATTCTCTTCTTCATCATTGAGCTAGTCATCTTCGGCTTGAGAACCAAACCCTCCACTGCCATACTCCACCGACAACCCATCGAAGGAACACACCTCCACACCAATCTGCAAAATGGAGCCCATAGTTCTGACGCGAAAGGATTTTGGCAAATCCAACGGATTCACTAATCTCAGAACCAAAGTTGCTTTATCCAATCTAGTTTTCTTCTTTGTGGCGTCGGAAATTCCTACGTAGGAACCCCAACGATTTCCTATCCATGCAAAAAACTCCTCAAACCAGCACGATAATGGAACACCAACTAGTGTAATTTTGCTGAATAATTGAGGAACATTGTTTATTAGTAAATGATCAATGTATTCAAACCAGAAAACTAGCTCTTCCTTTTTCGACCTCTAGCAACTTTCCAGCTTTTCTGCAGATTCAAAAGAGATGATAACTAATTTTGGATCGCTTCCCCATCGCACCACCCTCGCTTCAATATTATCACTTCTCAACCCCTTCTGTACCAGCTCCACTTCGAAGTCTCTTTTGATTATACCAACCAAACAGCTAGCCATCCAAGTAGTGTCCTTTACCGGAATTTCATCCCTACCTGTATCTCTATCTGCGTCTTCTTGCAACAAAATAATCGGCAGATCCTTGACGTCCTCCCTACCATAAACCCCAACCGTATTACCTATTACTGCATCTCTATAGGATCTACCTTCTACCCGACTAGCATCTCTTCTAACTGCGGCGACATGCACCATAGAACCTTTCCTCGTATCATCTTTAGCCCTTTTGTTACTCCCCATTCTAGTGAAAGAATCCACCCTCCTACGCGGATATTTCGCCTCCAAAACCCTAATCTTCCTCCCATCCACCAACAAGTTATCTAATTTACTAATGCTGTAACCCCCTCGTCCCGGTCTGGCCGGATGACCAGTTCGAGTGGGCCACACGGGGAAAACCGAAGCAAAACCCAAAGGGTTCCCCCTCGGTTAGCAACCCTATTTTTTCATATTAATCTTGTCACATTCAAACCCCAAACCACATTCAAATAGCCCAATTTTAATCTTTACTAAAGGCATCTTAATACCTATGGGTTTTTCTCTTTAAAAAGGCCAACAAGGATCAAACAGTGCATTTTTAAGCAAAGGTTTCGAAACCTCCCCAAAAGGTTTCGAAACTTAGACTGGCAGTAAGGTCTGGAACCCAGTTTTCTGCAAAGGTTTCGAAACCTTAGCCATGGTTTCGAAACCCTTTTCCATGGTTTCGAAACCTTCCTCAAAGGTTTCGAAACTTAGGCCGGTAGTGAGGTCTGGAATCCCAGATATTGCAAAGGTTTCGAAACCTTCCTCAAAGGTTTCGAAACTTAGGCTGGCAGTAAGGTCTGGAATCCCAGATTTCTGCAGAGGTTTCGAAACCTTCCCCATGGTTTCGAAACCATTGTGCAGGGGAGCACTTACTGCTCAACTCTAAAGGCTTCCTAGGGAAAGGAACACTAAGATCATACATAGACGTACATAAGAGCTTACAAAGGACCAAAGGCATGAATTAACACTCATAAGACTTGCACATACTAACATTTAAGCAATCCTACATGAGCCATAGGTAGCAATCAACATGAGTCAAGGCATCCGAACATGACATTCCAACAAAAGAGCAAATTCAGCATTTAAGGTCATACATGAAAGCTCAAAGGGCCCAAATGGCACAATTCAACACAAGAGGTTTGCACTCATACACAAGGCAACCTAAGCATCTAAAGCATGCCAACACACACCAACAATCATCATAGTATTACATGCTTTACAAACCAAAACATCAATATATCAATGAGTCATATAAAGCTCATACAAAAACCCTTGCCACATTGCTAGCTAATACAAAAATTGATAACCGTACTTGAGCCACAAACTTGGAAAGCCCTTCTTGCCTTGCCTCGAGCTAACACCACGCTAATGATCTGCATTGTTGAACATTAAGAGCGTAAGCTAATAGCTTAGTGAGGGTGCTCTAAAACGAAAAACATCAACAATGCAGGGTTCAAGCATGTAAATCCTTATCTCACATACAACCTACAATTACATATAAATGAGTAGACCTAGCTAGTCTTTCAACTGGAATATATGGTTTCTCGATCCTACCAAGCTCAAATATCAATATCAACATCATATAGCAACACCGTATATCACCAACATATATCATCATCACATATCACAATGTATGAACAAGTTAATTGGCCACTTTAATTACCCAGATTGTGCGGATTTTAAACCTCAACAACACTTTACCTCGGTGGGATTACACTCATCACCGGACCTTGCATGTGCGGGATTCCACTCATCGCCACATGCCCTACGGATGGGATTCCACTCATCATCCCGTAGAAATGTATAAAAAGCTTCCGGTGGAATGTTACATCACCGTACTCCTCCTTGATGACTTAACGCCATCAAGGCCACGTACGTTTTGACTCAATTGTGTGCACACTATCCTAATGATCGATCATTTACAACCGGTAATTATTTTAGTGCCAATTATCATAACCACATTATATATATATATATCATCAACCACCATTCATGCTCAATCTCATAAATGCATATCAAGATAAACTTACACCAATCAACCACAATCACAATAGCATAGTTAAGCAAGCATAAATGCATTCATGGATATCAATGGTTAAATCAACAACTTGAATTAACTATAAGTGGCCTACCAAGCACGCTTCACACACTCCAACTACACATACTCGAACCAAACTTAAAACAAGTTGAAACCACTCACCGCCTTTCCTTAGCAAATCGAAACAATCCTCCTACGAACCCGGATTCGGTCCCAAAGCCTCTTCAACGCTTCCTCTTGCTTCTAGCCAAACAAAACACACTTATTACACCACAATTTAATGCTAAACTCAACCATCAACTTACTTCACAAACACTAGCCAAATTCTACAAATTCCCAAACCACATAATCTCCCAAAAACTCAATTTTCGTACTCCAACAACCCTTGGCTGAAACACACATTTCCAAACACCCAAATGACCTCCAAAACATCCCAAATCACCCTCCTAACATACCCTAACCATCAGCCCTTAGTTTTCAACCTAAAACCCACCAAAAACCCAAGTTTTAATACCTCAAAGTTTACCCTAAGAACCTACTACGAATTTCCATCAAAACTCAACCAAATTGATATATAATGTGTATTTCATCATGATTAAACAAAACCCCAACACAATTTATTAAAACAAATCGGAAAACCCCCTTAAAAATCCAAACTTTGATATAAACCCTAATTTTCAAAACTCCATAACTTTGAAATCTAAGACTATAGATAGTTAGAGGATAAAGAGGAGATTAAGAAAACATAATTACCTTTGAAAAACACCTTGAATTAAGGGAGATATTAAATAGAATAGTAACTTAGCTTGGGAGGTTTTTTAAAATGAGGTTTACTCCATTTTAACGTTGGAAAGCTTTTGGGAGGAAGATGACAACTTTTGTCTTAAAGTTGTCTTGCTTTTTAAGACTTTAGGGTCAAATTACAACATAAGTCCCTCCCCTTTTTCCAAAGCTCAATTAGGTCATTATTTAGAGTTGAATTAATTTAATTAAATTTCATTTGACTCGAACTATAAACCCGGTTAACTCCTAGGCCCAAAACACGGGTGTTACAACTCTCTCCCACTTAAGGAAATTTCGTCCCTGAAATTACCTGACTGAAAGAGATACGGAAACTGCTTTTCTATATCCTCCTTCCTCTCCCAAGTGGCCTCGTCCACACCTCTACGTCGCCACTGCACCTTTACTAACTCAATCGATCTACCCCTCAACACTTTACTGTCAGAAGCTAAGATCTCCACTGGTTCTTCCTCGTATGTCAAATCCGGATTCAACTCAATTTCTTCTACGGGCATAACATGTGATGGATCGGACCTATACTTACGAAGCATCGAAACATGGAACACATCATGTATCTTCTCAAGCTCGGATGGCAAACGCAACTGATAAGCAATCGGACCAACCCTCTTCACAATCTCATACGGTCCTATGTACCTCGGACTCAATTTCCCCTTTCGACCAAATCTCATCACTTTCTTCCACGGAGACACTTTCAAGAACACCTTCTCACCCACTGAGAACTCAACTTCCTTCCTCTTCAAATCGGCATAGGACTTATGCCTATCCGAAGCAGCCTTCAAACGGTCACAAATCAATTTTACCTTGTCGGTTGTCCCCTTAAGCAAATCCGGCATAGGTAACAATTTCTGTCCCACTTCGGCCCAACAGACTGGAGTCCTACACTTTCGGCCATACAAGGCCTCATACGGAGCCATCTGAATGCTCGACTGAAAGCTATTATTGTACGCAAACTCTACTAGAGGCAAATGCTTCTCCCAAGTACCCTGAAAGTCAATGATACAACAACGCAACATATCCTCTAAGATCTGAATAACCCTCTCTGACTGACCATCTGATTGAGGATGATAAGATGTGCTGAAGTTCAAACGGGTACCCAAAGCTGTATGCAGACACTCCCAAAATCTAGAAGTAAACCGTGGATCTCTATCTGACACGATGGACTTCGGCACACCATGTAGTCTCACAATCTCACCAATGTACAAGTCGGCCAATCTATCTAAGGTGTATGTAGTGTTGACTGCCAAGAAGTGAGCACACTTCGTAAAACGATCTACTATCACCCAAACTGAGTTCTTCTTCGTAGGAGTCAAAGGCAAACCCGAAACAAAATCCATAGTGATGTTCTCCCACTTCTATTCCGGAATTCTCAACGGCTGTAACAAACCTGAGGGAACCTGATGTTCCGCCTTCACACTCTGACACACTAAGCACTTACTCACAAAGTCGGCTACATCTCTCTTCAAGCCAACCCAAAAGTACTCATTCTTCAAATCACGGTACATCTTCGTTCTTCCAGGATGCATAGCAAACGGACTACTGTGGGCTTCAGTCAAGATCGTACGTCTCAAGTCACTGTCTTCAGGCACAACTATTCTATCCTTGAAACACAAAACCCCATCAGTGCTGAAACTGTAATATGAAGATTTACCCTCGGCTATATCTTGCACGTGAGGTGCCAAAGATCTATCTAAGAGCTGTTTCTCTCGAATCAACTGACCTAGAGTAGGTCAAACCTGAAGCTCGGCTATCAAGCCACCATCTCCGGACAAACTCAATCTAGCAAACATAGCTCTCAAGTCCACGACCATCTTCCTACTCAATGCATCGGCCACTACATTGGCCTTACCCGGATGGTACTCAATGGTAAGATCATAGTCTTTTAGCAGCTCTAACTACCTACGCTGTCTGAGATTCAAATCTCGCTGAGTCATAATGTATTTCAAACTCTTGTGGTCGGTGTACACTGTGCATCTCTCACCGTACAAATAGTGCCTCCAAATCTTCAGAGCAAACACAACTGCAGCTAACTCTATGTCATGGGTCGGATAGTTGCGCTCATGGGTCTTCAACTGTCTTGAGGCATAAGCCACTACTCTCCGGTCTTGCATAAGAACACATCCTAGCCCTACATAGGAAGCATCACTGTACACTACATAGTCCTTCCCGGACTCAGGCTGAATCAAGATCGGTGCTTGGGTCAAAGCTTCTTTCAATTTCTCAAAGGCTCTCTGTCTTGCATCTGTCCACTCAAACTGAACACTCTTCTGAAGTAACTGTGTCAATGGAGCGGCTAACTTAGAGAAGCCCTCTACAAACCTCCTATAGTATCCGGCTAAGCCTAGGAAGCTACGTACCTCTGTCACAGACTTCGGTTGCTTCCACTCAACAATGGCTTCAATCTTCTTCGGATCAACTCTAATCCCATCGGCTGACACTACATGTCCTAAGAAGACTACCTCTCGGATCCAGAATTCACACTTGCTGAGCTTCGCATACAACTGGTGATCTAGCAAAGTCTTCAAAACAAGTCTCAAGTGTCGGTCATGGTCTTCTTCAGTTCGCGAGTACACCAAGATGTCATCAATAAACACAACTACAAACTGATCTAGATACTGATGAAAAATCCTATTCATCATGTCCATGAAAGCTGCCGGTGCATTAGTCAACCCAAAAGGCATGACTAAGAACTCATAATGTCCATACCTAGTCCTAAAGGCCGTCTTCGGTACATCAACCTCTTTTACCTTTAGTTGGTAATAACCTGATCTCAGATCAATCTTCAAAAAGACCGATGCTCCTCTCAACTGATCAAACAAGTCATCAATTCTAGGTAACAGATATTTATTCTTCACTGTCAACTGATTTAACTGCCTGTAATCTATACACATTCTCATGCTTCCATCTTTCTTCTTCACAAACAAAACTGGTGCACCCCAAGGTGAAGAACTAGGTCGAATAAAACCTCTATCTGTCAATTCTTGCAACTGAGTCTTCAATTCTTTCAATTCTTTTGGTGCCATACGATATGGAGCAATCGAAACAGGAGCTGAATCAGAATAAGTCTCAATGCTGAACTCTACCTCTCTGTCCGGTGGTAACCCTGGCAACTCTTCCGGAAACACACTAGGAAAGTCACATACTGTCCGGATGTCCTGAGGTCTAACCTCACTCATGTTAGGGTTCATCACATACGCTAAGTATGCTTCACACCCTAACTCAACCAATCTCTTAGCCTCTAATACTGAAACCACATTGGACAAGAACTTCACGTTCTCACCCACCACTACAATCTCATAGTCATCTGTGAGCCTCAAAGAAATCCGTTTAGTTTCAAAATCTATCCTAGCTCTATGCTCCGTGAGCCAGTCCATACCAGAATCACATCAAAACCATAGAAAGGAAGCTCCATCATATCCACTGGAAACACATGCCCCTAAACCATCAACGGACACCTTCGGTACATCTTCCTAACTACTACCGTGTCCCCAAAGGAACTAGTAACACTAACTCCTACCTCTAACATCTCACAAGGCAAATTCAAAGACTGTGCATGCTCACTCAATATGTAGGAATGTGTAGACCCAGAGTCAATCAAAGAAAGCAAACCCAAAGACTGTATCGAGAAGTTACCTGCGATCACATCGGTGTCATGCTGATCCCCGCGCTGAGCATAAACTCTGGCCTGACCTCCGCCCTCTGGCTGAACCGCAACTACATGTGCTATGTTCCTCTGACCATCGTTCCTCGGCTGGAAGTTACCTTTACCGCGCCCGCGGCCTCTCTGAAAGTCATTGGCTCTAGCAGAAGCCTGAGCTGGTGCCTGTCCCACCTGATGTGGACAGTCACGCCTAATATGGTCTCTAGCCCCACAACTCCAGCAAGAATGAAAATTTCCCCAACACTCACCGGAGTGGTTCCTTCCGCAAGTAGCACATGTGGGCAACTTCCCACCAGCTCTCTGACCCTGATGGCCCCTACCATGGTTACCGCCACCACGCCTATGATCAAAATGATGTCTGTTGTCCCGATGCCTCTTGGCATCACCTCTATCAAAGTTGTTGGACCTCTTACCCAAACTAGATCCACCTGACCGCCTAGTCAAACTCAAGCTGTGCTCTAAGTCCTTGGCCCTCGCGACCAAGACATCAAAATCAGTGTAATCTGAAGCTAGAGTGTACGTCTTGATCTCTTCACTCAGCCCATAACGGAAGCGGTTACAACGCTCCACCTCAGTAGGTACAAGCTCAGGTGCATACCGACTCAATCTGATAAATCGGATCTCGTAATCGGTCACGGACATACTCCCTTGAAGCAATGCTATAAACTCTCTCTTCCTCTCATCGAGGTATCGCGGACCCAAATACTTCTTCCGGAAAGCTATCTCAAAGAACTCCCAAGTGATCTCGGCCTCATCCATACCCGTAGTAATGGTGACCCACCAAGTGTAGGCATCACCCTGAAGCAGAGACTCAACGCATCCCAACTTGCGCTCACCAGTACATCCCATCTGAGCAAGAATACGGACAGTCTTCTCAAACCATAGCTCTGATCGCTCTGGAGTAGCACCTCTGAACTCTTCGGCCCCAAGGCCTCGAAGTCTCTCTAAAAGTAATCCGGTGCCCTCACCCTGATGGTGTGCTGCCTGACCCCTAACTACTGCAACCTGAAATGCCCCGGCTATTGCCTGAACCAACAGAGCTAAATCAATTCCGGCCGGTCCTTGGCCACCTTGGCCTCCTTGTGGTCCCTCTCCTTCGACCCTGGCCTCACCTCCCGCTCTCGGTGGAGGAGGTGGTGGTGGTGGAGGAGCTCCAACTCCAACCACAGGCTCTCCCACTTGAGCCTCAACTCTCACTATTGGCTCAGCTCTCGGAGCCTCTGCCCGTGGTTCCGGTCGAACCATCCTAGGTCTCCTACGTGGTCTCATGGTACATCTAGCAAGGAAATAACTACAACAACAAACAAATAGGGATTATGTTAGTCAAAGCAAGGGTCCAATGGTGCTCAAGTACTCCTTTTATCAAAGATCCTTTTCAATTAAGTAATAGTAGCAATGGGCACACACTCTACGCCAGACAACAATTCATGCTTCAAACATCATGCGAACATTCAAATATCAAAAATTCATGGCAAGGCATGCATCGAACAACACAATCATTTAACACATTAAGCTTACCTCACTTACCTGCCCGAGGTCTCGGTAACCTCAGGCTCTGATACCAACAAATGTTACCCCTCGTCCCGGTCTCGCCGGATGACCAGTCCGAGTGGGCCACACGGGGAAAACCGAAGCGAAACCCAAAGGGTTCCCCCTCGGTTAGCAACCCTATTTTTTTCATATTAATCTTGTCACATTCAAACCCCAAACCACATTCAAACAGCCCAATTTTAATCTTTACTAAAGGCATCTTAATACCTATGGGTTTTTCTCTTTAAAAAGGCCAACAAGGATCAAACAGTGCATTTTTAAGCAAAGGTTTCGAAACCTCCCCAAAAGGTTTCGAAACTTAGACTGGCAGTAAGGTCTGGAACCCAGATTTCTGCAAAGGTTTCGAAACCTTAGCCATGGTTTCGAAACCCTTTTCCATGGTTTCGAAACCTTCCTCAAAGGTTTCGAAACTTAGGCCGGTAGTGAGGTCTGGAATCCCAGATATTGCAAAGGTTTCGAAACCTTCCTCAAAGGTTTCGAAACTTAGGCTGGCAGTAAGGTTTGGAATCCCAGATTTCTGCAGAGGTTTCGAAACCTTCCCCATGGTTTCGAAACCATTGTGCAGGGGAGCACTTACTGCTCAACTCTAAAGGCTTCCTAGGGAAAGGAACACTAAGATCATACATAGACGTACATAAGAGCTTACAAAGGACCAAAGGCATGAATTAACACTCATAAGACTTGCACATACTAACATTTAAGCAATCCTACATGAGCCATAGGTAGCAATCAACATGAGTCAAGGCATCCGAACATGACATTCCAACAAAAGAGCAAATTCAGCATTTAAGGTCATACATGAAAGCTCAAAGGGCCCAAATGGCACAATTCAACACAAGAGGTTTGCACTCATACACAAGGCAACCAAAGCATCTAAAGCATGCCAACACACACCAACAATCATCATAGTATTACATGCTTTACAAACCAAAACATCAATATATCAATGAGTCATATAAAGCTCATACAAAAACCCTTGCCACATTGCTAGCTAATACAAAAATTGATAACCGTACTTGAGCCACAAACTTGGAAAGCCCTTCTTGCCTTGCCTCGAGCTAACACCACGCTAATGATCTGCATTGTTGAACAATTAGAGCGTAAGCTAATAGCTTAGTGAGGGTGCTCTAAAACGAAAAACATCAACAATGCAGGGTTCAAGCATGTAAATCCTAATCTCACATACAACCTACAATTACATATAAATGAGTAGACCTAGCTAGTCTTTCAAGTGGCATATATGGTTTTTCGATCCTACCAAGCTCAAATATCAATATCAACATCATATAGCAACACCGTATATCACCAACATATATCATCATCACATATCACAATGTATGAACAAATTAATTGGCCACTTTAATTACCCCGATTGTGCGGATTTTAAACCTCAACAACACTTTACCTCGGTGGGATTACACTCATCACCGGACCTTGCATGTGCGGGATTCCACTCATCGCCACATGCCCTACGGATGGAATTCCACTCATCATCCCGTAGAAATGTATAAAAAGCTTCCGGTGGAATGTTACATCACCGTACTCCTCCTTGATGACTTAACGCCATCAAGGCCACGTACGTTTTGACTCAATTGTGTGCACACTATCCTAATGATCGATCATTTACAACCGGTAATTATTTTAGTGCCAATTATCATAACCACATTATATATATATCATCAACCACCATTCATGCTCAATCTCATAAATGCATATCAAGATAAACTTACACCAATCAACCACAATCACAATAGCATAGTTAAGCAAGCATAAATGCATTCATGGATATCAATGGTTAAATCAACAACTTGAATTAACTATAAGTGGCCTACCAAGCACACTTCACACACTCCCACTACACATACTCGAACCAAACATAAAACAAGTTGAAACCACTCACCGCCTTTCCTTAGCAAATCGAAACAATCCTCCTACGAACCCGGATTCGGTCCCAAAGCCTCTTCAACGCTTGGATGAAACACCCATTTTCAAACACCCAAATGACCTCCAAAACATCCCAAATCACCCTCCTAACATACCCTAACCATCAGCCCTTAGTTTTCAACCTAAAACCCACCAAAAACCCAAGTTTTAATACCTCAAAGTTTGCCCTAAGAACCTACTACGAATTTCCATCAAAACTCAACCAAATTGATATATAATGTGTATTTCATCATGATTAAACAAAACCCCAACACAATTTATTAAAACAAATCGGAAAACCCCCTTAAAAATCCAAACTTTGATATAAACCCTAATTTTCAAAACTCCATAACTTTGAAATCTAAGACTATAGATAGTTAGAGGATAAAGAGGAGATTAAGAAAACATAATTACCTTTGAAAAACACCTTGAATTGAGGGAGATATTAAATAGAATAGTAACTTAGCTTGGGAGGTTTTTGAAAATGGGGTTTACTCCATTTTAACGTTGGAAAGCTTTTGGGAGGAAGATGACAACTTTTGTCTTAAAGTTGTCTTGCTTTTTAAGACTTTAGGGTCAAATTACAACATAAGTCCCTCCCCTTTTTCCAAAGCTCAATTAGGTCATTATTTAGAGTTGAATTAATTTAATTAAATTTCATTTGACTCGAACTATAAACCCAGTTAACTCCTAGGCCCAAAACACGAGTGTTACAAATGCAAATTTCCAATTCCCTCCTACTTGAAACTATAACAAACGCGAACGTAGAGTCCCTGTACCTAGCTTTCCTGTTAACCATCGGAATGAACAAACGCACCACCCTCCCATGGTGACTGAAGATTTCCTTAAGTGCTGTTCGCGTAACTTGCTTGCTGAGATTGTCCACAAAGATGGACCAAGAATCCCCCTCACTAGGCACCTTCTCCTTAACAGGACCATGCTCCGATGATAACGCCGGAAAAACTACCCTGTACGCTGCTCCCCCGGACACTACTCCCCTGGACGCTGCTCTCCTCTCCATCTCCCTTGGACTGTGATTTATTAATGCAAAACGAATTATGATCTTTAGTTTCTTTTGATGAATATGCCATCTACATACAATACTTAAGAAAGTAACAATGCTCCCACTAGCTCTTTTGAAAACAAGACTCCCCTTTGTTTCTAGATAAACCAAACCTTTTGATTGTATCTTCTGAAACGAATATCCCAACTTCGAGAAGCTTGCCTTAGTCTACGGATAGACCTTTGTAGCTTACATACCTTCCAAGTGTTCACTGGAGTGACAAAACCTTCTGGATGTGTCATGTACACATCTGTTTCAAGTTTCCCCTTAGGAAAGCGGTTTTGACATTCTTTTATTTGATTCCATAATCATGGTATGTAACTATTTGCAAGTGAGATTAAGATGGATTAAGCATAGCTACAAGGAAGATGCTTTATCATAGTCTATACTATGAAGTTTGTCGAAAACTTTTAGCGACGAATCATCCTTTGTATGTTTTATCATCCATGTCGGTTTTTCCTTTTTGAAAAAAATCATACATACCTCTTAGGTTTTACCCTTTTAGGTAACCAAAGTCTATACTTGGTTTTAGACATGGATCTCATCTCATCTCTCATGGCTCTTTAGACATTTCTCGAATTTTGGGCTCACCATTGCTTTCTGATAAGACTTAGTCTTTATCTTGATCTAAAAAGAAGAGTGTTTCCATGTACGAATAGTGAGAAATCCATATTTCTCAAGTAGATGGTATTCTCTTAAGGATCAACACAATGGTTGTGTTTTGTTCCAATGTTCCTTGATCATTTGTGAAACATTCTCAATCTTTGGTTCATAAATTTGTTGTCTAAAATTTCTTCAAATTCCAAATTCCATTTTTTTCTTTTGTGAGAGGTAATCGCTATCGAGAGAAACTCTTGTTTGAGCAACAAACATTTTGTTCTCGTTGAAAAATGAAATCTCTTAGTGATAAGTATTCTCTTTCGAGATAAACTATCGTTTGAGCAACAAATATTTTGTTCTCGTTAAAGTTGAAGAAATAATATCCCTTTGTGAGAATTAATCTCTTTTAAGATAAACTCTCGTTTGAGAAACAAACGTTTTGTTCTCGTTAGGATAAACAACAAATGGAGTTTTTAAGGTTCGAACTTTGTAAACATTTTAACATGTAAGTAACCTTAAAACTTCAAAGGTATTCTAGAACAATTCTTAGTCCATATCTTATATGACATTTCGAAAAAAAACACGATTAAGTATGAGAGTTGTTTTTCTAGTGTGTAAAGAAGTCGAAAATGACTTGTTCTGAATCAAAACATGTCTAACATATTTGATTCTCTTTCAAAGACTTTTCGTTCCACTTGTGGGATTTAATTATGGGACAATCCCATATTCTTTGAAAGTTCATCAAACTTTAAATATTCTTGAATTTGATCTCATCAAATTACCTTAATACTTTTTATGAGTTTGAGATTACTCATTTGTTTTATTTATCTTATAAATATTATTGATTTGATTAGTTTAAAAATCATTGATCGTTGTGTAATAAGAGATTAAAAGAATAACATTTATTTAAATAATCTCAAAATTAAAATATCTTGCCTTACAAGATAACTAAAACTTAGGCACAAAATAATAATCTTAAAAACTAAAACAAATCTATTTAAGAAAAAACACATGTCCTAATGGATGATGTAGCAACTCTTGCTTTATTTCCATTCGCAGGTCCATGTCTATTCTGATGCCTTCTCTTTTGAAGCCTCTGAGGTTGATGCCTCACTCGTTTTTGCTTTCTTGACTTCTTGTAGGTGTGTGGGGCAGTTTCTCTTCCAATGTCCGGTCTTGCCGTAATGGAAACATTTTACATCCTTCTTGATTCCCTTCTTAGGTTTCAATGCCTCCTTTCCATCGGTTTTGGTCTTACAATCACCTTTAGACTTTGCTGCCGATTTACCTTTCTTCTTGCCCTTGTGGACCACCAGAACAGGTTTAGGTCCTACCTTCTTCAGGTTGATTTCAGCAGTTCTCAACATGTCGAGCAACTGTGGAAGCGTCTTGTTAATTTTATTCATATTGAAATTAAGGATGAACTGATTGAAACTATCCGGCAACGATTGCAGGATGTCATCAGTAGCTAATTCGTCTTTCAGCGGAAAGCTGAGCTTCTCCAACGTTTAGATGTAGCCTATCATTTTAATGACATGAGCTCCTACGGGAGATCCCTCACTCATCTTGCATTGAAACAGAGCTTTAGAGGTCTCGCACCTCTCTTGACGAGCTTGCCCTTCATAAATCTCCTTGAGATTTTGAATCATATCATAAGCTACCATGTCCTCATGTTTCTTCTAAAGCTCAGGGGTCATGGAGGCAAGCATAAGACAACCAACATCCAGCATGTCTTGCATGTGTTTCTTAAACTTGTCTTTGTCAGCTCTGGAAGCAGTGGCAACCGGTTCATCAGGAACAGGTTCTTCAATGACATATTCCTTCTTTTCCTGTTTGAGAACAATTCTCAAATTGCGGAACCAGTCAAGGAAGTTTATGCCATTGAGCTTATCCTTCTCAAGGATAGATCGAAGAGATAGAGTATTATTTGCCATTAATTCTACAACAAAGAAAATATGCTATATAAGTTTTACTAAATTTTAAAATTTATAGATAGGTCTTTACTATAAATTTACTCCCACTATTTTCTTCAAAATTAAAAACCCTCTAGTTTTAATTTCAGAAAAACGTTTCGATAGTTTTTCTAGTGAGTGAGGATCCATATTTCACCATTCCTAAATCAGCTTTGGCCAGTCTTTTAGGAAATGGTTATTTAGGTAAGTAACACCTTACTAATTACATCTCATGCAATTCCTCATCTATTGGCGAACAACTCTTGTTCTTTAAATCATCTTATGATTATCCAAAACTTTTAACCACTAGGTTTTCTAATCCTATTAGAACAACCCAGCTAAGTCAATACCAATATCTCAACCGGCGAATATCACTAGCTTATTCTTCGCGTTTAACTAAGATAGATAAATGTGACATTGCTTTGGCAAAGCTCGCATTATATCGATCGAAGCTTTAACGAGGGTACATATTAGATGGTTAAAACAGACTTAGAATTATAATGAGGGATTTACTTAATTATCTCATCATTTTAACATTGATCCTATCAATAGAACTATGTTTAATCATGCTTATAAAACATCCATTTCATCACATACAAGGTAAATATAAGCGGTAAATAAATATGCAATGATTATAGCCCTTCTTAACCTAAGGCGACCCGTCCCAAGCCAATGGGAGGACCATTCTACTGAAGATAGAATCTGCTTCTGAAACGCCCGGTCCACCAGGGAAGGCCCACCACGCTGCTACCTTGGTTCTTGCTTTATCTCCATGAGTATTTACAATTTTCAGAAACCCGTGTTACATGCGAGGGAGTGAGATGAGAAGAGAAGTACAATAGAAGATAGAGAAAGGCACGACACGCAAGCCATATTTATAAAAACCAAAACTATAAAGGCTATGGGCTATAACCATGCAAAACAAACATCATGCAATCTAACATGCATTTCAAACATCGTGCGAACAAAGTAACGATGTGTTTACGGAGTTTTAAACTGATTATCCCTATGTTGCGGTTAATGGGCCAAAGAAGGATCACGAGGTTTCATAAACCATTTGCGCTAACGAACAAATGCACCAGGTAGGTCAACATGAAAGAGAGGTGGCGCACAAGGCACACTTAAGTACCAGGTCTTTGATGATGACAATCCTAGACATGCATTTTTCATAACGTCTAACCATAACTCTTATGGATTCACCGTGAAAGATAGTTTGATAACTTTTATCAAATTAGAAGCCCTTTCAGAGATTTCATAAATCTATGAAACTACGAACAACTACTTGTTCTCTAGACTAACTATTAGTCTCAACATGTTAACATTTAACATTGAAGCAACCTAACATAGTTATGATTAACTCTTAATCATTCAGTGATAATCGAAATAAGTCTTTATTAGGTGTGATACGATAAACGATAAATATCTAAATAGAATCAAACAGCATGCGTCTCATACATAAACATCACCCAAGAATTTAAGTCCGAATTCGTATGATACAAGTGGCTCTGATACCACTGTTGGGTCATGTCGGTACGCCCCGTGGTGCAGCGGAAAAATTAATCCGACGTAATCCAGCCAGGATCCATATACAGGAACTAATCCGGGGTGAAAAGATGAAGAGTTACCTTTTAAAACTCTAGAAACTGGAAAATCGACGGTATGTCGGAATAACCACGTCAAGTAAAACTAGAATCGTTTCGCAACGACCTCCACAGAGTCCACCCGAACAAAACGAACAAAGTTTCCGCCTCCCTAACACTTAGGGATAAATTCCGACAGGTTTGAACACCTTCCAAGGAGATTTCGAAATCCCTCCAGGGATTCCTGAGGGAGTCTGAAATTGACCAGGGGTTCTATCGGGACTTGGATTTGAACTAGGAAATCGCCAGGAATTTGCCAGGGGGCAAGAGGAACACCAGAAAAATATCGAACAGTTTCTCAGAAGAAATCTAGGACTTGTCGAAAATTCCATAGGGGAATTCCCAGGGATATGTCGAAATTTGCAAGGAGGAATAGGGATGATTTGGTTGCTAGCCCTTGTCCCTTTAAATAGTATTCAGACACTTAATTCTAGTTGAATACCTTAAATCCAAGTTCAACCAAAATTCATAGAATCTAATTCTACTTGAAATTGGTTTATATTAAATATACATTATATTTAATAATATTAAATGAAATATATATATATTTAATTATGTAGAATCTTATTCTACATAAAATATGGATTTAAATATACATTATATTTAATCCAAATATATATATTTTTATTATATAGAATCTCACTCTATCTTTACTTGGATTTAAATATATTTAAATACATTATATAAATTCCAAATATATATTTAAATTTCTAGAATCTTATTCTATAATATTAAGTCTCTAAATATTTTCCATACTCTAAATAATATCTGATAAATACAATATTTATCCAATATTATTCCCATTTAAGGGAGTTGTCAATTTCTCCTATCCCATAGGGGATTTTCGACAACCTCCCTAAAATAGGGAGTATGGTTTCCATTTTTTTGTTCGTTTCATTCGAAGGTTGTGACCCTTGTAGGTTCATGCAACGTTAGCAGCAAAATTAGAAATGTTCTAATTTTACAAACAATGAGTGGCATCTAGCAATACATCATTACTATCTAAGTTGCATGAAGTCATGGTTTGACTTTCCTAATTCCTGAATAAACTTCCTTTATGTATTTCATCCTTTTGTCTTTTATATCTTAGATGTACACAAGTCATGAGTTAGTCACACTTGCGTTGTCCATCTAGTGTTTCTTGATGTCTTGAGTAGATTATGATAAACAAATCTCTATGATATCTCATATCATAATATTCGAGCATGGCCATGCATTTTTAATCTCACTCAATCAAGTGGTCGAAGATATTCTCCCATTATGTAGGAGGGACAAATCCTTTCTCGATCAACCATATTTCACTACATAGGTCATTACGTATCCAATCATCAGTCTTTATAATGTAGTCAGTTACGACACACGTTTCACTATGTCAAAATACGTAAATCTTTATGTTGAAATCATGTTGATCTCAAGTCCGAGGATTATACATATGTTTATCATGAGCAATGTTGTGACTGTCACATAATTACCCAAGAAACATGCTCATAGCGGGTCAATCCAGTATGTTGTTCTCTAACAAATACTTATGTGTTGATTTTGACATCTCTATGTCAATGACAACACTTGTTATCAATCAACCACATATTAGTCTTTATATATTATCACTGTCCATACCCGTAATAGTATTCGACTAAGGATCCTATTTAACAATAATCGTATTATTGTATGGACATTATTATCCAATGGTTAGTTTGATGCACAAAACATACTAAATGATAATAACGGCAATGCCATTACTTGATAAATCTAGTAAAATAGTATGTCTATTCAATCATCATATGATTGGTCTTCGGGCATACTCCAACAAATTCGTCATGATCCAAAAAGTTTTATGGGAGGCATTCCCTAAAGTGAATGCAAGCATGATGTTTATTCCATGCGATTGTTGGCTCTGTTTCATTCCTTGAAGTGAATGCAAACATGATAAATCACTATTCAATTAGTGGCATAACTTCGATATAATCCAAATATATTGGCTGGACATCCCGTTCCGCGAGGCTATTGGTCTCAAATAAGGTTTTTAAAGGACCTTATGAATTAGTTTAACAATGCCGCGTACGAGGATTTTAGGAAGATTTTCTTTGAGCTTAAGTCAGAAAAAACTAAAGGAGCCTAAGAATTGCCTCCATAAAAGATGAAGTCCAAGGTTAGAAAAAACTAAAGAAGCCTAAGAATTGCCTCCAGAAAAATGAAGTTGAGTCAAGAGTCAGGAAAAACTAAAGGAGCCTAAGAATTGCCTCCAGAAAAAAATGAATTGGCATAAAACTCAAGTTTGTAAGCATGACTATTCTGGTAAGCTAAAGAAGTCTAGGCACATATTTGTTCACAAAACCTGCACACACCGCACAAGAATTATAACATTGTTCCGGATAAATCCAGAAACGCCCGACAAGGCATTGCTCTTGATAGGGAATGTGTGGTAGGTAGAGAAAAGTTCACTGAATTAAGCCAAACCAAAAAGTTTTTATTTTTAGTTAGGTCGTGTCTTCTTGAGGACAAGCAAGAACTTGAGTTTGGGGGTGTGTTGAGTGTATAAAAGTTCTATATTTTACCCCTTATTTACCCATATTTCTGCCGCATTCAAGCATAATTCATTGCATTTAGGATAGATTTCTGCATATACATCACAATTAGATAAAATGGCACAGTACAGTTGCTATTGATTTTGGTTACTTTTGCAGGTATCTGCTGTGGCAGACTCAGGGCAGCAAAGGAATAGAGGTAGATCGCATAATTGGAGTTGAGAAGCAAACGCTGTCGTGGCAGCCATGACGACAGAATGGTGAAGTGGAAAAGTGAAGTGGAGCTCGACAAATAGAGGATTTCAAGCCAGTCTGTCGTGGACCACTCCTATATTTTTCTGAACCCTGAGGCAGAATGAAGGCCAAGCCCAAAGTCCAAGGAAGAAACCTAAGGCAAGAAAAGAGGACGAATTAAAGGCATCTACTCAGAAGATTTAATCTTTAATAGAGTTGTACTTTAGTTTAAACTTGTATTCTTGCCATATTAGAAAACTTGGACCCAAGGCCTATATAAAGGCATGTAATTAGACCTAGGGAAGGATATCTCATTCCTAGCTGTCTTCCCCCAAAACCCTTGTCGTTTTCCCTTCTCCACCATGTTCTAAACTCCCCCTAGGGCTAAGGGTTGATTATGTAAAGTAGTTGCAATGATTGTACTGTTTTAGGAATTTTCTGTTAAGTAATAAAAAGCTTCAAGTTTATTTATTCTGGTTTTTCATATTTCACAAGAGTATCGGGAGAGCATTGTGAGGTTATGTATTTGTTTGATATCGGGAGAGTCAAGCATACGAACGAAATAAATACGCGTTTTCCAGTTTATGGTTAAACCATCTCGGCTTAGGGATAAGTACGAGGTTAAGTGGCTAAGGAAGAATTCAACAACATTGGTGTTCACCCTTTGATTCACGTCGGGAGGTATCATCCAAGAAGTGTCCATCAACAGAACTTGGGCCTAGGGATAGGACAAGTCATAGCAGGGATTCTTGCCAAGCTTGAAGTACAGATTTGTGTGATCGCTGCCGCGACATCAACAGACCTCTATCGCGACATGTGCTGCCATGACAGGAACGACGACAGTAGACAGAAGTTTCTCTTACAGTGCAACACCTGCACTACTGAGCAATTCAATACCGTCCTATTTCTTAAACATGATTCTTTATTCTTTTACTTTAGTTGTTTATCAAGATTACTTCACCAATCCAATTAAACTATTTCTCTCTCTTGTGCAGCTATTCGAGGATAGAGTTATTTCCAGTCCCTATGGAGATGAATTCTGATACTCAAAGTATCACTTTACTACTTGCGTCGTGTACACTTGCACTATTTGCGCTAGGACTCTTTTACACGCAACATACTTCTTATGCCTAACAATAGATGATTTATTGAAGGCATTGTACACAAGTCTATATTGAGAATAATTTAAATCTCTCTCTTTCTCTCATCTCTTTGTTCTTTTATTCTTGTTCGATGTTCTTTGTTATTTTATTCACAACAAATATTAAATAGTTTCCTAAAATAATTGGATGCTATGTAATACGAGTGTTTAAATTAAAAATATATTTAAATTGGTTATTAGGATTTTGTTTTGCATTCATAATTTTAAAACCATTTTAAGAAAATTAAACTAAATTCCCAAACATAATTGGTGTTGTTATTTAATATTTTCAAAATTCTATTTTCAAAGTTCATCAAATAAATATATTTTGGGATTATTAAATAAATTAAATCCGAACTTTTGTTTTTCGATGCAAAAATACGACACAAAATTAAAAGGTACATATTTTGGGCGTTTCTAGAGTGTTAACTCTTTTCACACATAATCGACTTCCGAACCCTAATTAATGAATCTCTAATATTGTTATGGTGTCCGGTCTACCAAAATAATCGGCGGTGACTCCGAGTCTAAAATGATTTTGAAAACCTCACATTATTAAAAAAAGTCTTTAAAAACCTTTAATAATGATTCGATTGGGATATTTAGGGTAAATTATACTAATGACCACCGAACTATATGGTTGGTATCGATTTGACCACTATATTTTTAATTGTGTTAAATATACCACATAACTATTTAATTGGTTCCAATGTAGCCACATGCCGTTAAAAAAACAGAAAAGTTGACAGGACTGTTAAAATAATTGGTATAATTACAAATTTGGTCCCCTTTATCTATACAATCTATCAATTTGATCCTAATTTTAATCTAATAAAAATTTATTTATTTTAATAAGGTGGTGACACGTGTCACACCTGAGACCTTGGGGGAGTAGCACGCGAGTTTGCCACTAAGCCAAGCATATACTTGTGATATGCAATACTGATAATAATATATGTCTTATACGATTGGAGAAAGAAAAAACAAACAATATACTCGCCCTTGATTGTGATACTAACTAATGAGTTGCTTTGTCGAAATTATCCGTTCATTTGCTAAATATGATAAAGTTATTCTTCAGACTAGTGCTGGCTTGGTTGTTTACTTGCATTGCTAACCCAGACGTCTATTTGATTGTGATAAACAACTAATTTTATGTCACGTACTCACGTATATGAACTGGCAATTGAACTTAACCAGGCATTGAAGTTGCTCCGCGATATTGCCTCCGAAAGAAATCCGAAGAAGTTTCTGATGGTGTGTTTACTTTTGATTTCATGAATGCTTCATCTAAAGTTCAGTTTGATTGGAGAGTCACTATATATATATATATTCGATTCTCAAAGAACATTATTCTTCCTTTTGATTACAGGTTGTGGCTGCTTTCTGGGTCCTTTCAATTGTGGGGAGTTGGTGCAACTTCTTAACCTTGTTCTTTATATGTAATGACATCGATCTCTTGTTCTTAGTACTAAATCGATTTATCTATATGATATCATACTAAAGTATTCTTCGTCTTCTCTATGGAAATCAGCTTTCGTGTTGCTGCATACGGTACCTGTTTTGTATGAGAAGTATGAGGACAAGGTTGACCCTTTTGCAGAGAAGGCAATGGTCGAGATAAAAGAGCAATACACAGTTTTCGACGCCAAGGTTCTGAGTAAAATTCCTAAAGGTCCCTTGAAGACCAAAAAGGTTTAGAAGGCTCAGGTGTCCGACAACATTTGGGCGGTTACCGGTTTCCTAGTTGTGGTGGTGTGTTATCTATTCACATTAGCTAGAGGACTTGTTAGTCAGTTTTGGTTTGCAATTCAAAATGGCAATCTCTAAAAACAAATCAGTTGGTAGCCATAGCTCAAGCCGGTGAAGGTATTACCATAAAACTTTGTTTCATTTGAATAACAATCAGTTTTTTTCTATATATGGTTGCCTCCAGATTTTGTGCTTTATTTTGTTTTACAGTAGAGCTGTTTCCTGAGATTTAAAAGTATAAAAAAATGTTGAATTCGATATCAATGTTTCAAACGTGATAAAAGAGACTATACCTGACAGACCAGTGGCAAACTCGTATATTGTTTGTTTTTTCTTTCTCCAATCGTATAAGACATATATTATTATTAGTATTGTATAACACAAGTATATGCTTGGTTCAGTAGCAAACTTGCGGGCTACTCTCCCAAGGTTTTAGGTTCAATTCCTACCATGGGTGGTTCTTTGTTTTTCATTTTTCCTACTCCAATTAGGGTGACACGTGTCACCACCTGATTGGATGGGAAAATTAATTAATTTAATTAAATAAAAATAATTAAAATCCTCCAATAAGATAGTGACACGTGTCGCCACCTAATTAAAATAAATAAATTTTTATTAGACTAAAATTAAGATCAAATTAATAGATTGTATAGATAAAGGGGACCAAATTTGTAATTATACTAATTATTTTAACAGCCCCGTCAACTTTTCCGTTTTTTTTAACAGCAGGTGGCTACTTTGGAACCAATTAAATAGTTTTGTGATATATTTAACACAATTAAAAATATAGTGGTCAAATCGACACCAACCCCATAGTTCGGTGGTCATTAGTATAGTTTACCCTTATATTTATGTGATAAAAACATTCTTTTAGATTTGATGTTGCATTTTTCATTATATTTGTTCATGTTCTCAAGCTCTCAATCCGAGCTCTGTCCTTTTTAAGTGAGAGCAAAATACTTCTCTTGTGAGGTCCACGCCTCCGTATGAGAATTATATTTTACTTTCGGGATATTAATCTTATATTTCATGGAGTTTTCACCTTCGTATGGTATAAGAGAACATATCTTCCTGAATCGATGTCTTAGTGTCATAGTAGACGATAACGACAGTTCTGGTATCTTGCTTTAGAACCAACCCTTTTTGTGAATTTAAGAGCTCACTCCTTTAGAGCCATGCGAATAACCTTAGATAATTTAATTGATTTTTTTAGGAGAACTCAACAATTCATTGAATCGATGACGGCGAAATTATTTTTAATGGTGTATGGTTTAGGGTATAGGTTTAAAAATTTAAGGTTTAATAGTTTAGGGTTTTAGGTTGAGGGTTAAGGGTTAAATTATTTTTTATAAAGAATAGGGTCAAATTGAAATAATATTTAAATAATGAGGGTTCAATAGAAATACAAAGATAAGTGAGGTACTAAATATATAGTTTACCCTTATTAAAAAAATAAAATTTTAATATATATAAAAAATAATTTAATTAAAATTTTAAAATAATTATTAATTGTATGATAGGTCCTTGAAATTTTAAATCTTTATTAATTAATTTAATGGTGTTCATCATTAGTGGTGTTCGTCGGTGTTCGTCGCACGTGGTAGACTCATCCATTGACTAAATTAGCTAAAACTCTTTAAAGATACAAGCTAAACTTAATGAAAAAAATAATAAGGCAAGTATACTTCAAGTAAGAAAGAAAAGAACTCGAGTATTGAATACTTGTAAAGAAAAATGTATTGACTTAGAGATTGCTTTACAAGATATTGAATTCTTAGGCTTTAGATGTTGCCTTGCCAAATGACAAGGTCACCTATTTAGCCTTCCACATCCTCAATGGACGGTGAAGAACTATCTAATCATACAGTTATCTTCTAGAGAAATCTATACAACCTAGAAATATCTTACAACTCTTAGATCTTTCTACACAACTCTAGAATAGACTAGTCTTGGAGAATTCTCTATAACCTTCTAGAACATTTCATAATCTTTCATCGTATTCCAGGACCTTCTAGAAATTTTGGAGTCTTCCTCAACATTCTAGAACCTTATAGAATATTTTGGATCCCTCCAGCATGTTCAAGATCCTTCCAGAATGTTACATGACCTTCTAGAATGTTTCAGAACCGTCTAAAATCTTATAGGGACATTCATAATATTCTAGAACATTCCAAAGTGTTCTAAATTTTACTGTTGAGTTCCAAAACTTTCTTTAATGTTATAGAATTTTCCACCAATATCTTCATTTTTCCAAGACAAGGCTAAAATTTAGTTGGTGAATTTTTTGGTATGTGACCTCCTCCTCCACCTAATTGAGTGACGTTCTCGTCGCTTCTTCCCAATATGACTGAATCTTGTCTTCATATATTCATAAGGTTAGCTCGTGTTCCCAAGTTGACTTAGTCTCAAACAACTATTTTCAATGCACCAAGTATTAGGTGTAGCTTGGATGACTCCCTCGCCTTGAAATTACTCGATTTACAATAATCTCATCTACATCGTGATCATTAGTAGTGACTGTGGTAGGAGCTCTCTTTGATTCACCCCTTTGCTAATTTAGACTTCTCTCGCCATCTTTTGGCAAATATAAAGGCACCATGACTCTTACTTGCATAATAAGTCTACTCAATAGGGTAGGGGGTTTGTTGTCAAGATAATTCACCCATTTGCTTGAAGATAAGATGGAGCAAACAACGAATCCCCTAGCATATTCAGTAGACTTCTTATGCAGGTAAAAGTCCTAGTGCCTTTATATTTGCCATGAGATGGAGAGGGAAGTTTGAATTAGCAAAAGGGTGAATCAAAGAGGGCTCTTAACGCAGTCACTACTACTCATGGTCGTGTTATAGATGAGATTATTGTGTATTGAGTAATTCTGAGATGAGGGAATCATCCAAGCTACAGTGAATACTTCTTGCATTGGAAAAGTTTGTCTGAAGCCGAGTTAACTTTGAAACATGAGCTATCCTTATGGAACTATGAAGACAAGATTCATTCATACTAGATAGAAAAGACAAGGATGTTGCCCAATTAGGTGGGGGATGATGTCACAGATAAAAACTTTTTTTAGAAGAAACACGGATAAAAGGGATTTATAGAACTCTACAAAAAAATTCTAGAACACTTTAAAATGTTCTAGAATACTATGGAAGGCACTAGAAGATTTTAGAAGACCTTAAAAGATTTTAGAAAGTTTTGGAACTTTCTGGAAGAATCTAGAACATGCTAGAAGGATTTGGAACATTCTAATCCATTCTAGGGTTGTCATGAAAGTTATGTAGAATTCTCCAAGACTAGTCCATTCTAGGGTTGTCTAGAAAGATCTAGGATATGTAAGATATTTCTAGGTTCTATAGATTTCTCTAAAAATTAAATATTAACCGTAGGATTAGATTGATCTACATCGCCCATTGAGGAGGTGGAAGGCTATAAATAGATAGTCTTAGCCATTTGGTAAGGTAACCCATAAAACCTAAAAATTCAACTACCTTGTAAAACATTCATCAAGCTAATAATTTTTTTTTCGAGTATTCAATACTTGAATTCTCTTCTTTCCTACTAAAAATACATTTTTCTTATTATTTTTTACATTACGCTTAGTTTGCATCTTTAAAGAGTTTAAACTGACTTAGTCACTAAAGAGAGTGTCTAACTGCCGCACATGCAGGAGAAAGGGTAAGTTTGTGACATCTCTCGTCACCATTTTCGTGGAATTTGTAATGCCCCAGAAAACGGGCTAGAAGATTAGGTTGAATTACCAAAATCATGTTGGAATTTTGGGTTAGTCTTTAGCTAATTAATTAATTTAATAAAATAATTTAAGTTATTAAATTGATTTCCGATAAATTTATCGTGACAAATATTTGTGAAAATTATATTTAATAAATTTCATAAAGGATAAAATTGAGTTTGAATAATTTTAATTGGGTTGTTTTAATATTAATTAAATGGTGACTATTTTACAAAAGATTGTAAAATATTAGTAATGAAAATATTGTAAAAACACTAAAATGGTGATTTTATGGGATTATTTGACTTATTTATTAAATAAAGCTTTTATTATCTATTTCTAGCTAGAATATGACGACAATTATTATTTTTCTCAAGAAGGAAAGTTATTTCTTTTTTTCTCTCAAGATTCTCTCAAACACCATTTTGATAATCTTTGATTTTTTATCCAATTTTTATTTATTTTCTTTCTAAACAATTTCTAATCAATAGTCACACAAGATATTTTGATTTCTCTCATCTTGTTCAATGGATTTCATGTTAGAAGATTGGAGGAGCAATCTTCATGTTTCAATTTCTAATTTATTTAGGTAAGATTTGATTTTCTAATGATCTACTAATTATTTTGTGTTAATTTTTTTTTATCAATTTTATTGTATTTTGATGTTAAAATGAATTTTAATGGATTAATTTAATTTCTAGATGCTAAAGAGTGAATCATGATGAGATAGATGAAATCTAAATGTTTTAATTGGATTATGAGTTATTCTTGTGGGTTAGATATAATCTATTCTCAATTTTATGAAATTGATTCCAAAATTAATTTAATTGGATGAATTAAGATTTGGGTTCTTGGATGGGGTAGTTAGTAGAATGATTGATTTAATTATTGGATCATATATTAGTATGTATCAGATGTGTTCGATGAAAAGTTTGTAAGAATTTTAAAGCTGAAGAAAAAACGGTTTCGCTTGAAACAGGACCATGCCGCAATTTGAGTAGAGGGCTACTGCTGGTGCCATTTTATGAAATTAAAAGAAATTTAAAGAACATGGGCGGTTTGAAGCATTGGCGTGAAGGGTTGAGGCGAAATCGAGGTGATAGTAAGTTGGTGAGGGAAAATGTATTTTGGTGGAAAATTTTAAAAAACAACGGCTTAAATGCCAACTAAAAAACGGCCCCTAAATCTCACCTGTTGGATCAAGCCAGTTAAATAACAACCGTATGATTGAAAAAAAATAAATGTTACCCGGTGAACCAGTTACTGTGGGATAAAAAGAATTAAACCCCATAAGGGAGGGGGAAATCGAAACAAAGAGCTTATAGGAGATTTGGGGAAAACATAAACCCTAGACAAAGAGGTTACGAGCGATGGTCGAAAAAGAAAGAGTGGTAGTTTGTGACGGATTTGAGTAAAGGTTTCATCTTTCACGCTTCAAGTTTTACAAGTCGTTTTTTTTCTTTCCTTTGTGACGGATTTCTGCTATAAAACAATCATCATTCTTTTCTTTCATTATTTTTCTCAGCAGTAAGAAATCACTTCGACTTTGGTTTTTCTTTTTCATCCTTGGTGGAGAAATAACAAAAGATAAAAAGGGATTTGTAGAATCGTAGGAATTGAAATAATTTTGTTTATGTAGGCTTAGGGTTGATTTTTAAGGCGGGTTTTGCTTGAATTTTGAAACAAAAGAGTTGAAGAACAACAGAGAGAGACTTTCTGGGTTTGAATTTAAAGGAAGAGGTTAAAAATGATTGGTACAAACAAATATGTATACATGCTCTTCTTTTCTCTTTTATTTTTCTGATAATTCTTTAAAGTTTGGTTCTTTTATTTTCTGTCGCGGTTCTAAAATATGGATTATTGTTAAATTTTAACATATTAGTGAAAAAATAGAAGGGATTAAGTGAATTATATTTTCCCCTTTTATGTTTTAGTTAAATGAATGGTACTTGTTAGTAGAAGTGTTGTTTGATTCAATTTATTTATTTCTTATTTTGAATCATGTTAGCAATTACATGAAAAAAAGAAGAAGAAAAGTTTTGTTACGGGTGATTGTTCATACATAATTATGTCAGTTTATTTAGTTATGAGAATTGTGCATGTTTCTTAATTATGTCATTTTTTATAAGGAGAATAGGGCCTCATTAAACCCCCCCTCATATCGGTCATATTACAAAAGTAAATTAATCGACATCGGAAGGGAGAAAAGAGTGCCTGAAATGTTATTAAAGTTTAACAAAGTTACAATATAAGATTAAATAAAACTCCTCTGGAGGTAATGATGCAACAATTGCAGTGTTGAGTGTGTAAAAGTTCTATTATTTACACCCTTTTTAACCCATATTTCTGCTGCATTCAAGCATCATTGCATTGCATTTAGGTTAGTTTTCAATAAAACATCACAATTATATAAAAGGCACGGATTCTACTGAAAGATGGCTATTTTTGCAGGTATCTGTCACAGTAGATGTCGAAGGCAGGCGCAGGGCAGATAAGCAGGAGAGCTGAACTGGACAAGCAGCTGAAAAAGACGAACCTGTCATGGACCTGTCGTGACAGCATGGTGACAGCAGATTTATAAAGAGGAAAAGTGAAGTGGACCTCGATAGATAGAGAAAAATATGCTCGTCTGTCGTGTGGAAGCCGAATATTTTTCCAAGCCCCGGATCAAAAGATATGTCAAGCCAAAGCTCAAGGAGAGGAAATCCCTAAAAGCAAGGATGCGGCTGGAAAGTAGGAGTCTTTAGAGATTTGGTCTTTATTAGAATCTTACTTTTAATTAAAGTTGTAATCCTTGTTACCTTAGATAACTTGAGCCCAAAGCTTATATAAGGGCATAGATTAAACCTAGGGCATGACCGATAACCCTATAACCGAAATCTAAACCCTGCCGTTTACCTGTCACCGATATGTTCTAAATTCCCCCTAGGGCTACGGGTTGTTTTGTAAAGTAGTTGCAAGGGTTGCTTTGTTTTAGGATTTTTCAAGTTCAATAAAATAAACTTCAAGTTCTTTTATCTTGGTTTTAATATCTTGCAAGAGCATCGGGAGAGCATTGTGAGGTTATCCATTTACTTAGCATCGGGAGAGTTAAGTATACGAAAGAGATAAGAGCGCGTTCTCTAGTTTATAGTTGAACCATCTCGTGCCTAGGGATAGGGCGAGGTTAAGTGGCTAAGGAAGAATTCATACACATCGGTGTTCATCCTTCGATTCACGCCGGGAGGTATCATCAAAGACGTGATCATCGACAGACTTGTGCCTAGGGATAGGGCAAGGCAGATCTGGGATTCTTGCCAAGCTTGAAGTACGAAGTTAGTGTTCGCTGCCGCGACAGCTAACGGACAGACGCCGCGACAGGTGCTGTCGGCGACGGGTGCGACGACAGAACTGGAGATCCTAAGCAATTCAATACCTGCACTACTGAGCAATTCAATACCAGCCCATTCTCTCTATCTTGATATTTCAATTCCTTTATTTACGTTTTTACAATATTATTCGTGACAACTTCTCATAATTATTTCCTTTACTTCGTGCAGTGAATTTAGGTGAAGCTATTAGCCCAATCCCTGTGGAGACGATATCCGATACTTCGTATCACTTTACTACTTGCGTCGTGTATACTTGCACTATAATTGCGATAGACTATTTTACACGCAACATGCAGCAACCCCACCTGCTCTAAACAAGATACAACCAACTTTAAACTAGCATATTCCTTTTTAGCCAAAAAATCAGCATCACAGTTACAAGCCCTTGGAATGTGGCGAATTAACCAGTTTATGTTTTTTAAGGAAAGCACCAATATCGCGCACCAGAGAAGTAAATAGTTGTGGCGCATCCGCAGGGTTTGAGACCTAGTCAACAACGATCTTATTTTTTGATTCGACAATAACTCGAGATTTACGACACCAAGAACCTTTCAGGTAAATATCCAATCCAACCTTTATCGCGGAGAGCTCTACAAGAATTGGAGGGCCATGACCAATGAAATCCGAAAAGGTGGCTAAGGTGTCCCCTTTATCGTTCCTAAGGATGCCCCTGTACCTTCCTTGGAACCGGGCAAAGGTATTGCTCCGTCTACATTTAACTTAAGGAAGCCTGATGGAGGGGCAGACCAAGAAGTAGGAGATGAAATGCTCATCAAAGGAAGGATTGAAACTGTCAGCTATTGAGGGGTCTGAATAAAGAACATCCGATGCGATTTTCATATCTGGAAATTTGGCTTTGAACCACCAAACTAATCTAGTTTTTGCTAGATGAAAGATTTGCAGCTTGTTTAAACGAGAATTCTCGAATATTGTATTATTCCTAAAGATCCAAATAGTCCATAAAATCGCAAAAGGAAGGAAGTGCTAGATGGAATCCCCTGACCTAGTTAAAATCAAATCCTTCCAACTTAGCAAGAAAGAAGTTGGATATGCTGGAAAAACAATAGCTACATTCCAGATCCTACAAAATCTCATCCAAATATACCAAGAAATTTCGCATGTAAAAAATAAATGAGTTATAGATTATGGAAAATCGTGACAGAAAGGGCATATAGAGTCTGAAATAGAAGGCACCTTGCGCTTAAGCAATTCCACTTTAACCGGGAGACGATTATGTAAAACAAGCCAAACACATTGTTCAACTTTGGGGGGAGCCAACCCTTTCCACACAAGAAGATTCCAAGACTGATTCACATGAAATGAATGGAATTTTTTTTAATACAAGAGCTGACTGAGAATGTTACCTTCACTATTCCCAGACCAAGCCACAAAATCGTGGTTAATATTTCTAGGCCGAAAGTTCTGGAGAAGAGACAGTAACAAATTCCACTGTTCGATTTTCCAATCGAAAAGTTGTCTACGAAGATTGATTTTACAAGACCATCCCCAAGATTCTTTGACCATAAAGTCAACGATCACCACCACTTTATTCACTAATTGAGCAAAAATACGAGGAAATTTTAAGCTGAGTGGAATTTCAATTAACCAAGGGTCCGACCAGAACAACAGAGATTTCCCATCCCCGACTTTTAATTGAATGTTATTCCTCATGCATGAATCAAAAGGATCATCCTTAAAAAGGATTTAACGATTCCATTCCAAACCCAAGATCTCCGGCTTGAGTCCACCACTGAAGGAAGCAGCTTTGTAGAAGAATAATTATATTTTTTTTCAAATAATCTCTTTCCATAAACCTCTCTTATAATTAGCAAACTTCCAAATCCATTTTCCCAAAAGAGCACTGTTCTGCAACTCAATATCAACGACTCCAAGACCTCCTATAGATTTAGGAAGGCACACGTCTGACCATTTGATCCAATGAATCTTTTTCCTCGAAGAAGAACCTCCCCATAGAAAATTTGCCATATAGCCGTTGAGCTTCTTTGCTACTGAAGAAGAAATCCTAAAGAGTGACATAAATTAAATAGGAAGAGAGCTCAAGACTGATTTTAATTGTAACCCCCTTATCCCGGCCTAGACGGTTGACCCGAACTACGGAGATTACACGGGGAAAATCAAAGTCAACTCGAAAGTCAACCTTGATTAACGACCCTTTTTTTTCTTTTTAATCTTGTCTAGATACATGTTAACCCTAGGTGAACACTTGAGAAACATATACGTGTAAAGCACAGCGATCAAATTTTAATAAGGGACTCAATTGCACAATATACAAATGTCAGGGACCAAAATGTAAATTCTAAAAATTAGAAGGTCATAACTGATTTTAAAGTTACCAATATTAAATTAGTCATATTACATGCTTCCCTATCAAATTTCACCTTAATTGGACATCTAAAACTCATGCAATAGCAATTACAATTTTCGGGACTAAAACGTAAAGCTTGCAAACCTCAACACCATTCAAATCAGTGCCCAACGGTCACCTGTTTCGAAACGGCGTTGACCGTTCCGAAACACGGGTTGGTTCCGAGACTAGTTCCGAAACAGGGCCTTCCAGTAGCCAAATCGTTTCGGAACAGCCTCCAGCCGTTGCGAAACACGAAGGCCATTACAGGCCCCCGTTTCGAAACGCTAGTGCCTGTTCCGATACGGTTCTCCCAGAAGCTGCAGATTTTGCTGGTTTTTCATACATAATTCCACTCAAGCACAACCGAATGACTTCCTAATCATGCCAACAAGTCATCAAACATATATAGAGCATGTTTGCAACCCCTAATCACATTCATGGCATCAAACACGAAACTACACATGTCTATAGGCATGCATCCTAACATCTAAAACCAAGCAATCAACCAAACTCCAAAACAAGCATTAAAAGGCCATTACAAATTCAAACCATAAAAAACAACATGCCACAACCTAGGGAGTTCAACACATCTCCCAAAACACATCTTAGGTTCCCATTGCCAAATTACCAAAACTAATAGTGTATGAAAACATCACCATACATGAGCTTGGTTTCCCTTGGACACTCTAGCCTCCTTGTTGCCCTTAAACACCTCAATTATCTGCATTATTGGAATAAGAGAGAGAGCGTAAGCACAATTGCTTAGCGAGGCGTGCTCTAAAGAAAACCACACAATAATGCACTTTAGAAAACACTTTCAACAAAGCTTTTAACACATGCTCATCTCTTTTCATGCAACCTTGCATACATTACAAACATCTCATGCTTCATTATAATCAACACATCATATTGGCTTTCAAGTGATTACTCATAACCATTTACAACATAAAACACAATCGGATACGCGGATTACAAGCGTTGTCCCAAACGCTTTATACACACTACCGAACAACATAAGGTGGAGTTTATCGGTACAATCACAACCCCTCAACACCTGTGATGGAGTTTAAAGGTACAATCACAACCCCTCCACATCACTCATCGGTAGTTGTATAATTCCACTAACGAGTGCAAGGGACACAAAACACAAGATCCACACACGAACTTTTAACCACCGTTGTGATCTTACCTCACTCGTTAGGGTACTTGGATGGAGTTTACGGTACAATCACAACCCCTCAACATCCAAGGCGACTTTATTCACGGTGCACCCAATCCTATAGCTGGATAACTATATCCGATTCAAGTACTTTAAAACCATTACATCACTTGCCAATATGCATCATTACCATCAACAATTCACTGTTTTAAAGCATTAATCAAAGCCATTTATCATCATGCATCACTATGCATCAAAACCATATTAACAATATGTCAAACCAAGGATCTCTTACCTTGAGCATCCTTCAATACATAGCTTTCAAAACCAGCATTAACCATGCTAAAACATGCTTTCAAAACAGAATTTAAACATGCAAATTATAACCAATGCATCAAACCACTTGATGGCTCATCCAAGGGAGTTTTTCCGAAAACTTACTCTTGAGCTTAGCTAAGTTGTTTAGAATTAAACTAAGCTCCCAAAACCTTCAAATAATTGTTTCAAAGCTGGAAACCCAACTCCACTCACCAATTACGTTTCGCTAGCTTGCCGAAACGCCAATTAAGCCTCCAGATCAACTCCAAAAGTGTCCGAAGATGTCTCCCCTATTTTAAAGACATCAAAGCAGAAGATTAATGCATCATCATGGATTGAAATCTTCAGCCAACACACTTAAACTCGCTGCTCTACTTAAAACCCACATTTCGGCTACCAAACACAACCGAAATCACCTCCAAACTCTTCCAAAACTTACCCCAGCCAAGATCCATCACTTCTAACCATTTCTAAACATCAATTAACATCCAAAATAAACCTAAACTCATCCTTATACCTCCAGCTATAACAGAACACCAAGATCACCTAAAAAACCACCATTTTCATAAGCAAAAACTTAGGAAATACAACCTATTCGGGATTGCATTAATAAAACCTCATTTCCACATCATTAGACATCCAAAATACATTAAAGAATCATCTCAAAATAGAGCCCAAACAATCACAACGAAATTCTTCAAAATTTCTTCCAAATCTTGAGTTTTAAGCCAAAATCAAGTTTCTAACGTTAAAACCATTTACAAAACTTAAATTAAGGATTGACAACTTGGGAATTTCAGTAAAGAACTGATTATTTAGAGGAGAAGAACAATCTTACCTCTAAATGGTGATTTCTCCTTGATTTGAGCCAATTTCCTTGAAAATCCAATGAGGAAATCAAAAAGATTTGATGCAAGATTGATTAGAAATTAATTGGTGATAGAAATCTCATCAATTGAAGTGAAGATCAATGAAAAAGTTGCTGGAGAAAAAGTGTTTGGATGATGGAATTTTGAGAGAAAAAGGAATGAGAAAAATCTAGGAAAAGGTAGTTATGAAATTCCAAAAAGTAGTTTCCCTTATTCTTTTAATTAATTAAAACATTAATTAAATCACCCAAATTAAAGAAAAATCTGGAGAAATCATTTTTGGGTAAATTAGCTCCTTAAAGATTCAAAGTTTCAATCCTTACAAAACAGTCACCACTAAACTTTTCAAAAATCACATTTTAGTCACTACACCGAAATGTAGTATTTTCAAACCTTATTTTGTAAAATTGATTTCACCAATCTCTTATATATATTAAAAGAGGATTTTTAGATATTTTTCCATATTTTTAAAAGCATCCCGAACTAGGCTTTCCCTAAAACCTCCTTTTATATTCGAACCGAAAATCAGACCGGTCCGGTTCAGACCCTAAACTTCTAAGCCCAAAATTGGGGTGTTACATTAATAACACTAGCCTGCCAGTAAAGGAGAGGGAATCTGATTTCCAGCTTGCTAACTGTCGACTAAATTTTTCGATAACCGAATTCTATAATGTTGCATAATTCCTTTTTGGTCCCAAATGTAACCCTAAATACTCTGCTGGCAAATGGTCTACAACACATCCCACAGAGGACGCCTATCTATTAAGAACATATTCTGATATGTTAATGCCAAACAATCTGCTCTTATTCAGATTAATTTGCAACCCAGAAGCCAATTCAAAAATTCTTAACACTCTTTTCACGTTCAAAGCTTGAGTCGGAGATGCATTGAAAAAAATCATTAGGTCGTCGGCAAACTGCAAGTGAGTAACCTTAACAGTGTTATTCCCACGTCCAATACAAAAACCATTAAATTAGCCCAAACCTGCTGCTTTGGAGAGCATTAGATTGAGGGCTTCTCCAACTAAGTTAAAAAGAAGCGATAAGAGTGAACATCCCTGTCTGAGACCTCTTTTGATAGGGAATCGATTTGTAGGAACCTCATTGACCAAAACTGATAATGTGGCCGTAGATAAACACTTAAAGATCCAGTTGCACCATCTGCTCCCAAAGTTCATTTCCTTTAGTATACGGATAAGAAAAGACCAGTCCACCATGTCGCAGGCACGCTTAAACTCTATCTTAAAAAAATACCTTTCAGCCCTTTTCTTTGAATCTTTTCAATGAACTCATTGGCAATAAATGAACAGTCCAAAATATGTTGTCCGGAAATGAACACGAACTGAGTTTGACTAATGAGTGAATCAGCACACCACCGGAGCCTACCATCCAAAACTTTTGAGAGTATTTTATATAATCCACTAACAAGGCTTATGGGTCTATAATCCTTTAAGGAATCCAGATTACACTTATTTGGAATAAGAGTAATGAAAGAATGATTGACACATTCCTCCCATTTCTTACCCCTGTAAAAATCGTCAAAAAACTCCATTATTGACTCTTTTAATAGAGGCCAGAACTTCTTGAAAAAACCCAAGTTGAAACCATCCGACCTAGGAGCCTTATTACCATCTGGTGAGTTAATGGCTCTCCACACTTCCTCTTTAGAGAATTTGGCTTCTAAAAGTGATTGTTGATCCTTTGAGATTTTAGGAAAATTCAAATGCAAGTTCTCCACTTCTAGAGCAGATGATACGTTATAAGCCCCAGAGAAAAATTCTTGCACACACTCTCTGATCTATTGTGGTTCAACCACAAGACGACCCTTGTGATTGAGCTGGTTGATATGATTTATACGTCGTATGTTGGAAGCGGCCATGTGAAAAAAGTGAGTATTGCGATCACCCTCTTTGTGACACTTTATTCTAGATTTCTGCCTCAAAGCTTGTTCCTCCTTTCTAAGTTCATTATTCAACTCCACCCTCATATGTGCCAAATTAGCCAGGGAGATCGAGTCAATCAGACCATTCTGAAGTTTGGTTTCAATCGACTAGATCTTGGATTCCAGGTTAGAAATTGAGCTCCTTAGATTAGTGAAACGAGACCCAGACCACTCATTGATAGCCATTTTAGTACATTTTGGGGTTTTCATAATTCCCTCACGCCTATTACCTTGCCTGGATCCTTGAATAGCATTAGAAACGATATCAGAAAAGCCCTCCTCATCCATCAGATAGTTAAACAGTTTGAAGGGTTTGAGGCCTCAATTGAGTGCTTCAGTTTTCAGCCAAACGACATTATGATCTAAGATTGATTTCCCCAAAATTTCTTGTTATATTGTCGGGAATCTTGTTAAAAATTGAGTGCTAACGAGAAAGCGATCTAACCTTACCATTTTTGGTGGATCCCTCTGATTTCTCCAAGTGAAAGTGCCGCACTGAAGGGGGAGAACAGACAATTGAGCCTCCAAAATGAAATTTCTAAAAAGGTCGATTGTCGCTAAATTAACAGAAAAACCTAACTTTTCTTCAATGCGAAGAAAGGCATTAAAATCGCCTCCCACACACCATGGAATATCATGCCTATTCAAAAAAGAACCCAGTTCTTGGAAGAAACTCTCATTGTCAGCTTCCACCGAAGGACCATATACATTGAGAAAACCACATTTGAAATTTCCTTTTGCTATATGCCCGCTTATTGCAATGAATCTTTGTGAGATAAAACTATCAGAAACCACAAAAAAACTATTCATCCCATAGAATTAATAAACCACCAACAGAACCAACAACTGAAGAATAAATTTTCCCGATCGATGAACCACTCCATAAATTTCTGAACAAGGAAGCTCGAAACTCTTTCAACTTTGTTTCTTGCAAGAATACCATGTCTGGCTTGTGTAGATTGATCAACCTTCTAACTGCTCTTTGCTTTTCGACCTTTCCAAGACCCCTAACATTCCAAGATAATAAGGACAGGTCCATCAATTTTTTTTACAAAACCCTATGCTCAAAAACCTTAACGTGCTTACTTTCCTTGCCTCAATTCCTCCTCGATTTCGCAGATTTTACCCAGAACCATATTGTCTCCCCCTTTGAATGAAATTTCTAATATTTGACTGACCTCTAAGACAACTCTTGCTTCTTCCTGAATCTCGGACTCTTTGAATTTCAGCGAAGGAAGAGGAACAGAGAGCGCTAATGACGGAGAGACGTATTCCAAGGAATCCCGAATCAGCTTCCTCAATTTGGGTCTGTGGGATGAGCACTGAAGATCTAATTCAAGGCAACTGTTTGAAGAGAGAAGTTGGGTAGGGGCAATTTTTTAATTAGGGATTGAAGATGTGCCTAAATTCTAAAAAAAAATAGAATCATTGAGCACCTCAATTCTATCATCAAGACTCTCGGCTACAAAATCCACAGAAGAGGAATTGGGTGATTTGCCCTGGCCAGGCTCCAAAGAGTCATCCACCACCATATTTTCCAAATCCAAAATACGATGGGCTTAAGAAGAAATAGAGTCCACACCATGTGGCCCTAATAGATTATTGTCATCTATGGGCCTTGTCCCATCCGATCCAAACAGGTTGTATGTCCTATCTTTACTTTGACTTCTAGAAGCCAAATGATCCACTTGTTTAGAATTGACTTCCATCATTCCCCCTATAACCCCCTCGACCTGGCCTAGCCATCAGACCGTATCGAGTAGGTCACACGGGACTAGCCGAAGAAAGATCCGAAGATTTTTTTCCCAATTAGCAACCCAAAACGCATTGATTATTATCTTTTATAGATGCTCAAATTAACCTTATGTTTAAGAACACGCGGCGGAAGAAAGAAAACAAAACGAGCATCGATTGAACAAAAGAGCAACCAGGGACCAAAATGCAAAACTAGCATAATATAGGGACCTATGATGTAATTAAGGTGATATTTGTATAGTTAAACCCATTTCATGCTTCAATGATGAAATGCAACACAAGGCATGCACAAAAACGTCCATAATTGAAAACACCACAAATCAGGACCAAAACGCAAGAAAAATAACTTTAATGATGCCTCCAACTAACTTCCAACGACCCCTGTTTCGGAACGCTTGAGGTCGTATCGGAACAGAGCTTCACAGTGAGCAAACATTCTGAAACGGCTTGGACCCGTTCCGGCCCTGCTTAGCTCGTTTCGATACGCGTTCCGGAACGCCAAGGCCAAAATGAGGGTTGTTCCGAAACGTTCGGGCCCGTTTCAAAACACCCTGATGCAGTGACAGCAGAACTGCAGCACAAGCATCTTCAAGGTTGTTTTCCTTGGTTCCAATCCTCACACTCATCAAGAAACAACAAGAAAAACATACATTTACCAAGATCAACCATCAATCATGCTCAAGATCAAGAGAAACTAAAACATACTCATCATGATTAAAGGAAATACTTCAAGATCCAACAAATATAAACAAAGTATAAACATGCCAACAAGGGCAACGAACATGCTCTTAACTCAAGGAGTTTACAAACACTCCTAACAACAAAACAAGATTCACCCTCATTGCCACACACACTATTATCTAAGCAAGGTCATACTTGAGCTAGAGACGGACACTTGGATCACTTCCCTTGCACCGTCGCATTCCAAAAGATCTACGGATCTGCATTGTTGGAAAAGAGAGCGTAAGCTATGGAGCTTAGTGAGTGGAGATCAAAACCAAACTACAACAATGCAGTTTTGAAAACAACCTTCATTTTGGAAACCAAAACCATTTCTTGAAAATCACTTTTCGCAAATCATTTCCTTTTCAACATGCTAACTTGTAACAAGTTAAAGCAATAGCAAAACACATGCTAAAGGCACAACATGCATCTAACATGCAAAGACCATACGTAAACCACATATGCAAATCAAGCCTATCGGCTCCATAATATTCCACATGCTTCAAGCACAAATACATAACCATATGAGTTTACCAAGCTCATACGAAACCATAAGCGAATGAGTATACCGACATCATTGACACGTTGCTCGTATAAGCGGACACCTTGATGGCACAACCCCCATCAAGTCACATGGTGAAACAACCCTCACCACAATCTCACTTCGGCCGATATGCCACTACCCGCATTGCCCGTTGGTGATAGCACAACCCCTACCACTCGCATCACAATAGCACAACCCAAAAACATCATGCATTTAATGCATAACAACAGAAGAAACATCGTTTAGAAAAACATGGTCATGATCAAGCAAGATCAAAATGTAAAATGGCGAAAAAGCCAAAACAACACAAAACTTACTCTTGAGCTTGAATTGGCCTAACGACTCAACCCAAACCCTTAAAAGACTTCTTCAACCTTGATAAAAACATTAAAATCATTTCCACTCACCAGCGATTACCAAAAACAAGCTGAAACCCCTTTCAAGCTTACCGGTTCGCCCACAAAAGAATTCAACACTTCCGAATCTTCAAAACCTGCCTCTAACCAACCCAAAACAGAGAATTAGAGATAATTTCAACACTCTAACTTGCTGGAAAACAGAGATTCAATAACCCAATCAAAACACCTATCGAAACATTTCTGATACAAGCCGTAAACATCGAAAAATCCAATTCGGACAAACTCCAGCAAAACCCAGCATAAGATATCATCAAGATACATGGATAAATATCTAAAAACATCAACCCAACATCATATTATCACCAGCTAACAATTTACTTCAAAACTCACTCAAAAACCCACTTTTTCCGCTTCAAACTTCAACACCAAACCAAATTTCAGGATTCCTATCATCCACCCAACATCTCAACTCAAAAACCACATCACAACAAAGATAAATTCATCATACAACCCAGCAATAACAGATCCAATTCATGATCTTACCCAAAAGCCCATTTTAGCACATTTTAGCCAATTTTCATTAGGATAAACTTAAGAAAACATAACTTTAGCATTTAAAAGAATCAAAGCATGTGAATATCAATAAAGAACCTTACATTAGAGGAGAAATTCGTTGCTCACCCCCAATGCTAGCTATTTCCCCTTGTTTGGCAAAATTCCTTAAGAAAAACAATGAAATAAGCTTGGGTTTTAGAAAACCAAAGTAGGAAAATTATTTGGCAATATTAGATAAGTAGGAAATCACTTTTACTTTGAGAAAATCAAGCTCAAAGGCTGTTTGGCTGAAGAGAGGAGATGAGAAAGCTTAAAAAGGATTTTAACATAAAATGAGGAAATGTGGAAAACTCTTTTAATTTTTATTGTAAATCCTATTTTAAAATATTTAAATAGGAAAAATAAAAGGGGATAATAACCATATTGGCCCAGCCAATTTAGCTCCTTAAAGATTCAATGTTTTGACTCTTTTACAAAATGGTCACTAAAACAGATTTTGCAAACTTTACGATTTGGCCACTAAACCAAAATGTCACGGTTCAGAAAACGTTTTTCCAAATTTGTTTTTACCAAAACCTTAAACGTATTTATTAAGGATTTTAGAGGTTTATTTCGTATTTTTCCCAACATCTGATAACCACTTTCCCTGAACTCACTCACAACTCCCAACACCGGTCTTCCGAACTTCGAAACCTCACCGGATCTTCTAGACCCTAAACCTAAGTGTTACAACTCTCCCCCACTTAATAAATTTCGTCCTCGAAATTTACCTGATGGAAAAAGATGCGGAAACTGACGCTTCATGTCATATTTCCTCTCCCAAGTGGCTTCTTCAACACCTCAGTGCCGCCACTTTACCTTGACCAGCTCAATGGATCTACCCCGCAAAACCTTGTTGTCCGTAGCTAATATCTCAATCAGTTCCTCATCATACGACAAATATGGATTCAATTTGATTTCTTCAACAGTCATTACATGCAATGGATCTGATCTGTACTTTCGAAGCATCGAAACATGGAATACGTCATGTATCTTCTCCCACGAACCCGGAAAATCAATAATACAACAACCTGAGTTCTACATGGAATACGTCATGTAATACGTCATGTATCTTCTGCCCAGCAAACATGAGTTCTACACCTCCTACCATACAAAGCCTCAAACGGTGCCATCTGAAAACTAGCCTGATAGTTGTTGTTATAAGCAAACTCAACTAACGGCAGGTGTTTCTCCCACGAACCCGGAAAATCAATAATACAACAACGCAAAATATCCTCAAGCACTTGTATTACTCGCTCTGACTGACCATCTGATTGAGGATGATACGAGGTATTGAAATTCAATCGACTACCCAAAGCACTATGCAAGCAATCCCAAAACCTCGAAGTGACCCTCAGATCTCTATATGATACAATCGACTTTGGTACACCATGCAATCTCACTATCTCACGGATATACAAATCAGCCAATATATCCAAGGAATCAGTCGTGTTAACAGCTAGGAAATATGCACACTTGGTGAGTCGATCAAATATCACCCAAACTGAATTCTTTCGCAAAGGAGTCAACGGTAAACCTGATACAAAATCCATGGTTATCCTCTCCCATTTCCATTCCGGAATCCTTAAAGGCTGTAACAATCCCGACGGAAACTGATGTTCGACCTTCACTTACTGACAAACCATACATTTACTTACGAATTCGGCCATATCCTTCTTCAAACCAACCCATAAATAATCATTCTTCAAATCTTGATACATCTTCGTGCTACCTGGATGCATAGCAAACGGACTAGTATATGCTTCATTCAAAATGGTGCGTCTCAAATCAGCATCTTTAGGCACAACAACTCTATCTTTGAAACACAAGACATTATTATTACTGATACTGTACTCGGTCGGTTTACCTTCCACAATATTCTTAACATGTGAAGCCAAAGAACTATATTGCAACTGTTTCTCACGGATCAACTGTTCAAGAGATGGTTTCACCTGTAATTCTGCAATCAATCCACCATCATGCGACAAGCTCAACTTAGCAAACATCGCTCGAAGCTCAACGACCACTTTCCTACTCAACGCATTAGCTACCACATTGGCTTTACCTGGATGGTACTCAATAGTAAGATCATAGTCCTTCAATAACTCAACCCATCTACGCTATCGGAGATTCAAATCTTTCTGAGACATCAAATACTTCAGACTCTTTTGATCTGTATACACTGTGCATTTCTCTCCATACAAATAGTGTCTCCACACTTTCAAAGAAAACACAACAGCGGCCAACTCAATATCATGCGTGGGGTAGTTCTTTTCATGAGTCTTCAACTGTCTCGACGTATATGCCACCACTCTCCCATCTTGCATCAAAACACAACCTAGGCCTATGTACGAAGCATCACTGTAAATCACATAATCCTTCCTTGTTACCGGTTGCACTAGCACAGATGCTCTAGTCAAAGCATCTTTCAAACGATCAAAAGCCATCTGCCTCGCTTCTGTCCACTCGTATCTAACATCCTTTTGCAACAGTTTCGTCAACGGAACAACTACCTTTGAAAATCATTCTACAAACCGACGATAGTAGCCCGCTAAGCCTAGGAAACTACGAACCTCAGTCACAGACTTCGGTTGCTTCCAATTCACAACAACTTCCACTTTCTTAGGATCAACTCTAATGACATATGCTGATACAACATGCCTTAGAAAGACTACCTTTCTAATCCAAAACTCGTATTTGCTCAACTTCGTATACAATTGATTATCTAGCAAAGTCTTCAACACTAGTCGCAAATGTCTATCATGGTTTTCCTCGGTGCACGAATAAATCAATATATCATCAATGAATACCACAACAAACTGATCTAGAAACTCATGAAACACACGGTTCATCATGTCCATAAACACGGTTGGTGCATTAGTCAACCCAAACGGCATTACCAAAAACTCATAATGGCCATAACGTGTACGGAAAGATGTCTTCGGTATGTCTTGATCCTTCACTTTCAACTGATAGTACCCTGATCTCAAGTCTATCTTTGAAAACACTGATGCATCCCGCAACTGATCGAACAAATCATCTATTCTCGGCAACGAATACTTGTTCTTCACAGTTAACCTATTCAACTGACGGTAATCAATACACATACGCATACTTCCGTCTTTCTTTTTGACGAACAATACTGGTGCACCCCAAGGTGATATACTCAGACGGATAAAACCACGATCTAACAATACCTAAAGCTGAGTCTTATGTTCTTTCAACTCTTTCGGAGCCATCCGATATGGAGCAGTCGATACAGGAGCTGAATCAGAATACAACTCAATAACAAACTCGACTTCTCTATCCGGTGGCAAACCATGCAACTCTTCTGGAAATACCTCAGGAAAGTCACAAATTGCTCTAATATCTTTTGGTCAGACCTTACTCATATTTGGATTCATCACATAAGCTAAGTACGCTTGACATCCCTGATAAACTCAACATTCTCACCAATCACTACTACTTCATAATCATCTAATAAACTCAAACTCACTCGCTTAGTTTCGAAATCTACCTTTGCCTTGTGCTCTACCAACCAATCCATTCCCAAAATCACATCAAATTCGTAGAACGACAATTCCATCATATCAACTGGAAACACGTGACCCTGAACCATCAACGGACATCTGTGATACATCTTTCTGACCACAACTGTAACACCAAACAAACTAGTCACATTCATACCCACATCAAGAATTTCACACGGTATGTCCAACCACTTAGCATGCTCACAGAATATAAGAATGCGTAGAGCCAGAATCAATAAACGAAAGCACTGTCAAAGACTATAACATGAAATTACATGCGATAACATCGGTGTTGTTCCTGCCCTCTCTGTGTGCATACACTCTCGTTGGTCCACCTCCCTCGGGCTGAACTGCGACTACATGTGCCACATTCCTCTGACCTTCATTCTGTGGCTGAAAATTCCCTCGACCTCGCTGGTACTCGACAGCTCGTGCCGGTGTCTGACCACCTCTAGCTAGCTAAGGACAATCTCGCTTGAGATGATCCTTCGATCCACACTGCCAACAAATACCATAGGCTCCCCAACACTCTCCTGGATGAGACCTACCACACTTGGTACATTCGGGTGCACAATGAGCAAAACCTTGGCCTTGATGGCCACGTCCGAGATTACCACCCCCACGTCTATGATCAAAATGTTGCCACTTGTCTTTGTGCCCCTTGGCACGATCGCGATTCCACTCTGCAAGTCGTTTCCCCGAACTAGACCCGCCTCCTCTAGCAGATAAACCAAGACTAAGTTCTATATCTTTGGCTCGAGCTACTAGCACATCAAAATCTTTATAATCAACAGCCAACATATAGGTCTTCACTCCCTCAGTCAAACCATACCGAAACCTCTCACAATGTTCCCTCTCAGTGGGAACTAGCTCATAAGCATACTGACTCAGTCTAACAAACTGAAACTCATACTCCAAAACGATCATGCTCCCCTGAACTAAAGCCATGAACTCACATTTCTTCTCATCTTGATACCTCAACCCCAAATACTTCTCCCGGAAGGCAGAACAGAAGAAATCCCAAGTGATATCAGCAATAGCCATACTTGCGATGATCGTAGTCCACCAAACATACGCGTCACCCTGAAGTAAAGATTCTACACAACCAAGCTTTCGTGCATCACTGCACTCCATCTGACCCAAAATCATGGTAGTTCTCGCTAACCATGCCTCAGCTCCCTCGAGCGATAACCCACGATACTCTACTCCACCCAAACTACGGAGCCTCTCAAGGGGTAACCCTTCTCTCTGACCATGCTGCGTTGCAGCCGCCTGCAACCCAGCTAAAGTAGACTGAAAAGCCCCATCAATAGCCTGAATCAACGGGCTCATATCAGCTCCGGTCTGTCCCTGGCCACCACGAGGCTCCTCACCTCGCACATCATTCTCACCACCTAGAGGAGGAGGAGGAGGAGGTAACTCTCCCACTTGAGAATGCCCAACACCCTCAACCAGATCCTCCCGTGGCTCACCACCCACTTGACCTCTTCTAGGTCTAGCCATAACAACAAAGCAAAGCTACAACAACAACATATAAGACAAAAGGAAATGATTCGAGTCAGCAACGTCAAGGGTCCAAGGTGCTCAAGTATCATATATAGGTTTTCCCCGATAATAGTATGTTGCAATGTGTACCTTACACATCAAGCAACCTCAAAAGACAAGCAAACACTACCACAACACATTTACCTCACTTACCTTTCCGGTTGCACGACAACCAACGCAAGCATTTCCAAAGAAACCTGGCTCTGATACCAACAGATGTAACCCTTTTGACCCGGCCTAGCCACCAAACTGTATCGAGTAGGTCACACAGGACTAACCGAAGAAAGATCCGAAGATTTTTCCCCAATTAGCAACCCAAAACGCGTTGATTATTATCTTTTCTAGATGCTCAAATTAACATTATGTTTAAGAACACGCAACGGAAGAAAGAACAACAAAACGAGCATCGATTTGAACAAAAGAGCAACCATGGACCAAAATGCAAAACTAACATAATATAGGGACCTATGATGTAATTAAGGTGATCTTTGTATAGTTAAACCCATTTCATGCTTCCATGATGAAATGCAACACAAGGCATGCACAAAAACTTCCATAATTGAAAACACCACAAATCAGGACCAAAACACAAGAAAAATAACTTTAATGATGCCTCCAACTAACTTCCAACGACCCCTATTTCGGAACGCTTGAGGTCGTATCAGAACAGAGCTTCACAGTGAGCAAACGTTCCGAAACGGCTTGGACCCGTTCTGGCCCTGCTTAGCTCGTTTCGATACACGTTCCGGAACGCCAAGGCCAAAATGAAGGTTGTTCCGAAATGTTCGGGCCCATTTCAAAACACCCTGCTGCAGTGACAACAGAACTGCAACACAAGAATCTCCAAGGTTTTTTTCCTTGGTTCCAATCCTCACACTCATCAAAAAACAACAAGAAAAACATACATTTACCAAGATCAGCCATCAACCATGCTCAAGATCAAGAGAAACTAAAACATACTCATCACATGATTAAAGGAAATACTTCAAGATTCAACAAATATAAACAAAGTATAAACATGCCAACAAGGGCAACGAACATGCTCTTAACTCAAAAAGTTTACAAACACTCCTAACAACAAAACAAGATTCACCCTCATTGCCACTCACACTATTATCTAAGCAAGGTCATACTTGAGCTAGAGACGGACACTTGGATCACTTCCCTTGCACCGTTGCATTCCAAAAGATCTACGGATCTGTATTGTTGGAAAAGAGAGCGTAAGCTATGGAGCTTAGTGAGCGGAGATCAAAACCAAACTACAACAGTGCCGTTTTGAAAGCAACCTTCATTTTGGAAACCAAAACCATTTCTTGAAAACCACTTTTCGCAAATCATTTCCTTTTCAACATGCTAACTTGTAACAAGTTAAAGCAATAGCAAAACGCATGCTAAAGGCACAACATGCATCTAACATGCAAAAACCATATGTAAACCACATATGCAAACCAAGCCTATCGGCTCCATAATATTCCACATGCTTCAAGCACAAATACATAACCATATGAGTTTACCAAGCTCATACGAAACCATAAGCGAATGAGTTTACCGGCATCATTGACATGTTGCTCGTATAAGCGGACACCTTGATGGCACAACCCCCATCAAGTCACATGGTGAAACAACCCACACCACAATCCCACTTCGGCCGATATGCCACTACCCGCATTGCCCGTTGGTGATAGCACAACCCCTACCACTCGCATCACAATAGCACAACCCCTATTGTGAAACAGAAGAATTTCTCGCGCGCGAATTTTATAATTATAGTTCACTTCACATCCTATTGATCGATCAATCTATCCGATATAACCCATGTGTCAATATACTTCTCGCAACATCATAAACCACTGATTTACACCGGGGATAAACACCTCCCCAAACATATCCCAAAGGTCATAATCACAAGCTCAAGCATAGCATGAACTCAACAACATTTTAATAAATCACATGGCATTCTCATGGGACAAAAACATCATGCATTTAATGCATAACAACAGAAGAAACATGGTTTAGAAAAACGTGCTCATGATCAAGTAAGATCAAAATGTAAAATGGCGAAAAAGCCGAAACAACACAAAACTTACTCTTAAGCTTGAATTGGCCTAACAGCTCAACCCAAACCCTTAAAACACTTCTTCAACCTTGATAAAACATTTAAATCATTTCCATTCACCAGCGATTACCAAAAACAAGCTGAAACCCCCTTTCTAGCTTACCGGTTCGTCCACAAAAGAATTCAACACTTTCGAATCTTCAAACCCTGCCTCTAACCAACCCAAAACAGAGAATTAGAGATAGTTTCAACACTCTAACTTCTGGAAAATAGAGATTCAATAACCCAATCAAAACACCTATCGAAACATTTTTGATACAAGTCGTAAACATCGAAAAACCCAATTCGGACAAACTCCAGCAAAACCCAGCATAAAATATCATCAAGATACAAGGATAAACATCTAAAAACATCAACCCAACATCAGATTATCACCAGCTAACGATTTACTTCAAAACTCACTCAAAAACCCACTTTTTCCACTTCAAAATTCAACACCAAACCAAATTTCGGGATTCCTATCATCCACCCAACATCTCAACTCAAAAACCACATCACAACAAAGATAAAGTCATCATCAAACCCAACAATAACAAATCCTATTCATGATCTTACCCAAAAGCCAATGTTAGCACATTTTAGCCAATTTTCATTAGGATTAACTTAAGAAAACCTAACTTTAGCATTTAAAAGAATCAAAGCATGGGAATATCAATAAAGAACCTTACATTAGAGGAGAAATTCGTTGATCACCCCTAATGCTAGCTATTTTCCCTTGTTTGGCAAAATTCCTTAAGAAAAACAATGAAATAAGCTTGAGTTTTAGAAAACCAAAGTAGAAAATCATTTGGCAATATTAGATAAGTAGGAAATCACTTTTACCTTGAGAAAATAATGCTCAAAGGCTGTTTAGCTAAAGAGAGGAGATGAGAAAGCTTAAAAATGGATTTTAACGTAAAATGTGGAAATGAGGAAAACTCTTTTAATTTTAATTGTAAAACCTATTTAAAAATATTTGAATAGGCAAAATAATAGGGGATAATAACCATATTGGCCCAGCCAATTTAGCTCCTTAAAGATTCAATGTTTTGACTCTTTTACAAAATGGTCACTAAAACAGATTTTGCAAACTTTACGATTTGGTCACTAAACCAAAATGTCACGGTTCAGAAAACGTTTTTCCAAAATTGTTTTTACCAAAACCTTAAACATATTTATTAAGGATTTTAGAGATTTATTTCTTATTTTTCCCAACATCCGAGAACCACTTTCCCTGAACTCACTCACAACTCCCAACATCGGTCTTCCGGACCTCGAAACATCACTCGATCTTCTAGACCCTAAATTGGGATGTTACACACCCTTCTCGAGAAAGGGGCTGCACATCAGTGGGGTCATCATTGCCATCCATAATTCTATGCACGTATCCCTTTAATGTTGGCATAGGGAACCGATCATTCCTAGGATACGAAGCGTCTGCCTGACGAAACTGTTCGGAAGAGACCTCTTCCATCGGTGAGGACTAGGGAGATACCTTCGACGAAACTTTGCCGGTCAGAGGGACAACGACCTCTTCACTTTGTCTCGATTCATCAGAATCAGGCCAAACATCTGCGTATTTACCATCAACCAAATCATCTCATCCCTCACACTTTTCCTCTTTCAGTCCCTCAACAGTTGGAAGCTCTTTCGTGATGATTTTTACAAAGAACGATCGACCCTTAGAGTTCACCGTAATCGATTCAGGAATGTCAAAAGGGCTTGCCGCAAAAATAGTCATACTTGTTGTTGATAGATTGCTTTTCTTCCAGGTTGACTCTTCAAGGTTAATAAAAGAACCCCAACGATTCCCTAATGCTGAGAAAATTTTTTCATGCCAACAATGTAATGGAACTCCCGAAAGCAAAACCATGTAGATGGATAATAGCACTCCATCTTCATTAGCTACAGGTGCCAAAGTGATGAACTAGAATGAAAGTGCCTCTTTCTTATTACCCCATGCTTCTTCCTTCTACTTCAATGTGTTAAATGTGATTAAGCAAGAGTTGGTCATGTTGCCCCACTTCGCTATCTTTGCCTTGACCCTGTTGCTAACCAGAGCTCTCTGGATGAACTCTAACTCGAAATGTTCTTTCGCTAATCCTGCCAATGAGAGTTCAATCTAGTCTAAGTTCTTCTTTGGAAAGTGCCATTCAATGAGACCTTTTTTATTCTTTTGCGGCTCCATTTCAGGCGTACGAGGATTTAAAAAAGTGCCCTCTGTCCCCCAAAAGGTTGAGATTTCCCACTAGTGCCTCTTTGTACGTTCTGGGGTCATTTGAAGTTCTCCTATCCAAATCAACTGACTTCTTACCAGGAGAGGGCTTGCTAACAAAGGCAAAAGTGGAGAGTTTAAAATTGGGTTTCCTATTGTTACGAGGGATATAAACACAAAGAACTCTTCTATGGTAGTTGAATAATTCCCATAATGCTCCTCTCGGTACTCTTCTGTTAAGGTTATCCACAAAACCGTCCAAGATCTCTTCTCACTGCTCGCAGGTTGTCCCCCGGAGACCTTCTTCACGCTGCCGTTCTCGCCGTTCGCGCTGCCATTCTCATTGTTCGCCATTCTTTTTTTAGATGTATAGTTCAGATGGCATCGTTGTCAATACAATACAATTATGACATTTTTATTTGAGATTTTTTAAGTTTTACTAAAAGCTCATGAATACAACGACCCTTTTCAAGCAAGGTTTCTCATGTTCCACAACCAATGAACTTTAATTTTGTTCAAGGTGATAAAATTAAACATGTTAGATATGATCCAAAAGTACCTCCTATGTTCATTCCTACCTCAACAATGGATGCTACCGAACTTCAGGTTTGGCATTATCCTCTTGATTTCACTGTTTTGGATTAGGCTTCTCGATTACGGTTTTAGCCTAGTCTTTAGGCATCTTTTCGTTATGTAGATAGAGATGCACCTTGATTTACATGATTTTTTGTTGGAAAACTTTTTTATTTTGTCGATTTGAGATGTCTCGAATTGATATTGTTTTTGCTTTCCCCTTTAACCTTTTGCTATCTAGAAATCATTCAACCACGGTAGAATAGGTGGGAGTGGGGGTCATTTTTCATTGATACCTTCCTTTCTTTTATGGAATGACATATTTAATATTGTAAATTGGAATGATATTATATTTTGTTTATGCTTTGGTGAAAGAAAATGAATTGTTGTTGTTATGGTTAAAACATCTTAAAAGTGAAAACTATATAAATAGCTTGGTAATGTATGAAAACAATGAAAGTATTGTTAAAGCCCTCTACTAGCTTTGACTTGGAAATATGTGATGATTGGGTTATAGTTGGGGTAGTGTCTAAGATATTTGTTTTAGCTAGCATATTGTCTCGCTTATTTGTTTTCTTCAACTAGTATTGTGTTGTTTTGTTTATCAATGAGTGCTATTGTTAGTTTCTCTCATTTGGTTTATCACATTTTTTTTGGCAATTTGGTTGTATAGTTCTTGTAGTAAATTTCATTTGTTGTTTTATTTATGCCAAATTCATGATGTTGTCCTGGCACAGATTAGTAGAAAATAATATGAATGTTACTTTTCCGGTTGCTTTTCACTATCAAATAGGGAATTTCAATAGTGTTGTAATTTTTCTTTGTTCTTTTATTGCTTTTATTTTTTTGCAGTTGGATTTTGGTATACATTAGATGGTCATTAATTATCTGTGGTATTTTTAGTTTTTCTTTGTTCTCGTTATATTTCTGTTTACTTTGGAAATGATGCTTCCATCTGAGACAAATCATCTCATGTTTTAAGCCCATTCTAATGTTGTGATAAAATATGCATCATGATCCCTAATTTAAGGCGATTGCCATTATTTCAACTAAGTTATTGGTTGAGTTATGCTTTTCGGTGCTCTTTTTGTTAAAGCCCTTTAGTATCTTTGAATTGGAAATATGTGATGCTTGAGTTATAGTTGGGGTAGTGTCTCAGATATTTGTTTGAGCTAGCATATTATCTCACTTATAAACTGTAATATAGATTGTAACATGCATTGGATGTATTGCTATTAACTTAATTTAGCATTGCTAATATTTTGTTAGTGATTTTTTGTTGTTGTTAATATTTTTGTATGCTTCATATTTAACTTTTTTGGTAATAGTGATTCGGGATGGTGGTCAGCGGTAGTGGTGACTGTGAGGTAGTGGATCGAGGAAAAAAGGCTGGGGAACGAAATATATAGAGGAGATTAAATTGGGAAATATACTTTTTGTAATGAAATAAATATTTTGTAATCATTTATATACGTATAATTTTGCTTACCATTTCTTACGTGTATTTAAAGAAATATTTTTTATTGCCTTGTTATTTTTTATTGCCTTTATTGATCTGTATTTAAAATTTTTATTATTATTTTTAAAACTTCATTGACCAAAATAGGCCATTTGGTAAAATTTAGTGATGATTTATGTATTTTGGTCATTGAAATTTAAAAAGAATCAATTTATTTGGGTAAATTACACAAACCAACATTTAAACTCCTTTCTTATTTTGAAACCCCTATACCAAGGTTGGCATTATTTTGAATCGGGTATCGAAACTACTAGGCCAGTTTCGAAACCCCTATACCAAGGTTGGCATTTTTTTGAATCTGCCATGTAGGAAATTCGGTACATACCGTTTATCTTACAAATCTTATGTTAAATCCGGTACATATCGTAGTAAAATGTGTACATACACGTCAAACTAGGGGTTTCGAAACCACCACTATGGTTTTGGAACCACTTTGGCAGTGTGCCATAAAATCCATGTCTACCTAGGAGGTTTCGAATTTAACTACAGCGGTTTCGAAACCACTACTGCAGATCTTGTAGTAGAAAAGGTTTTAGGGGTAGGAGTGTATATACATCAATCCTTACCCAAGGTTCAACTCCCTTGCCTTTGGTGTAGCCATGTAGGAAATTTGGTACATACCATTTTTCTTAAAAACTTTATGGTAAATCTAGTACATTTCGTAGTAAAATGTGCACATACACGTCAAACTAGGGGTTTCAAAACCACCATTATGGTTTCGGAACCACTTTGGCAGTGCGACATTAAATCAATGTCTACCCAGGAGGTATCGAAACCAACAATGGCGGTTTCGAAACCACCCATACAGATCTTGCAGTAGAAAAGGTTTTAGGGGTAGGAAGTTGTGTATATACACCAATCCTTACTCAAGTTTCAGCTCTCATGCCTTTGGTGTAGAGATGTAGGAAATTTGGTACATACTGTTTTTCTTACAAAACCTATGGTAAATTCGGTACATTTTGTAGTAAAGTGTGTATATACACGTCAAACTAGGGGTTTCGAAACCCCAATTGTGGTTTCAAAACCACTTTGGCAGTGTGTCATTAAATCAATGTTTACCCAGGAGGTATCGAAACCAACAATGGCGGTTTCGAAACCTCCCATTTAGATCTTGTAGTAGAAGAGGTTTTAGGGGTAGAAAGTTGTGTATATACACGAATCCTTACCCAAGGTTCAGCTCCATTGCCTTTGGTGTAAAGATGTAGGAAATTTGGTACATACTGTTTTTCTAACAAAACTGATGGTAAATTCGGTACTTTTCGTAGTAGAATGTGTACATAGACGTCAACGTAGGAGTTTCGAAACCACAATTGGGGTTTCTAAACCACTTATACAGCACTTGTAGTAGAAAAGGTTTTTCAGGTAGGAAGTTGTGTATATACACAAATGCTTACACTAAGTTCAAATTTTGTAAGAATTTAGGTACATACCGTTTTTCCTACTAATATTGTAAGGTTTACCGTACTTTTTTTAGTAATTTCGGTAAATACACAAAACCTTACACTTTGTGTAGAAAATTAGGTTTTCTCGTAGGAAATTGTGTTTGTACACAAATTCTTACACTAAGTTGAGCCATTTTGACCTTTGGTGAAACTTTGTAAGGATTTCGGTAGATACCGTTTTTCCTACTAATACTGTAAGGTTTTTTGTACGTTTTGTAGTAGTTTCGGTATATACACAAAACCTTACACTTTGTGTAGCAAATTAGGTTTTCTCGTAGGAAATTTACATATGTACACAAATTCTTACACTAAGTTGAACCCTTTTGGCCTTTGGTGAAACTTTGTAAGAATTTCAATACATATTGTTTCCTACTAATATTGTAAGGTTTTCTGTACGTTTTGTAGTAATTTCGGTATATACACAAAATCTTACACTTTGTGTAGCAAATTAGGTTTTCTTGTAGGAAATTGTGTATGTTCACAAATTCTTACACTAAGTTGAACCTTTTTGGCCTTTGGTGAAACTTTGTAAGATATTTGGTACATACTGTTTTCCCTACTAATATTGTAAGGTTTTCCGTACTTTTTGTAGTAATTTCGGTATATACACAAAACCTTACACTTTGTGTAGCAAATTAAGTTTCTCGTAGGAAATTGTGTATGTACATAAATTATTACACTAAGTTCAGCCATTTTGGCCTTTGGTGAAACTTTGTAAGAATTTCGGTACTTACCGTTTTTCCTACTAATATTGTAAAGTTTTCCGTACATTTTTTATTAATTTCGGTATATACACAAATCCTTACAGTTTGTGTAGCAAATTAGGTTTTCTCGTAGGAAATTGCGTATGTACACAAATTCTTAGGTTGTAACATATTATGTATATACCCTTTCTCTTACAGTTTTCGTAATGGATTATGTATGTACCCAAATCCTTATGTTGTAATAGTTTATGTATATATCATTTCTATTACAGGTTTTGTAATAAAAGCGATACAAATTTCGTAACAAATTATGTACGAATTTTTACCCGGTTAATCGGTATGTCGTCATTTAGACTTAATTTAAGCGTCGTTCCCTAGAACTACCCGTATTTTGGTACTATAAAGAAGTTTGATTTATGGCTTTTGGAGTTTAGTTAAAGCCTAGCAAGCTTAGCTAAGTTCGATAGTAAGTTTTTTCTATTTTCGCCTTTTGAATATTGGTTTGATATGAGACTTGATTTACATGTTTTGGTTTAAAAACATGGATTGATTTACCTTCTATTTTATGCATCTTTTAAATGATATGCATTGATTTATCAATATGTGAATGCTTAAGTGCATTGAGAAATGGTTCCTAAATGGAATGTGATTGTTGCCTTTGGCAATGTGGTTTTGCATACGGAAATATTTTGTTAAATACATATAAAAAACAATGAGGTACATGGTTAACAATAAATTATATTGGCAAGTGATGTGGTTTAAGATATTATCACATATAGTTGGCCAGCTATAGGATTGATAGTGTACTATAAAAAGTCGTCTCGGGTGGTGAGGGGTTTATGTGTACCGAATATTTCACCACGAATACCCTAACGGTTGAGGGGTTATATGGTACCGAAAATTCTTGTTAGTGGATTATACATCTAACCGATGATTGGAGTTGTGATTGTACCCGGTTGTGATTGTACCAGTTGTTATGGTACCATAATTTCGGTTAAGATTGTATGAAGTGTTGGGAGGACACTTGTTGAATCAGTGTATTCGATGTAATATTTTGTAAAGTGAAACTTGTTTTACGATCACTCGAAAGCCAATATAATTGATAATGTATCATGTTGATGGATTGTGATGTATAATGTTGGTTTATACATGTTTATTTTTTAAGCCTTGCATATGGGTTGTTATGCATGGGAAAACTTAAGTTGAGAGTTAGCAAATTAGATTTATTGTTGATCCATGATAAATGTTCTGCACATGGTTTAATATGCATGTTTTGAAAAGGTATAAATGTGCATGTAAGGCTTTCAAAAGAAGTAAGCAAATGGTGTTGGCTTTGCACTCATGTCTCACTTTACATTGAAGGCATGGTTTATACCGAAAGATGTGTTGTTTATGATTTGATCAAACATGTTTTATTTAATTGTTTTGAGAATGGAAAGATGGTTATGAAAGCATGAAGTATATGTTTTGAATAAGCATGATTTATTTAAATGCTTTGAAAAATGATGTATTTGACTTGCTTTAATATGGGTTACTAATATCTATTTTGGTTTTAAAACTACATTGACATTTTACCCTTTTTGAGCGCACTCACTAGGCATTATATGCTTACGCTCTCTTTTCTTTCGTCAATGCAGTGAATTAAGTAAGTGCAGAGTTGTGGTACGAGGCAAGAAGTGATCCCAAGACAAGCGTTCTAAAGATTATGTTTTACGGTGTTATCACTATTTGTAAAAAGGCAATGTGAGTTGTTGAGACATTATTTTGTATAAGACTTGATTATATGTTGAGGTTTTTATTATGTTGGATGATTACATTATTTTATGTGCATGACAGTAGTTTTGTTTAATGTAATGTTCATATGATGGTACGATCTAATGGATTTAAAGTTGTTTAATTAGTGGTTGGGTTGATAGTTTGCAGTGTCATGTGCTTTAATTTCTTAATTAATGTATAAGCCTATGTTGAGGTCTTGACCGTTTGGTGCATATTGGATAATGTTTTATATTGTTAGGAAGCATGCATCTAGATTACTTGTTTAAATATGAATTGTGTTGAATAATTGGTATGTAATTATTTGAGCCTATGTGTTTATTGGCGGTATAATACGTTAATGGATAAGTTGAATTAAAATTCGAATTCCCAAAATTCATTTTAGTACAGCCCGTGTATCGGAATGGCTTGTGGTTAATACGTTAATGGATTTTACCAAGTTTAGATTTTTGCATTTTGGTCACCGTGTGTTGTTGCATCAATTGAATAAGTAAATGATGTTTGTTTGACCTAAGATTTTGCAAGAATTCTTATGGTGTATCTAATTGTTGTTTGAAGCTTTTAGAAATGTGTTAGTCCTTATATTTTATCAGTTTATGATTTAGTCTGTAACACCCCAAAATTATCCTAATTTGAAAACCCTAATTTTGAAATCCCTAAATCAGTAACCCTAGAATTTGGGAAATTTAATTCAGAAAACCCTAATTGAGTTTAAGGGTTAAATTGAGAAAATTCAGAACAATGAGGCTTAGCTTTGAAATTCATGGGTTAATTTGTAATTTTTGGAAACTTAAGTTCTCGTTTCAAACCCTAAATAACTTCAGTGGCTTCTTTTGTGATTTACCCAATTTTCTGGGTATTTAATATCTTTTTCAACTCTTCAGCATCTCTGAATTTTCATAACGCGATTTGCAGCCGCTCTCCCTCATCTCTCTCTTTCGATACCCGTCATCCTCCCCCTTTGCATCTCCGATCAAGCTCCGACGACCACCCCTTCACCGTCCGTTTTGCATATCTCCGCCATCATCTTTTCGTGAGCAAAATTGCGACTATCGGCTCACACCACATCGATTATTGTTTCTGAGTTTGCAAGAGAAATCGGTCGGCTTCTCCGATATGTTGCATCGTCGTCCGCTTCGCCCTTCTTCTCTATTTTGGTTTTTGGGTAAGCCACATATTTCTTTTGTTTTGTTTTAATCGTGGTTTGGGTTGTTGTTGATTTGTTTTCCCTTATGTTCTGGCCGGTAATGTCCATAATGGTCTCCGATGAGTGTCGCCGGCGAGCCGCCATTGTCCTTTCTGTTTTGTGCCGTTGTCAACATAGCTCTGCGTCGCCGTTGGTTATGCATCAACCGCCTTGTTTTCCATTTTGTGAGTATGGGTAAGTCGGACGTGTTATTTTAAAGCTTGGGTTTTGACTTGTGGTCGCCGGTGAGCCGCTACCCCTTGTTGATCTGTTGTCGCCGCCGTCGGGTTGGGTTGCGCCGTCGAGGGGTTCTGTAAACCCTAGCCATATTAGTTGGAAAAGGATGAAGATGTTGGGTTGTGAGAGTGAGAGTGTAGTTTGGGCTTGGAGATGGGCTCGTGTGTGTGGGGGGAGCAGGTTGGGCTAGACCTTTGATCAAGAGTGAGAGGGGCCTGCAACCGGGAGAGTGAGAGCCCGAATTTGGGCTAGCCCAATTTGTGGGTTTATATGAACCAAATCGGACCAAACCTTGACTTGAACCAGTGAACCAATTGTGAACAAACCAGACTGTCGAGTGATTTGAACCGATCTAAATTGTCGAACCGTTGACTGCGAACCGTACCGGACAGTTGACTTTTGACTGAGTTTGACCTAATAGTTGACCGGACCTTTGACTCTTTGACCCATTGACCAGATTTGAATTGTTGACCAGTTGACTTGTTTGGCCGAATTTGACCAATTGACCTTGGACTGTTGACTCGTTGACTTTGATCGTCAGAGTTGACTTTGACCACTTTGACTTTGAATTTGATCAAAGTTGACCAAGAGTTGACTTTTTTGGGGGGAAACGTTCATCTTGACCTTTTTAGACGTCCTGAATCCGTATCCGGTGCCCGTTTTATCAAATTAGATCCTGAAAGCTTCGTTTTGTTATCTTTAAGTAATTGTTATTGGAATATAATAAGTTATGATTTCAGAATTTAATTCGGAATATTCTCGTGTTTAGGTGCTGACTTTGGGACCGTTGGGTTACCTCTAGTTGTTCAGACCGATCGTGCACGTTCTTCGAGATCTTCACGTGAGTATATCTTCGGTTTAGTTATTAGTGTTTTAGTCGGTGGCTTAGAGTTAGTAATAAATACTAATATAGTATTCATACCTCGTAGGTCCTGATTCAGCTAGATCTGAGCGTAAGATGCACTTTTCTCGGCATTAGAGCTTCTGTTGCTTAAAGGTGTGTCTCTTCCTGATTTATAAACTTGTGTATTTCTTTCTGTGCTTAAAGTTTTATGTGCTTTTCTGGTATTAATATAAGTAAATGTTTTGTACATTTTGTGTGCATACTCTGTTGTGATTGGGTGAATATTTCAAACATCATGCATAACATGTCATGCTATGATTTAAGTGAAATATCAGATTTTCGGAAACGTAAAACATTGGATTTAAAGTATTGTGCAACTTGAATTTTCAAGTTTCGGATGAGACTCGGATTTTAAAATCTGCATCATATCATTGTGGGTATATGGATTGAGATTTGTTCGGGGAAGTTCAGTGGTTTCAACCTTCGGGTTGAATTCCGCTTCGGATTAGTGGTTTCAATCTTCGGACTGAATTCCGCTTCGGATCAGTGGTTTCATCCTTTGGGCTGAATTCCGCTTCGGATCAGTGGTTCCACCCTTCGGGTTGAGTTCCACTTCGGATGGTGATATGGAGAAAGTAGGTTATGGGGAACCTTACTTTTCGGTATATCGGAAATGGGTACTATGATTCATGTGCATCAAACATCATATCATCATGATTCAGTTTTATTGTGTTTTCAGAAAAGTATTTATCAGAAAATAAAATATTGTTTTGTTTTTGTTTTGTTTTCGTTGCACTTTAGAGACACACTAAGCTCTTTAGCTTACACCCTTTAGTTTTTACTTTTTTCAGATATCTCAGACTCTTTTAGGCGATTCGGTACTAGGAGCTTCTCGCATTTTACTCGGATATTTTATAATTCAGTATGAACTCTCTTTTAATTACTTTCAGACTACTGTTTTGAAATATTTTGGAACATTTATGTAATTCGGACATTGGGACTGTTTACTGTTTTTAATTTGGGCTTTATGAAATGCATGCATCTATGAAGTTATTTTCAGAATTTTAATTAATTATCGGAACATCGTTTAAAAGGTTGAGTTTTATTTTAATCAGAATATTTGTTAAGTTTTACTTATCTAATCGATTCTTTTGAATTACGAAATATTTTAACCTAAATTGTTTCTTGAGGGACAAGTTCCAATCGCTACTTCCTAGATTCGGTCCATTCCTTCTGGGCCGGGTTTAGGGGGTTACATTTAGTGGTATCAGAGCCTGGTTCAACCCTCGGACTGTGAGGCTCATAAAAGTTGTTTTCAAAATGTTTTCAACTTTTGCATGCATTTAAAATATTTTGGGACGGATGAGAATTTCCTTAAAAAAATACTACGGTATTCTGTGATTTTTGACTTCATCGTTTTCAATGTGTTTTAAATCTGAGACTCCAGTACCGATTCTGACTCTAGGTTATTAGCTTCTGGTATATAGTTCATTATGCCACCGTGTATGAGTCTTAATCTATCGTTTGTTCGAAGTCGTGACCAAGACCGTACTGCTGCTCCTGGTAGTGATCACCCACCTTCTCTTGGGCAAGCAGAAATTCAGAATAAGTACATGTTGATGAGAACCATTCGTTAGGAGGATATCAGATCGGAAGTGATAACTCACTTGATATTGAGATCACTGATCGAAATATGGAAGCTGAGTTCTTAGCGAAGTTTCGTGATGATTTTATGAATCTGAAACAGAACAATATATCAGTAAATGAGTATGAGATAGAATTTTGGAGGTTGGCCAAGTATGCTTTTGGGTTAGTTGCGACTGAGGAAGATAAATGTGATTGGTTTTTGAAAGGACTTCGTTTATCTATTAAGAGAGATGTTGCAACACATCATGATAAAATATTCAACGACATGGTTGATCGAGCTAAAACTTTTGAGAGGATAATTTCACTTATGGAAGTTCAAAATTTTGAGAAAGACGTGAAACAACCAGACATATCTGCTCAACCCAGTTTTGTCAACTCGTTTGGAAAGAGGCCTAGGGATGAATATGTTCCTCTTAGTTATCGGTGTGTGAGACTTGCAACAACGACAATTTTTTTCCTGGCAGCATGGGTAGTTCAAAAGTTCGTCGGCCTATTTCTATATGTGGTCTTTGCAACAAAAAGCATAACGAAGAGTGCAGGTTGATGAATAGAACATGTTTCAGATGTGGTTCTCGAGGTCACTACATAAAGAATTGTCCACGTTCAGCTACTGGTTCATCCGTTCAGATTCAGAGTCATGCATCAGTTCAGACACCTCACCGAGGTAGAGGACAATTTAGGTCAGTTACTTTAGGTACTGCTAGTAAAGGTAGACATGCTCCCGATGGTGGATCAGCTAGATCCGAGATTAGTCGTCCAAGTTCAGTACATCCAATCGGAGCTCGTGTTGGATACGATGGTATACATGATCACATGGAAGGTACATCTTAATATGTTTTGGTTCCTTTTTCAGTTCTATGTTTGAGTAATTTCGGTTATGTTATATCATGAATTCAGAATGGGAAAGTTATGAATGTTCAGTCGGTTTTGGGATCTTTTGCTAAGTCTGGAAATTTCGAGGACGAAATTTCTTATAAGGGAGGGAGATTTGTAACACCCCAAAATTATCCTAATTTGAAAACCCTAATTTTGAAATCCCTAAATTAGTAACCCTAGAATTTGGGGAATTTAATTTAGAAAACCCTAATTGAGTTTAAGGGTTAAATTGAGAAAATTCAGAACAATGAGGCTTAGCTTTGAAATTCATGGGTTAATTTGTAATTTTTGGAAACTTAAGTTCTCGTTTCAAACCCTAAATAACTTCAGTGGCTTCTTTTGTGATTTACCCAATTTTCTGGGTATTTAATATCTTTTTCAACTCTTCAGCATCTCTGAATTTTCATAATGCGATTTGCAGCCGCTCTCCCTCATCTCTCTCTTTCGATACCCGTCATCCTCCCCCTTTGCATCTCCGATCAAGCTCTGACGACCACCCCTTCACCGTCAGTTTTGCATATCTCCGCCATCATCTTTTCGTGAGCAAAATTGCGACTATCGGCTCACACCTCATCGATTATTGTTTCTGAGTTTGCAAGAGAAATCGGTCGGCTTCTCCGATATGTTGCATCGTCGTCCGCTTCGCCCTTCTTCTCTATTTTGGTTTTTGGGTAAGCCACATATTTCTTTTGTTTTGTTTTAATCGTGGTTTGGGTTGTTGTTGATTTGTTTTCCCTTATGTTCTGGCCGGTAATGTCCATAATGGTCTCCGATGAGTGTCGCCAGCGAGCCGCCATTGTCGAACCGTTGACTGCGGACCGTACCGGACAGTTGACTTTTGACTGAGTTTGACCCAATAGTTGACCAGACCTTTGACTCTTTGACCCATTGACCAGATCTGAATTGTTGACCAGTTGACTTGTTTGGCCGAATTTGACCAATTGACCTTGGACTGTTGACTCGTTGACTTTGATCGTCAGAGTTGACTTTGACCAGTTTGACTTTGAATTTGATCAAAGTTGACCAAGAGTTGACTTTTTTTGGGGGAAACGTTCATCTTGACCTTTTTAGACGTCCTGAATTCGTATCCGGTGCCCGTTTTATCAAATTAGATCCTGAAAGCTTCGTTTTGTTATCTTTAAGTAATTGTTATTGGAATATAATAAGTTATGATTTCAGAATTTAATTCGGAATATTCTCGTGTTCAGGTGCTGACTTTAGGACCGTTGGGTTACCTCTAGTTGTTCAGACCGATCGTGCACGTTCTTCGAGATCTTCACGTGAGTATATCTTCGGTTTAGTTATTAGTGTTTTAGTCGGTGGCTTAGAGTTAGTAATAAATACTAATATAGTATTCATACCTCGTAGGTCCTGATTCAGCTAGATCTGAGCGTAAGATGCGCTTTTCTCGGCATTAGAGCTTCTGTTGCTTAAAGGTGTGTCTCTTCCTGATTTATAAACTTGTGTATTTCTTTCTGTGCTTAAAGTTTTATGTGCTTTTCTGGTATTAATATAAGTAAATGTTTTGTACATTTTGTGTGCATACTCTGTTGTGATTGGGTGAATATTTCAGACATCATGCATAACATATCATGCTATGATTTAAGTGAAATATCAGATTTTCGGAAACGTAAAACATTGGATTTAAAGTATTGTGCAACTTGAATTTTCAAGTTTCGGATGAGACTCGGATTTTAAAATCTGCATCATATCATTGTGGGTATATGGATTGAGATTTGTTCGGGGAAGTTCAGTGGTTTCAACCTTCGGGTTGAATTCCGCTTCAGATTAGTGGTTTCACCCTTCGGGCTGAATTCCGCTTCGGATCAGTGGTTTCATCCTTCGGGCTGAATTCCGCTTCAGATCAGTGGTTCCACCCTTCGGGCTGAGTTCCACTTCGGCTGGTGACATGGAGAAAGTAGGTTATGGGGAACCTTACTTTTCGGTATATCGGAAATGGGTACTATGATTCATGTGCATCAAACATCATATCATCATGATTCAGTTTTATTGTGTTTTCAGAAAAGTATTTATCAGAAAATAAAATATTGTTTTGTTTTTGTTTTGTTTTCGTTGCACTTTAGAGACACACTAAGCTCTTTAGCTTACACCCTTTAGTTTTTACTTTTTTCAGATATCTCAGACTCTTTTAGGCGATTCGGTACTAGGAGCTTCTCGCATTTTACTCGGATATTTTATAATTTAGTATGAACTCTCTTTTAATTACTTCAGACTGCTGTTTTGAAATATTTTGGACATTTATGTAATTCGGACATTGAGACTGTTTACTGTTTTTAATTTGGGCTTTATGAAATGCATGCATCTATGAAGTTATTTTCAGAATTTTAATTAATTATCGGAACATCGTTTAAAAGGTTGAGTTTTATTTTAATCAGAATATTTGTTAAGTTTTACTTATCTAATCGATTCTTTTGAATTACGAAATATTTTAACCTAAATTGTTTCTTGAGGGACAAGTTCCAATCGCTACTTCCTAGATTCGGCCCATTCCTTCTGGGCCGGGTTTAGGCGGTTACATAGTCCTACTGGCAGTCACATATGACAAAAATGTATATATAAAGAATCTGATTTCTATAGTATCCCACACACAAATGACAATCGAAATTTGACCACACACAAATGACGAGATAATTTTCTCCTCAGACATGACGAAGTAATACTATCCCTACTGTGAAAAATTGCCCAGCCATCACATGTGGCCAAATAATTCTTACAACAACAATAACGGGTGCCCAACTATCAACCTATGCCACACATCTGTTTCTATATTGTCTCATATTTCACAAAGTTACCTCAAAAGTCCATTATCTATTGGGCTTTGCTCGGTAGAGGAAAGAAAATTAGAAGGAATAAAAATTTAAGTGATAGAAAAATGGAAGGATGAAAAATATATATATTCTTTCAATTGGTATGCTTATTTGAGAGGATGGAAAATTAGAAGAAAAAAATAAAAAATTTTCTTATCTATTGTTTGGTATAATGGAAAAGTTAAAGGAAAGAAAACTAATCAATTGAAACTATAATTTATTTTTTCTTTTTATATTTTAGTCAAGTATTTTTAATATGATTATTTTTATTCAATTTAGCCCCTAAATTTTTATTTAATATAAAATTGGCTCTTATTTATTTCTATTTTTTATAATTTATTCTAATATTTTTAAAATAATCTTTTTAACCATCAATATCCGACTCATTAGCCAATTAATTTGGATCGGGTTTTGCAAAGGCTCATTAAAGGCACCACCCTTTTAACTCAGTTTTTTCTATTCACAATTTCTTGTTTTATGTCCTACACAATATACTCTGGGCTTTTGTCGTCAATGGAGAAGATGAAGTTACTCTATTTAAAATTTTAAACTCCCAGCAAGACAATGTTCCCCAACAGAAACTCAATAAAGACGATGCAAAGTTTAGGTTGGCAACAATGTCGAATGGTAAAGGAGTGGATTTGGATTCTTCTGCTTTTTCGGACCAAGCAACTATTGATGCTATCAAGGCGAAGAAAGACCGGGCTCGGAAGTCCTTTGGAAAGCCTGCTCCTGATTATATATCGTTGGATGGTGGGAGTAATCATGGAGGTATAGAAGAAGATTTAAGTGATGAGGAGGAACCAGAGTTCCGTGGGCGGTTGTTCGGTGAAAGTGGAAAAAAGAGTGTGTTTGAGGTTGTTGAAGAGAGAGTAATGGGTGTAGTTTCAAGGAAAGATGAGAACCATGATGAGGAAGATAAGTTGTGGGAAGAAGAGCAGTTCTGAAAAGGATTGGGGAAGAGGTTGGATGATAGATTGAATCGGGTTGTAATTAGTAGCAACACCACTAGTGGAGTTGCCATGGTTCATAATATGCCTCAGCAACACCAGAAAAGGTTTGGGTATTCGACAATGGCTTCATATGGTTCGGTGATGTCGAGTGTGTCATCGGCTCCACCTTTAAGCATTGTTGGAGCAGTTGGGGCTTCTCAAGGTTTAGATGTTTCATCAATATCACATCAAGCTGAAATTGCTAAGAAGGCTTTCCAAGAAAATGTGATGAGGATTAAGGTATCCATGTGTTCTCTACTTGTCCAATTAGAGAATATGAAATATAAATCAGAATACTTTAGTATGGGTCACCTAGGAGTGGGTTAAGAGTTGAAAGCTTTTCATTTTGTTGTTGCCACTTGCCAACAGTTTTTATGAGAAGTAGGCTTAATACTGAACCCAAAGGGTAAATTAACATGAAGTTGGAAGAACATTATAAGAATAGAAACTCATGTAAGGGGACAATTCTAGACTAATTTGTAACCCCCTAGACCCCCCTATGCGTTAATACGGATCCTAAAAAGTCACATTAGGGTCACCGGAGCGACCCATGTTAAAATTTCAAAATAAACAAATTGCTAAACCATTTAAAATCATAAATTAAGTTTTGAATTAAAATACAATTTCAGAAAACATTCAAACAATGAAACAAAACTATGATACAAGTTATTAATACAAGTTTCAGACTCGAATATAAATCAAAACGTGATATACATGCCCACTAATTATACAAATACCATACTTCGCAAGCAAGCCGAATGAACTCCCATACCGACGTTGATAGCTACAACATGGTCGATCTTTTAACCTGTGAAGGTAAAAACAACATGAGCATCGGAAAGCTTAGTAATACGAAACTACCAAAAGAAACTTCATGTCACACGTAAGTATCAGATGTACCAGGACAAAAGGATAGAAGCAAGCATTATCAAGTTTCAGATATAGAATACAACTCGTTTAGTTGTTACGCTTGAAAGTAATGTATTCATTTCTGATTAATTACCTGATCATCAGACATGATGTCTAACTCAGGTAATCGGAAGGGACATAGATTACAAAAATCCAGCCAGAGAGTTTAGGGTGTTCCATCAGTTACATATCAAGAATGATAGACAGAATATTTCACACAACAATGGAGTTTGACTGAGGCTAGAGAGGGAATAGGGAAAACTAAGTATAAATATATAACTACCATCCAACCGTACACCAATATGCAGTTCCCCAGAACTGCATCCATAAGGACTTACCCTAGGCCCAATGAGCATAGGAGCCAACCTAAGGGGCTGCCTTAGGTCCATAAGGGATTACCCGTGTCAAAGCATCGGAACCTACCCAAGGGGAGACCTCGGGTCCATAAGGAATTACCAGCGATGAACCTGAAAAGACTTCATAACATAACCTAGAAGTACCCCAATTAGAATAACGTAGTGAATACATGTAACCCCCTAAACCCGCCCTAGAATAAAAGACCGAATTTAGGAAGTTACGATTGAAAATTTAACCCTCAAGAAAACTAATTTTAAAAAGACATACTTTAAATTAAAATAAAATAACATAAATTTAATAATAAATAAAATATAAATATCTTAATAGATATTCGAATTATTATATAAAATCTCTGAATTAAAATAACAGTAGATGAATGCTAAAAATAATCTCAAAATATAAATAGTCTAAAATTACATCCATGTCCCAAAATAATAAATAGAAATCTGATTAAACTAAAATAGTTTCATACTGAATAATAAAATAACTGGATAAAATTGAGATCCTCCAAGTACCAAGTTGCCTAGAGTCCAAGATATATGTAAAAGGAAAACTATGGGGGAGTAAGCTAAAGAGCTTAGTGTGTCTCTAAAGTGCAAGAAATCATAGTCGTTAAAACATAGTAATATTTTCTTAAAATTCTTTAAAGCACAACACATAAATCACAAGCGCAATGTAATCCACCCAACTACAAACGCCATGAGGAAAGTTCCCCATAACTCCTCAATACAACCGCCAATCTGAAGTGGAATTCAGCCCGAAGGGTGAAACCACTGAACTTCCCCGAACAAATCCCAACCCATGCTCATACAATGATATGATGATTAAAAATCAAATTTCATAAACAAAGTCCCATAAATCTGATATTCCGTAAACATACTTCATAAATCATAGTCCATAAGTCCATAAATCATAGTTCATAAATCGTAGTCCACAAATCATGGTTCGTAAATCGTAGTAGAAACATATTCTGAAAATGTATATATGTGATATCAACCATAAAAATCATAATACATATGAATAATCACATAAAGGGTAAAACACCAGCACTTAGAAAAATACATATAATTTAATTATAGCTCCGGAAGAAAACACTTCTCAGCCAAGCTATACTCAACCTACAGAATGATGTGATTTTCTATGATTAGAAGTATTGGATCCAGCTGTATCGGTACCAGACTAAACTTGGTGTTGAAGGGATTAACGAACAAGAAGAGGTATAGAGCGGTGGAGATTATTACATAGGAATTTAACAAATCAATAAGGGATTTTGGCGGCATGCAACTATATAAAAAAGTAGGGTTCTTGGGGTGATCTTATTTGAACTATGTGTGTGTATATATAGAGGGAGAGTAAATCTAGTTTAAGTAAAATAATGAAAATGATATAGGATAGAAAAGAATAAAAATAAATAAAATAATTAAAAGAAGACGAGTGGAGGAGATGATTAGAATTATATTTAAAATTAAAGAACTATATAATAATAATAATAATGATAATAATAATAATGATGATGATGATAATAATAATAATAATAATAATAATAATAATAATAATAATAATAATAATAATAATAATAATAATAATAATAATAATAATAATAATAATAATAATAATAAACGATTAAAAAAAAAGACAAAATCACAAATCAAATTGAAATTCAATTTGATAAAGGGTTATTTATGGAGTTAGTCTTTAAATTTTTAAGAAATCTCATATTAACTTCCAAGTTTGATAAAATATCTTATTTAGTCCCTTCAAAAAATTTAGGGTTATTGAATTAAAATTCTCAAATAATTAGGATTTTGAATTTTGGTATTTTAAATTAGGTTTCTAAATAAGGAATTTTTCAAATATATGGTTTACAATTTGGGCGTAATTTTTAGGGTGTTTCAATACAGACTGAGTAGTGATCGTACATGAAATTTTTAGAGTATCAAAAATCAGAGAGCATGAATTACAGATTAGATAAAAATGTATATAATTTAGCCAGACAGAATTCATGATTCGAATCAGAGAGAAGATTAGTTTCCGATCAGAGAGGATATACTTGTGCAATAACCACTCTATGGTTTGGTTCGTTTTTTAGAGACACTTGGTAATTATCAGAAAGAGATCATTCGACCATTTGGAGCTAATTGCAGAACGAGGTCCCTACAAAAAGGGAAATTTGGTAATAACGGCTCGAACCAAACATCAAAAGTTGATACATCGGGATAGGCGAGATTTCGGATATATCGTGAGTGATTCAAACATTAAAGCTTACGAGGGTAAAATGGTCATTATGGCCTTCAGGGGTAAGTTGGTAATTTAAACCAACAAGGTAATAGACGGTAATGTACAGACTTCAAGAATTTTAGTTGTTCATCAAGTTTCTGAGCCCCTTTTGAAACAATCGAACCCATTAACACGATGTCATTGCTTAACCGGGCAGGTACACCTTAAACATTTCTCTCTTAAAATCGACCTTAGTGTAAAACAAGAATAGCTCGCCATCACCAACCATCCACTAAATTTACAATGAGCAATCGAATATATATTTCAAGCGATATTTTCCAAGTATTCGAACATGGGCAGTACACCCGAACTCAAACCATAGTATCGAACGTACTCTTAAAAAGATTACTCTTACAGTTAACTATGTATTTCCTCCAAACATATCGAATATGCATTCATATAGTATTCATTCAAATTCACACACACACACACATATATATCAAACGGCCAACAAACACGAGTCGCATAATACCACTTTCAGAGCCACTACTTTTGTTGACTTTATTGGTATTTCTTAGTCCCGATCAGTGGTACTTCCTGTCATTCTAGTATTCAAATGTATTTCACACACTTCGATGCCCAAAGGTGTTTCAATTAATCTGAGCCTTTCGGTCCTTCCAACTATTCATTCATTAAAGTTCTCGAGGGTATATCCATAAAATTGATTAATTTGGCAATTGGTGCTGAGGTTAGATTATTTTTTTGGTCATTATGGATATTCTGATCAATTCATCATTATCATTATTTCCAAACATTTTAGTCAATTCAGCATTTCACGCGACTTCGACTAATTCAAACATACAATTAGTTTCTCTTAATGTCTTTAGAAAATTATTCAATTTCAAAGAATCTGAGCAATTTACCGTCTCAAAAGTGAAGCCTCGATACTATAACTTCCCAAGAAAATTTCAATATTTTCAGAAGAATCAGTTGTTTTACCGAATCTAGTGTAAATTCTCAGACCGCTCTCATTGATAGAGGTATCTTACTCATTTTCATATATCGATGGCATTTTTGTAATTCATTAGCCCAATCAATTAGACTTGGAGGTCAACTATTTGTATTAATCGTTTACTGAACTCAGAAGTCATTTCGATTTATCAAACCTCTTATTCGAATATCTTTGCCTTGGCCATTATTATTCTTATTTCTTAGTTGATCGACTTAGGTGGAAATAATTATATGCTCAATCATGGTCGTGTAAATAGTAACTGAATACAAACATGTTTCAAAAGCATGCAGAAGGTAGTAATGTATTACCTTAACTCCGAGCTACATCGTTCGATTCGTGATACCCCATTCGATTGTACTCGAACCCAAATTCGATGTCCCATAACATCGCATATACGAAGATACATGGATACCTTCAATAAAACAACACCCTTAATAAGTCTTCATTTAGATTGCTCTTATACTGAATATTTAACTCATGCACTCTCGAGATCAAAGTAAGATTCAGACGCTTTCGGATCAGAATTTTGCAAAACGGACTTCAAAAACGGATTCATGACGTCGAATAAAATATGACTTTTCAAAAAATTTGACTTTTTGGGTCAAAGTCAACGCTGACGTCACTGGTCAATTGGGTTGACTCGACTGAGTGAACTCGAGAGAGTTGACTCATTGAGTCGATTCAGACGGGTGGACTCAATAAGTCGATTCGGACAAGTTGTCTCGGTCAACGGGTTGACAGGTCAGGTGTCGGGTTCGAGTCACACTTATGTGGGCCGAATTAAACACCAAACTGGGCTTGGTTTGGTTGGGCTCAGACCGGGTTTGGTTAGTTGGTTCGGGCCGGGTTTATTATTGACCAGTTCAAACCGGTTCGACCCACTTACAACTTTATATCTTCTGGTCTTCGGACGGTCACCGAAAGCGATGCTGAAGTCGCAATAGACTCCAAAATTGCCAAAAAAACAAAACCTTATCAGCCCTAGAGTTCAACCCACGCATTAAAACACAAAAACACGCCAAAATCAAGTCGGAAATTACCTAAAAAGTTCAAAAATGGTCGGATTGTCGCGTAACGCCGATGAAACCCTTACCGGTGCTGGATGAGTGGTCGGACGGCTGGGATTTGCTCGCCACTTCGTCCGAAGCTTAGATCCGGTGGCTGTATCACGAACAGATGGTAAATGGGGCCGGAAAGCATAGGAAATAGAGGCGTGCGATTTGGGGTATTTGGCCGAAACTTCCAGACATGAATCGCGGCAGCTGGCGCGAGTTCTCGGCGCGTAGAGAGTCAGACCTTGGTCGCGGGATGACGGTGAACAAAAGGGTGATGGTGGTGTCACCTGCAGGTGGCAGACGGTGGCAGATTGAGGCAAAAATAGGGGCGACCCTTGGTACTCAATGAGCCTTCAACCCACATTTTACGACGAACACCGATGTGGGTGCACGCGTGACTTGCAGCTGTGGGTTCAAAGTGAGACGACGCGCACGCTGGTGGTGGAAGTGACAACCACTGCGGGGTGGTGTGGCAGATCGGAGCCGGACAGTGGCGAGGGGATGAAGAAGGTGAAGAGTCGAAAGCCTCTATGTATTTTTTTGTAACCAAAAGGGTAGGTGGATCTGATTAGATTTTAACTATTATGGGTTTGATCGAACCAAACTAAAACAAATAGAATCAGAGGCAGGCTAAGACCAAGAGTGTCCTTAGCTCAGATAGTTAACCTTTCTATCTCCCATGTCAAGGTACACTAGTTTGAGTCCCCTTTGCAGCCATTCTCTCCTTTTTTGGGTGTTACAACTCTCCCCCCTAAAAGAGAATTTCGTCCTCAAAATTTACCAGAGTAAGAGAAATGCAAAAATTGCTCTTTCATATGTTCTTGTATTAAAACTTATCCATCAGAGTATACCTATTTCTCGGGACTCTCAGATGGTCATTGATCAACAAGAAAGTATCTTCAGTTTCTCATATTAACTTTGGACCCAAAATCATGCCATCGTACACCTTATGATAATTTATCAGAATAAAGTACTTCAATCCATACAAATCATCATACGGTGCCATGCAAACATTGTCCCATGATTGTTATTATAAGCAGACTCCTTCGAAGATCGGAGGCTATCTAACTAACACAGAAGTTAATCATACAATCCCTGAAGTATATCCTCTAGAATCTGAATTATTTTACCAAGTTGACATCAAGTTACGGAAGAAAAAATGTACCTAAAATCCATATGAGTACTCAAGGCCTCCAACATGGCCTCCCAAAATCAGGATGTAACATTACATTTCGGTCATTGATGATATAGTGATACACTATGCCACCCTTTTAATATACGAGGTCTTTCCCTAAGTCGACCGAACATAAGAAAGGTTCCGAATGAATGTCACTTACTTTCAGCACAACATTCCGTAATTGTTTTCTTCGTGTATAACAAGGTCACTACAAAACTTCACACTTTCGCCACATTCACAAACACCTTTCTTTTAAATTAATATTGCTTTTATCAAATTTCCAGTAGGATATTCTCAAACATAACCATCATCACCGAATAGCATTACATTAAATCTTATATATGTTACCTCACATGGTCAAACATTTATTCTCAATCTATTTCTGATTCTTCAATTTCACCTGCATGAACCATCTAAGATTCTAATCCATCAATTTAATCCAAAACACAGACGAACGATATAAACATTTCTTGCTAGTACAGATCGAGCTATAGAACGACTGAATGCTTAGATTCACATAATTCAGAAAAAGGGATTCGACATCGGAGTTTCAACTCGGAGGAGTACGGTTATGCTAGCGGCATGCACAGACCAGACACCCTATGACAGACGATCAGCCGATCAACCCAGAAAGACGCAACTCTAAACTCTGATATCATTAAATGTAACCCCCTAGACCCACCTATGTGTTAATACGGATCCTAAGAAGTCACATTAGGGTCACCGGAGCGACCCACATTAAAATTTCAAAATAAACAAATTGCTAAACCATTTAAAATCATAAATCAAGCTTTGAATTAAAATACAATTTCAGGAAACATTCAGACAATGAAACAAAACTATGATACAAGTTATTAATACAAGTTTCAGACTCGAATATAAATCAAAACGTGACATACATGCTCCCTAATTATACAGATACCATACTCCACAAGCAAGCCGAAGGAACTCCCATACCGACGTTAATAGCTACAACATGGTCGATCTTTTAACCTCTGAAGGTAAAAACAACATGAGCTTCGGAAGGCTCAATAATACGAAACAACCAAAAGAAACTTCATGTCACACATAGGTATCAGATGTACCAGGACAAAAGGATAGAAGCAAGCATTATCAAGTTTCAGATATAGAATACAATTCGTTTAGTCGTTATGCTTGAAAGTAATGTATTAATTTCTGATTAATTACCCGACCACCAGACACGATGTCTAACTCAGATAATCGGAAGGGACATAGATTACAAAAATCCATCCAAAGATTTTTGGGTGTTCTATCAGTTACAGATCAAGAATGATAGACATAATATTTCACACAACAATGAAGTTTTGCTGAGGCTAGAGAGGGAACAGAGAAAACTAAGTATAAATATATAACTACCCTCCAACCATACACCGATATGCAGTTCCTCAGAACTGCATCTATAAGGAATTACCCTAGGCCCAATGAGCATAGAAGCCAACCTAAAGGGCTATTTCCCAACGGTCTTTTAAATGACATATCGTACCGATACGCCCTCAAGCGTATCGATACGCTTAGGCTGGCAAGAGCCTAACGGCTAGTTTCTGAAGAAGAGCATACCAATACGGGTCCTCGCGTATCGATACGAAAGGCTCCAGAACAACATTAAAGATGGGAAATAAAGTCTCCAACGGCTCCAATTCAACCCCAACGGCTAGTAACGGCTAAAAACTCATTAAGGAGTATAAAAGGGACCTCCAAGCATCTAGTAATGGTTAATGCTTCAATTGTAATACAACATATGATCAAAATGTGTCTTAGTGCTTAAGTGTCAATTCTTTGTATAGACAAATACTAGTGAGCCAAAATTGTTAGATTTGCTCAAGTGTTTTAGGAATGGGTGAGAGCTTAATTGTGCAAACAAATACCTATTAGAGGGATTTGAGTTTGCTGATATTTATCTCTTTTTAAAGAGGGTTTGATCAAGGCTTTGGGTAGAAAGCTTGATCGGTTTGTAAGGGTTTCATCCTAAGCCTAGAAAAGGGGACGAATCAATAGTGGGATGATTGGAAATCCTTAGTGGGAAGCTAAGGTAGTGGATGTAGACCTTGGTTAGAAGGTTGAACCACTATAAATCATCTTGTCTTTATCATTTTTAGCTTCCACACCTCTATCACCCAAAATTCCACTTCTCTACCATTTGGCGAGCAAGAACGGTTGAAGGAATCGAGCCCCAAAAAACCCAAAAATTGGTATCAGAGCTTGGCTCAATTGAAGAGGATTAACATCCTATTGAGAAGATCCGGCAAGCTCGATCAACATTTCTAACAATCGGTTCAATGGCGAAATCCATCGATAAACCGCCCTTCTTCGACGGAACACACTATGCCCATTGGAAGACAATGATGAAGTTCTTCATAAAGTCAAAGGACTACAAGCTTTAGGACATAGTAGAAGATGGTCCGTTCGTACCTCAACAAAGCAAGGCAGATTGGAGTGTCGAAGATCGCAAGAAGACGGAGCTTAATTGAAAAGCCTTGCACATCCTATTTTGTTCTTTTGGCCCAAACATCTATGAGAAGATGTCTTCTTCTGAGAGTGCCAAAGAGGTATGGGACAAGCTTGAAGTCACATACGAAGGAACCGACGAAGTAAAGGAGACCAAGATCGGACTCCTAAACCTAGCGTATGAAAACTTCAAGATGGATCCGGAAGAGAACATCGAGAAGATGTTTGATAGGTTCTCCACCATAACCAATGGACTTAAAGGTTATGGAGAAGCCATCCCGGAAGAGAAACTTGTCCGGAAGCTCATCTACTCCATTCCCGAGTCATAGGACTCAAAAAGGACCGCCATCATCAAAGCCATGAATCTCAAAACTTTGAAGCTTGATGAGCTCATGGGGTCTCTTCTTACTCACCAAATAATGAAGAATAATAAAGAAGAGGAGAAGAAGAAGGAAGAGATTAGAGATGTGGGGGAGAAGAAGCTCAAAGGGCTTGGCATCATTACAAATGCCATTGCTCTCAAATCCTCCACATGTCATCATGTAGATTCAAGTGAGGAGGAGGATGAAGAAGAATAGATAGTTCATCTCTTCAAGAAGTGTGCCCCCTTCATGAAGAAAGCCTTGAATAAGCTTGAACGAGAGTCCATGAAAAAGAAGAGGGCAAGCACTTCAAGCCATAAGAAGAAGGCATATATTGCTACTTGGAGTGATGAAGACTCCACCGACGATGAAAAAGCCAACCTTTGCCTTATGGCCATCGAAGAAGATTCAAGGGTAACTTTTAATTCATCTACTTCATGTTCATATTCTTTTGATGAATTACAAGATGCATATGATGATTGTGTTTTAGAGTTTAAAAATCACATTTTGAAAAACAATAAAATGATTTCAAAGTTGAAAATTCAAAATGATTTGATTTCTAAAATCAAACTTGAACTTGAAACAAAACTCGAAGAGTTTGAACAAAAATGTTTTGATTTACAAAATTTGCTTCATAAAGTTCAAGAAGAAAAAGATTTGATTTCCAAAGAGCTTGAAAAGAAAAATATTTTTGAAAAATCAAACTTTTATGTAAGACAATCTAGTGCCCCTAGATTTGTAAATGGTAAATGTTTTAGAAGTGTTTGGGTCCCAAAAGGACTAATCACTTCAACTAAAAAGGATGAAATTGAAAAATGGATTCCTAAGGGGACTAAAGTTTGTGCTACTAACGTCTATGGATGCAAAGCAATTTGGATACCAAAAATTACTTGATTGTCTTTTGCTAGGTGTGATGGAGAGTGATCAACAAGTCAAACATTGAGGGGAGCTCTATGCACACAAAGAAAGACACTTAAAGAAGGAAGGCTTCACATCCTCCATTGTGTTCAAGTATGGTAAAAATCTAGTTGATTTATTTGTTAAATTTGATTTATTTTTTTTATTTCAACTAGATTATGACATATGTTGGACTAACATTTTGATAATGCTTTGAGTAAGGGGGAGCCATTTTAAAACCAAACATTTTAATATTTTCAAAATCTAAACCTCTATTGTTATTTTGAGCTTAAAAGCGTTTTAAATTCTTTTTGATATAACAAAAAGGGGGGAGAAATTGTTTGAAAAATTGAATTTTCAAATGAATAGGGGGGGCTTTAATTGATTTCAAATCTTAATTCTCTTATTCCAATTTTATTTCACAAAGGGGGAGAAATCTCAAACAAATTTTCAAGTTAGTTTTATTATATAAAAAATGGGGAGATTGTAGAACTAATGTTTTGATATAATAATTGAAAAATGTTTTGGACAAATTTTAAAAGAATTTAAAACTTGTCCTTAAGTCCAAACAACTTGAAAATATGTTTGAGGCATTTAAAAAGGTTTTTGGCAAAGTTTTTAATGATTTAAATTAGTCAAACTTGAGTTTTCAGCAAGCCCGTACCGATACGATGTACCCTGTATCGATACACTTTTGCCTAGGTTTTGATTATGTCAAAACCCGTATCGATACAGGCTTTGTCGTATCGATATGGATAGGGATCGTTTCGATACGCCCCCTAAGTGTACCGATCCATGTTTTAACGTCCCCAACGGCTATTTCTCAACGGTATTTTAAATGACATACCGTACCGATACGCCCTCAAGCGTATCGATACGCTTAGGCTGGCAAGAGCCCAACGGCTAGTTTCTGAATAAGAGCGTAACGATACGGGTCCTCGCGTATCGATACAGAAGGCTCCAAAACATCATTAAAGATGGGAAATAAAGTCTCCAACGGCTCCAATTCAACCCCAACGGCTAGTAACGGCTACAAACTCATTAAGGAGTATAAAAGGGACCTCCAAGCATCTAGTAATGGTTAATACTTCAATTGTAATACAACATATGATCAAAATGTGTCTTAGTGCTTAAGTGTCAATTCTTTGTATAGACAAACACTAGTGAGCCAAAATTGTTAGATTTGCTCAAGTGTTTTAGGATTGGGTGAGAGCTTAATTGTGTAAACAAATACCTATTAGAGGGATTTGAGTTTGCTTATCTTTATCTCTTTGTAAAGAGGGTTTGATCAAGGCTTTGGGTAGAAAGCTTGATCGATTTGTAAGGGTTTTCTCTTAAACCTAGAAAAGGGGACGAATCAATAGTGGATTGATTGGAAATCCTAAGAGGGAAGCTAAGGTAGTGGATGTAGACCTTTGTTAAAAGGTTGAACCACTATAAATCATCTTGTCTTTATCATTTTTAGCTTCCACACCTTTTTCACCCAAAATTCCACTTCTCCACCACTTAGCGAGCAAGATCGGTTGAAGGAATCGAGCACTTAAAAACCCATCAATTACCAGCGCTAAACTTGCAGAGACTTTATAACATAACCCAGAAGTACCCCAATTAGAATAACTTAGTGAATACAGACTGAGTAGTAATCATACATGAAATTTTCAGAGTATCAAAAATCAGAGAGCATGCATTACAGATCAGAGAGGATATACTTGTGCAATAACCACTCTATGGTTCGGTTCGTTTTTCAGAGACACTTGGTAATTATCATAAAGAGATCATTCGACCATTTGGTGCTAATTGCATAACGGGGTCCCTACAAAAAGGGAAGTTCGATAATAACAGCTCAAACCAAACATCAAAAGTTGATACACCAGGATAGGCGAGATTTTAGATATATCGTGAGTGATTCAAACATTAAAGCTTGCAAGGGTAAAATGGTCATTATGGACTTTAGGGGTAATTTGGTAATTTAAACCAACAAGGTAATAGACGGTGATGTAAAAACTTCAGGAATTTTAGTTGTTCATCAAGTTTCCGAGCCCTTTTTTGAAACAATCAAACCCATCAACACGATGTTATTGCTTAACCGGGCAGGTACACCTTAAACATTCATCTCTTAGAATTAACCTTAGTGTAAAACAAGAATAGCTCGCCATCACCAACCATCCACTGGATTTACAACGAGCAATCCAACATATATTCAAGCGATATTTTCCAAGTATTCGAACATGGGCAGTACACCCGAACTCAAACCATAGTATCGAACGTACCCTTAAACAGATTACTCTTACATTTAACTATGTATTTCCTCCAAACAGATCGAATATGCCTTCATATAGTATTCATTCAAATTCACACACACACACACAATCAGACTTGGAGGTCAACAATTTGTATTAATCGTTTACTGAACTTGGAAGTCATTTCGATTTATCAAACCTCTTATTCGAATATCTTTTCCTTGGCCATTATTATTCTTATTTCTTAGTTGATCGACTTAGGTGGAAATAATTATATGCTCAATCATGGTCGTGCAAACAGTAACTGAATACCAACATGTTTCAAAAGCATGTAGAAGGTAGTAATGTATTACCTTAACTCCGAGCTACATCGATCGATTCATGATCCCCTATTCGATTGCACTTGAACTCGAATTCGATGTCCCATAACATCGTGGATACAAAGATACATGGATACCTTCAATAAAACAACACCCTTAATCAGTCATCATTTACATTTCTCTTATACTGAATATTTAACTTATGCACTCTCGGGATCAAAGTAAGATTCGAAGGCTTTCGGGTCATAATTTTTCGAAACAAACTTCAAAAACGAATATAGGACGTCGAAAAACATAATATATGACTTTTCAGAAAATTTGACTTTTTGGGTCAAAGTCAACACTGACATCGGTGGTCAAAGTCAACGCTAACATCAGGAGTCGGGTCAACGCTGACGTCACTGATCAATTGGGTTGACTCAACTGAGTCAACTCGGGCGAGTTGACTCACATTGTCGATTCAGACGGGTTGACTCACTGAGTCGATTTGGACGAGTTGACTTGGTCAAAGGGTTGACAGGTTGGGTAGATGGGTCGGGCGTTAGGTTCGGGTCAGATTCATACGAGCCGGATTAAACACCAAACTGGGCTTTGTTTTGTTAGGCTTAGACCGGGTTTGGTTAGTGGGTTCGAACCGGGTTTATTATTGACTGGTTCAGACCGGTTGGACCCACTTACCACTTTATATCTTCTGGTCTCTGGACGATCACCGAAAGCGATGTCGGAGTCGCAATAGACTCTAAAACTGCCAAAAATCAAAACCTTATCAGCCTCAGAGTTCAACCCACACATCAAAACACGAAAACACGCCGGAATCAAGTCGGAAATTACCTAAAAAGTTTAAAAATGGTCGGATTGTCGTGTAACGCCGATGAAGCCTTTACCGGCGTCGGATGAGTGGTCGGACGGCTAGGTTTTGCTTGCCACTTCGTCCGAAGCTCAGATCTGGTGGTTGTATCGTGAACGGACGGTGGATATGGCCGAAAAGCATAGGAAACAGAGGCGTGCGATTTGGGGTATTTGGCCGAAACTTCCAGACGTGAATCGCGGCGGCCGGCGCGAGTTCTTGGCGCGTAGAGAGTCAAACCTTGGTCGTGGGATGACGGTGAACAAAAGGGCGATGGTGGTGTCACCCGCAGGTGGCAGACGGCGGCGGATCGAGGCAAAAACATGGGCGACCCTTGGTTCTCGACGAGCCTTCAACCCACATTTCACGGCGAACGGCGATGCGGTTGCGCGCGTGACTGGCAACTGTGGGTTCAGAGTGAGACGACGCGCACGCCGGTGATGGAAGTAACAGCCACGACGGGGTGGTGTGGTAGATCGGAGCCAGACGGTGGCGGGTAGATGAAGAAGGAGAAGAGTCGAAAGCCCTGTGTATTTTTTTTGTAATCGAAAGGGTAGGTGGATCTGATTAGATTTTAACTATTATGGGTTTGATCGAACCAAACTAAAATAAATAGAATCAGAGGCTAGTTAAAACCAAGAGCGTCCTTAACTTAGATGGTTAACCTTTTTATCTCCCATGCCAAGGGACACGGGTTTGAGCCCCCTTGGTAGCCATTCTCTCCTCTCTCTCTTTTTTTTGGTGTTACAATATCACTTTCCATAAATAGGTTGTTCCATTTTGTTTTCTAAGTTTTAGTCATTTAGAAACTTCATGGTGGGGCATTCTAATGGAATGACCGATGTGATCTAGGATTTTTAGTAGGTTTGCATCAATGGTGTTTCTAGATGTATGATATTATATGTGAAACTCCGGTCATTAGAGTTTTGTGGATTTAAGTCACTCTTAGTAACTAATTGATTGTGGATATTTTCTTAACAGTCAATGCTGCCATGTTTCTTAGTGATATCACAAAAAATAAATGTATTTTTGATAGATATAGTTTTGGTATCTAACAGTTTAAACGATAATGCAAGATTGCATAGTACTATATTGAGTGCCAAACAGTTTTCTGCCTGGATGGGGATGTTGTGGTGTTGAGATAGAGCCTTTCACTTCTTATGACCAACAGCTTCTTTTGAGTATTAGTATTTATTATTTCCTTCAAACTATATGGGATATGGTTGATGATGAGATGTGTAAAATTTGTAAATAGCTCTAGGGGTGTAATTGATCTGAGCCGAGCCCGAATAGTGGCAAGCTCGATACCCTGCTCGAGCTCAATCGGGCTTCATGTTTGAAGCTTGATCTCGGCTCGGTTAAGCTTGTTTACCAATTTTGTATTTAAATAATGGAACCTTTTTCAGATAATATGATGATAAAAATATTAGTGCCCGTCCTCCAATGCTTTTGAAATGTATAAAATGAGAACCTTTTTCCAGATGCTCTTTTTCTTCTTTGTTGATCCTTTTGTGACTTGAGATTTATTTATAGTTTTAGATTTACAGTAAAGTATGTATGAAGATGAGATGTAAAAATTTCGAGAAAATTATTTGGGCAGTGGAGCCAATATCGATTAGACTCTCTAAGTGCAGAGATGTGGGTCACTTTAACCTCAAGAAATTTCTCTGGATGTAACTGATACCTGGACTGTAGAAGGTTTTTTAGTAAAAGAAATAAAAAATAAAGAGATATTTTTGTTAATTAGTTAGTAGAAGTTTGGACCAGATGAACAACTTCAATCTTTCTTAATATACAGTAACACTTTTTTATTTCCAGATTTGTCCGAAACTTTTAAAATTTTATGTAGAAAGGCTCATTCATAAGCAATGATCCTTTTTAACATGTTTGAATTATTTCTATCTCCTGACCAGGAATCTCACGACTGATGAGAATCTACAACACCATAACATATATATCTACCACAAACCTCGAATTAGATAGATCTACAACATTAAGGCAAGAATAATAACAATATCGACATGGGAAGAACAACAACAATAATAACGTAATAGAGAACTGAAATTAAATATGCATGAGCAAGGGGTTTTAATATTGGAATAAAGACTAAATTCGAACCCGAAACAGACTCCAAGGACTCAAGAGGTAATTACACTATTTGGGATCGGATTAAGCTTATAACGGGTGAAATTGCAAATGTTTGAAAAACCATAAGGAACGGGGGCGCGATTTGAAAACACAGAAGCCCTAAGCGCGTAAACGGCGCGACGCAGAAGGGTTAAAATGCGATTAATCCAATTTTAAAACGTTTAAACATTATAAAAGCTCCCTTTAATATGTTTTGACCCCCTTATTAGCAAAACCCTAACTTTTAGCCCCAAACATCCCTCTAACCTAGACGCCTAAAGTGTCGGCCGGTGTTACTCACCGACCGGCTGACTCAAAAGCAACCAAAAAACACTTCATTTTCGTCTTGAGAACCCAAACAACACCCATGACCCCAAAAAAACCTCTCACGCTTTTATTTTGGAAAGAAAACAGGGAAATTCGAAAAACATTTCCCCTTTAGAATCGGAAAAATAGAAACGACGTGAAAAAAAACTTTATATGTTTCCCTCGGCCGAGTAACCATGTAGAGCCGCGCAGGGCCCGAGAGGATTGTCGCCGACGAGAGAGAACAAAAAATAGCACTGATCGCGTGGAAGATGAAACGTTCGAAGAAGAGCTGACGCGAAAGGGGATTCAAAAACAAAAGGTAAAAAAAAAACTAAAACCATAAACTTGCTTGCTTTTTATGCTTCGAAAGAAAGGAGAATATGTATACCTCAGAAGGTCTTTTCTTTGTATTGATATGAATCTGATTTCCACCCCCCCACCCCCACCCCCCCACCCCCCCCCACCCCCGATTGATGCCTAGGGGTTACAATGGTGATTCGGGCTTTTATAGCCGGAAATTACATGATTTAGAAAAGAGGAAAAAAAAGAAGATTAATATCCTATTGGTTTCCTATTTTCTCTGAATTTTTTTGTCCTTTTTCATGTGCATCTTCTGAAATTTCTTTTGATTTGTTTGCGTGCATTGTGGCTGCTGGGAGGGGACCAGAGAGAGGCTCAGTTTGGGGATCAAGCCTCTAGCGTGGCTGTCGAGTGTGGCGGATCAACGGTGAGGTGGCGTCAAGCCACTAGACTTCTCGGCCGATGTAGAGACAGAGTTGGCAATCTAATCGGCGCGCATGGCTTCCACGCGAGTGATGAAGCATCATTCACGCGCACATAGGGAGCTCTAACCATCGTGTGTGGGCTGCACTAAAGGGGCGCGTGTGGGCGCGTGGCTCGTTCTGGTATCTTCCTTACGTTGATCTAAGTCGTCCGATGCAATCTGGATCTAACAGTGGCTGATGACGCGGCTGCAACGAACAGAGGGTTCATTAGGGTTTCTTTTTGCTTAAGGCCTTATTGTGAAACCGATAAATTGATTTTGATATAACTAAAGAATTAAAGGTCTAAATAGAAAATGAGAAAACGAATTTTTAAGTCCTCAAACCTCTCTATATGTTTAAAGAAATATGGTTAAGTTAAAAACTCAATTTGTCAAAACTTTTCTAAGCGTTCTTGAAGCCAAAACAGTGATTTTCGAGTCACCGTTTTAGAACGGCCTTAGGTGTTCGGGAACACTTTTTGAAACTGTGAACTTGTGTTTCGGTATGTGTATCGGAACGGTTTTGAAACTGTGAACCTGTGTTTCGGAACGCGTATCGAAACAGTTTTGAAACTATGAACTTGTGTTTCGAAACGGGTTTCGAAACGGCTTAAGAACATCAAAATGGTTTGACCTGTTTCGATACGGTAATATCGAAACGACTTCAAACGTTTCAAAACGACATTCAAACCTGATTTCAAAAATATGACCATTGAAGTTTTTAACTGTTTTTAACTTATTTCATACTTGTCGTTAAGGTGTATCGAAACGCTTTCAATCCGTTTCGATACAGGCCTTGACAGTGGCAAAGTGTTTCGAAACGGGTTTCGAAACTGGCTCATAGCGTATCGAAACGTTCGTGTTCGTTTTGGTACAGTCTCTGTAATGCACCTCAACGTCTTTATCTTTTTTGGTCTGTTTCAAAACAGGATCGGGCGTTTCGAAACGAGTGGTTGCAGACTGCATTTATGGAAGAAAGATTGTAACGCCCCGGTTTTGGGCTCAGAAGTTTTGGCGTTGACCGGTTCAGTCAAAGTGCTAATCGAATATATAAGGGGGAATTTAGGAAAACCTAGTTCGGGTTGCATTAAAAATATGGAAAAATATTCTAAAATCATCTTTTAATATATAAAAGTGAACTGTGAAATCAATTTTGGAAAATGAGGTTCGGAAGGTTGACATTTTGGCTAGTGACCAAAATGTAATTTTCGAAAGTTGCGGGACAGTTTTATAAAGGATTGAAACTTTGAATCTTTAAGGAGCTATTATTCCAAAAAGGATTTCTCCAGATTTTTCTAAGATATTTTAAGTCTAAAATCTGATTTTAAAGATTAAGAAAAGAGAGGGAAATCATTTTAACCAATTCTTAACTAATTTTTCTATTTTCTCTCAAATTCTCTTTTCTCTCATTTTCTCTCTACCCAAACAAGATTTCCTCAGATTTCTTTCTCTGATTTTGACTTCTTAATCTCTCATTTCAACTCTCATTTGATTTCTAATCATCTCATCATCAAAACCTCACAATTTACAAGTTGATTCATCAAGCATTTTGGCTCTAAAATGGAGAAATTCAAGTTTGGAGGTAAGAACGTCCTTCTCCTCTAAACTATCAGTTCTTTACTGAAATTCCTAAGTTCTCAATCCTTGATTCATGTTTTATTAAAGGCTTTTCAATTGAGATCTTGATTTTTGGCTAAAATGCAAGATTTGGTGATTTTGGTGAAAATTTCGTGTGATCTGTTTAAGCAGGGTTTTGAGGTGTTAAATTGATGTTAAATGAATGCTAAAATGATTAGAAGTTGAGGTTTAATCAATGCAATCCCGGATAGGTTGAATTTCCTAAGTTTGGCTTGAGTTTTTGGTTGTTTTTGGAGTGTAATTGGTGATCTGTTATACCTGGAGGTATAAGGACGTGGTTGTGATCTTTTTGCATGTTATGTGATGTATAAAAATGGTTAGAAGTGATGGATCTTGGCTGGGTTAAGTTTTGGAAGTGTTTGGAGATGGTTTTCGGTTGTGTTTGGTGGCCGAAAATGGAGGGTTAGTGAGAGCAGCGAGTTTTGATGCTTTCATTGAAGCAATTAATGCATGATGATGCATTAATCCTCTGCTTTAATGTGTTGAAACTGGGGAGGCATCCTAGGATCCAAGATTTGTTGATCCGGAGGCTTGTTTTGGTGTTTTGGCTTGAAGCGAAGTGGTAATCGGTGAGTGAAAATGGATTTTCAGCTTTTAAACCAAAGGTTGAAGGTTTTGGGAGCTTAGTATAAGTCTAAACAACTTTGCTAAGCTCAAGTGTAAGTTTTCGGATTACTCTCTTAAAGTGGTGGCCATGTTTTGATGAAATGTGAAATGATGATTTTGCATGATTTGCTACTGTTTTGGAAAGCATGTTTTAGCATGTTAATTGCTGATGTTTTAGCATGATTTATGCTGATGTTTTAAGCCATGTGTTGAAGGTGTCTCTAGGTAAGAGTACCTTGTTTTATGCATTGTTAAATGATGATTTAATGCTTTGAAATGCATGAAGAAATGGCTTGGTTTAAATGCTTTAAAACAGTGGATTACATGTTGTATAAAGTGTGTATTGGCAAGTGATGGTTTGTAAAAGTGAAGGTCACTAAGGTGGTTAAAAGTCCTTGAGTGAGCCTTGTTATCTAAGATCATCAAGGTGGTTAAAAGTCCTTGGATGAATCTTGTTGCGGACACTAAGGTGGTTAAAAGTCCTTAGGTGCTCCTTTCCATGGTGGTTAAAAGTCCATGGGGCCAAGGTGTTTAAAAGTCCTTGGGGCCAAGGTGTTTAAAAGTCCTTGGGGTATTTCAAGCTACGGACACAAAGGTGGTTAAAAGTCCTTGTGTGGTCCATTCATGGTGTTTAAAAGTCCATGGCCAAGGTGTTTAAAAGTCCTTGGGGTCCAAGGTGTTTAAAAGTCCTTGGGGAAAGTTGTTGAACTTGATTTCTAAATGAAATGTATCACTTGAGCCAATATGACATGTATTGTACATGAGATGCATGAGATGCATGATTTAATGTTTATGTTGAAGCATGAGATGCTAGTTTAAATGAAATGTGGAAGCATGTTATTGCTTGATTTAAAGTATGCTTTGAGCATGTGTAAAGGTTGTTTACAAGCATGATTTACAAATGGTTTTAAATGCATTTTTGAATGGTTTTTAAAGAGCACTCCTCACTAAGCTTTGGCTTACGCTCTCTCGTTTTCTTGATTCAATAATGCAGAGCATTAGAGTGCATTGAGGGCAGCAAGAGGAGGCAAGCAAACAAGTGCAAGTAAAGCTCAATGTATGAAGGTTTTATAAGTGTTTTAGCTTTTGTTTGTTTTTGGCAATGGGGGACCAATGTATTTGTTTGGGAGGTGTTTGTGACTCCCTAAGTATGTTGTATGTGGTTGATGTTGCTGGTTTTTGGATTGAATTTCTATTGCTTGCTTTTGAAGGTTTAAGGCTTGAATGTTAGCTTGTGTAGGAAGCATGACCTTGAATTTGGGGCTTTTTGCATGTGATGTTATTTTGTTGAATTGATGATGCTTGGATGTCTTAAATATATTTAATTGCATGCTGGTAAAGTTTGGTGATGTTTGGAGCATGTTTGAGTGTCCAATTGCATGATCTAGTATGCTTGTTTGCTGGTTTTTGTGCAGGCATTTCGGAACAGGGGTGTACCGTTTCGGAACGGGTGCCTTGCATGAACCCAGGCGTCCGAAACGGTATGCACCGTTTCGAAACGGTTTAGCCTCTGCCGAGGCCATGTTCCGGAACCCGTTTCGGAACGGCCCGTGTTTCGGAACAGGGCTAGCCTGTTTCGGAACGGTCGACCGTTAGGGGGCTGACATGGTAGTTACATGTTTTGAAATGTTTGCGTTTTGGTCCTAAATCTTGTGTGATCAATTGCATGAGCTGTAGATGTCCTTTTAAGCTGAAATTTCACAGAGATGCATGAAACCTGACTAATTTCAAGATGGTAACTTTAATTTGGGCTGAGTCCCTTAATTTATCAGAATTTACAATTTGGTCCCTAAAGTTGTAATTTGTTCAATTGGGTCCCTGTTTGATCTCTGATGTTTGTGATCTTTTGATATGTTGTTTGTATGATCACACTTAAGGTTAATGTGCATCTAGACAAGATTAAAAAGAAAAAAAAAGGGTCGTTAATCAAGGTTGACTTTCGGGTTGACTTTGGTTTTCCCCGTGTAATCTTCGTAGTTCGGGTCAACCGTCTAGACCGGGCTACGGGGGTTACATTTGGTGGTATCAGAGCTGAGTTCTCGAGTAATTGGGAATGTGTGAATGCATGATTGAAGCATGGTTTGGTTGGTATGCTTGTTGAGTGAAAGCATGTTCAATGATATGATATGATGATGTGTATGTGATGCATGTTGTGAAGATGCATGATGAGGGTACTCATTGCCAAACAAAAGCTAAAGGGATGATGTTGTTTTTGAAAGAAATTGAGCTTGAATACTTGGAATTTGCTTACCTTGCTGGTCCTGACTTGTTTTATTTTGTATTGTTATGCATGGTAAAGTATGGCACCACGTAGAGAGTTAAGGAGTAGCGCGAGAGCTACGACCCCGGAGGGGAATGTGAATGATGAGCACACTGGTAGTGTTGTGTTACCTCCTCCTCCGCCTGGTGGTGGTGGTGCGGAGAGGGAAAGAGCTGGAGCTGAGGCAGCTGGTGCTGGAGCTGCAGGACCTGAAGCTGGTCAGGGGCAAGCGATACCTGACATGTCTGTGCTTGTACAAGCTATTGCGGGTGCGTTTCGAGCAGCAGTAGCTGGAGCTCAAGGAGCTGGGCATCAGGGAGATGCTGGTGCTAGACTACCCTTGGAACGTTTGCGCAGTCTTGGTGGGACTGAGTTTAGGGGTATGTCAGCTGAGAGGTCTGAAGCATGGTTGGAGAGTACCAAGCGTGTCTTGGGACAGATGAGTTGCACTGATGTGCAGAAGCTGGGATGTGTGGTGTCACTGCTGCAAGGTGATGCTTATACGTGGTGGACGACCACAATCTCTGGGATGGCTGATGCTGATGTTACATGGACGTTCTTTCAGCATGCGTTCAAGAGGAGATATCTGGGAGTTAGATATCTGGATGAGAAGAAGCGTGAATTCATGTCTCTGACCCAAGGGAGCATGAGTGTGGCGGAGTATGAGGTACAGTTTGTACGTCTTAGCCAGTATGCACCTGAGTTGGTACCTGATGAGCGCGAAAGGTGCGAAAGGTTCCGTTATGGTTTGGTGACGGAGGTTAAGACCTATATGTTGGCAGCTGAGTACAATGATTTCGATGTGTTGGTTAGTCGATCGAAGGACATTGAGATGAACCTGGGTTTGTCTGCTAAGGGTACTGGAGCTAGTTCTGGGAAAAGAGCTGCTGAATATAGTTCCAGTGGACGGAACAAGAGAGGGCGTGATCAGAGGTTTCAGTTCTCGTCTAAGAGAGGTGGAGGTGCACCTGCTAGGGGCGGCAATGCTAGAGCTGACCCTAATGCTTGTTGGATTTGTGGTTCCCGTGGTCACTTGAGGCGTGACTGTCCTCGTGCTGGGAGGGAGGTGCAAGCTCCTGTGATAGCAGCTGGTTATGAGTGCTGGAATTGTGGTTCAGCTGATCATCTGAGACGTGATTGTCCGAGGATGGCTGGTGGTCAAGAGCGTGCTCCTGTTGTTGCAGCACCGCAGAGAGGTCGTGGGCGCGGCCGTGGTAATTTTCAGAGGCGAGAGGAAGGTGGGCGCGGTGTAGCTCATGTTGTGGCTATTCAACCTGAGGGTGGAGGCCAAGCGAGGGTGTATGCTCAGCGCGAAGGAAGGAATGATGCAGATGTGATTGCAGGTACCTTTACTTTGCAATCCTTGTCATTGCTTTCTTTGATTGATTCTGGATCTACGCATTCATACATTCTTCGTGAGCATGCTGAGTTGCTTGGTTTGCCTGTTGAGTCTTTGGATGTTGGTGTTAGAGTCACTAGTTCTTTTGGTGAAACTGTTGTGACTCGTAAACTTTATAAAAGGTGTCCTTTGGTTGTTCAAGAGCATGTCTTTCTTGTTGATCTTATGGAGTTGCCCTTTTATGGTTTTGATGTGATCCTTGGTATGGATTGGCTTGCTGAGCATCGTGCTGTTGTGGATTGTGAGAATAAGCGGGTTTCGCTTAGGCTTGCGGATGATTATGAAGTGGTGGTGGTTGGTGAGAATGTGAAGTTTCTTGCCAATGTTGTTTCTACCTTGGAGGCGAGCAGGATGCTGAGGCAAGGTTGTGAAGCTTTTCTGGCTTTTGTGATGAATCCTAGTTCGAAGGAGCTGAGGGTGCAGGATATCAGGGTTGTGAAGGAGTTTCCTGATGTTTTTCCTGAGGAGTTGCCTGGTTTACCTCCTAATCGCGAGGTGGAGTTTGGTATTGAGCTGTATGAGAATACCACTCCTGTGTCCATTACTCCCTATAGAATGGCACCTAAGGAGCTGAAGGAGCTGAAGACGCAGTTGCAAGAGTTGCTTGATCGTGGTTTCATCCGGCCGAGTGTTTCGCCTTGGGGTGCTCCTATCTTGTTTGTGAAGAAGAAAGATGGCACGATGAGGATGTGCATTGATTACCGTCAGCTGAACAAGTTGACTATCAAGAATCGGTATCCTTTGCCGAGGATTGATGATCTCTTTGATCAATTTCGGGGAGCTGCTGTGTTCTCTAAGATTGACTTGAGGTCAGGGTATTATCAATTGAAGGTGAAGGATGTGGATGTGCCTAAGACAGCTTTCAGGACAAGGTATGGGCATTATGAGTTCCTTGTGATGCCGTTTGGTTTGACAAATGCTCCTGCTGCTTTCATGGACATGATGAATCGTGTTTTTCATGAATACCTGGACAAGTTTGTTGTGGTGTTCATTGATGATATCCTTGTGTACTCGCGTACTGAGGAAGAGCACGAAGAGCATTTGAGGGTTGTGTTGCAAGCTTTGTTGGAGAATCAGCTTTATGCTAAGTTGAGCAAGTGTGAGTTTTGGCTTAGAGAGGTTGTTTTTCTTGGGCATGTGGTCTCAGCTGAGGGGATTCGTGTTGATCCTCAGAAGATTGAAGCGGTGATGAATTGGAAAGTTCCTAAGTCTGTTCAGGAGGTTCGTAGTTTCCTTGGTTTGGCAGGATACTACCGAAGGTTTGTGGATGGTTTTTCCAAGATTGCTGCTCCTTTGACGAAGTTGCTGCAGAAAGATGTTAAGTATGAGTGGACAGAAGCGAGACAGCAAGCTTTTGAGAAGCTGAAGTTGGCTTTGACGCAAGTTCCTAAGTCTGTTCGGAACGGTCGACCGTTAGGGGGCTGACATGGTAGTTACATGTTTTGAAATGTTTGCGTTTTGGTCCTAAATCTTGTGTGATCAATTGCATGAGCTGTAGATGTCCTTTTAAGCTGAAATTTCACAGAGATGCATGAAACCTGACTAATTTCAAGATGGTAACTTTAATTTGGGCTGAGTCCCTTAATTTATCAGAATTTACAATTTGGTCCCTAAAGTTGTAATTTGTTCAATTGGGTCCCTGTTTGATCTCTGATGTTTGTGATCTTTTGATATGTTGTTTGTATGATCACACTTAAGGTTAATGTGCATCTAGACAAGATTAAAAAGAAAAAAAAAGGGTCGTTAATCAAGGTTGACTTTCGGGTTGACTTTGGTTTTCCCCGTGTAATCTTCGTAGTTCGGGTCAACCGTCTAGACCGGGCTACGGGGGTTACAAAGATAACATTCCCAACGACTCTATTGATGAATGCAACAACCACAACAGCTAGAATTCAATGAAAAGGTATAAAAGGGACATCTAAAAGCTTTAGCAACAACTATTGATCTCAAAGAAAACATCCAAACATCAAATTCAAGCAATTGAGCCTAAATCCCATTTTGTAAACCCCAATTGTGAAATTGTATTTTCCATTTCTATCCTTTCAAATAGGGTTGAGTGCTTGTAATTGGGCTACTTTGTGTATTTAGAGATACTTGTTTAATCATCAACTTCTTTGTAATTCTTGTGTGAGGATTGGGTCAAATTTTGGGTAGAAAATTTGACTGATATTGTAACGGTTACCTCCTTAGCCTAGAAAAGGGGAAGAGCAATTAGTGGAATTGTTGAAAATCCTTAGTGAAGCTAAGGTAGTGGATGTAGAGTTCGATTGGAACTTGAACCACTCTAAATTCCATTGTCTATCTTTTTATTTGTCAATTCCACTACCAAAAAGTCTAAAAATCCAATTCACCCCCCCCCCTCTTGGTTTATATCGATCATTTGATTCACTCAACAATTGGTATCATAGCCTACCTCTTTGAAGGATAACAACCACAAGAGGAGTTCCTAGGAAGAGTGTGATCATCCAAAAATCAAGCCATGGCATCTACCTCCGGATCTAGCATGTACGAGTCTCAATCCACTACAAAACCACCATTCTTCAATGGTGACAACTATCCATTTTGGAAGAATCGGATGCGCCTCTTTATCAAGTCCAACGATTACTTGGTTTGGGATGTCATTAAAGATGGTCCCTACATTCCATTGAAGAGAGATGGTGAAGGAAAGTTGGTTCTAAAGAAGAAGATCGAGATGAGTGAAGATGAGAGGAATAAGATCCAAATAAATGACAAAGCTCTTCACATGCTCTTTTGTTCTTTCGGTCCCGACATCTACTCCAAAGTCTCCTCCATTGAAAGTGCCAAGGAAGTGCGGGATACTCTAGAGACCACCTATGAAGGAACCAATGATGTGAAGGAGACCAAGATTGGAATTCTCAATCTTAGTTATGAGAATTTCAAGATGGAGCTCGACGAAACGGTGTCCAAGATGTTCGATCGCTTCTCAACCATCGTCAACGGGCTTAAGGGCTTTGGAGAGACAATCCCGGAAGATAAAGTTGTCCAGAAGCTACTCTACTCACTTCCCGAATCTTGGGATGGGAAGAGAACTGCCATCATCGAGGCCAAAAACTTGAAGACTCTAAAACATGATGAGCTAGTGGGTTCTCTCTTTACTCGTGAAATAATGAAGCAAGAACGGGAAGATGAAAAGAAGAAGGAAGAGAAAAGAGTGGAGAAGCTAGAGGTAGAAAAGAAGAAGAAAGTGGGAGTGGCTCTCAAAGCTTCATTACATGAGGAGAGCACTTCTAGTGGGGAGGGTGATTTAGAAGAATTGGCTATGATAGCCAAAAGATTCTCACGATTCATGAGGTCTAACCGAGGAAGGAAGATTCAAAGAAAAATGGACTTCAAGGGTGGGATCAAATCAATTGCTTCGAGTGCAAAAAGCTCGGTCACATTCGTTCGGAGTGCCCTTAACTCAAGAAGAAGGGCTTTGAGAAGAAGAAGAAGAAGCTCAAAGCCAAGCTTGCTACTTGGAGTGATGAGGAGTCATCCGAGGATGACGAACAAGAAGTGGCCAACCTTTGCCTCATGACACTTGAGGAGGATTCCTCCATGGTAACCTCTAACTCATTAGCTTTTGACTTTACAATTGATGAATTAAATGATGCATATGATGAGTTGCAAGATGTTTATGATGAGTTAGTTGAAAAGTATAAAGAGTCGGTCATTAGAAATAAGAAAATTATTTCGGAATTAAATGATAAAAATGACTCACTTTCTCAAGCTAACTTAAAATTTGAGAAAAAGATTTTAGGTTTAAAAGATGAACTTAAATTCTTCCAAGATGAAAATGTAGACCTAAATAATCTTCTTTCTCAATGCAATAGTGAACACCAAAAGGTTTTAGATGAGCTTAACAAGCTCAAAGAGTCTTTTAAAAATGTTGGTAATGTGAAGCATGAAAAAGGTGAATCATCTAAAACAAACCAACCTAGGAGAAAAACTAATAACTACAAACAAAGTAGCTTCCCTAGACATAATAGAACTAAAAAGATTAGAAGTGTATGGGTTCCTAAGGAACTTGTCAAATTTAATAATATTGTTGCTATGTCGTCTTGGATTCCTAAGGGAACCAAGCTATTGGGAGCTAACACTCGTGGACCCAAAATGATTTGGGTACCAAAAACAAAAGTTTAATATCTTTGTTTGTAGGGGGAGCGTTGCTACAAGGCTAAAGCACAAAATCAAAATTCATGGTACCTTGATAGTGGATGCTCGAGGCATATGACCGGAGACAAGAGTAGATTCATGGATTTAAAGCCAAAAAGTGGAGAAGTAGTAACATTTGGTGACAACTCCAAAGGCCACATTAAAGATATTGGCTCCATAGGTAATCACTCTACCATTCTTATTGAAAAGGTTTTGTATGTCGATGGTCTTAAACATAATTTGTTGAGCATAAGCCAATTATGTGATAAAGGGTTTAATGTCTTATTTGATAAAAATGGGTGTAAAATTGTTGACATTAAATCAAATAATATTATGCTCATAGGTCATCGCATAGGTAACATTTACATGGTGCATTTAGATGACATACATACATCTCATGCATGTTTAGTAGCTCAAAATGAAAATGATGCATGGCTATGGCATAGAAAACTAAGACATGCTAGCATTAGTGTTTTAGAAAAATTAGTTTCCCTAGATCTAGTTAGAGGTTTACCCAAAATTAAGTTCTCAAATGATAAAATTTGTGATGCATGCTCTAAGGGTAAACAACATAAGTCGTCCTTTAAATCCATTAATGATGTTTCTACAAGTAGGTGTTTACAACTTATTCATATGGATTTATTTGGGCCTATTAGGACTATGAGCTTGGGTGGTAAATCTTATGCATTTGTACTTGTTGATGATTTTTTCTAGATTTACTTGGGTTCTATTTTTAAGTACTAAAGATGAGGCTTTAGAAAAATTCATCACATTTTCAAAATTAACCCAAAATGATCTTGAACTTAGAATTTCTCATATTAGAAGTGATCATGGAACCGAATTCAAAAATCTGGGGTTTGAAGAGTTTTTAAACGAAAATGGTATTAGCCACAATTTTTCGGCTCCTCGAACTCCTCAACAAAATGGGGTAGTTGAGAGGAAAAATAGAACTTTACAAGAAATGGCTAGAACCATGCTTTGTGAAAACAATTTACCTAAATATTTTTGGGCGGAAGCCACAAACACCGCTTGCTACATTGTAAACCGAGTAATGATTAGGCCTATTTTAAAGAAAACACCATATGAGATTTTAAAATCTAAAAAGCCTAACATTAGCTATTTTCATCCATTTGGTTGCAAGTGTTTTGTTTTAAATAATGGAAAAGATAACTTAGGTAAATTTGATGCAAAAAGTGATGAAGCTATTTTCATAGGATATTCTTTAAACTCTAAAGCCTATCGTGTATTTAACAAGAGAACTTTAGTAGTAGAGGAATCTATACATGTTGTATTCGATGATAACCTCCTTTCAAGGAAGGATTCTTGTGATGGTGATGATGTAGGAATCATTAATGCCTTTGATGAAGGACAAACTTCAAAGGAGGATGAGATTCCAACAAAAGAAGAGGACACACAAGATCCACCTCTTGAAACCTTGAAGGACTTTGCTCTTGAGGAAAAGAAAGTGAGCTACCCAAGGGAGTTCAACTATGTCAAAGGTGGTGAAATCTTGGGTGATCCATCCAAGGGGGTAAGCACTAGATCTTCTCTTAAACTTATGAACCATGTTGTATTTATCTCATGCATGGAGACTAAGAATATAAAAGAAGCATTAAAAGATGATTTTTGGATTATGGCTATGCAAGAAGAGTTAAATCAATTTGAGAGAAGTAATGTTTGGACATTAGTTGATAGGCCTAGTAATCAATCTACTATAGAAACTAAATGGGTCTTTAGGAACAAACTAGATGAGAGTGGTAACATTGTGAGAAATAAAGCTAGATTAGTAGCACAAGGTTACACTCAAGAAGAGGGAATTGATTTTGATGAAACCTATGCTCCTGTAGCTAGAATGGAAGCCATTAGGATGTTGCTTGCATATGCATGTTATCATGATTTCAAGCTTTTTCAAATGGATGTTAAAAGTGCATTTTTAAATGGTTTTATAAATGAGGAAGTGTATGTGGAACAACCACCGGGTTTTGAAGACTCAAAATTTCCAAATCATGTTTTCAAACTTACTAAAGCACTTTATGGTTTAAAACATGCTCCTAGAGCTTGGTATGAAAGACTTTCAAACTTTTTGATTGAAAAAGGTTTTGAAAAAGGTAAGGTGGACACCAAACTTTTCATAAAAAGGCATAAAAATGACATATTAGTAGTACAAATTTATGTTGATGATATCATTTTTGGATCTACTAATGAATGTCATTGCAAGGAGTTTACTAAGTTAATGCAAGGTGAATTCGAGATGAGCATGATGGGGGAGCTCTCATTCTTTTTGGGACTTCAAATCAAGCAAAGAAAGGATGGCACCTTCATCAATCAAGCAAAGTACATCAAGGATATGCTCAAGAAGTTTGGCTTGGAGAATGCAAAGCCTCAAGCCACACCTATGAGCTCATCTACAAAGCTTGAAAAAGATGAAGGAGGTAAGTGTGTTAACTCTAAGCTTTACCGTTCTATGATTGGATCATTGCTTTACCTTACCGCAAGTAGACCGGATATCTTGTTTAGTGTTTGCTTGTGTGCTAGGTTTCAAGCTAGTCCTAGAGAGTCTCACCTTATAGCCGTTAAGAGAATCTTTAGGTACCTTAGAGATACCCCTTGTTTAGGTCTTTGGTACCCTAGAGACTCCACCTTCAACCTTCATGCTTATTCGGATGCGGATTATGTGGGATGTAAAATCGATAGGAAAAGTACTTCGGGAACTTGTCAATTATTAGGTAGTATGCTCATATCTTGGTTCTCTAAGAAACAAAATAGTGTAGCTCTTTCTACCACCGAAGCCAAGTACATATCCTTAGGGAGTTGTTGTGCTCAAGTCCTTTGGATGAAGCAACAACTCTTAGATTATGGTATTAAAGTTGAAACCATACCCCTTAAGTGTGATAACACTAGTGCCATATGTTTGACAAAAAATCTCATCCAACACTCTAGAACCAAACATATAGAAATAAGGCATCATTTCATTAGAGATCATGTCCTTAAGGAAGATGTTGTTATAGAGTATGTTGACACCTTAAACCAACTAGCAGACATCTTTACAAAACCTTTAGATAAAGAGCGTTTTTGGTTCCTTAGGAGAGAGTTAGGTCTAACTAGCCTATCTTGACCTTTTAGGACCCTTTTTGTGCTTAAATTGCTTGATCTCTTGAAAATGCCATGTTTATGTGTTTTTACTCCTAATTCCATCCATGCTAATAGCTAGGGGGTATGTTTTTGTTTATACATGTCTTTCCTGCTCATTCATGTCATTCATGCAAATTAGGACTTCATAAAATCCATTTTTCTGCAATTTTAGAGCCTCATCTGCACTTCCAGGCCCAGGTGTATCGAAACGGGTTCAACTGTTTCGATACAGGTGCCTTAAAAAATCCATCTGAGAGAAGGGTGTTTCAAAATGTCTTCAAAGGGTTTCGAAACGTTTTTGCTACTGCCAAGGGGTGTATCAAAACGTGTTTCGATATGAATCAACGTGGGATTCAATACGGTCAAGGCCGTATTGGAACGGTCAGCTGGACTTGAAACGTCAGTCAACATTTCGGTGCCCGCGTTTCGGAACGGTCGAAACCTGTTCCTAAACGGGTTTGCGGACAACTTTAAAGAGGGCTTTTAATGTTAAAGTTTCACTTTAATTAAAACTCCTTCAAAACCCTAAAAACCCTAGATCGATTTTTCCTATAAAAACCCTCTAAACCTCGTTGTTTTTCACCAAATCTTGAGGGCTTTTACACTCAAACACAAGTCTAATCAAGCATCAACAATTTTGTGCAAGTTTTTCCATCTATTCATCCAAAATCCCAATCTAAGGTATATTTTCATCTTTTTCTTTTTCCTTAAATTTGTATTCGAATCCTAGGTTAGAAAATTTTAATTTTGTATATATTATGTGTTTTGCTTCTTGGGTTTTTCAAATCTTGTAAAAAAATTTCAAAATCTTAAAAAAATTTATTCGAATATATTATTTTTCATTCATATTTTTTTATTATTTTTTTAAATTATTTCTCTTAAAAAAATTATGGATCTTTGTTCCTAAAATTTGTTTTTAAACCTAAGTGAGATTTGCCATTGGATTGAATTAAGGATTTTCATGCATACACTTTAATTTTTGTTAAAAATTGTTTACTTTATGTTTTTAGGATTTTTCAATGGAACCCTCTAACAAGAAACGTAAGGCACCTCAATCGGGTGAAGCTTCAAACCAAGCCGCTATCCGTCCCAACCTTACCCAACTTTTTCTCAAGAGTCTCAGAACTACCGCGATGAAGGAGCATTTCACTTATGTCAAGGAGATTGCCGTTCGGCGTGAGTGTGTTGTTGACATCTCGTTTCTTGACTCAGAGCGCTTTCACTTTCGTTATCTCGACCGTTTACAAGAATGGAGTTTCATTGGGTTCTTGGGCATCCCGGATATTTGCTACAAGCACATGGTTCTCATCTTATACTCGAATGCCCAACTTATTAATAATGAATATCACTCCGAAATTGTTGGCATTGAGTCTCTTATCTTGGGGAAGAAGATTGTCATCGACATCCCTTTTTTAGAAACTATTTTTGGTCTTAAGAACGAAAGCATCGAGAATGAGACTCATTTTGGTTCTCACATTCGTTCTGTGCTTGCCTTGGATGCTCATGATAGGTTCCTCCACTTGATGATCTCGTGGTTTATTCGCCCCTCCAAAGGTAAATTCTCTCACGTTCGTCAAGTAGATTATTTTTGGCTTGAATGTTTTCGTCGTGGAGAGCGCCCAAATCTTGTTAAGATTATGTTTGTCGAAATGGTCACAATGTGAAGCTTCGTGAAACCGATGCTCTCAAATCCTTCACATATGGGACTATTTTAAGCCATATCTTTGGCGTGCTCGAACTTGATTGCACTAATGACTCTCCGGAACCCCGTAAGCAAAAGATCGGTGAAGCTTCTCTCCACAAGTCCGGATTCCATTACACCACAAGCCATATCTTTGGCGTGCTCGAACTTGATTGCACTTATGACTCTTCGGAACCTCGTAAGCAAAAGATCGGTGAAACTTCTCTCCACAAGTCCGAATTCCATTACACCAACAATGGCCAATGGGAACGAGTTAATAGGGATGCCCCTCCACCTCAAGTTGAACCTCAACCACAAGCTCCGGGTCCTAACAATGAAACTTTTATGGCTTTTCTCACCGAGCGGTTCAACACAATGGAGTCGGGTCTTGGTGCTATAAATACTCGCTTGTAATCCGTGGAGGATCGTCTCACCTCCCTTGAGAATCAACATCAATCTATGGACATGTCATTCTCTACCTTCTATGGTCAATGGATGGCTTTTCGTCGCTCTCAAGCTAGGAACGATGATGATTCCTTGGATGGTGATGGTGACGACGATGAGGCTTAGGATTTTCATGTCATATCATATTAGCTTATCATATTAGGACTAAGTTCGCATCTTTATTTCCTTTATGTTTTATGAACCTATGCTTTGATTACTTTGTTTGGGATTAAGCTTTGTACCTTATTGTTTAAGTTTTATGTTTTGGATATTTGAATTCTTTGAATCTATATTATGTTGCTTATTGCTTTTAACCTTGTTTCTTCTCTTTGAGCCTTGTTTATTATTTTTGATCTAACAAAAAGGGGGGAGAAGTAATCTAAGAGCCAAAATTCGTTTTAAGTGTTTTTTAGTTTTAAAACTTGGATTTAAATCTTTTCAAAACTTTAAAACCCATCTTAAATTGAGGGGGAGTTAGAATGTATTCAAGATTTTCAAAACTCTTAAAAATTCTAACTTTGGTTTTGTTATATCAAAAAAGGGGAGATTGTGAAACCGATAAATTGATTTTGATATAACTAAAGAATTTAAGGACTAAATTGAAAATGAGAAAACGAATTTTTAAGTCCTCAAACCTCTCTATATGTTTAAAGGAAAATGGTTAAGTTAAAAACTCAATTTGTCAAAACTTTTCTAAGTGTTCTTGAAGCCAAAACATTGATATTCAAGTCACCGTTTCGGAACGGCCTTAGGCATTCCGGAACACTTTTGAAACTGTGAGCCTGTGTTTCGGAACGTGTATCGAAACGGTTTTAAAACTGTGAACCTGTGTTTCGGAACGTGTATCGAAACGGTTTTGAAATTGTGAACTTGTGTTTCGAAACGGGTTTTGAAACGACTTAAGAACATCAAAACGGTTTGACTCGTTTCGATACGACAGTATCGAAACGACCTCAAACGTTTCGAAACGGCATTCAAACCTGATTTCAAAAATATGACCGTTGAAGTTTTTAACCGTTTTTAACTGATTTCATACTTGTCGTTAAGGTGTATCGAAACGCTTTCAAGTCGTTTCGATACAGGCCTTGACAGTGGCAAAGTGTTTCGAAACGAGTTTCAAAACTGACTCTTAGCGTATCGAAACGTTCGTGCCCGTTTCGGTACGGTCTTTTTAATGCACCCCAACGGCTCTTTCTTTTTTGGTCTGTTTCGAAACAGGGTTGGGCGTTTCGAAACGGGTGGTTGTAGACTGCATTTATGGAGGGAATATAACATCCCCAACGGCTCTATTGATGAATGCAACAACCACAACGGCTAGAATTCAATGAGAAGGTATAAAAGTGACCTCTAAAAGCTTCATCAACAACTATCGATCTCAAAGCAAACATCCAAACATCAAATTCAAGCAATTGAGCCTAAATCCCATTATTTCTTGTAAACCCCAATTGTGAAATTGTATTTTCCATTCCTATCCTTTCAAATTGGGTTGAGTGCTTGTAATTGGGCTACTTTGTGTATTGAGAGATACTTGTTTAGCCATCAAGTTCTTTGTAATTCTTGTGTGAGGATTTGGTCAAATTTTGGGTAGAAAATTTGATCGATACTGTAACAGTTACCTCCTTAGCCTAGAAAAGGGGAAGAGCAATTAGTGGAATTGTTGAAAATCCTTAGTGAAGCTAAGGTAGTGGATGTAGAGTTCGATTGGAACTTGAACCACTCTAAATTCTCTTGTCTATCTTTTTATTTGTCAATTCCACTACCAAAAAGTCTAAAAATCCAATTCACCCCCTCTTGGTTTATATCGATCATTTGATCCACTCAACACTTATCATGCCACATCTAATGGACCATTATAACTTTAGGCCAGACCTTTAAATATAAATTGACTGTTTATTTTTAATTAAGGTTGGACTTTGTTTATTTAAACTTAGACAGTTTATTATAAGATAATATAGTTTGTAATTTTTAGATTCTTCTCCGATTTTTCTTTTATTAATAATAATGATGATGATAATAAGATGTTAAATGAAAAAGAAATAGGAAAATAACATAATATACTAGTAATGTTTAGATAATAACAATATAATAGTAATGTTTTTTGCTTCCACTTACACACATTTATATAGTTAAAAATTAAACAACAGCTCATATAAGCTCAAAAATAAAAAATATTATCTCGAACAAAATTAGTGATTACACTTTGCCAATTGGATATATGTTTCAATCTCTCTCGCTCCCTCTGTTTTGGAGTGTGCATATCTTAATTTTTTTCATAAATTATAAGTGATTAAGTACTTAATAATAACTTCAATGAACAATAATAGGAATACATAAGCTGAAATTGAAAATATAATGAATGCTAAATTCATTTATTTCATATCTATCTCAATGACTATCTGGGTATAATTCTTTGTAGTACTTTTTTATTATAAATAAAATTGATAGAAGGATAGTTTAAAGCAGTAATAATAAAAATTAGTGTTCCTTTACTTCCAGAAATGTTTGAACACATTTTTAACTGTTAGACAAGATTTCTTTCTATGGTATGGGTAATCTCAAAAATAAATACTGAATAAGTAGTCTGAAATTTCATGTCAAAATTGTAAGACTGTAACAGAAAATTTGAGTTACAACTATCAACAGCTACCTGAAACTGAAGTAGCAAAATGTACTTATTCACTACATCTTTAACTATATGAATGCATAACCTGAAAATGTACTTATCCATGCAAGCATGTAGACTTGTTTGTATACTGATGCCTACCTTGTACTATGTTTTTCTACTCAGCATAAAGCTCCCCTTATAGAGGAACATGCAAAAACTTAATAAAGAACGTGCATTGGCTGTCCTAGAAAGAAGATCTGCAAATAATGATGATGAAATGGTGGAGGTTGAAGCAGCAATGTTGGTTTTCAGTGAACATGGAAGCAGTGCCGCAATGATTTATGCATACCCTTGAAATGCACTCAATCTTACAAGTCATAAGTACATGGTTATAACATAGAAGGTGATTACGTGATTGCTGCTTATTCAGAAAATGAATACGACAATGCAAGCAAGGAAGCATTATGAAGCATGCCTGTGTAGGATAAGATATGATTAACCTCAGCAAGTGAGACTAGTTAGAGTTGTCCATGAACCCAAGGTAGGTGTTGGATACACAGGAATAATATGTCTAACTTCAATTCTGATGTTAGCTTTCCTCACCATAGGATGCTTTTCTGTTCATTCTCTGTTCAGCATATCCAAACTCAGACTGCTCTTCAGTTGCTTAAAAAAACCCTCTAATATTCTCGGATTCTAAGTTTGGTTGGGTGTTTTTTTAAAAACGGGAAAGGATTGAACCTTTTAACGAATGATAATTTAAAGTCATGATTTTGGCCAAAAAAATTAACCGTAAAGTTCAAAAGTAGGGAAAACGGTATAATTTGGGGGACCAAATCAGACATTAAACCTTTTATTTTCGATGATATTTGTTTGGTTTTGGGCGAACTAGGTAGGTATAAAAACCGAAAATTTTGGAAGGTGGGATTTGACCTTTGAAAATTACTAATTCAAAAACCACTTGTCTAAAACCAAATTAATATAGTAATAAATGAAAAGTTAGGCAAATCGTTTTAAAAGAAAACAGCAGCACATGATTCACAGGGCAAGTGTCGGTGGTCTAAGCGCCCACTTCACTAGCACAAACAACCCTTTTTCTTTCTCTTCCAAACAACATTCTTGTGAAAACACACCTTTTCTTTTCCCCTTTTTAAAGCTCTGAAATTTCTGGGTTTCATTCAATTTTGATAGATAAGAAAATGGGATTCGATTTGAGGCAAGTGGTGGCCGGTATTCTCACTGTTACCATGTTTGTGATGCTTGGCCAAATGATCAAAAGAGACCATTTTGATTCACCTCAGGTAATGCCTCCTTCTTTGATCTCAAGATTGAAATTTTTATACTGACCCTTTTCCCAATTTAACTCTGTTTTTCATGACATTGTTTTATTTGTTTCTTGATATTCGTGTATTTGGCATTCTAATGAAATGAAGAATATGATGCTGACCATGATCTGTATAACTGTTGTCTTTGATTGTTGTTTTGTCGTTTCTCTATAATCTTAGTTAGGATCCCTTCATAGTAATTGTTAATTTCATGAATTAGAAACCATGTAACTTGAAACTTGTTATTATTTTGACAACATTGAAAACTAGATTGAATTAAGGAATAAAAGACATTACCAACCCTTTGATCAAAAAAAAAAGACATTACCAACCCCTTGTCAGGTCAAGTGGTAAGGAGCTCTGTGCTCTTGTTATGTGAATGGAGAACTTTTTCTCCCGTTCGACTCTGAAATTGTCATTTCCAATGTGGCTCTCTGGAGGGTCTTAATTTCCATCATAGGCCTTCTTTCATCTTCTATAGACAAGTAGAGGAAATTGTAGATGTTTTATTATTTTAAGTTCTATTGTGCCTGTCTTTTTCATTTATAGTGGGTAATGGGTTAAAGTGTCTGCAAGGTTTGTTTAACTTCATTTCGGTTCCTCATTACAGCTTTGGGTTAATTACTCCAAACTTACACGGTCTTTTTCCTGCCATTGTTTTGTAGGAGAAACTTCCAGGAGAAGCTCAGGATTCTCACCTTATCGAGAAGGACGGACTTGTAAAGCTTTCTAAAAGCAGCAAAGGGCCATGGATAGAGGATGTTGAAGAGTTAAAACCATGCTGGAGCACAGTTTTTGGTTTGTTTACTTCACTCAACTTCTTGAAAAATGACCAAGTTTTCTATAAACTTGTTTATGCTGTATCATTGTCCGGATATTGAAATCCATTCTCGTGCACTCACGGACAGAAACTTATTTTAATGCTTCATTTTAATTGATGGAGCTCTTACTTTTTGACAGATCAGAATGAGATAGAACAGTCAAGAGGGTATGTTACTTTCTCATTGACTAATGGTCCAGAGTACCATGTGTCTCAGGTATATTTACTATCTATTTATAGTTTTAAAGGTATCTCTAATTGAGATAACTTTGTGGTTTCCTTTTCATGTTTGTTCTCTCCTAACTATCTTTAATGCATACGAAAGTCCCCTTTCAATTGCTTCCTTTGAATTTTTAGTCTCATGCTTTTTCCCCGAAAATGAATTGAAAGATCTAACCGTACATTATTTTTCAAACTGTTGGTTATAGTTGTAAAGGTATCGAACTGATGAGCTCACCAATTAATTTCAAATATTCTCTTATTTCTCTTGAAAATTCTACAAAGTTTGTTCAACTTTATATTTTCCGGGCTTCTCTTAAAGCTTGTGCAACTTGTCAACAAGACAATTTTTTTGTACTTCTTCCTTTGTGAATCTCTTTACCATATACGGCCTTGGAGCCTTCGATTTCAGTTCTTGATCTGGCTAAATAAATTGAAATTTATTTATATAGAAGAATGATTACTGCTAACTCATAATTCTTGTTCTACAAAGCATTTGTATTAGGGATGTAATCTTGAATTTTAAGTTGATTATTTATAAAGAACTTAACGGACAAAGTAACAACAGTTTATGAATAGTCATCAATTTTTTTTGCATCTAATCTATTATTGATTCTGTGTCTTTTGTATTTGTCAGATAGCTGATGCTATGGTAGTAGCGAGGTATCTATCTGCAACTCTTGTACTTCCTGACATTAGAGGAAGCAAACCTGGTGATGAAAGGTTAGTTTTCGTGTTAATTTTGAAGATCTCGTAGTATATTGTCTCCTTTTCCTTCACCCTTTACTCGTACTAACTAGTAAGAATTTTATTTTGTTTGTTTTTTAATCCAATGAAGAATATTGAGTAGTGCAAATTGATATGATCAATGTGAAAAATCTGAATGGTAGTAAAATATTGAATATGGTCTGAAACTGTTTTTTGGATGATCATATCTTCAGAACCTTTGAAGATATTTATGATGTTGAGAAATTCATGAAAAGCCTGGAAGGGGTTGTCAAAGTAGCAAAGGGATTGCCGGATCAAATATCAATTCGGGATATTGCTGCTGTGAAGGTTCCCAATCGGGTCACTGATGATTACATAGTGGAAAATGTAGTACCAGTGTTTAAATCAAAGGGCAATATAAGGCTTGCAACCTACTTCCCTACTGCAAATATGAGAAAAACAGCACAAAAGAGTAGTGCTGATTCGGTTGCTTGTTTGGGAATGTTTGGAACTTTAGAGTTGCAACCGGAGATTAATGAAGTCATTGATTCAATGGTTGAACGGCTTAGAACTTTGAGTCGCAAATCGAATGGCCAGTTTATAGCAGTGGACTTGAGGGTTGAGGTACTAGAGAATAAGAATTGCCATGGAAGTGGTTCTGGGGCAAAGAGTTGTTATAATGCACAGGAGATTGCTTTATTTTTGAGGAAGGTTGGATTCGATGCGGACACCACCATATACCTAACTCAGTCAAGGTGGGATAGCAGCCTTAGTGTCCTGAAGGATATCTTCCCTCGAACGTACACAAAGGTGAGTAAAATTTTCTTTTCTGGGATAACAATCCTACCCATTATATTTTTAATGTGCTTCTTGAATCTTTTTGTGAAATGCTCGATTTTGACAATTAACTGGTACAGGGTAACAAGGTTAATTGAGCCATTAGGAGGCATATGTCTGCTTGTCCTTGGTTCAATTTCCTAGAAAAACAGTCTTAGAGTAATACTAATGAGGTCTTGCTTAGGGATTCTATCATTGGAATTTTGACTATCCAACTTGAACTTCAAAAGTTTTCTCTAAAATGCTTTTCGTGGTTCGTTGATCTGCTATTGTACAATGTTTAATGCTTGCAAATAAAGATGGTTACTAGCAGCTCAGTAAAAAGTAATTTACTATTCCTATTATTCTGAACCCTTTTTGCTCATTGGAACTATTGTAGGAAAACATAATGCCGAAGGACAAAAAGGGGAAGTTCCTTCAGTCAGAAGGTTCGGAATTTGAAAAGGTTATAGACTTCTACATATGTTCTCAGAGTGACGTATTTGTGCCTGCCATCTCCGGCCTGTTTTATGCCAATGTAGCTGGAAAAAGAATAGCTTCAGGGAAGCCTCAAATCCTTGTACCAGCTGAGATACCGGGTACCTCTGCTCACATCACCAACTACCTCTCGCCTTACATTGCCAAGAAGAATCACTTGGTTTATTCATGTTTCTGTTAACTTTCCCTTTCGAGGTAACTCGGAAAGAGTTTTCGAGAAATGAATCCGTGGAAGACTTCATAAAATGTCCTCGGGTCTCCCCCATGTAGAGTCCTTTTTGGGTGAGTATTTGAACAGGTAAACTGTACTTGTTCATACTTCATTTGGGTGTGATGATTTCTTTTTTTTTTTGTTTGCTTCTTTTTTTAAAATATGTTTTTCAATATGGTAGAAATGTTAGAGGCTTTGAGTCAAATATGTTGCTTGCTATGTTGTAAAAGCTTCATTTCTATAGTTGGTTCGTTGTTATAAGGGTGCACATTTTATAAATCTCTTATCATTAATTGAAAAAAAAAAAGATTACATTTGTAGATATAGTGATGCAAGGTGTTGATTCAATACGAAGAATGGTTTAATTTTTAAAGATAACATTGTTGAGAGGAATAATATGAACTTTGAATATAATAAAACGAGCATGAAAATAGAGTTAATTGCACCACATGTTTCTAAACTATGACTTTCATTTTAAATTAGTCCTTAAATTTTTAAATATTCTAATTTTGTCCTCAAATTATGGATCTTATTCTAAATTGGTCATTATAACCGTCATTCTAAATTGTTCTCTAAACTTTTTTGAATATTCTAATGTCATCCTCAAATCATTTATACTATTTATACTATTACATAATACACATTAATGTTTCACGATAAATAACAACTTTTTATAATGGCTTTATTAATATAAGGTATGATTAGTGTATACTGACAATTTAGGGATGAATTGGAACGCCCAAAAAGTTTAAGGATCGATTTAGAATGAGCCATAATTTGAGGATAAAAATAAACATTCAAAAGTCATAGTTTAGGGATAAAATTGAAATATTTAAAAGTTTAAGGACTAGTTTAGAATGAAAATTATAATTTTTGGATATATGATGCAATTAACTCTGAAAAATATTAAAATAGTTTTGGGATATATGATGCAATTAACTCTGAAAAAATATTAAAATAGTTTTGGGTTATATGTTGCAATTAACCCAACAAGTATCCAGTGGAAAAAACGGACGTTGTTTATCTTAGGAGACACGGGTTCAAATCGCTTTGTTTACGAGGTGTATGTGTATTGTCAAAGGGTTAAGAATATGTATTAACAGATACTACCTTGTAATCAGACTATTCAAAAAATGTATTAAAATAAGGATAAACTACTTGGGTGACCACCCAACTACGGGGTGTGTCTTATTTTGACCACCCAACTAAGAAAATGGACAAACACACCACCGAACTTTTAAATTGGTTCTAATCAAACCATTGACGATTAATTTTAACGAAAATGATGATGTGACAGTTAATGAAAATTGATATAGTTATACATTTAGTCTTCCATATTTACATATATAATCAATTTAATCATGATTTTAATATAAAAATAAATTTAATTATCCAACTGGACGATGACACATATCTCATCTTTTCTCTTAGTTTTATTTTTTAAATTTAATCGATTTAATCGATGATGACATCATCCTACTAGTTAAAAAATAAGAGAAGCAAATTGAAAGTAAGTCATGCACTTAAGGGGAATCAAACCACTAAACCAAACCCTTTGGATTGATATGTTTTTACAACATTTTTTATTAAAATTTACTATATCAACGAAAATCAAGAAAAAAAGGAAAATTGAAAAGATTCGAATTCGATAGTAATAAAATATAACAAGAACACTAAACTATTAAATCAATACTATTAATTAAACAAATACGACAACATACTATTATATTAAGATTTTATAATATATTATTGATATATTTTTCAAGATTTTAACTAAAAGATAAAAAATTAACTAAGTTGTTATATTTTAAAATTTGGAAAAATATTATGTGGAAACAAAAAAATTTTACACGTACCTTAATTTAGAGGTTATGAATCTAATTTAAGATTTGGCTCAAGATTTTAACATCTAAAATTGTTATCTTAATTATTTTGTAAGAATTAAATCATTACACGTCAACTGAGTATTAACTTAGACTTTGTTTGATAAACATCGTTTTAAGAAAAAAAATTAGAGGTTTGACCAATTAAATTTGTTATTTTTGATGTTTGATGAATAAAATTTTATAATAGTAAATTAGGGTGAAACCTCTCAAATAGAAAAGTGTTAATAATTTTTTTAAAATTATAAATTTTGATATAAGAGTTATAAAAATTCTTTTACCCTTAACAATTAGAAACTATCTCCAAATAGCCAAAATTTAACAATTGTTATTTTTATAGATGAAAATACTATGCCCCAAACTATGCCTCCTTTGGTGCTCCCACTTTAAAAAAGTGGGTTTAGGGTTTAGGGTTTAAGGTTAGAGGTTGTGGTTAGAGTTTAGGGAATTAGGGGTATGTATATTTTTTAGGGCGTGGGGTTTAAGATGTGAAAATTAGGGTTAGGGTTTAGAATTTAGTTTTTATTGTTTTTTAGTGTGGGAAAGAGAAGGAGCATGGTTAGGGCGTGAGGATTTTTGTTCTATTTTTATTTAAATTTAATAATTAAATAAATTTTATTAAAAATAATTATATAAATAATAAATTAATATATAGACCCTTCAAATATGTTTAATAATGTTATATCAAAAAATTAATTTTTATAATCTAATTAAAATTAATTGATACAAAATATTGATAACTCATAAACTATTCAAATAAGTATTGAATCTAATTTGTAATCTTGTTTATCTTCCATGCTCTGGACTCTAAATCGAATTTGGATACGTAATTTGCGTTTGTGGATAGTTTCTCACGACGCTCGACTTTGATTTGTGATTCTCGGTGGTCTTTCAATAACTTAATCATTTTTGTGGTTCATTTGTCAACGCAGTCAGATTTATTCGTATCTATTTTTTGGAATATTTTGGTTGGATGTTTAATCTTTTTCATATATGATCTTGAATAATCTAAAGTGGTTAGTTTCTTATGTTAATATTAATGAAAAATATTCAAATTATGTATTTATTTTACGATGATAATTATAAATCCTAATAGTAATTTTACATATTTTCTCTCTTTAATAAAACTAACTCCTATTTAAAAAAAAAAACTCTTAATTCATTTTTTAAAAGGACTTGAACCATCAAGTCATATATTAATTTAATCTAAATATATATTCAATCGAATATTTCTAAGAAAAAACACAACTAAAACCGACATCATCTTTGAATTAATACACTAAACAATAATTATATTGGAGAACTATCAAATGAATACTTGATAATTATTCAAATTCACCTTAAAAAACAACGAATCAAACAACTGAAATAGCTTGGTTGGTTAGAACTTTTAACTCTTGACCACAAGGAGGTATGTCCGAGCCCTCCTAGCTTCTTTTGTCATTTTTTTGAACATGTAATATTTTTTCTAATCAAAATTATGCATTGTTTTCCAATTTCAATAGAAAACAAGTGTATGATGAAAGGAGAAGGATTACAACATTTATTTGTGAACAATTTAGTACATGAAATTAAAAAGAAGAAAAGGGTTCAAATCCTCTTCACCCCAATAAAAACTAAAAAGAGATGAGAAAGGGGGAAAAAAAGCTCAATACCTGATACACCCCCACCCCCATTAGAGGTTGGAACACAGGATTTCATGCAGCTACTATATCATATTCGCCGGCTCGACGATATTGTGTCAGGTCAAAAAGTACAGTAACTAGATGACATTCCTATGTAAGGTTTGATTACTCTTTTTGAAAGCCCCAAAGGGGAGGAACTTCAATTGATGGCAATGATGAGGAAACCGACGGATACGTACATGAGAAAAACAGGGTAGAGTGCAAGCGCTTTCCTACTCGGGTTGACAGCCGAACTCATGAAAGGATAGGCAGCCCATGAACTCCAAGCCAATGTTACACACACCACTATCATTTTGAGTATGACATTACCCTCCATCATACAGATTAGGGCTCCGACGTCGAGAGGGAACAGACAATAACCAAGAAGACTGAGACTCTGGAAAAAAATGATATGCCCACCCTGAAACAATGTAAAGCAAAAATCCTCAGCAGAGGCCATACACTAACCACCTAAGCAAAACTTTTTATACTAAATTTTCAAAAGATGGTACCAAATTATATGTAAAAGGGAAATCCCAGACCACATATAACAATAAACTAAATTTCAAAATCTTGCTCACAGTCAAGAATTTTCTCTGTAAAGAGGAGAGGCAATTACCAGTAGAAGCACATTCAGTGTCAAGATTACAGCACCAGCTGCAAGCAGTGCAAATGCAACGGCAAATACCTCCGACTGGAACGTTTTAAGAGGAGAAAAGTCAGTACTCACTAACTCAAAAGTTAAAACCATGTCACCATGATAATATAAAAAAGGAAGAAAGCTCTAGATAATAACATAAGCGATGCCTTCTATAGTTGAAACTATGCATAGCATATATAACTTGCAAAAAAAATCAATGTCAGGATAAAAAAATAAGTAGAAAAATGAAGCAAGATTGCAGGAAGAGAAATCACATTTGCGACACAAGGAGAAGCAGGATCAAAAGTAATCACAAAATACAGTGAGCTGATACCTCTTCAAAATGTAAAGCAGCAAGATTGTGTATCAAAAGAGCTTGAAAGAATTTGATGCCAATAAACAACCCAGCAACTTAGCTATCTCCAATCTGTCCTAGATTGACCTCAAGTTCTATGAGTAAATGTGGTTGGATCAATGATTCTCTCCATCTCTAAATTGATGAGAGGTCAAATACTGAAGCAACGTGTGAGCATGTTAAAAAGCTGACTTCAATTGAATGAAATTTTCATTTATGATCAAAACCTTCCAAAAGTCCTAAACTCCAACGGACTAAGAATTCTAATTATCTAACTATAAGTCAAGACTGGTGATTACATGATCCATAGACTATATATATATCTAACTATAAGTCAAGACTGGTGATTACATGATCCATAGACTATATATATATCTGCCCCTAAATGCAAATCTTAATAAATTGCAACTTGAGTTCATGGCTAGGGTTGTCATAGTCAGATAAATCTTCAAACGACAGCCCATTGACAGGTGCCACAAGATGTTTGCACTTTCTGATAACAGATTACAAACTAAGCCTTTCTCTGCTACAGAGACCACATTAGCCATTGTGCAGTCTGCTACAGAAACCACATTAGCTTCAATCCATCAGAAACTACAATATGTTACATAAGTCTAAATATCTCCTAAAGAAAAATATCTCCTAATCTAGTTCTTACACATCTAACATAAGTCTAAATAGGAAAACATAAACATTCTATCCAAATACTCCATCAGAAAACAGCTGCTAGCTTCAATCCATCCAACAAACCACCTACACCATAACCAGAAACTACAATTCCAGTCTATACAACCGGCATTTTTTACAAGATCGATTACCAAACTTTAATATTTACAATTCAAAACAACAATTAGCTTTAGACGGAATCAAAGCTGTTGTACCAATTAGCTTTTGTTTCCAAGAGGGAAAAAAAGAGAGAGAGCATTTTTGATGAAATATAAAATAATTAGAAATCTTGAATATAAAAAATGCAAATGTTTACAAGTAGTTTTATCAGGTTTTAAATTAAGAGCTAGCAATCAAAATTTCATAAGACATTAAATCTATGGGCATCAAAACGAACCTTCTTAGCGGAGGCGGACCAAGAAAGCGTGAGACCCAAGAAGACAATGAAGAAGAAAGGCCCCCACAGATCCCAATCCCTCAACGCCTTCCCCGGATCTTCCCTGAAGGGATTCGGAAACACCACCAGCTTCAAATTACTCACGATCCTCGACAGATCTCTCTTCACTGTGTCCAAAACGGGCTCCGTCAGGGTGTTGGGCGGAGACCCGAATCCGGTCGCCGCGAGGGTGGTAGAATTACTGACGGGCGGTGGAGGAGAAGGAGCCGGCGGGACAGGGCGAACGGAGGAAGAGGAAGGAGGCGGAGGAGGGATGTTGGATTGGAGGAAGGGGGAAGAGGAGACGGGAATGGAGGCCCTGGGTGGACTCGGAGGGCGAGCAGGGAGGACAGTGGTGGGACCGGAGTGGACGCTGTCGTTGATTAGATTTTCGATCTCGTCGATGTCGGATTGGGAGGAGGGGTGTAGAGGTATGGTGTCGCTGTAGGAATTTGACATTTTTTGTTTTCCCTCTCTTTTCTTCTTCTTCTTCTTTATACTTTGTGTTTTTCTGTTTGCTTGTCGGAGCCTCTACATGTAGGTTGGCTGTTTTGAACGAGGATTTTTTATTTAGGGTAAACTACATAAATGACCACCATAATATTAGTAAAGTCGCGATTTGACCACCTTACTTTAACGGGAGGAGAGACGTGGCAGTTAATAAAATTGGTATAATTACACATTTGGTCATCTCTATTTGTAGATTTTATCAATTTGGTCCTGATTTTAATAAATAAAATAATTTTATTATTTAATTAGGTTACGACATGTGTCACCGTATTATTGGAAGACTTTATTTGTATATTTTTAATTTATTAATTTTTATTTTGCTCATCCAATCAGGTGGTGACACGTGTCACCAGATTGAAGGAGCAAAACTAAATAACAAAGCACCTTGCTTCCCGTGCGGTTCGAACCCAGGTCTGTTGGGTTGAGAGTGAGCACAACTACCGCTAGGCTAAAGTCATCGTTGTGATGCATTGTTCAAAATCTAATATATATCTTAGTTTTGCTCAATGCATCACAAGGATCTCGCAAACCACAATGCTTCACCTTCCATGGTGGTTCGCAGCTCGGTGAGTCAACTCATCAAGCCAATTCGGATGTAAACATTTGATTGGATTCTAATGGTTTTGTTTAACAGGTTCATATATTGCCAAGAGAAGTTTTCGAGAAATCGACCATTGCTGCGGTAACATTGTTGCGGTATCCGGTGGCCAAAACGACCGAGTCGATGTTTTTGGCCATTGACAAGCTCAACTTGTCCATGTGAGAAACACTTGATTCTGGGAACAACTTGGACTTCACCTGATTTGATCTTCTCCAGTGCACCAATGTCCAGCACCGGAGTTTTCCCTTGGCTGTCCTTGAGTTCCAATGGTCCAATTGATGGCCTTTTCAGATCATATATCTCTATGTTTGTAACACCCGTGTTTTGGGCCTAGGAGTTAGCCGGGTTATAGTTCGAGTCAAATAAAATTAATTAAAACAATTCAACTTCAAATAATGACCTAATTGAGCTTTAGTAAAAAGGGGAGGACTTATGTGGTAATTTGACCCTAAAGTCTTTAAAAAGCTAGACAACTTTAAACCAAAAGTTGTCATCTTCCTCCCAAGTTCTTTCCAACGTTAAAAAGAGAGGAACCACCATTTTCAAAACCTCTCAAAGGCTAGCTACTATTCCATTTATTTTACCATTCGATTTCAACACCAAATTAAGAGGTAAATATGTTTTCTTAACCTCCTTTCTATCCTCTACTTATCTATGGTTTTAGATTTCAAAAATATGGGGTTTTGAAAATTAGGGTTTATATTAAAGTTTGAATTTTTAAGGGGTTTTCTAATTGGTTTTGATAAATTGAGTTGGGGTTTTAGTTAATCATGTTATAATGTGTAACATATATCAAATTGGTTGAATTTGGGTGAAAATTCGTAGCATGTTCTTGAGGTAGATTTTAAGGTAGTAAAATTTGGGTTTTTGGTGGGTTTAATGTTGAAATTGAAGGGCTGATGGTCTACCTATGTTAGGAGGGTGATTTGGGATGTTTTGGAAGTCATTTGGGTGTTTGGAATTTGAGTTTTCAGCAAGGCTTTAGGGGAGCACGAAAATTAGGATTTTAGGAGATTATGTGATTTGGAAAATTGTAGAATTTGGGTTGTGTTTGCAAAGTAAGTTGATGGTTGAGTTTAGCATTGAATTGGGAAGTAATGTATATGCTTTGTTTGGCTAGAAGCAAGTGGAAGCGTGGGAGAGGCTTTGGGACCAAATCCGGGTTCGTAGGAGAATTGTTTCGAAGTGCTAAGGAAGGGCGGTGAGTGGTTTCAACTTGTTTTAAGTTTGGTTCGAGTATGTGTAGTGGGAGTGTGTGTGAAGTGTGCTTGGTAGGCCACTCATAGTTAATTCAAGTTGTTGATTTAACCATTGATATCCATGAATGCATTTATGCTTGTTTAACTATGCTATTGTGATTGTGGTTGATGGATGTAAGTTTATCTTGATATGCATCTATGAGATTGAGCATGAATGTGGTTGATGATATATATGTATGATGTGGTTATGATAATTGGCACTAAAATAATTACCGGTTGTAAATAATCGATCATTAGGATAGTGTGCACACAAATTGAGTCAAAACGTACGTGGCCTTGATGGCGTTAAGTCATCAAGGAGGAGTACGGTGATGTAGCATTCCACCGGAAGCTTTTATTACATTTCTACGGGATGATGAGTGGAATCCCATCCGTAGGGCATGTGGCGATGAGTGGAATCCCGCACATGCAAGGTCCGGTGATGAGTGTAATCCCACCGAGGTAAAGTGTTGTTGAGGTTTAAATCCGCACAATCGGGGTAATTAAAGTGGCCAATTAACTTGTTCATACATCGTGATATGTGATGATGATATATGTTGGTGATATATGGTGTTGCTATATGATGTTGATATTGATATATGAGCTTGGTAGGATCGAGAAACCATATATGCCACTTGAAAGACTAGCTAGGTCTACTTGATTTTATGCCTATGCTTGATGTATGTAAGACTAGGATTAACATGCTTGAACCCTGCATTGTTGATGTTTTTCGTTTTAGAGCACCCTCACTAAGCTTATAGCTTACGCTCTCTATGTTCAACAATGCAGATCATTAGCGTGGTGTTAGCTCGAGGCAAGGCAAGAAGGGCTTTCCAAGTTGTTGCTCAAGTATGGTTAATTTTGTAGTAGTTAAGCAATGTGGCAATAGGGTGGCATGCTTTAGGTGCTTAGGTTGTCTTGTGTTGAGGGCAAACCATCTTGTGTTGAATTGTGCCATTTGGGCTCTTGAGCTTCCATGTTTGACCTTAAATGCTGAATTTGCTCTTTTGTTGGAATGTCATGTTCGAATGCCTTGACCCATGTTGATTGCTACCTATGGCTCATGTATGATTGCTTAAATGATAGTATGTGCGAGTCTTGTGAGTGTTAATTCATGTCTTTGGTCCTTTTTAGGCTCTTATATATGTCTATGCATGATCTTAGTGTTTTTCATAGTTAGGAAGTCTTTAGATTGGGCAGTAAGTGATCCCCTGCACTATGGTTTCGAAACCATGGGTAAGGTTTCGAAACCTTTGCAGAAATCTGGGCTCCCAGACCTTACTGCCAGCCTAAGTTTCGAAACCTTTAGGGAAGGTTTCGAAACCTTTGAAAAATTGGGATTCCAGACCTCACTGCCGGCCTAAGTTTCGAAACCTTTGAGGGAGGTTGTAATCACCTATTTTGTCCGGGGTGTTAAACCCGTATACTGTGTTATTTTTACTACATTGATAATGGGCTTTGTATATTGTGATAAAATATAAAAAATAAAAAATAATAATAAATAAAGAAAAAAGAGTATATATATTACTATTATTAGAGTCTATTATTATAACCTATTATTATCATTACTAGTATTATCCCGTATTATTGTAGTCTTAATCTTAAGTACTATTACTATTCATTATTATTATTATCCTATCCTCATTATTCCATATATCATTATTAGTATTATTTACCTATTTTTATCATCTATTAATATTTATCACCATTATCATCCATCCATTACTACTTATTTTTATCATCTATCTCCACCATTATATTTGTTATCAACATATTATTATTAATACTTACTATTATTCAGTTTATTATCTATTGTCATTAATTAGTGTTAAATCATTACTATTATTATTAATATTATTAATATTATTATTATTATTAATCAAATCTGAAAAAACACAAAAACTAAATAAAAGCCCAACATATTAAATAAATAAAGCCCACAGTTTATTTATTTCTAAAGTCCATGACATATAAAGAGCCAAAAAAAATTTACAAGGCATGTTTTGGCCCAAATGGTTAAACCCTAATAAAAAACCCTAATGGCCCCTCTTATGTTGTGCAGCCGCCAACTTCCCACTGTTAGATCTGGGATCCAGATCTGACGGTCCAGATTGCACCAGGAGAAGGAAACCCTAGCTGAAGCCTCAACAACCCTCGCGCCGCACCCCTCAGGACCATTGGATCGGGAGTGCATCAACGGCTGAGATTGAGCTGGAGAAGGTTCCAGATCCCCACGCGCGACGCCCCGTCTCCCACGCGCGTCTGTCCGTCTCCCAGATGCGCGCGTGCAGCACACCGGTGGCCTTGTCGAATCCCGCCGATCGTCCGGATCGCTCCACGTCCTCCTCTGGTCCCCCTCTCCTCTCAACAGTCACATGCAGCACAAAAATACGAATGTCAGAGCCAAAATCGCAGCAAATCAGGTGCAAAAAAAATACGGAAAATAGAGGCACAATTGCAACAAACCGAAAATCACATAAGCAAAATGACAAACGACAGCAGATGAATGCGTACAAATCAATAGCATTTCCAGCAATTTTATGCATTTTAGAAATAGAAAAAAATCTGTAATTTTCGGGCTATAAAAAGCCGAAAGCAATTGTAATCGAAAGAGGATTTTTAGAGATGAATTCAAAAAAACCCAGAAACATTGTAACTAAACTTTCGAAGCAATACAAGCAAGAGGCAGTTTCAGAGGTATCTTTGTTTCATTTTTGCAGTTTCGAAATAAAAATAAAGATAAAAGGTTAGGTTTTTTTACCTTCTGTTCGAGCCTTTCCTACCCGCGTTTCGCCCGTCTTCATCGGCGATAAGCCTCGTGACCCTTCGCAGGGCATGCATGGTGAGCCGTTGGGGCTAGCGACACCAAAGGGGTAAGGGCTCTACTGATTTTTGGGTCTCAAAACAAAAACAGAAACGTTTTTGGGGGTTTTCTTTTAGCTTCGAAAGGTTTCCGGTCTCGGTTTGGTTTCAAAAAAAAAGAAAAAAAGAGGTTTTTAGAGTTCCGGCGCCGGCAACGGCGATCGGAACCCCTTCGCGGCGCCGGAGTTACAGAGAGAAATGGGGGGAGAGTTTTCTGATTTTAGGGTTAATAAAATGGAAAAAAAAAGGGGCTGAAACATTTTTTAATTTGGGTTTTATAGAGTTTTAAAGTTTTTTTAAACAGTTTAATCACATTTTGACCCTCCCGTGTTCCGTTAATAACGCAAGCAGGGCTTCCGCGTTTTAAAACCTCTTCCGCGGTCCCTGCACTTTTTCAAATATTTTCAATCTAGTCCTGATCTTGTCTTGGTTAAATTTCGAATGGGAAAATCGCTTTTAGGTCCTTTCTGGTTTCCGCTTCATTTCAATTGAGTCCCCATTTCGCATTAAATTAGGTTTTCTTTAATGGATTTATTGTTGTTTGGGTCCCTGCCAGATTGCTTTGAATGTTGTTAACCGTGCATTTTTGTCCCCTTAATTTATGATTATCTCGAATATTATTTTTGTTGTATTGTTTATGTTACTATGTGCATATATGTTCATAATGTTGCATGCCTAGTTGTTTTAATGTCATTCGAATATATATTTGTTGTATGCTTTTTTAATGTCGTTCGAATATATTTGTGACATGCATTTTTGTTGCCATTCATGTGACTTTTGGCATTTTAATTTGTATGTTAATGAATTTTAATTATAAAACGGAGATACCTATTAATTCGCATATTCGGGTCGACTAGCCTAATTTACTGGATGTCCCACGAATATTCGGATTAATTTGAATCGTCTAAAGGTAAATTCGAGATTAAAACGAACAAGACCATAGCATCATCCTTTAATTGCTTGCATCATGCATAAAGGTGACGTACGGGATCCGAACCCTAAACTAACACGGCAGTCAGTCTTATATGATGTCGGTTTAGTCTTTGGTCCGGTGTACCGTCATCCTTTTTAATTAAATGGTAAATTAATCCGATACCACCAATTTGGACAAAGCTCGTAAAATTAAAGTCCGGTTTTCAATCAAGAACCCCTAATTAAAGTCTTCTTAAATTTCGAATAATTTCCATCAATTAAAAGCAACAATTGTTTTGGTACCGGTTCCCGGGCGTGATGGGGACGCTAACCCTACCCCACACGTAACCAACTCCCGAACCCTTTCAAACGAATCTCTGGTTTTATTTTTTTACGGTTTCTAGCCTACCATAGTGGCCGGTGGCGACTCCAAACCGAGAGAAAAAGATTTTTTTTAAAAAGGTTGTTTTCCTGAAACCCGAGCCAATTTTTAAATTCCCCCCGTTTTAAATCAAATTGAATATTTTTCAAAAGTAACGGGAACTTGATTTGCGAGAAAAAACCCCGTTACAGTTTGGCGACTCCGCTGGGGATAAATTTTGTTTTTCAAAACAAAAAGAGAGTTAGGCCAAGAAAATAATTGTTGCTTTTAATGATGGAAATTTTTGAGATTTAATTTGACTTTAGCGAGATGGTTCTTCCTTGAAAATAGAACTTTAATTACACGAGCTTTGATAATTGGTGGTCTTGAATTAGTTTTCCATTTAATTTCAAAGGAATCACCGACATGTGTTGCATCACGCATTAGGCTCTATACCCGAGCTTCGTCCCTTAAGTGGGAGTGAAACGCCCATACCCACGTGAGTCTCCCTCCACGGGTCGGTAATTCACTTCCGGAATCCACGCCTTTGACATGTGAGCAGCCCTCCACGTCACTAGGTCGTGCTTTCCCTCGAACCGAAACCAATTCGCAAGCTTGTAATGGGCCAGAATTGGGGCTTTTGTCACCTTAGTAGGTGATAAAATAGGTTCGGGTACCCTTTTTAGAACCGAACCACATGTGTGAGAATTTAAGAAGCCTACCCCAGTTAGAGCCATGCGGTTAACCGTAGAATTAGAATTCGTGCTATTAGGTCTTGTTTTGTTAACCTGCTTTGGTGTTTTCTGTTTATTTGTTCAAGTATTCATTCTCGGTGTTACTGACCCAGTTGCCTTTTTGTCTTATTTTGATTATTTTTGCATACTCATCGCATTTTCATACGAAGTGTTGATTCGAGAACAGTCTAAGTTGAAAACTTTCACAATGGGAGAAAGAATCCATAGCAATGGAGTTTTCGAGACCCTAATTTGAAGGAAATGGGCGAGGAAAAAAGAGAGAAAAAAATCGTACCTTGTGTATCTATTTTCTTACCTCGTTGTAACGAGATTTGATCTCCGTTATGGAAAGTTGTTTAATGAGGATGTTCGTCGAATCAATGTTTCCTTGCATTCGATTGTGTTTAATTTTTTGCCTTCAATCATTTGTTTCAGTTATGCATACACATTTCATGCATTACACCATTAAGTCTCGGAATTAATTGTTCGGAGTTATGGCAGCATTCGTGACTATCGAAGATTCCGCACCCACACTTTACTCGCCATCAAAGGAAGCAAATGGAGGAGAGTTTTGCTAAGTTGGAAGCTGATTTGAGAGGTCAGTTAGAGCGAGCCCGGCAAGAATTAAGGGACACCATCATCAAGTCCCAACAAGATATGATGAACGAGATATCTCAACTGTTGCAAGCAAATCTGAAAGGAAAGGGTGCCGCCGGAAACCCTAGTCAGGATAAGGGAGACCCCTCGTTTTCTCCCGGTTTTGTTACCAATACCCCTAAGCCCTCGCAAGGAGCGGCTACTCAAGGAGAGGGGGCAACATCGCATCAGGCGGGCGCCTCTACCCATATTCCATCGGGTCTGGTTTTTAATACGGAGAATGTCGGGGATAGTGTCCCGGACTTGGATGAGATCGAGAACTTAAACAAAGTGAAGGCCGAGTTCTCAAAACAACTAGAAGAGACCCGGAAAGACCTCGAGGAGAAATTCCGAACTAAAGAAGGAGAAGAGGGGGCATACGGGATGAATGCCAGAGACCTCAGTTTGGTTCCAGATCTGATAATTCCGCCTAAGTTTAAGACACCGGAATTTGAGAAATTTGACGGGACGACTTGCCCTACTGCTCATATAACCATGTTTTGTAGAAAGATGACGAGTTTCATCGACAATGAGAAGTTGCTAATCCACTGTTTTCAGGACAGCTTAGTGGGGCCCGCGGTGAGGTGGTATAATCAGTTGACTCGTGCTCAGATCAGGTCATGGAAGGATTTGGCCAAAGCTTTCACCGATCAGTATAGGCACATAACCGACATGGTTCCGAACCGACTCATGCTACAAGGTTTGGAGCAAAAGAACAATGAGAGCCTCCGTGAGTACGCCCAGCGTTGGCGAGATGTGGCGGCACAGGTTCAACCCCCACTTCGTGAGAATGAGATCTCCCCTATGTTTGTTGACACTTTGAAAGGGACCCTCTATGACCGCATGATAAGCAACCCTATCGGTAACTTCTCAGATATGGTTATGACCGGTGAGCGGATCGAAGCAGCTATCAAGAGTGGTAGGATTGATGGAGGCGAGAATGCCCGAAAGCAGTTTAAGAAGAAGGACCATGATGTGAATAACGTCGGTACTTACGAGGCTTCTAAGCACTTCACAGTCTCAGCGCCTCAAGCCGCAGTCGGGAATGCGCAAGGCTCGAACCGAAGAGAGAATAGGGCTCCCAGGAAGGAACAAGAGAGAATGACCTTCACTCCTCTACCCATATCGTACAAAGAGATGTACAAGCACTTATACGAGGCTGATCTGGTTCGCCCGTATCATGTTACTCCCTTCCAACCGCCTTACCCTGCATGGTATGATGAGAAGGCACACTGTGAGTACCACGGCGGAGTACCGGGGCACACGATAGAAAATTGCACAGCATTCAAGAAGCTCGTGCAAAACATGATTAACACCGGCGTCCTCGAGTTAGAGAAGCCTAATGTGACGACCAATCCACTTCCGAAACATGAAGGTCGGGGCGTGAATGCCCTCGAAGAAGTAGATACGAAGAAGGTGAGGATGGAGGTGTCAGAAATCAAGTCCCCTTTGAGTTGGGTATACGAACAACTGTGCACGGCATGCTTAATTGAGAAGGGTTCGAACGGGGCATGTCACGACCATGAGTCATTTTGTGAGTACCATCAGACTGCGAGGCATCAGATTCAGAACTGTCCAGAGTTCAAACAGTTGGTCCAGGAATTGATGGACAATCGGGAGGTTGAGTTCCTCGAAGAAGCTTAAAGGGGTGGGATGGACGGCCAGCTTAGTCAAGAGTTCTAATGCATCCAAGTTTGTTTTCATTTCGTTGCATTCTAGTTTTTTTTTCCTTGAAGTGATGTGTGGAATCCAGTTTGCTACCCTTTGCCCGAAGGTAGCAAAGATCTTTTTGTAAGGGCCTCAGACTGCATTTTTTAATTTCAATGAAAGGATGCATTACGTTTCAATTGCCTTTTCATTTTGTGTGTATATATTTGCTTATTGAGTCCCCGTATATCAATTGGACAAGGGACGCTGAGCTTGACCCTGAAGGTTGACTTCGAGCCGCTTTTGTCTAATGGAAATCGAAAGCTTTGAAGATGATGAATATGTGGCTTACACTCCAAGTTAATTTGGTCACCTAATTAAATACACATAGAATTAGGACCTTCGGGAGAATAACAAAAAATTTTCCACGCTAAAAGAAAAAGAAAGAAAGGAGAAAAAAAAAGAAAAAAGAAAAAAGAAAAGAAATAAGAGAAAGAGAAAGAGAAGAGAAAGAAAAAAATGAAAAAATGAAAAAAGAGAAATAAAAAGAAGAGAAAAAGAAAAAAAGGAAAAAGAGACGAAAGAGAGAGAATAATGAAAGCCTAACAAAAGCACTCCAATGTTCGAAGCCTGGTAATAGGCATTTTCGGATACGAGTGTGGAATTTTTGGGGCACTCCGCTGTAGCAAAAGACCAATAAGGTTGCTATGCACCATTCACTTTAGCCACATGAGTGATGGTAATATTTTCAACTCGTGACATTGCCGAGTAGCTCGGGGTTTTGCTGTTTGCTCCATCATTTATTTCGAGCCAAAGGAATGTGATGAGTTGACTTCCCCAAAATTATAAAGAATTGATAAAGGCAAAGCCTACAGAAGATAAACCTAATTGATTAAAAGCCGAAATAACTTGGAGAGTATGTCACATTTTCAGACATCAGCTCAGCTTTCGAGGTCTCCTACACACATGATGCTTGAGGCAATCATTGGTAAGCCATAACAGTGTCGTTCGTGCACTTGATATTCAGGGTATTTGATCTAGCTTGATATATCCATGATTTGAAAAGAAAGTCTAGTTTTCAAAAACGCATCTCGTGTTGAAATTAGAAGATGCAGTCTAAATCTTTTTGTGAACACAAATTAATCTCCCTTTGCTTCAGGGATAAAGTTTAGAATGCAATGGCATGAATACAAATGGCAGTTTGTCAGTTACTACAGTTCAAAGACTTGGAGCAATTTTTTGTCAAAATAATTCGATTGCTTCAAAGGACGAGAATGGACCTTGAGAAACTTAAGAGAAAAAGTTCAGGGACTTGGGGGGCATGTGTTCCCCCCATTATTGAAAAGAGATGAAGTCGTCATTAAAAGATTGAGATTTGGCAAGGAAAAGCCAAGTTAGATTAAGAAGAAGAAGGAGAAGGTCAAGGTGGACCAATCCAAAGAGTGAAAGTGTTCGAGCGCTTCGGAAAATGAACTTAGGAGAAAAAGTTCAGGGACTTGAGGGCATGTTCTTCCCCCTATTGTTGAGAAAAGAAAAGAGGTCGTCAAGTAGAGTGAAGACGAAGAGAACAATTTAGCACCCCGTTTGAGTAGGGGGCAACGCTTTAAGAACGGGCACTACGAGGAGCGTTACGTCGTTTCTGACCAGTGGAAGTCAGCAGCCGTCTTTCGAGAAGAGACCAAGGTTTGCCAGAAGAGATTGCAAAGAAGAAGAGACAAGAAGAAGGTCGAGATTGACCAACTCGGAGAGTAGAAGCATCCGAGCATTTTGATGTCGTAATTCATGCATCACTTGTAGTTAGGCATCCCTAGGATTAGGGGCATGCTAACTCACATAATCATATCATTTTCACCTATTTTTGACAGATATATCAAAGCTTTTCTCATACAAGGAAGCTCGCCTATCCGTTCAGGCTCGTGAAGAATGGAATATCAAAGCTTTTCTCATACAAGGAAGCTCGCCTATCCGTTCAGGCTCGTGAAGAATGGAATATCAAAGCTTTTCTCATACAAGAAGCTCGCCTATCCGTTCAGGCTCGTGAAGAATGGAACATCAAAGCTTTTCTCATACAAGGAAGCTCGCCTATCCGTTCAGGCTCGTGAAGAATGGAACATCAAAGCTTTTCTCATACAAGAAAGCTCGCCTATCCGTTCAGGCTCGTGAAGAATGGAATATCAAAGCTTTTCTCATACAAGGAAGCTCGTCTATCCGTTCAGGCTCGTGAAGAATGGAATATCAAAGCTTTTCTCATACAAGGAAGCTCGCCTATCCGTTCAGGTTCGTGAAGAATGGAATATCAAAGCTTTTCTCATACAAGGAAGCTCGCCTATCCGTTCAGGCTCGTGAAGAATGGAATATCAAGGCTTTTCTCATACAAGGAAGCTCGCCTATCCGTTCAGGCTCGTGAAGAATGGAACACGCCTATCCGATCAGGCTCTTGGAGAATGGAACCCGCCTATCCGATCAGGCTCTTGAAGAATGAAACCCGCCTATCCGTTCAGGCACTTGGAGAATGGAGCTTTTGAATATTTGTTTATGTGTTCAGACCTCGAAGGGTTGAAGAATGTTGAAGTGAGAAGCAGCTTCGAAACTTCGCGACAGTTGTATTTTCCCGTACCGACTTCCGGACCGCCAAAAGTTCAAGTGCATGGTGACTCGGAATCCAAACAGGGAAGTCAGACAAAATTGGTGTTTATGGCCTTTGCTTTATTCTTGTTCCACAAGTATAAGCAAAGGGGGCAGATGTAATCACCTATTTTGTCCGGGGTGTTAAACCCGTATACTGTGTTATTTTTACTACATTGATAATGGGCTTTGTATATTGTGATAAAATATAAAAAATAAAAAATAATAATAAATAAAGAAAAAAGAGTATATATATTACTATTATTAGAGTCTATTATTATAACCTATTATTATCATTACTAGTATTATCCCGTATTATTGTAGTCTTAATCTTAAGTACTATTACTATTCATTATTATTATTATCCTATCCTCATTATTCCATATATCATTATTAGTATTATTTACCTATTTTTATCATCTATTAATATTTATCACCATTATCATCCATCCATTACTACTTATTTTTATCATCTATCTCCACCATTATATTTGTTATCAACATATTATTATTAATACTTACTATTATTCAGTTTATTATCTATTGTCATTAATTAGTGTTAAATCATTACTATTATTATTAATATTATTAATATTATTATTATTAATCAAATCTGAAAAAACACAAAAATTAAATAAAAGCCCAACATATTAAATAAATAAAGCCCACAGTTTATTTATTTCTAAAGTCCATGACATATAAAGAGCCAAAAAAAATTTACAAGGCATGTTTTGGCCCAAATGGTTAAATCCTAATAAAAAACCCTAATGGCCCCTCTTATGTTGTGCAGCCGCCAACTTCCCACTGTTAGATCTGAGATCCAGATCTGACGGTCCAGATTGCACTAGGAGAAGGAAACCCTAGCTGAAGCCTCAACAACCCTCGCGCCGCACCCCTCAGGACCATTGGATCGGGAGTGCATCAACGGCTGAGATTGAGCTGGAGAAGGTTCCAGATCCCCACGCGCGACGCCCCGTCTCCCACGCGCATCTGTCCGTCTCCCAGATGCGCGCGTGCAGCACACCGGTGGCCTTGTCGAATTACGTCGATCATCCGGATCGCTCCACGTCCTCCTCTCCTCTCAACAGTCACATGCAACACAAAAATACGAATGTCAGAGCCAAAATCGCAGCAAATCAGGTGCAAAAAAAATACGGAAAACAGAAGCACAATTGCAACAAACCAAAAATCACAGAAGCAAAATGACAAACGACAGCAGATGAATGCGTACAAATCAACAGCATTTCCAGCAATTTTATGCATTTTAGAAATAGAAAAAAATCTGTAATTTTCGGGCTATAAAAAGCCGAAAGCAATTGTAATCGAAAGAGGATTTTTAGAGATGAATTCAAAAAAACCCAGAAACATTGTAACTAAACTTTCGAAGCAATACAAGCAAGAGGCGGTTTCAGAGGTATCTTTGTTTCATTTTTGCAGTTTCGAAATAAAAATAAAGATAAAAGGTTAGGTTTTTTTACCTTCTGTTCGAGCCTTTCCTACCCGCGTTTCGCCCATCTTCATCGGCGATAAGCCTCGTGACCCTTCGCAGGGCATGCATGGTGAGCCGTCGGGGCTAGCGACACCAAAGGGGTAAGGGCTCTACTGATTTTTGGGTCTCAAAACAAAAACAGAAACGTTTTTGGGGGTTTTCTTTTAGCTTCGAAAGGTTTCCGGTCTCGGTTTGGTTTCAAAAAGAAGAAAAAAAGAGGTTTTTAGAGTTCCGGCGCCGGCAACAGCGATCGGAACCCCTTCGCGGCGCCGGAGTTACAGAGAGAAATGGGGGGAGAGTTTTCTGATTTTAGGGTTAATAAAATGGAAAAAAGGGCTGAAACGTTTTTTAATTTGGGTTTTATAGAGTTTTAAAGTTTTTTTAAACGGTTTAATCACATTTTGACCCTCCCGTGTTCCGTTAATAACGCAAGCAGGGCTTCCGCGTTTTAAAACCTCTTCCGCGGTCCCTGCACTTTTTCAAATATTTTCAATCTAGTCCTGATCTTGTCTTGGTTAAATTTCGAATGGGAAAATCGCTTTTAGGTCCTTTCTGGTTTCCGCTTCATTTCAATTGAGTCCCCATTTCGCATTAAATTAGGTTTTCTTTAATGGATTTATTGTTGTTTGGGTCCCTGCCAGATTGCTTTGAATGTTGTTAACCGTGCATTTTTGTCCCCTTAATTTATGATTATCTCGAATATTATTTTTGTTGTATTGTTTATGTTACTATGTGCATATATGTTCATAATGTTGCATGCCTAGTTGTTTTAATGTCATTCGAATATATATTTGTTGTATGCTTTTTTAATGTCGTTCGAATATATTTGTGACATGCATTTTTGTTGCCATTCATGTGACTTTTGGCATTTTAATTTGTATGTTAATGAATTTTAATTATAAAACGGAGATACCTATTAATTCGCATATTCGGGTCGACTAGCCTAATTTACTGGATGTCCCACGAATATTCGGATTAATTTGAATCGTCTAAAGGTAAATTCGAGATTAAAACGAACAAGACCATAGCATCATCCTTTAATTGCTTGCATCATGCATAAAGGTGACGTACGGGATCCGAACCCTAAACTAACACGGCAGTCAATCTTATATGATGTCGGTTTAGTCTTTGGTCCGGTGTACCGTCATCCTTTTTAATTAAATGGTAAATTAATCCGATACCACCAATTTGGACAAAGCTCGTAAAATTAAAGTCCGGATTTCAATCAAGAACCCCTAATTAAAGTCTTCTTAAATTTCGAATAATTTCCATCAATTAAAAGCAACAATTGTTTTGGTACCGGTTCCCGGGCGTGATGGGGACGCTAACCCTACCCCACACGTAACCAACTCCCGAACCCTTTCAAACGAATCTCTGGTTTTATTTTTTTACGGTGTCTGGCCTACCATAGTGGCCGGTGGCGACTACAAACCGAGAGAAAAAGATTTTTTTAAAAAGGTTGTTTTCCTGAAACCCGAGCCAATTTTTAAATTCCTCCCGTTTTAAATCAAATTGAATATTTTTCAAAAGTAACGGGAACTTGATTTGCGAGAAAAAACCCCGTTACAGAGGTTTCGAAACCATGGAAGAGGGTTTCGAAACCATGGGGAAGTTTTCGAAACCTTTGCAGAAATTTGGGTTCCAGACCTTACTGCCAGTCTAAGTTTCGAAACCTTTTGGGGAGGTTTCGAAACCTTTGCTTAAGACTGCACTGTTTTGACTTGTTGGCCTTTTTAAAGAGAAAAACACATAGGATTTAAGATACCTTTAGTCAAGATTAAAATTTGGCTGTTTGAATGTGGTTTGGGTTCGAATGTGACAAGATTAAAATGGAAAAAAAATTAGGGTTGCTAACCGAGGGGGAACCCTTTGGGTTTCGCTTCGGTTTTCCCCGTGTGGCCCACTCGGACCGGTCGTCCGCCAGACCGGGACGAGGGGGTTACAATGTTTCCCAGCACCAACCAGGACAATATCAACAATAGCTTGTCGACAAGCCAAAGGGGCAGCCATTTCATCAGTAAAATAGCTAATTCAAATGTCGATTTCCTGAAAACTTCTCTTGGCAATATATGAACCTGGGGCCTCGAATTCTCTTGCAACGATTTGAATACAATTGAAGCTATATCTTTCTCGTAAAGATTATCAAATAGTCCATCAGTTGTAGTGATAATCACATCATTTTCATCCAAGTCAATTCTGTAAACCTGCAAGAAATCAGCATCCATGTGTAAAAAGATTGACCTTATTATTTTTACCTTTCTAAATGAGGAAAGAGATTGGGTGGGGGGAGAAAAAGAACCTTTTACTTCACTTTCTAACCTAAATGAAGCTCAATAAATGTTTGCAAAAGACATAGTGTTATTTTGCAAAGAGCATGAGACAACTACAAATATCTTTTTATCTTTTGTATGTAATAAAAAAATTATAAGGGACTCTTACAAGAAATGGAATTCAAATGGTATACCTCTACAAAGTCAGAGGGATGATCTCCTTTCTCAATCTGTACAGAAAAACTTAACTCATGAAGCATTGGAGAAGACCTTTTAAATACAACACCGTTTCTTATGATCATGAAGCCTGAATCACCAATATTGGCCACATGGAGGGCCTGCAGATCCATAGAGGCATAGCCTTCCAAGTATGAGTTGTAGAGAGGAAAATCAAGTTCATTCTCAAATCCTTTTTTAGTTATTGATTTTCTTGATTAAAATTAAATCAAGCATTAAATCTATATGGGAAAAAAATATATACATTCCATCAAAGCAGATTGACCGGCTAACAATTAGCATCAGAGCTGCGAACCACCATGGAAGGTGAAGCATTGTGGTTTGCGAGATCCTTGTGATGCATTGAGCAAAACTAAGATATATATTAGATTTTGAACAATGTATCACAACGATGGCTTTGGCCTAGTGGTAGCTGTGCTCACTCTCAACCCAACAGTCCTGGGTTCAAACCGCACTGAAAGTAAGGTGCTTCTTTATTTAGTTTTGCTTCTTCAATCTGGTGACACGTGTCACCACCTGATTGGAGGAGCAAAATAAAAATTAATAAATTAAAAATATATAAATAAAGTCTTCCAATAATACGGTGACACGTGTCGTAACCTAATTAAATAATAAAGTTATTTTATTTATTAAAATCAGGACTAAATTGATAAAATCTACAAATAGAGGGAACCAAATGTGTAATTATACCAATTTTATTAACTATCACGTCACTCCTCCCGTTAGTTTTTAACGGCTGGTGGTCACATTGCAACCAATTTAATAATTGATGGTTTAATTGCTTAGAAAAAAAGTAAGGTGGTCAAATCGCGACTTTACTAATAGTATGGTGGTCATTTATGTAGTTTACCCTTTTATTTATTTATTTTAAATGGCATAATTACAATTTAGCCCCTATTTTTACACGTTATTCTACTGTGCGCTTCTCAGGTAACGATGTACGAACCTCGAAATTCAATATTATTTGTCATTTATAAGTCAACAATAAAATTACAAATTTAAATAATTTAATCGAAATCTTTCATACGTAATTGATCTAATTACGAGTGTTTAATTATTTAATTCAAATACAAAATTATAGTCCATGTTAAGAATAATATATATATATATATATATATATATATATATATATATATATATATATTTCTATCGGTTTAAGAGAATAATAAAACGGATTCAAATAACAATCATTTTTTTTCAAATGTTTAAAAGATTTAGGTATTTGATGAATAATTTATTTGATTTGAATTTTATTTTAGATATTAATATTTTAATTTAATACAAATAACAAATAAATCTATTATTAATCCACCTAATCGAGCTTAGACAAGGTATTGGTGGTTTTTATCTCAGCGTTGTCCCAACCAAATCCAAAATTATAAACAAAGTATTTTTTATTTTCTTTGCAAGTGAAATTATACCCAAAATTTGTACACAATCAAATATATTGTTAACCCACCTGTTAAATTGAACAACATTTAATACTTATTTTTGAAATACACAAACTGTAAAAATTTTACACAATTTATTTATTTTAAACTTAAATCTTAAGATCTAACATCCTAAACACTAAATTTTAAACTTAAATATTAAAATCTAAATTCTAAGTAAAATCCTTAAACCTTAAATAAAAACTCTTAAACAAAATCAAAAGTCTCGGCATTGTGAATGAAACAAACTAGGCTGGAAGAGTCACCCTCCCTCATAGTGACCTTTTATAATATCGAATATAAATTATTCGGCTAATAAGTTAGATACAAGTGGTTGTACCAAAAAAATTATCCTATACTAAACAGAGAAATGTTTTATTTATTTATAAATAAATAAATAAAAATCCGATACTTTGCACTAAGTTTTTTATTTTACCAAAAATATATATATAAAATTGGAACCATCCCCTAGCCAATTAGGGATCCGACAAATCCTTGTTAAGGAATTACATCCGGAAGGAAGGACAAGGCGTATATAATATTAGATGCAGTGATGGCTCTTCAGATTTTCCACGACGCCTTTCTTTATTACTTTCCACAAAGCAACTTTTGCTTCCTCCAATGTTTCAACACCCTGCTCTTCTTCAAATGACAGCCTCTGAACGTTGAACTGAAATCAATACAACATACAACTGACATAAACCCCGAAACCCGAGCTTTAGATCTGTCCATTATCATCATATGAAATAAATCTATGTTCTACGGGTAGCATATGCTCAGATTTTTCCAACTTCTTTTACATATTCGTGTATCGGACACGGGAACGTCAAGAAAAATGAAGAGTTATAGCAACATAGAAATAAATGATACCTGTGCACCTTGACGGACCCTAATGTCAATCCCCTTGCTGTCAATTGATATAAGAGCTGCATCATCAACCTCAGCTTCTGATGATAGCAAATCTTTGAGGGGCTTTGAAAATGTTGCATTGAGTTCCTAGCAAATTAAACAAAATTAGCCAGAGGAAAAGGGCATGTTAGACCCTATGTTACTTGGACTCGGGTACAAGTGTCCGACATGGGTATGGTTACATTTTTCTAAATATTTGAACCATCCTTGGAGGTCATAGTCCCATATCTACGTCTCCGACACAGGTACTTCATGAAAAATGAAGATAAGTTAAAGCACATGTATGAGAAAGCAGTAGTAGATCCGATACTCGGTTGGAGAAAACAAACACCTCTTTCGACGGAAACACGACAAGAAAAAACATACCATGCAAGTAGAGAGCTCAGATTCTGGGAAGTTAAAAGTTCACCTTTAGATTTTGTTCACCTCCATCAACTGCAATCTTATCAGGTTCAAGCGCTTCATATTCCTTAATATCAATCCATGCAACAGTGCCAAATCCTCCGATGAAATATATATCACTGAAATGAATTTTGATGAATAAACATGTTCACTACATTGTTCATCATATAAAAACTGAAAAAGGAAAATAGGAGGGGCACATCATTTATCAACTGGTTATTTTTTATCCCACTTCAAATCATACTCGTGAATCTGAAACCATTCATTATTTTACATGGTTATATCTGTTGTGTATAAATCAACAGTCTGGAGGTAGTTAATACAAAGCAACGGAACAAACAACAAAAACAGAACCAAGCAGGATTTTCTTTACATCATGTTAAACCAAATCAGACGGAAAGAGGAGAAGAAACTACTCCAATGCCCGTTGGGGGTAACCGTTCAGCAGAGCTTTTCCGTTCGGCAGTCCAATGCCCGTTGGAAAAGCATTGCCGAACGGGCCCTTAGTCCACTTGGTCATGCAAGTTAGAACGACTAATAGCTTGGAAACTATTCTGCAGTTGTAAGCAAGGAAGCAGCCATAAGGCATCGTCAAATAGCTTGGAAACGGTTCTCGCATTTCTAATTAGTGCTTTAGGGACATTATACTGTACTGAATATTGCATGACTCAATAACAGATATTAGGATTTCCAAATTCCAACTGTAGCATCAACAAGAAAAACAGGTCATAGATACAAGCAATGCATAAAGAATTAGTCTATAGTCTCTCTAAGCAGGAAATATCTGTTGGTACAAGAAATACAGAAAACCACAGACCAAAGCTGACCTTATATTCTGCATCCTGAAGTAGTAGAAATTTCCCCACTGTTGCGAAGGCCCTTGATGATGTTTTGCTATGTACTGCTTATGAGCCCATTCCTAGCAAAATAACAAGGCCCTTGGTGAGGCATATTTTATGCACAAATTGTATAGATGTGTAACATAAATCATGGCAGACATTTAATGGGGTCTAGAGATAAAGCATAACCTCCATAGTCGTGATCAAGGAGAAGAGGGGGAACAACAAGGGGAAGAGTATCCAAATTATGCATTCTTAAAACAGTGAGGAAATGGAAGTATACATCTTCTAAATGAATCTATAAGGATGTTTGGAGGCAACAAAAACCCGCTTTTTAAAGCCATTTGTAAAGCCATAAAGCCATGACCCCATGAAGGAAAAAGAAGATATCTCAATCTTTTATAGTAAGTATCCCAACCCTATAGTTAATTACCTCACTTCTCAAACCCCATCCCCTCCCACCCCAATGTAAAAAAAATGGTGACTACCTGTTCATGCTCGGGAAGTGGGTAGACATCGCCAAATATTGTTACCCTTGCATTTGATAAGCCACTCCATCCAGGTATCTGTAAAATGTCAATGAATTCCATAAAGGGGGAATAACTAAGGCACATATTCAGGGAAAAGGAACAGAAGAATTAACCTGCACGACAAGGGTACACCTAGGGTCTGCTAATAAATTCCGTGTGTGGATAGCTAATGGTGAAAATGAAAATACTGGATCTGCAAAATGAAAAAAGAAAAAAGATATGTTCCATAAATCTAACAACTTATACACAAAATCAGCTTTGCTGTGAAATTTAAAGTATGACACTTTTATGAAGGAGAAGCGTGTAATTACAAAAGCTATTACACTTTAAATAAAATATTAACAAAAGAAACCACAAAAATGTCTTAACAAAATGTTCACATTTATGGAGGAATAAAAAAAAAACAAATAACAGAACTTCAAAAGTCAACTACTTACGGCCCATTGAATCAGGTGCAAAATCTACCAGAGTGCCAAAAGGATACCCTTCTCGTCTGTGATGCATCCGAGACATTACAGTGCACAAATGAGCAAATCTGGCCTTGAATTACAGAGGCCAACAAATTCAGCACAATTAGATTAAAATAAAACTAGAAACAAAACACATGGAAAGAGAAGATGATTTTTCCCCTCTTTTCACTTTTCAAGATATGAGAGTATCTAGAAATCAAATAATAGCCTTTACTTGTTCCATCAGATTACGGACAGCTAAAGCCGGCCGAGGTAATCCATGCGCTGAAGTTGCACTGTGCACTCCACCTGATATTGGAGTTCTGAAAAGTCCAGCTCTGTTACCCCCACTTACTCCACTTCCATGGCTTTCAACCTTTCTTAACTTATCCACATCATTTCCACTGCTTTTATTCTGATTCGAATCACCCTTCAGAACATGAGAAAGCCTGTTAATACTGAACGAAAGCAACCACTTGATACATCCATCAAGTATCTACGTCAACCAAGACAAGAAAAGGATTCCAAATATCATGCTAGAACTACACCGCTATGTTGCTACAACTTTTTTTTTCTTGAAACACCCATATCCGAAACCCATTTTGGATGCATATCCCGACAAAGGCATAGGGATATGACCCATGGATAAACTTGAGCAAAATCAAACATATTGGAGACTCACATGAGTTCGAATTCCCCAGCATCAAAGCTTATAAAATATAGTACCATCAACACCCTTATAAAAGTTCTAAGCCATCATTTAATTCCTTGCAGAAAATTTTCAAACTTAAGTTTCATTTTGGCTATTTTGCATTTGCTTTCTTTCTCAAGAGTTGCTAAAAAAATAACAAATGGAAGTAACAAAGTTACCCATTCTCCTCTGAAAGTGATCAAATAGTTCAAAACTAATAGAATTCAAATATAACATAAAGAAACTAAAACCAAGCGTCTTGTTATCCCCAAAAGATGAAATTTTAACTACTAATCATTCAAGAACAGTGCATTTGGTTTTGTAAACAAATCATAAAGTTATTGAGGCTTCTCACGATGTTCTCAGACAAATAGAGAAAAGAAAAGAAAAGAAAAAGCAAACATTACATGAACAAACCCAAGAAATAAAGCGAGAAAATGAATTATTTGATAGCATTTGGTATAGTATACCTGAGATACAGATTGGCTATCTTCAGAAATTAAGTGAAACCCAATATTGAGGTTGAGAGACTGCGCCTGGTCTTCACCTTCATCTGGAACCTCACGAGGTAGAGCTTGGAGACAAAACCTACGAAACTGAGAGGTTTCATAGCTCAATTTGAGGAATCCAATCCGTTGATTAGGGGATTTGATCAGACAAGACGAAGACGACGAAGAAGAAGGTAAGTGGATGGTGAGGAATGAGTATGTCTCACGTAAATTAGAGATGGACACTGGACTCGAGAGAGATTCCATTGGAGAAACATAGAGAAAATTAGGATCAAAAACAAATAGGGTGGCTTCCGGTGTTTGTTTATAGATTAAAAAAAGGAAAATAATTTATTTATCTCATGCCATGTGGCAAAAGGATATCTAAGGGAAAGAGAAATTGTAGTTAATTAAATCTCAAAACTCAAAATTTCAAAAGTACTTTTTCACTGTACTTTTCAAAAACAATATTAAATCAGTTCTTAAATTTTCACATTTATGATCAAATAAAATATTTTAGATAAAGTTGTATTTATAAAAAAATTGTAAGTTAAATGATTATAAGGAAAGTTGTATGTAATGACCCAGTTTTTGTAATCCGAAGGTCGGTGTAACCTATAGTGCGGTTTCACCTTTGGACCGAGAGTTTGGGTCTTTGGGGGCTCAAAGGAGCCTTTGTGGGTCTCCTATGTGGATTTTGGACTTGGTGTCTTGGTTGGGTTAGTGAATAGGAAGATGGGGTATGGGAAATAGGTAAATTCCCTCCTTTTTGAAAGGGAAAAGTTGATTTCTCCCATTAATTCACTATAGAAAGAGAAGGGGTGAGATCACCATGTTCCTTATTGTTCTCTCCACTTTTCCTTATTCCTTTCATCTTGCAAACCATGTCAAAGGTTTAATCTTTGAGAGATTGAAGTAAAGTCTCGGAGTTTCAGTTTAGAGAAGTGTTTTCAGCATCAACCAATTTATCTAACAAGTGAAAGAGGTGGGAGAACCATCCAAGGAGCTTGGGAAGAAGAAGATTTGAGGAGCTTTGTTTGGAGGCTTCTTTCTCAATAAGAAATCAAGGTTAATACACTACTAACTCCCATGTATTAATAGAAATCATCAATGTGATTGCTTTGTTGCTAGATTGATAAATTAGTTGTTTGAATGCTTGAAACTTCATTAATGAAAAATCTTAAAATTGGTGTTAATATGACTTAAAATAGTAGGAAATCACTTAAATCACTTCTCATAACTTGTAAGTTTGTTTTGGGGTTTTAACTCTGAGTTTTGGGGGTAAGAGATGTGATTTACAAACTCTAAGAAGTAAGTTTTGAGTTTGAGTACTGATACGGGTTGAACGCATATCGGTACCCCGTGTTAAACTTGATGAACACAAGCAATTCTTGGAGGGTATATCGGTAAACCTTAGGAGGGTATTGATACCCCTTGTTCTACAAGAATTTCAGTAGCTAAAATGGGTATTGGTACACTTGGGAGCGTATCGATACAAATAGGGTATCGGTACACGGTTCCGTGTATCGGTACGAGGTTGTTGGTTTAACTCTTGTACGTGTAAAGCTTGGTATCGATATGCATGGTTTGGTATCGGTACCTTGAAGGGTGTATCGATACTCATACGAGGGTATCGATACCGTCTGAGCAATCTGCCCGAAAAATACATTTTAATTTCAAAGGACCTATAATTCAAGGACTAAAGCCCAATAGATTTCTCATGTGGTAAAAGGAATAGTAAAACTGAGAAACCGAGATTTAAACCTCATATACGAGCATAATGAGTAATAACTTGGTAAAACCTTGGGTGACTTGTTTGTAATAGTAACCATATGGATCCTTGGTGGATCGTGTGATATTGTGTGCCAAGTAAGGGCACTAGTTGATTGAGTCACTATTGTTTGATGGGATTCGGATACCCAGTGAGAGTGTTGCAACACTAAGAGGTAAACTCTCGGATGTACGTTCTTGAGGCTATATGACACTGAGCCTCATCCGATTATACTCGATGAGAGATTTCGAGTATGAGTGTACGTTTCCAAGACTGTGTGACATCGAGCCTCAATCTGATTGTACGTTCCCGAGGTTGTGTGACACCGAGCCTCACTACAGGTTTGTTGGTATGGTGCATGTGTTATGTGTGAGATTATTGCATCATTGCTTACTATGTGCTTAGGCGGCTAGAGGTAGCTCCACATGTATTATATTGCCATGATATCATTTTCTTAGCTACATGCTCATATTTATGATTTATGATCTGTATGCAGGTTAGTAGGTTGACGTGCATCGTCGGAGTACCATCGAAGTAGGACTTCAGCATCGATCTGTGTCCGAGTACAATACTTAGATATTTTGGCTATGTATTCGTAGGACCCTATGTGTTGTACTATAACTCTTATTTTGGTATTTTAACTTGTGAGTCGAATGCTTTAATTATGTATTTTTAAATGGAGCTCTCATATAACATTTTAAATTTGGTTTATCTATTTTGAAATATTCAAACTTAATGGATTTCGTGAAATGAGTGTGTTGGGCTAAATCTAGTTACAAAATTTTATGGTGTTGGGTTTGGGCTTGAGGCCCAATTTGTGACATCTAGGTTGGGGATGTTACAACAGTGGTATCATAGCCTAAGTTTAACTGGTTCTAGGAAGCCCTGGGGTGTTTAGTGTGTTGAATAGGTGTCTAGAGAATATGTTGACCATAAGTCGAAGTTGTAGTTGTTTAAGTTGGGTACTCGATGATGTAACCTTATTTGTTTGCTTGTACAGAAAAGAAATCATGCCAAGAAGGGCACACGATCATGATGAGAGTTGGGGCTCTCGTGAGGAGAGCTATGACGAGGATTATATCCCCGGCTCAGAGGAGATTTCGGAGGATGATGAAGGTCGAGGGGCCAATTATTTCTCTCATCTGCACCGGGCCCTTCACCGAATTGTGAGAGCCATACCTAGGCCTTCGACTACCCCTCGCGTAGCACCGATTAAGAGGGTGTGTCGCCACGATATTACAAACTTTCTTAGATCGGAACAAGACAACCCAGTTAAGGCCGATGAATGGTTGAGGGACATCCGTTGGATCATGCATTAGATGAGGTTGAGATTTAAGGACAAGTTGACATGTGTTCTTTCTCTATTGAAGGAGAATGCTCGAGAATGATGGGATGCCGTAGTTTGAGGGATCATTTCAACCATTTGGTCCAATGGAACCGATCAATCTTTAAATATGAACAAGAATTCTTATAGTTGAGTAGATATGCCCCTGAGTCGGTTGCTACCGAGAACATGAGGTACAAGAGGTTTTTGAAGGGTTTGAGGAAGGAAATTCAGACCTACTTGACTGCTACCCCACCGAAAGTGTTTTCAAAGTTGAATGTTAGTGCAAAGTCGCTTGGGCAAGTGCAAGGTTTGACCTATGGCCCGTCTGGTGGGCAAGGGAGCTCATGTGGGAGAACTTGGAACTTCTCCAAAAACTCAAAGTCTTATTCTGTGAGGAATAGAAACTGTTGGAACCAAAGTCGGCTAGCCATAGAAGGCCTTCATCATCTTCAACCATGATGAGTCCGGAGGGCTCATAGAGGAGTGTGGGCGCACCAATTTGTGATCAGTGTGTAGGGGTGAGAATTGTCGGGTACCCGGGATTCGGGTACCCGGAAAACCGGGTACCCGGTTCATCCGGGTACCTCATTAAACGGCCCGTGTCCCGGCCCATTATATCTGGGTACCCGGGATTTGGGTACCCGTAAAATTTGGGTACCGGGTACCCGGTTCATTTTTTTTATTTTTTTAATTTTAAAATTAAAAAAAATCATATGTTAAACACAAAAATATTTTAAAAAAAGTTAAACTTAAAACTTAAAATAATATAATACAAACATAGAAAAAATGTAAGGATTTAAAGTTAATTTTAGAATAAAAATATTAAGAAACATAAAATAAAAATATAATTTTAAATATAAAAAATATATATTAAATTTTATCGGGTCGGGTCGGGTACCCGGTAAGGGAAAACTCCCGGCCCATGTCCCGGGAAATTTGCCGGGTCGGGTACCCGGCCCGATCGGGTAATCTTTTTTCGGGAATTACCCGGTACTTTTATTTCGGGTCATCGAGTTTTCGGGTCGGGTCAATCGGGTCAGGTATTTTCTCCCACCCCTATCAGTGTGGACGTAGGCATAGAGGCTTTGAGTGTGGGGTCACTAGACCATTTTTTGAGGGATTATCTGGCAACTGCTAACACCACTCCAGTTCAGACACAAAGGACATTTCATCTAGCTTAGAGGGGTCAGGGCTTTGCTAGAGGAGGAGCAAGCCATATGTTCAGACATTAGAGTGGGGGTATGGTCCAGTCCAAAGCTATAATGAGTATTCATCAAGTCTCGAGAAGACTTCAATGTGATAAGGCAATCTTTGTCAAGATCGATATAAATGCAACGAAGCTTGTTAAGCTATTGAAAACCATAAAACTTATATAAGTTAAATTAAGGCATAATAGTAAATATTAACATATGATTGTATATCTTTTTGTATTTCTTTCAAAGTCAAGTTTATATGTTTTGTCAATATTGATGTTTACTACCTGACTTAAGCTAGATAAGCCTAATGCATTTCATAATCATGCATCGAAGGATACTTAAAGTTCATGTAATCTATTCATGTTCAAAGGTCGCAAGTCGATGCTTCAGATTCAAGTAGAATTTAGTTCTTTAAAAGACTCCTAGTATGGTGGCACCTTGTATTTACTTATGAAGCTAGTTTAAATCATGTTGGCACGTAAATAATAAGTTGAGAATTATTCGGTATCTCCTTGTGTAGTTTATGAGTACCTAAATTGCTTGAATGACCCGAATGGCTAGACAAATATCCATGATTGATTGTGTGATTTGAATGTATGAACGACATGTGTGGTAGTGGTAAGTTAGAATGGTTGTCTTAATTGGTAGGTAAATCACATAAACTTCATAGCATTTGAGAATCATGAATTGAAACAACTATAATTAAGGAGATTATATATTTATAATCTTTTAATGGCTACTTAGAGTTGAAATATATTTAAGTATGAGATTTGATTGATAATTTGGTATATGAAATAGCTTTGATTCGAATGTTGTAATGTATGTTGGGTCTTGGACCAAAGCCTTCGATTTGTTTTTGGTTAGTAAGTTGATTATTAAGTCATTTGAGTACAAATTGTGGGAATTACGTCTAGAATGTTTGATATATATACATTCGTTGGAAGTTGCTGGCCGAACATATGAGATTGTTGATATATTATTCATATGTATTTTGTAATCGAATGTAGTTTGGTCTTAAGATAATAAGTATGATGAAATTCTAGTGAAACGAGCTTTTGTAAGATAATAAATGTTACATTCGGATAATACATTGATAGTCTCAAGATGTTTAAAATGTAATATGGATATAAAGTCAGTAAGAATCGATTCCCTCGGAGAAGGGATCGATCCCCTTAAGATCTCCTGTTACAACAATCTGATTCTTAAAATGGGAGTAATAATAAACATCTCTCTTAATCTTTGAGATATTATGACTATTGAGTAAGAACCCGGTACTCACAATGTAATCTGTACACACGGTTTGTATTTATAAAAGTATCATCTAGTCCTTAATCGAATAACATATAAGTGTATATTAATTGTCTATAAAAGAATGAGGAATAAATATAGCTAAATGCCGTGTTTATAGATAAATGATCAAAGAAGTCTTTGAATGTATTGTTATCTCTTTTCTTCAAGTACTTGTAAATCGAGTAATATTTTTTGATTAAGGCATAAGGTTGCAATTGATTTATATCTGTTGTTGGTAATTAAAGGATAAGTATCTTGGTATTAAAATAAAAAATTGCATCATGATGGATTGATGGTAACCATTAAAAAGTTTTGTCTTTATAAATATGGTTGAGTAGTTATGACTCGTGCTTGAAGTTAGATTCTTTGAATAACAAATTAAAAAGTTTTAATTTATCGTCTCATTTCCAGTGATTGAGCCTTAACTTGTAAGACAAGTTATTCTTGGTTATTGTTTTTAACACTTTAGACTCAGTTTGCTACTAAGCCGGGTTTATGATGTTACATAAGAGTTGTAAGGTTACACATTATCAACAAAGGCAAGAATTAGTTGTGGTCAGCTAAGAAAATTAATGTAAACTTGGTTTAAAAGTCAAACAACTATAAATTGATCATGCATAATATTGTTTATTTTTCTTTTCAGTTTACAGCAATTCATTCAAGAAGCATTCTCAACTCCTCTTGGAGGTTTTCGGTTGATTGATTTGAGCCCAATAAATTAATTTTTTTTTTATTTTTTTAGTTATGAGATATTCGAGTTAGCTCAAATTAATAAGTCAATTTCTAAATTTGAGTCAAGTTCAGATTTTACCAATTAAGAAAACCAAAAAATGAATTTCTTTGTTTTACAATTTGATCCTTGATTTCTTTGTTTCTTCACTTCCTCCCCTTTTAAGTTTATTTCGACCAAATTTGAACCACATGTTCCTCAACCACGGTAGAAAATTTATGTAACTTCAATTTCTCTTTTGACATCAAATTTTCTATTTTTACAATTTATTCCCCTAGCTTTGTGTGATTTTTTTGTTTATTTAATTTCTTCTTAGTTTTATAACCATTTTATCAAATATAAACCACATGCTCTTCAACCACTGCAGAATACCTATGTCACTTCAATTACTTTTTTTAAACAAAATTCATCTTTTTCAATTTAGTCTTTAAACTTTTCATTTTATTATGTTGTCTTTTGATTGTAACTCTTTGTAAATTATTTCTTCTCATCAATCTAGTCCATCGATCAATGAAAAATAGTATATAATACTTTCCAAGTCCCATATTTTTCTTTGGGTGAAACTGAAACAACCAACAAAACTTCTTAATTGTTACTCAAATAAAGTTAAAAATGTTGTAACTCTGTATATCAATTGATTTTTCAACCTAAACTATTATTAATGTCATTTCTTAGTATGAATACTACACCAAAAAACTCTATCTATCAATTGATTTTTTTTTACAGTGTTAATGATTTTAGATAAAGACGTAACATGTTAAATTTATAAAGACGTAACATTCATAATAGTAGTAGAACATGTTAAATTTATATAGAAATTCAAACAATTAGACTCGATTCGACTCTAATTTTATAAATTTGACTCGAACAAAAATGCTCTAGAGAGATTGTACATTCACAACATGATAGAAGGTAAGTGTCTATGTTCTCCACCTCTCTATCTGTATAAAAAAATAAGTCTAATCTGACCTGACATAAATACCTCCATCAATCCTGTTAATTTAAAAATTATTAGATAATTTATTTACAAAAATAATATAATTAATAAAAAAATAGTTTCCTTACCATATTTGGTACATAAATCGAAATGTATTTCGCATCGAATCTACGTAAAATCTCACTAAATTTAAAAATAAATGTAAAATCATATACGAAAAATATTATAAGGAAACCAAAAAAGTTTAATAATTACTAAAAATTATAAAAAAAGTAAAATGCAATATATGTGTATAAAAGGATAATATTATACAAAAGCTAAAATTTGAATTCCAAATTTATTTAATGACACGTGAGATATATAAATTGAAATCTGAATTAAGCTAATCCCAAGGTTTTAGAAATAATAGATTTTTAATTATCTAATTGAACCCGACATGTTGGTCTATCGACCAAGGCTGTTCACCCCTCCACCTCTGTCTCTGGGTTCGAATTACAAAATTTACATGTTTTTGGTGTATAAGTTTATAACGAGGGGTGTATTGTAAGAAAAAAAAATCTTAATCTAAATAAAAAAATCCTAAAACTAAGAAGAAAAAAGAAGAATTAAAATTCACCTCCATTCCTACACGTGCGATTCAAGCATTGCATTCGGCCCATCCTTCTTCCAGGTCCGGTCTGATTCTCTTCCTCAACCTCATCGCACGTGCCAACCTCTGCTCCACGGCCACGATCACCTTACCCGGCAATCCCGACAGCTCCTCAACCCTCCTCAGATTCCGCCCCGACGTGTCCCGGGTCGTCCTCAGCCCGGACCAAAACGCAGCCGCCAAGCTCAGCCTAAACGGCAGCCCCTTCAACCGTTCTAAACAAAATCGCAACGCCGCCGCCGCTGTAGACACCGCGGAGTGTCGTTTCAACCCTAGCTTATTGCACCAAACCGTCAAAACACCCTCCAAACCATCGGAACCGGCCGAAGATCTTGATTTCACACATACCCTTTTGCGTTTAACATCGTTGGAAGAAGATTCACTTGTAGATAAACAACCAGAGGAGGAAGAAGAAGAAGAGGAAAAGGAGAGAGTGGAACATTTATGAGAATAGCAAGCTTTGCAAAGATAGTGAGAAGATTGAGAAAAAGATTTACATTTCGAGCAGAGAATCCGACGGAGATGACGAGCGACAAGGAAGTTGGCACGGTGAACCTTGTGATCGCAGTTCCAACAGAGAAAAGCAGAGTCTGCCGAGCAATAAACAGAGGCTTCATCTTTGCAAAGCTCGCAAAGCTTGCCTGTCTTCATGCTTTGATTCCTTGTTTTGACCAGACAACAGAGGAAGGGGAAGGAATAAGAAGAATATAAAGGAGGATAGATTTTGGGGGAGAAGGAATTTGAGGAGAAAAGACAAACCAGAGATGTATGGGGGAGAGACAAAGGCGGTAGAAAGAAGCAAGAAACTGTGTTGATGCAAAATCAAACGTTTCGCGTATACAGATTTAAAAAGAGTTTGGGAGGGTTTTTTATAATATTTTTTTTGTGTGGCTATTATGTTAGTATTAATTAATTAATTAATTAATTAATTGGTAATAAAAAGGGAATATTTACCCTAATATTACTTTTGATTTTTTTATTTTCAAAAATAGGATCCCTAAAAATTATTTACAGATTTAGGGATGTTCACTGTGTAGATTTAGAAGACCACCAGTGCACAATCTGTTATTAAACAGTGTTTTCCAAGCTGGAACACTGTTCAAAGTCGGACTCCTTCCCCCCATTTGAAGAAACCACGCTGACACGTGGAGGTTTGAATCATGAATTTATTAATCCATATTCTATTTCATGAGACCTTTACAACGGCATCTCATATGCTCAAAATGGTTGAGTGATGAATGAGAAATTGATGCTTAAAGTGAGATAGTTGTGAATTGTGTAAAGGAAAAATAAAACCCCTTATCCCACATGGGTGGGATAACAAACTTGGGAAGGGTTTAAATACTCCAACCCACTTGGTATTCATTTAATGACTTGAATGGAAATTATGTCTCACGCGCAAGGGGTGCGAATAAAACTCATTTGGGTTAGGGTGCACCTGGATGATGTGGATGACGTGAATATCTGGACCGGTCGAGCCCTTTGTGTACCTACGAATATTTTACCCATTTCAAATTAATTTTTCCTTTTAAATGATATATCATTTTGAATATTCCAAATTTAATAGGATAATTTTAACTTTTCATTTAATTCGAATATTAAAAAGGTAATACTTGCAATTCAAGAAAAATATTCTGTTTTAATATGGTATTAACCGATATTTTCAAATTTTAATCGGTCAAAGGGTTAATGACCATTAATACAAAATATTTTGATTTCCATAATTTTCTTCTTTCACCCCCTATAAATATCGTGCCTCTCTTCAATTTTAAATCACAACTCAAAAACATCTTCTTCTCCTCTAGCGTTTTTCGGTGATAGGCTAAATCAAGAGCATAATTTGTGATCTCTTCAACTTGTGCTTCTGTCGAAGATCAACTTGTTGTTGTATCCTGGGAGACTGACGACCGACGACCGACGAATTCAAGCACTTTAGAGTGGTCAAAATTTGTCTTAAGAATGTGTAGCTACATGCCTCAACATGTTTCCTAGTCTTTTTCTAATCAAATCAAAGTTTGTTTCTTTTATTATGTTATTTCAAATATTTAATTTATTTAAATATTATTTTTAATTTCTTTTATCGTCTTGGATTCTAACAATTTGTAAAAATCTTAAGACAAATCTATTCTACCTTTCTTCTGATCCGAGATTCTATGGAATATTTTTTTTTGAGATCGAGATAAGAAAATAAATCTGTTTTCAGGATTTATCATGTCGTTTCAACGGATTTGTTTAATCTTAAAGTGGACAAATATGTTTACAGAAATTGTCGTTATAAGTAACTTACAGATTTTATAAATGAGACGTTTTCTCTATTTATTAGAAATTTTACTTATTCCAATTTTTGTTTCCTTTTGGACAGAAACAATGACTATGTGAGATTCTACCGATTCAACTGCTAAGGTGTTGATCCCAAGGCAAACATTGAACCAAGCTTTGACTGTGACCCTATCAGCGGTGGCAGTGAGCCACAACGAGAAGCCGACGAAATTTTGTAGGTAGAATTTCAAAACATGGTAACAAAAGATGTTGTTCTATCTTACCATGTTGAACCCGGCGTAATTCTTGAAGAAGGATCCTCCGATTGTTAAAATACGAGAAGGAGAAATGGATGATATCACCGCCTTCAACATCACTGAAGCTTGGACGAACTCTGACTTATATCGAAATTACATCCTTAACGAGTTACAAGATTCCTTGTATCCAGTGTATTCCATTTATCAAATTGTTAAAGATTTGTGTAGGGTATTGGACCACAAATATAAAGCTGAAGATGTTGGGGCTAAAAAAATTTTAGTCGTCAAATTCTTAAACTTAACTATGGTTGATTCCAATCCAGTAGTAAGTCAAGTGAAGGAAGTCCAACTGACTGTTCATGGAATCCTTGCTGAGGGAATGGTCATAAGAGAATCCTTCCAAGTAGCAGCTATCACTGAAAAGCCACCTCCAGGATGGAATGACTTCAAAAATTACCTAAGGTACAAAAGAAAGGAAATGTTGGTGGAGGATCTGATTGTCAGACTTCGAATAGAAGAAGAAAACAGAGGCAATACCAAGAAGATCGGTAGAGAAACCTTCAAGGAGGCTAAGGCAAATGTTGTTGAAGTCAAGAAGGGAAAACAATCCCAACACCCCCAAAACAAGTCAAAGCTGGGACCTAATGGTGGAATCTCCAAGAAGGAGAAATTCAATGGAACATGCTTCAATTGTGGCAAGGTGGGGCACGTGTCCTCTAAATGCAACATCCAAGTGGGGGATGTAAATCTATGCGCTGTGATCTTTGAAGTCAATCTGGTTGACTCCAACCCAAGGGAATGGTGGCTTGACACTGGAGCCACATGTCATATATATTGTGACGAGAACTCCTTCTCTAAGTTGATTGATGCTCGCGTAAAAGTGCCCCACAATAGTGCAAGTGTACACGCCAAGTAATATAGTGATAAATATATCGAGTATCGTCTCTACAGGGATTGAGCTAGCCATTTGGTCCTACTTCCTCGTATTGCAAAATAATTAAGTAAAAAAACAAATGAGTTGGGTTGTTGAGTAATCTAAAAATACTAAAACTAAAATAAGCCAGAAATAAAAGTAAAGAGTAATCAAGTTGAGAGAATGGGTCGGATTAGAATGCATTGTAGTGTGGAATCCTATTGACTTATCCATGTTCTTGAATGCAGCAACGCGATACTATCGTGACAGTAACCGAAGTCCCTGTCGCGGCCGCAAAGGTTGAGTCTCTGCCGCGACAATCTCTTGCTCTTGGGTAGATGTTGTTAAGGCTCAGCAAAGCGTCCTTGAATGGCTCCTCCTTATCTCTAAGCTCGGAACATTGTTGATGGTTGAACCTTGACCATACCTCTCGGCGTAAACCAAAGATAAACACCAACCAATCACACGCTTCTCTTAGCCGCTAAAACTTTTAACCTATCTCTAGGCCGAGTTAGTTAACACCACATGTGATGAAAACTATGCTTACTCGTTTCGTGAATTTAACTCTTTCGATATTGAATAAATGGATAATCTCACAAACTCTCTCTCGACAAGTATGCAAGAATAATTAAAGCCAAGAATAAGCAAACCTCAACTTAATTGCATTAAAAATATAAACAAAGTACAATAGTCTTCACACAACTACTAAACAAACTAATCCTAACCCTAAGAAAATTTAGAACATAATGAATGGAAAGAAAACACAAAATAAATCCTAAGCTCTCTCCTTTCTTCGATTCTTCTCTTCTTGATGATGACGACAAGTCTCCTTATATAGGGGAAGATGTAGGCACAAATTCTTCTTGGAGAGGAAGTTAAGTTGGACTAAACTTTATTAAAGATGTGAATCTCTTTAATTTAATACAATATTCTCTTTTGGCCAAAAGTCTAACTTTATCCTTCCTTCCATGCTTTCGTCCTTTCCTCGAGTTCCAACTACCACGCAAAGTGTGTAGAAAAATCCAGCATTTAAAGCTCTACAAATAGGCTACCACTTTGCATGTTTTGCCCTCCGACAGGTAGAGTAGTACACGGTCATAGCATGTCATTCTGCTGCCTCGACATGGGTCTGTGACTGGTTCTGCTCTGCAAGGCTTCATTCATAAATCAGCTTCCCTCAGTAGAAGTTGTCAGTTGCGGCTTGGCTCGATCATGATCTGCTACTAGCTAGTTCTATCTCATTCTTCCTTTTCCTCTAGTGTCGTCATGGCATCTCCTGCCTTCGCATTGTGCAAATATGCAAAAGCACCAAACATACATCAAATAGTACATTTTTCATAGAATAAATATAATATAAGGATCAAAGGAATAAATGATGAAATCCATGCATGAAGGGCCATAGTGCAACTCAAATGGGTGTAGGTTGAGTGATAATTGTCATGTAAAAGGGGTAAAAATATAGGACTTTTAGGTACTTATCACTGATACCTAAAGACAATAGGGAGAAGATCTACATGGGAAATGTTGCGACTTCCAAGACCAAGGGGAAGAGAACTGTGGTCTTGAAGATGACTTCTGGGAAAGAACTCAAGTTGTAGAATGTGTTGTATGTACCCGATATACGCAAAAACCTTGAAGATCACTGATATACGGTTTTAAAATGGTTTTTGAATCCTAGAAACTAATTCTGTCTAGGGGATATTTGTGGATAGGGGATATATATTAAATGGAATGTGGAAACTCAATTCTATTTCTGTAAAATCCAAGAATATGAATAAGAATACAACTTCTTCTTTTGTTTATACGCTTGAGTCATGTAAGTTATGGCATGGTAGACTCGGACATGTTAATTATGATACTTTGTGTAGATTAATTAACTTGGAACACATCCCTTCGTTTCATATTGATTATAATCATAAATGTGAAACATGGTTTGAAGCAAAATTAACAAGGTCTTCATTTCAAACTATTGAAAGTAGTACTGAACCACTTGATCTAATACATAGCAATGTTTGTGATTTGAAATTTGTTCAAACTAGAGGAGGAAATAAAATTTTTATATATCTTCATCGACGATAGCACAAAGTATTGCTGTGAATATTTTCTTAAGAGCAAAGACGAAGCTATAAAGAAATTCATAATCTATAAGTAGGAAGTCAAAAACCAACTTAATAAAAAGATAAAGATGGTGATAAGTGATCGCGGTGGTGAATATGTTAGACCATTTGGTGAATATTGTTCAAAACATGGTATTGTTCACGAAGTAACACCACCTTACTCTCCTCAATTCAATGAAGTAGCCGAACAGAAAAATCAGACTCTAAAGGAAATGATGAACGCCTTGCTAGGAAGTTCTAGGTTATCACAAAATATTTCAGGGAGCTATTCTTTCAGCTAATTACCTTTTAAATAAGGTTCCTCGAAAGAAAAAAGATAAGACACCATATGAGTTATAGAAAGGTCGAAAACCATCCTACAAACACTTGAAAATGTGGGGATGTCTTACCAATGTAATGTCCCTATTACAAAAACAAATGAAAATAGGTCCTAAAACTGTGGATTGTATTTTCATTGGCTATGCAGAACATAGCAATGCTTATCGATTCCTTGTGTATAAATCAAAGAATCTTGAGATTCACAAGAACACGATAATAGAATCAAAGACGCATCATTCTTTGAAAATATATTCCCTTATAAATCTAGGGAGGTTGATCAAAGTTTAATAAAGCAAACTTTAGATGAAATTAGTTCAAATGACCAACAAGAGGCTAAAACTAAAATAGAGCCAAGAAGAAGCAAACAAGCAAGGGTGGAAAAATCCTTTAGATTTGATTTCCTAACCTTTATGCTAGAGGATGAACCTCAAACATATAATGACACTATATGCTCCTCTGAAGGCACCTTATGGAAGGAAGCCATTAGAAGTGAATTTGATTCCATCATGCAAAACCGTACATGAGAATCAGTGGACCTTCCTCTTGAAATTAAACCACTAAACTCAAAATAGATTTCCAAATGGAAAATGAAAGTATATGGAACAATTGATAAGTACAAGGAAATATTGATAATAAAAGGGTACCAAAAAAGGAAGGCCTTAATTATTTTTATACATTCCTTGTATCAAGAATAACACCCATAAGAATGATACTTGCAAGTGTTGCCATACGGAATTTAGAAGTACATCAGATGGGTGTTAAAACAACTTTCCTTGATGGAGATTTTGATGAAAAAATATACATGGAACAACCTGAGGGTCATGTTGTTTTAGGTTAAGAAAGGAAAGTATGTAAATTGCTGAAGTCCTTGTATGAACTTAAACAAACACCAAAACAATGGCATGAGAAGTTCGATAGTGTCATGATGAAAAACGGCTTCAAGATAAACGAGTGTGACAAATGTGTATACGTCAAAACTACAAATATTGGATATATCATTCTATGTTTGTTTGTTGATGACATACTCATTGTTGGTAGCAATAATGAAATGAAAAACGTACCAAAAACATGTTAAATTCAAGATTTGACATGAAGGATATAGGACTGGCCGATATGATTCTAGGCATCCAAATTAAAAGGTCATCTGAAGGTATCATATTTACTCACTCACACTCTGTGGACAAGATTCTCGAGAAATTTAACAAGGGTGATTCTGGCATAGCTATAACTCCATTAGATTCTTGTTCACATCTGTCTAAGAATCAATGGGAAAGTATTCACCAAGTGGAATATGCAAGAGTCATATACAACTTAATGTATCTCATGAGCTGTACTAGACCAGACATCGCTTTTACTATGACCAATCTAAGCTGATTCACAAGCAACCCAGGGAAAAACTACTAGAAAGCAATTGTGAGGATACTGAGATATCTTAGATATACTCAGGACTACGAATTGCATTATTCTAGAGACCCCGCTGTCTTAGAAGGATACTCTAATGTCAATTGGATATTTGATACCAAACAAACAAGTGGATATGTATCCACATTGGGGGGAGGAGCCATGTCATGGAAATCCTTAAGAAAACTATTATAACCATACCCACTATAGAATCTGAGTTTGTTGCTCTAGACAAATATGGAGAAGAAGCAGAATGACTTCGACAATTTCTTGAGGATATTCCTGAATGGTTGAAATATGTGCCCACATTATGTATACACCGTGACAATCAAGCAACAATTGCTAGAGCACATAGTTTCATGTGCAACGGTAAGTCGAGGCATATGCACCATCGACATAATACCGTTAAACAACTATCTCAAATGGAGTTATCTATATTGACTTTATAAGATCAAAGGATAACATTGTAGATCCGCTAACTAAAGGGTTAAATCAAGATCAAGTTAGGAAAACATCTAAAGGAATGAGACTAAAGCCCATAAAAAGTAATTGTGCTATGTGGAGGGAAACCCTAGCCAGTTGACTAGAGACCCCAAGATCTAGGTTCAAAGAGACAACCTAATTGCATAGACCTATTCGGTCACTGTGGGGGTTCTTATCCCCAAGTTCGTTCTTATGATGTAAACAATGATCAAAGTGGAATAGGCTAAGAAAAGCTTTTAATGACCATTGTGTGCTTCGGTGAGCCGAGCAACATAAATCACCTATATGAGAGTGAAGTGGGGCTGCATCAAGGAGACTATTGGGCATAGTTCTTTCAAACTCTTGCAGAATCAGTCGATGTCCACGACCATATGAAAATAACCATGAGAACTAACACTCTTGGCAGAGAGGTAGTTGTGTGAAGTATATCATCATTTACACCAACGACTGGATAGTTCAAGGACATCACGCCAACTGGTTAGGCAGTAAAGTAAATATACTTTCACAAGGGAAGGTCCAAAAGAGGAAACCTACCTATCCTATACAACTATCGATCGTAGAACCTACCACCACATCGAGTCAATTTATTTTTGATAAAATCATCAATTTCATTCATGTGGGGGATTGTTGGGAAAATGTGAGAAATCTATAATTTTGAGCCATATTTTCTATGGCTAAAGGTGAAGGTTCGAATCTTGAATTTATTAATTCATATTCTACTCCATGAGACCTTTACAACGATATCTCATGTGCTCAAAACGGTTGAGTGATGATTGAGAAATTGGTGCTCAAAGTGATGTAGTTGTGAATTGTGTAAAGGAAAAATAAAACCCCTTATCCCACATACGTGAGATAACAAACTTGAGAAGGGTTTAAATACTCCAACCCACTTGGTAGTCATTGAATGACTTGAATGAAAATTGTGTCTCACATGCAGGGGGTGCGAATCAAACCCATTCGGGTTGGGGCGCACTCAAATGACGAGAGTGACATGAATGTTTAGACCAGTCGGCCCTTTTGTGGACTTGCGGATATTTTACCCACTTTGAATTGATTTTTTTCCTTTTAAATGACATATCTTTTTGAATATTCTGAATTTAATAGAATAATTTTGACTTTCTATTAAATTCGAATATTAAAAAGGTAATACTTGCAATTCACATAAATATTTCGTTCTAATATGGTATTAACAATTATTTTCTAATTTTAATCAGTCAAAGAGTTAATGACCATTAATACATAATATTTTGATTTCTATAATTTTCCTCCTTCACTCCCCTATAAATACCGTGTCTCTTTTCAGTTTTAAATCACAACTCAAAAACGTCTTCTTCTCCTCTAGTATTTCCCCTATAATTTTATTTTGTTGTTGTATCCTGAGAGATTGACGACCGACGAACTCAAGTACTTTAGAATGGTCAAAATCTGTCTTAAAAAACTGCATAGCTGTAGTCATCAACACATTTTCTACTCTTTTTCCAATCAAATCAGAATTTGTTTCTTTTATTCTGTTATTTTCAAATATTTAATTTAATTGAATATTATTTTTCAATTTCTTTTACCCTCTCGTATTCTAACAATTTGCAACAGATTTTCGGTTTTGGAAATCCAAACAGTTAATTAATTTAATCTAAATATGAAATGATTCAATCCAATAATTTAATTGATTGCATATAAATGTCAAATTTTACAACTATACTTTTTATTTCATAAATAAGTCTTACAAATAAAAAAATGAAAATGAAATTATCAATTGAATTTATTCGGTCATTTTAGTCCGATTAAGAAGAAATTGGTTTGAATAATTTGATTTTAGCAATAATATTAGATAGCTTAATCGTTTTATTCGATTATCGATATATAAAATTCAAACCGACAAATGCACAATACTCACAATGATAAACAAAATAAGGAAGAAAAGGAATGATGGTCACTAATGAAAGGAATCTTGATGTTTAGGTGGAAAATTAACAGTTGAAGAAGTTGGTGACCCTAAGTGAAATTAACTGAAATTTAGGAAGACCATATATATAATTGAAGTAAATTGAAAATGGGGTAATATAAGCATCTTTAACTAGAGGTGCTTATCGAGCGAGTCGATCGTGAGTTGAGTAGTGCTCGACTCGTGCTCGTTAAAAAAACCAGTTGTTCAACTCGACTTGACTCGTTGTTTATTAAACTCGATAAATTTTTGTTCGAATCGTACTCGTTAAAAAAATCTCATTGTTCGATTCTACAAATTACTCGTTAATCTCGTCAAAAATTTTACCTTATTTTTTTTTTTTTGCCTTGCAAACTCTGTGTCCAAGGTTGTGGGAGAATGTCAGTCTCGAGCAAGTGTGGTCCCCACTAGTAATATTAAACAGGTAATAAATAATGGGGTTTTGAATAACCCTCAACTTTCTGAAGGGCTAAATGTAGGTGAAAGCCCTCTGGGAGATATGGACGCTGAAGTTAGTAACCCGAATGGGATTAGGCCGTGTTCAACTATTGGATGACATTGGTATATATCCAGAAAAAATATCCTGCAATCACTATTAGAGATCTAAATATAAAAAATAAATCGAGGTAAAAATAATAAAAAATTATCTGTTTAAAATTTAAAATTCTGAATTTGGAGAAAATAGATATCCAATCATGATTCTACAATATTGATTCTTAAGCCGCAACGATAATGCCCGACCTCTACTTAATTCACCCAGTTGAAACAAGAGAGAGAGAGGGGGGGGGGGGGGAGGGAGAGAGATTGATTGATTCGTTTACCCAATGTAAAACTCTTTAAGTTTTACACGTTTTTTGGACCGTTGGATGAGTGAAACGGATGGATGAGATTAACAGTAAATATGTGAAGATTATCACTTGAAAAAAAGAGAGTTAATAGTTAATCTGAGCCATCCATTCTCCCCATCTAATGATCCAGAAAACGTGTAAAACTTAAATAGTTTTATTGATCCTAACCCATATATATATATATATATATAAAATCGCAATTCCCTTAATTAGGATTTTAATATTTATCAATATTAATATATATAATCTCAATTTAACTTAGGGTTAACTACTGGGATGATCACTTATGTTTTCTTCCACTACAGAGTTGGTCACCGATTCTAAAAACAAAACGACTAATAAGGTCACTTACGTTTTCTGTAACACCTCAACCCGGTTTAGGAGAGAACCGAAATCAAGGATGTTAAAGGAAAATAAACAGAAAGCATAATAGAAAAATTCATGTTTTAGGAGTTAACTCTAATCATAGCCAGAGATTTATTAGAAAATTTTCAATCAATTAAAACATGAATCAAACAAAAACTTATCAATGCGACTACATTTTTACCAACTAAGACATTTGATACGTCTTTAAAAATTTAATTCAATTTATAATTCTTGAATTTGAATAACCTATTCGAACATCATAAAGTTCACAAAGAAGCTCATTCTAAAATTTACGAAAGAAATCGTTAGACAAAACAACCTTTCTTACTAGACACTTAACTATAACAGGTGATTCTATTTGTCTAAGGGTATATAACTTTAAATAGTTTTCATACTCTTTCATCATGCTAAACTATCCATAATTTTATACACAAACAGATTTTCTTGACATGAGTACATAACTTTATACACAAACAATCTATTAAATTCTTCATATAGTTCTCCTTGAACTTACAAATCAGTTTCAAGTTGCTTACAGAACAGTCCCAGCAAATTTATTTAACGACAAATCAATTCTAATTTTATTCTCAAATAATCAAAGCATTCTATATCATTTGATTAAATCAAATATATGATTCTCTTCAATTTATGTATATAGCTGATTCAATCTTAGCAATTACTATGATTCTTAGAAGACAATCTGGTAGAAATACATTGATATAACCAACTCAATTCGTTTCAACTTTTTATTTATTTACAAGGCTTAGAAAATCAAGTCATATTATCTCTTAGCCTAGTTGCCAATTTGATCATTATAACAGGTTATGATGTTTAGTAAGCAAGGTCAAAAGTTCTTGTCTCTTGATTAAGCATTTTCTTTGATGATCAGCTCCCATAATCATCATTCAAGTTATTTCATATATATACCTACTTTATAATCCAATAAATCATGCCACATTAATCACTCAATATTCAAAACTACTTCATCCATCTTCTATAGTTCATATTATTAACCAACAAGCAAATCAAAAGCATACTAGGCCCTTTTTACAATTTCAAGATCCTTTATACAAAATGAAATAATGTAACTATATCAATGCTTGTTCAAATGCAATAAGCCACCATTCTAGGAGTTGAGGTAAAACTTTGACAGCCTATAAAATCTTTACGGTGTGACTTGAAACTTTAACACGATCAACTCAAATTAATCATATAACATGCAAATGCATGACAATGAATGCATTAGACTTATATAGCCTAAGTGAGGTAGTGATGACAAAATAACAAGCAATTATAATATCCGTGATCTTTAAATGGCAACCAAGCAATTTAGATATGTAAGTACACAAGAATTTTCATACGTCTTTAGTTAGTTTAAACTTAATTTGTTTGTTAGAAACTCATTTAGAGACTTTGACCTTTCATGTAACCCCCTCGATCCGGTCTAGCCGTCAGACATCATCGAATGGGTTACACGGGAAAAATTGAAGCGAAACCAGTTAAGGCTCCACTCCGATTAGCAACCTTAGAATTGTTTTTAAAGTTATCTTGTCTAGATACATTAATTATATCCTATGTGAGTGACACGCGGCGGAAAACACACACATGGATACAAAACAAGCAAAACAGACAATTAAGATACCCTTTTTAAATTTTACAACAGGTCGCATCGATACACCTGTACTTGGTCAACACCTCAAAGTCAACCCTAGGGAAACCGTATCGATACCCTCAAGGCTGGTATCGATATGCCCCTAACGGTCAAATTTCCTTGGTCAACTTCAAAGACCATACCGATACTCTCAGGACCCATACCGGTACGCCAAAATCTAGTCAATTTCTCAGATTTTCAAAGAGCATTTGGGGTATCGATACGCCCCCGTGTACCAGTACACTTTGCCCAAAACAAGGGACCGTATTGATACCGCCCTTGAGCGTATCAATATGCCCTGCCCTGCAAAACTAATTTTAGCTGCTAAAAGCACAAGAAACTCAACACAAAAGGCATTAACAAGCATTTAAGCAACATACCAACACACATACAACACAAGACATCCATGGATATACTTATAAGGCAAACTTAAACACTTAACAAGGCAACGACCAACATGATAAGATTCTTAGAGAAACAAGCATACATAACATTCACCAACATAGCCAAAAGCTAAACAAAAGCATAAATCATCATGGTAAAAGGCATTACAAGCCCAAAGCATCTAAACAAACTTGTCTAAGCAAAAAGGACAAGCCAATACCACCTCAAACATAAAGGTCCTATCCCATTGCTTAATACTAATTATTGAAGTCTAAACTCATACTTGAGCAAACCAAACTCACTTGGATTCTCCCTTGTTCCCCGAGCTGCTCCAAAGGTCTAAGGGCTTGCATTGTTGGAAAAGAGAGCGTAAGCGTTTCAGCTTAGTGAGCGGTGCTCAAAACGGTAGCTACAACAATGCAGTTTTAAAACATTAGTTTGCTTGAAACCAAAACCACTTCCAAATCATTTCCACATGCTTGAACACGCAACAACATGCATTTACCTTCACGTGCATTTACTGAATGCAACCACAAGTCACAGGCTTACCACATGCTCATCCTCACAAGACAATTAAAGTAACCAACAATGAATAAGCATAAAAGAAGAAATCAACAACATGCTTAACATGAGAATTAAAGCATCATGAGTATATTGACATTCACCATTTTTACTCGGATATGCAGATAGTTTCTCAAACCCACTAGACACTTCCGGTGGAATCTCACATCACCGTACTCACTCATCTAGTAAAAAACATAACTTCCGGTGGAATCTCACATAACCGTACTCCTCCTTAATGGAATCTAACATCACTAAGGCCACGTGATACGTATCCGGTTGTGTGATGACCGAATTCGTATGTGATGTTGCCCGATCGTGATTCTAGTATGAAGTTGCACACTTGAAACTTGAGTGTGGAAGTGATGTATATGGAATGAAGATGGTGAAAGTTGTTGTTTTAATAGGTGCTGGAATGGTTGGTGATTATGGTTTGAAAGATAAATGTAAGGGAAAAAATGTATAGAAGTTGATATGGGTATATGGAATAGAATCGGTGTGGAACAAGGAAGAACCAACAAGTTAGTGAATGTTGACCCAAACCTTACACGTTCTTACCCTTTGTGAAATGATGGAAGAAGGTTGGATTGTGACCCTTTAGCTATAATTGAGCTAAGAACCAACAATATAATCAAATGGAAGTGATGGTGGAAGAGTGGAACGTGACTCGCTAGCTAGAAAGCTAGGAACCAGCGCTATAAATAGAATGGAATGAAAAGGGGAAATTTGCCACAAGACTAGCTTGAAAGCCGATAAAGTTCTTAAAGAACAATGAAGAGAACACTCTCATATATTTTCATCAAAAAAAGGTCCCTTACAAAGGCAAATGAGCATCCTATTTATAGTACATGATAGCCTAGAATTTGAATGGACAAAACAATGCATTAAGGCTCCAATTTATGACATTCAATGGTTTGTCTTCAATCCTATCAAGTGTGGCTGGCCATTTGTGTAATTTAGAATGAATTTGGACATAATAAGGCTTGAATGAAGACTTATACACGTCCAAGTGATGCATCCTTTGATATTCCACTTGCTTGGCTCTTAAAAGTGCATGTAGATGACTTGGAATGAATCTGCCCATGTTTGCATCTAAGTGTATGTGTCTCTTCCACTTCCTTTCTTTATTTCTCAACTTTATTGGCTGAATAAAAGCATAATAAAGTCTTCTAAATGCTTCATCCCACATGGAATTCAAAAAGACTCTCTTTGAATGGTGATAAAGATGACATGTCTCCTTGAAGAAGATGAAAAGTCTTCAATTGTTTCCATCTTAATCCCAACGTATAATGACACTAAAAACACATAAAATATTAATCAAAATATGATAAAAATGTTATGCAAACTTAATGAATTAATTGGACAAGTTCAATGAATGAACTAGTTTAATTAATGAACCTACATGCTTAAATGAAACACATACATAAGTGAAGTATTTTCATAAATGAAGTGCTTGCATAAATGCATAAACAAGCATATTTATTCTCATGGAATGAATGAAATATTATGCAACTACTCATGCAAATTCATATGCAACTACTCATGCAAATTCTTATGCAACTTATTTCAACTTTCCAACAAACTCAAAACGCTGCAAGATCTAATTGTTGCTGTCATTTCTTCATTCATTTTCCAGTATTGGCAAAGAAAACTTTCCACAACATCTTGAATCATTTTAGCTCTTGCACGAGTCATAGGACCTCTAGGAAATTCATTGGAATTCTTGTTGGTTGTGGTCACATCATTCCCTCCCTCTTGAAAGCGATTTGCCCCCAAACCGTCACCTGCATCATAAGGGGATAGATCAGCAACATTGAAAGTAGCACTCACATTATACTCACCGGGAAGGTCTATTTGATAAGCATTATCATTAATCCTCTTGACCACTTGGAAAGGACCATCTCCTCGAGGCATAAGTTTCGATTTGCGTTGGGCTGGAAACCTCTCTTTCCTCAAGTGCAACCAAACCCAATCTCCGGGTTCAAAAGTTATTCGTTTCCTCCCTTTGTTAGCTTGCTGCTCATATTGCTTTGTTCTCCTCTCAATGTTCTCCCGCACTTGTTGGTGAAGCTTCTTCACAAATTCAGCTCTATTTTGCCCATCCTTATTTTTGAATTGATCAATAGGCAAAGGAAGCAAATCAATTGGGGTCAAAGGATTGAAACCATATACCACTTCAAATGGAGAACATTTAGTGGCGGAATGCATGAAGCGATTGTATGCAAACTCAACATGTGGCAAGTCCTCTTCCCAAGTCCTTAGATTCTTGCGTATAATTGTCCTAAGAAGCATGGACAATACACGATTGACAACTTCAGTTTGGCCATCCGTTTGTGGATGACAAGTTGTAGAAAACAACATCTTTGTTCCAATCTTACTCCATAACGTCCTCCAAAAGTGACTCAAGAACTTCACATCTCGATCAGACACAATAGTTCTTGGAACTCCATGTAATATCACAACTTCCCTAAAAAAACAGATTAGCAATATGGGAAGCATCATTAGTCTTGTTACATGGAATGAAATGAGCCATTTTTGAGAATCTATCTACTACAACAAAAATGGAATCTTTGTTATTCCTTGTGCGTGGAAGTCCTAGCACAAAATCCATGGAAATATCCTCCCATGGAGCATTTGGAATTGGTAATGGTGTGTAAAGTCCATGGGGCATGACTTTGGACTTTGCCTTCTTACATGTGATGCAATGCTCACACCACTTCTCCACGTCTCGTTTCATCTTTGGCCAATGCAAATGTTCTTGCAATATAGAGTGCGTTTTGGCCACTCCAAAGTGTCCCATTAGTCCTCCACAATGGGCCTCTTTGATAAGCGATTCTCTAATGGATCCTTGAGGGATACAAAGCTTTCCTTCCTTGAAAAGATAGCCATCAACCCTACAAAACTTCTAATATGTTCCTTTTTCACATGCTTTGTAAATTTCACCAAAATCATAATCAGATTCATAAAGCTCTTTGATTAAGGCAAAACCTACCAATCTAGAATCCAAAAGGTTAAGAAGAGTATACCTTCTTGATAAAGCATCAGCAACAACATTTTCCTTACCCTTCTTATATTTGATAACATATGGGAATGTTTCTAGGAATTTAACCCACTTGGCATGTCTCTTATTAAGCTTGTGTTGTCCCTTCAAGTGTTTCAGCGCCTCATGATCCGTGTGGATGATAAACTCCTTAGGCCATAGATAGTGTTGCCACGTTTCTAATGCCCTTATGAGAGCATACATCTCCTTGTCATAAATTGAATAATTTAGAGTTGCGCCACTCAATTTCTCACTGAAATATGCAATAGGACGTCCTTCTTGAGATAATACAGCTCCAACTCCTAAACCTGATGCATCACATTCAATTTCAAAAACTTTATCAAAATCAGGTAAAGATAATAAGGGTGCATTGGTTAAAAGTTGTTTAATCAAACAAAAAGACTTCTCTTGTTCATCTCCCCAAAAGAAGCTAGAGTTCTTTTTGATAACTCCGGTCAAAGGTGCGGCTATGGTGCTGAAATTGGGAACAAACCGACGATAGAAACTAGCAAGTCCATGAAAACTCCTCACATGACTAATGTTAGTAGGTCTCGGCCATTCCTCAATTGCTTTAATCTTTTCTTGATCAACCTCAAAACCCTTTGAACTAACAACAAAAACCTAAGAACACAACTTTGTTAGTGCAAAATGTACATTTTTGTAGGTTAGCATACAACTTTTCTTTTTGCAAAACATCCAATACTAACCTTAAATGTTGAGCATGATCATTCAAAGTTTGGCTATACACAAGTATGTCATCAAAATACACCACACAAAACTTACCCAAGAATGGTTGAAGTATATGATTCATTAACCTCATGAATGTACTTGGTGCATTAGTTAAGCCAAATGGCATAACCAACCACTCATACAAACCTTGCTTGGTTTTGAATGCTGTCTTCCACTCATCTCCTTCTCGCATTCTTATTTGGTGGTATCCACTCTTAAGATCAATCTTAGAAAAGACGTTAGAACCACTTAATTCATCAAGCATATCATCTAATCTAGGAATAGGATGACGATACTTTACCGTTATCTTGTTCAATGCTCGACAGTCCACACACATACGCCAAGTTCCATCCTTCTTAGGTACAAGTAACCGGCATGGCACATGGACTAAGGCTCTCCCTCACATAGCCTTTTTCCATTAACTCGGATACTTGTCTTTGCAACTCCTTAGTTTCTTCCGGATTGCTTCTATATGCTGGTCGATTTGGAATGATGGCTCTGGGAATGAAATCAATTTGATGCTCTATTCCTCGAATTGGTGGAAGCCCATTCGGAATCTCTTCCGGAAACAAATCTTCAAATTCTTGCAATAAAGAGACAATAAAAGATGGCAAACCAGGATCAAGATCATTAGCGTTCAAAAGATTTTCCTTGTACATGAGTACAAGTGCCCATTTCTCTGAAAGCAAACACTTTTTGATCTCTTTCTCTCTTGCAAAAAGAATGGTTTGTTTTCCCTCATTTTTGTCACTCTCTTTGGATTTAAACTCTTTTTCTTTCTCTTTGGCTGTTTTGAAACTCTCTCTCAAGTGGATTTGGTCTTTATGGACTTGTTTTGGTGAAAGAGGGGCTAAAGTGATTTTTTGGTTTGATGGGTGAAAGTGTAACGATTGGTATAACCATCATGTATAGCCTTTTTATCGAATTGCCACGGTCTCCCCAACAAGATATGGCTAGCATGCATTGGTACAACATCACACAACACCTCGTCGTTGTATTTTCCAATGGAAAATGGCACAAGAACTTTCTTGGTGACTTTGAGTTCTCCCCCATCATTGAGCCATTGTAGCTTGTAAGGATGAGGATGCTTTGTTGTTGCCAATCTAAGCTTCTCTACCATCAAAGTACTAGCAACATTAGTACAACTTCCTCCATCAATAATGACAAAGCATACCTTTTCGTTTACATGGCAGCGAGTATAGAAGATGTTCTCGCGTTGATCTTCTCCTTCTATGGCTTGCACACTTAAGCTTCTTTTCACAACAAGAATCTCACCATCTACAGCATGTTCCATCTCTTCTTCTTCTTGGATAGGAACATCATCTTTTTCCTCCTCTTGGTCAGTTTCGATCTCTCCATCTTCTCGAATGAGCATTGTGTTGCGATTTGGACTTTGGCTAGCAATGTGACCTCGCCCCAAGCATTTGAAGCATTGCACATCACGGGATCGAACTGGCATAGCGGTGCTCTTTCCCTTACTAGTTTCAGCAATGGGTTTGGAACTCTTTGTTTCGACGGAAAGTTTTTTCAACCCCCTGACGTCACTTGTGTTTTTGCAACATCTTCGGTAAGTTCTGTGCGGGTCGTAGAATTGATGCCTTCTGTTTGTAGGTACCCTGCCCCCATTTAGAAGAAGAGACTCCATAGGCACGAGTTGTGCCCTTCCTTTTGAGTTGCCTCTCGACCTTCATGGCCATATGAACCATGTCTTCGATCTCCACATAATGTTGCAACTCAACAGTGGCCGCAATATTAGGATCAAGGCCGGATAGAAATCTGGCCATGGTGGCTTCTCGATCCTCATCAATGTTGGATCGGATCATGGCTACTTCCATCTCTTTGAAGTAATCCTCAACAGTACGGTTACCTTGGGTGAGATTTTGAAGCTTTTTGAACAACTCCCTATGATAGTGAGTTGGAACGAACCTCCTACGCATAACAACCTTCATCTCATTCCAAGTAGAAATTGGATGTTCGCCATTGCGTCTCCTGCTAGATGTCAACTGATCCCACCATATTAGTGCATAATCTGTAAATTCAATGGCTGCAAGTTTTACCTTCTTAAGCTCGGAGTAGTTGTGGCACTCAAAGATGTGCTCAACTTTTTTTCCCATGCAAGATAAGCTTCAGGATCCGTTCTTCCTTGGAAAGAAGGAATGGTTATTTTGATGTTGCTAAGATTATCATCAACTCTTGGCCGAGCTCTTTGGTACCTAGGTTCTCGACGCCTCAAACTTTGCTGGGAGGCTCGCTCGTCTATGAGTTCTTCATCCACCTCTCCCTCATACTCTTCCTCGTGATCTGAATTATGCCTTCGTTGAGATCTTTCCTCCAAATGATCTAATCGTTCTTGCATCGGCCCCAACCTTTGTTGCAACAACCTGTCCATCTCTCGGATAATATCTTGAAGATTGGAGTTAGTTGCATCTATGTTAACATTATTACTAGCACCAATAGTGTTTCTCACGGAATCTTAAGACATGATTAACTAATAAACCTCACTAGAACAAATTCTCACCGTTACACTCCAAGGAAAACACTCACACTCGTGTTTCACTCGGGATGGCTTTTACCCTTGATGTGCACTCTTGCCTTTTACCGCTCTTGTTCTCCTATCAAAGTCCTTAGAGAACTTACTCAAGGCTTGACAAGTTTGCTTGTGGAAATTGGCTGAAAGAAAGGGTTTAGAAAAAAAAGGCTATAGGTAGAAAAGTAGAATGATTAGAAAATAACAAGGCAATAGGAAATAATAATTTGTTGAAATGAGTAACACCAACAACAACCAAACTTCCTTTTTTTTCATTTTTTTTCATTTTTTTTCATTTTTTTATGCAAACCTGGAGAGAGAAACACTTAACTTACTGAATCAAAATAGCTCTGATGCCAAATGATACGTATCCGGTTGTGTGATGACCGAATTCATATGTGATGTTGCCCGATCGTGATTCTAGTATGAAGTTGCAAACTTGAAACTTGAGTGTGGAAGTGATGTGTATGGAATGAAGATGGTGAAAGTTGTTGTTTTAATAGGTGCTGGAATGGTTGGTGATTATGGTTTGAAAGATAAATGTAAGGGAAAAATGTATAGAAGTTGATATGGGTATATGGAATAGAATCGGTGTGGAACAAGGAGGAACCAACAAGTTAGTGAATGTTGACCCAAACCTTACACGTTCTTACCCTTTGTGAAATGATGGAAGAAGGTTGGATTGTGACCCTTTAGCTATAATTGAGCTAAGAACCAACAATATAATCAAATGGAAGTGATGGTGGAAGAGTGGAACGTGACCCGCTAGCTAGAAAGCTAGGAACCAACGCTATAAATAGAATGGAATGAAAAGGGGAAATTTGCCACAAGACTAGCTTGAAAGCCGATAAAGTTCTTAAAGAACAATGAAGAGAACACTCTCATATATTTTCATCAAAAAAAAAGGTCCCTTACAAAGGCAAATGAGCATCCTATTTATAGTACATGGTAGCCTAGAATTTGAATGGACAAAACAATGCATTAAGGCTCCAATTTATGACATTCAATGGTTTGTCTTCAATCCTATCAAGTGTGGCTGGTCATTTGTGTAATTTAGAATGAATTTGGACATAATAAGGCTTGAATGAAGACTTATACACGTCCAAGTGATGCATCCTTTGATATTCCACTTGCTTGGCTCTTAAAAGTGCATGTAGATGACTTGGAATGAATCTGCCCATGTTTGCATCTAAGTATATGTGTCTCTTCCACTTCCTTTCTTTATCTCTCAACTTTATTGGCTGAATAAAAGCATAATAAAGTCTTCTAAATGCTTCATCCCCCATGGAATTCAAAAAGACTCTCTTTGAATGGTGATAAAGATGGCATGTCTCCTTGAAGAAGATGAAAAGTCTTCAATTGTTTCCATCTTAATCCCAACGTATAATGACACTAAAAACACATAAAATATTAATCAAAATATGATAAAAATGTTATGCAAACTTAATGAATTAATTGGACAAGTTCAATGAATGAACTAGTTTAATTAATGAACCTACATGCTTAAATGAAACACATACATAAGTGAAGTATTTTCATAAATGAAGTGCTTGCATAAATGCATAAACAAGCATATTTATTCTCATGGAATGAATGAACTATTATGCAACTACTCATGCAAATTCATATGCAACTACTCATGCAAATTCTTATGCAACTTATTTCAACTTTCCAACAAACTCAAAACGTTGCAAGATCTAATTGTTGCTGTCATTTCTTCATTCATTTTCCAGTATTGGCAAAGCAAACTTTCCACAGCATCTTGAATCATTTCAGCTCTTGCACGAGTCATAGGACCTCTAGGAAATTCATTGGAATTCTTGCTGGTTGTGGTCACATCACCACGCGCGACTTTCACCTCGAGTGCACTCTAATCCTATTGACCGGTCAATTATATCCGGTAACAACTCAACACGTGTCAATATACTCATTCACAACCACAAGCATTATCGATGCTTGAACCACTTACCATGTCCAAACTTCCATGCAAATCATGTACTCACAATGCAAGTATAAACACAAGTCATAAGTCTCAACATGTATAACAATGCAAACTAACACATTACCAACATGACATGTTCAACTTGCACCAAGAATCGTAAAACACAATTTAATTGCATAAAACCTTTAAAACTTACTCTTGAGCTTGGATTGGCTTTTCAAGCTCAATCCAAACTCCCAAAACATTCCCTTAACAACGTTAAAGATTTTAAAATCGATCCACTCACCAGCCAATACACAAATGATGTCCAAGATGCCGAATCAAGCCTCCGAACTACCCGGATTTTTGTCCACGAAGTCCGAATCCAATTCATCTATTTTGAGTAACCCAAAACTGAACATTAGAACAATGATACACTCACAAACACAACAGAAACCCGGAACTCAACAATCTTGCAACAATACACATCGATTCAAGCCCAAAATTCCACCCGAAACATATCAATTCAGTCCCAAACTACTTGCAGCCACACCTAACGAATTTACCATAAAAAATCTACCTTATAACATTCCAAAACATCAACCCAAAGCTATCAAACCTTCAGCTGCAATTTAGACCCAAAACTTATCCAAAAACTCAAGATTTTCAACTCCCAAAATCACCCACAATATCCATTTCGGGTTTCCTATAACAACCCACCATTTCATGTTATTTTAGCAATAAAACAAAGTTAAAACGCACCCAAACTCAGCCATAACCAACCCAAACGAAAAACCCATAAACTCCCTTCCATTTCCAAACAAATTTTAAAAATCAAAACATGTTTAAACCATAGGTTTTGCAAAAATCTTAACATTTAGGACTCAAGGAAGGTAAAACCAAGTTAAGGAATCGTTTACCTTGAAGAAATCACTTGGATTGAAGTGTTGAAACCAATGGAATAGTGAAATGGGTTTTTAAGAGGTTTTGTACGTGAAAAGAGGTTTGAAGAAGATGATGGCTTTCAAAAATCCCCTTTTCCTTATTTCTTTTATTAAAAATTCCTGTTTTCCCTTTGCCCTTTTAAAACACTTTAGACGTGTGTCAAAAATAGTTTTTCTCCAATTTCAATTTAACCTGACTCGGCTTAACTAATCCGATTATATCCCGGCCCTAAACTCGGGGCGTTACAACTCTCCCCCAATTAAGGAATTTCGTCCCCGAAATTTACCTGGCGGAAAGAGATGCGGAAACTGCTTTCTCATGTCATCCTTCCTCTCCCAAGTGGCTTCTTCCACTCCTCGGTGTCGCCACTTAACCTTAACCAACTCAATGGTCCTTCCTTGCAACACTTTGCTGTCTGAAGCCAAAATCTCAATTGGTTCTTCATCGTAGGTCAAATCCGGATTCAATTCTATCTCCTCAACTGACATAACATGTGACGGATCTGATATATACCTTCGAAGCATCGAGACATGAAACACATCGTGAATCTTCTCTAGTTCGGTTGGCAGTCTCAATCTATAGGTAACGGGACCCACTCTCTCATTTATCTCATACGGACCAATGAACCTCAGGCTCAACTTACCTTTCCTACCAAACCTCATCACCTTCTTCCAAGGTGAAACTTTCAAGAACACTTTGTCGCACACGACATACTCTATTTCTCTTCTTTTTCAAATCTGCATAAGATTTCTGTCTATCTAAAGCCGCCTTCAAACGGTCACAAATCAACTGTACTTTCTCGGTAGTACCCTTAAGCATATCAAACAAATGTATCAATTTTTGTCCCGCTTCGGTCTAACAAATAGGTGTTCTACATTTTCTACCATACAGAGCTTCATAAGGTGCCATCTGAATGCTTGCTTGATAACTGTTATTATATGCAAACTCTACTAACGGTAGATGCTTCTCCCACGAGCCCTGAAATGCAATAATGCAACATCTCAACATGTCTTCCAACACTTGTATGACTCTCTCTGACTGACCATCGATCTGAGGATGATATGAAGTGCTGAAATTCAGTCGAGTACCCAAAGCACTATGCAAACTCTCCCAAAATCTAGCCGTAAACCTCGAATCTCTGTCTGACACTATAGATTTCGGTACACCATGCAATCTCACTATCTCACTGATATACAAATCGACCAACTTATCTAGATTATCAATAGTGTTTACGGCCAAAAAGTGCGCACATTTCGTAAGACGATCAACAATTACCCAAACCGAATTCTTCTTAGAAGGTGTCAATGGCAAACCCGATACGAAACCCATGGCAATTCTCTCCCACTTCCACTCGGGAATTCTCAACGGTTGTAACAAACCTGAAGGAAACTTGTGCTCGGCTTTAACTCACTGATAGACCATGCACTTACTCACAAATTTGGCGACATCTTTCTTCAAACCAACCCAGAAATAGTCATTTTTCAAATCACGATACATTTTCGTACTTCCCGGATGCATAGCAAACAGACTACTGTGAGCTTCAGTTAGGATGGCGCGTCTCAAGTCTACATCTTCCGAAACAACTACTCTACCCTTGAAACACAAGACTCCATCACTACTAAAACAGAAATTTGTCGGCTTACCCTCCACTATGTCTTGTACATGAGATGCTAATGATCTATCTTGCAACTGTTTCTCTCTAATCAACTGAAGCAACAAAGTTTTAACTTGCAACTCGGCCACTAAACCACCATCTTTGGACAAACTCAATCTAGCAAACATAGCTCGTAATTCCACTGCTACCTTTCTACTCAAAGCATCAGCCACTACATTGGCTTTACCCAGATGGTACTCAATTGTGAGATTGTAGTCCTTAAGTAACTTTAGCCACCTACGCTGTCTCCGATTCAACTCTCTTTGTGTCATTATATACTTCAGACTCTTGTGATCCGTATACACTGTGCATTTCTCACCATACAAGTAATGTCTCCAAACTTTCAAAGAGAAAACTATTGCAGCCAATTCTATGTCATGCGTAGGGTAATTACGCTCATGAGTCTTCAACTAACTAGACATATAGGCTAATACTCTTCCCACTTGCATAAGCACACAACCTAAGCCAACATATGACACATCACTGAAGACTACAAACTCTTTCCTTGACACGGGCTGAATCAAAACAAGAGCGTTGGTTAAGGCTTCTTTCAATTTCTCAAATGCTTGTTGCCTTGCATTATTCCACTCAAACCGAACATCCTTATGTAGCAATTTAGTCAAAGGAGCTGAAACCTTTAAGAAACCCTCAATAAAACGCCTATAGTAACCGGCCAAACCTAAGAAACTACGAACTTCAGTCAGTGTCTTCAGTTGTTTCCAATTCACAACTGTCTCAACCTTCTTAGGATCCACTCGGATTCCCTCGACTGATACAATACCGCCTAAGAAGACTACTTCCCTAATCCAAAACTCGCACTTGCTCAACTTGGCATACAATTGATTGTCTAACAATTTCTGCAACACCAAACGCAAATGCCGATCATGATTTTCCTTGGTACGAGAGTACACTAAAATATCATCAATGAACACTACCACAAACTGATCCAATTACTCATGAAACACTCTATTCATCATGACCATAAAAGCTGTCGGTGCATTAGTCAAACCAAAGGGCATCACTAAGAATTCGTAGTGCCCATAACGAGTGCAGAAAGCTATCTTCGGTACATCTTGATCTCTTACTTTCAACTAATAATAATCGGATCTCAAATATATCTTCGAGAACACTGAAGCACCTCTCAACTGACCAAACAAGTCATCAATCATCGATAACAGATATATGTTATTCATTGTCAACTTGTTCAATTGTCGATAATCGATACACATTCTCAAACTACCATCTTTCTTCTTCATAAACAAAACCAGTGCACCCCAAGGTGAAGTACTCGGACGAATGAACCCTCGGTCTATCAATTCCTGAAGTTGTGTCTTCAACTCTTTCATCTCTTTAGGAGCCATTCGGTACGGTGCAATCGATATTGGAGCTAAATCTAAATAAGTCTCAATAACAAACTCTACATCTCTATCTGGAGGCAAACCAGGCAACTATTCTGGGAATACACTAGGAAAGTCACAAACTGTTCTAATGTCTCACGGTCGTGCCTCATCCATATTCGGATTCATAACATAGGTTAGGCACGTCTGACAACCCACATTCAATAACTTCTAAGCCTCTAAGGTTGGAACTACATTGGACAAGAACTTAACGTTCTCGCACACTATTACTACCTCATGATCCTCTGAAAGTCTCAAGGACACCCGCTTTGTCTTAAAATCTACCTGAGCCCTATGCTCTACAAGCTAGTCCATGTCTAATATTACATCGAAACCATAAAACGACAATTCCATCATATCCACGGGAAAAACATGACCCTGAACCATCAAAGGACATCTTCTGTACATCTTTTTAACCACAACTGTCTCACCAAAGGAACTAGTGACATTCATACCCACATCTAATACCTCAACCGAAATATCTAGAAATCTTGCATGCTCACTCAATATGTACGAATGCATAGAACCGTAATCAATCAAGGAAAGCAAAGTCAAAGACTGTAACAAGAAATTACCTGCAATCACATATGTGTCATTCCTATCCTCACGGTGTGCATACACCCTAGCTGGCCAACCTCCCTCGGGCTGAACTGCTACAACATGAGCTACATTCCTCAGACCGTCATTCCTAAGCTGAAGGTTACCTCGACCGTGCCCACGACCTCTCTAATGCTCGACAGCTCGTCCAAGAGCCTGTCCATCCCTAGACGGATGTGGACAATCGCGCTTCAAATGCGCCCTAAACCCGCAGTTCCAACAAGAGCCATAAGTTCCCCAACACTCACCGTAATGACGTCTACCACACTTGTTACACTCGGGAGTACGGTTCTCAGTCCCTTGGCCGTGATGGCCTCGCCCCGGATTACCACCTCTGCGTCTATGATCATGATGAGGTTTCCTATCCTTGGGCCTCTTGGCACGATCTCTGTCCCATTCAGAAGTCCTCTTTCCTGAACTAGATCCACCCTTGCGATCCGCAAGTCCCAAAAACTGTTCGATGTCTTTGGCTCTAACGACCAACACATCAAAATCTGTATTGTCGGAAGCCAACATGTAGGTCTTCACCTCCTGAACCGACCCATAACGGATACGCTCACATTGTTCCCCCTCAGTGGGAACTAACTAAGAAGCATACTGACTCAGACGTACAAACTGCACCTCATAGTCGGATACGGTCAAACTACCCTAAACTAGAGCTATGAACTCTCTCTTCTTCTCATCTAGGTATCGAGGACCTAGGTACTTCTTACGGAAAGCAGCCCTGAAGAACTTCCAAGTAACCTCGGCCTCTGGCATACCCATAGTAATAGTAGTCCACACAGTGCAGACATCTCCCTAAAGCAAAGAGACAATGCAACCCAACTTATGTGCTTCAGAGCACTACATCTGACTCAAAATACGAACTGTGCTCTCAAACCATGCCTCTGAACCCTCGGGTGACAACCCACGAAACTCAACCCCGCCCAAGCTACAGAGTCGATCTAACGGTAAACCAGAACCTGCACTCTGAGGCGGTGCTGCAACCCGAACACCCGCAAAAGCTGTCTGAATAGCCTCGACTATAGCCTGAATCAACGGATTCAAATCAATGCCTGCCTATCCCTGACCAGCCTGGGGTCCAACACCTTCTGCATTCACTCTACCCCCCGAAGAAGGAGGAGGAGGAAAGTTCTCTCCTCGAACATCCTCAACATTCTCAATCTGTTCAACCCTCGGATTATCCATTCTTGGCCTTCCCCTCAGTCTCACCATGCTAACAGATGCAAAGCTAAACAACAAACACAACAAGTGAAATGATTTGGGGTCAGCAAGGAACAAGGTCCAAGGTGCTCAAGTCCTTAAACTTAAAATTACTTACAATAATAGTATACTAGCAATGAGTGCCTTTAACTATTTCTCAACCAACACAAGGTAGCCACAAACATGCTTACAATCACCATGTAATCACAATCAACAAGCTTACACCATAAAACTTACCTCACTTACCTTTCGGCTTGCAGAAACACAACGAACCTAGGTGAAACCTAGGCTCCGATACCAACAAATGTAACCCCCTCGACCCGACCTAGCCGCCAGACCGCATCGAATGGGTTACACGGGGAAAACCGAAGCGAAATCCGTTAAGGCTCCACTTCGATTAGCAACCCTAGAAAATTTCTTTTAAAGTTATCTTGTCTAGATACATTAATTATATCCTATGTGAGGGGACACGGAGCAGAAAACACACACATGGATACAAAACAAGCAAAACAGACAATTAAGATACCCTTTTTAAAATTTACAACAGGTCGTATCGATACACTAAAAGACTGTGTCGATACGCTTGTACTTGGTCAACACCTCAGAGTCAACCCTAGGGAAACCGTATCGATACCCTCAAGGCTGGTGTCGATACACCCTTAACAACCAACTTCCCTTGGTCAACTTCGAAGACCGTACTAATACTCTCAGGACCCGTATCGATACGCCTAAATCTCGTCAATTTCTCAGATTTCTAGAGAGCATTTGGGGTATCGATACGCCCCCGCGTACCGGTACGCTTTGCTCAAAACAAGGGACTGTATCGATACCGCCCTTGAGCGTATCGATACGCCATGCCCTGCAAAACTAATTTTAGCTGCTAAAAGCACAAGGAACTCAACACAATAGGCATTAACAAGCATTTAAGCAACATACCAACACACATACGACACAAGGCATCCATGGATATACTTATAAGGCAAACTTAAACACTTAACAAGGAAACGACCAACATGATAAGATTCTTAGAGAAACAAGCATACATAACATTCACCAACACAACCAAAAGCTAAACAAAAGAATAAATCATCATGGTAAAAGGCATTACAAGCCCAAAGCATCTAAACAAACTTGTCTAAGCAAAAAGGACATGCCAACAACACCTCAAACATAAAGGTCCTATCCCATTGCTTAATACTAATTATTGAAGTCTAAACTCATAGTTGAACAAGCCAAACTCCCTTGGGTTCTCCCTTGTTCCCCGAGCTGCTCCAAAGGTCTAAGGGCCTGCATTGTTGGAAAAAGAGAGCGTAAGCGTTTAAGCTTAGTGAGCGGTGCTCAAAACGGTAGCTAGAACAATGCAGTTTTAAAAACATTAGTTTGCTTGAAACCAAAACCATTTCCACATGCTTGAACACGTAACAACATGCATTTACCTTCACATGCATTTACCGAATGCAACCACAAGCCATAGGCTTTCCACATGCTCATTCTCATAATGCAAGCAAAGTAACCAACAATGCATAAGCATAAAAGAAGAAATCAACAACATGCTTAACATGAGAATTAAAGCATCATGAGTATATTGAAATTCACCATTTTTACTCGGATATGCGGATAGTTTCTGAAACCCACTAGACACTTCCGGTGGAATCTCACATCACTGTACTCACCCGTCTAGTAAAAACATAACTTCCGGTGGAATCTCACATAACCGTACTCCTCCTTAGTGGAATCTAACATCACTAAAGGCACGCACGACTTTCATCTCGAGTGCACTTTAATCCTATTGATCGATCAATTATTTCCGGTAACAACTCAACACATGTCAATATACTCATTCACAAGCACAAGCATTACCCATGCTTGAACCACTTACCATGTCCAAACTTCCATGCAAAGCATGTACTCACAATGCAAGTATAAACACAAGTCATAAGTCTCAACATTATTAACAATGCAAACTAACACATTACCAACATGACATGTTCAACTTGCATCAAGAATCGTAAAACACAATTTAATTGCATAAAACCTTTAAAACTTACTCTTGATCTTGGATTGGCTTTTCAAGCTCAATCCAAACTCCCAAAACATTCTCTTAACCACGTTAAGGCTTTTAAAATTGATCCACTCACCAGACAACACACAAACAATGTCCAAGATGCAGAATCAAGCCTCCGAACTACCCTGATTTCCGTCCATGAAGCCCGAATCCAATTCCTCTGCTTTGAGCATCCCAAAACTAAACATTAGAACACTAATACACTCACAAACACAATAAAAACCCGAAACTCAACAATCTTGCAACAATACACATCGATTCAAGCCCAAAATTCCACTTGAAACATAACAATTCAGTCCCAAACTACTTGCAGCCACACCCAACGGATTTACCATAAAAAAATTTACCTTCTAACATTCCAAAACATCAACCCAAAACTATCAATCCTTCAGCTGCCATTTAGACCCAAAACTCATAAAAAAACTCAAGATTTTCAACTCCCAAAATCACCCACAATACTAATTTCGGGTTTCCTATAACAACCCACCATTTCATGTTATTTTAGCAGTAAAACAAAGTTAAAACACACCCAAATTCAGCCATAACCAACCCAAACGAAAAACCCATAAACTCCCTTCCATTTCCAACCAAACATTAAAAATCAAAACATGTTTAAATCATAGGTTTTGCAAAAATCTTAACATTTAGGACTCAAGGAAGGTAAAACCAAGTTAAGGAATCGTTTACCTTGAAGAAATCACTTGGATTGAAGTGTTGAAACCAATAGAATAGTGAAATGGGTTTCTTGAGAGGTTTTGAACGTGAAAAGAGGTTTGGAGAAGATGATGGCTTTCAAAAATCCCATTTTCCTTATTTCTTTTATTAAAAATTCCCATTTTGCCCTTTGCTCTTTTAAAACACTTTAGGTGTGTGTCAAAATAGTTTTTCTCCAATTTCAATTTAACCCGACTCAGCTTAACTAATCCGATTATCTCCCGGCCCTAAACTAGGGGCGTTACATTTCAAGTTTCATTCGTAATTCCTTTCAAAAATTAAGCTTATATCATTCGTATGCTCACCAAGAGCTTACCAAGTCTTATGCTCACCAGGAGCTTAACACATCTTATGCTCACCAGAAGCTTAACACTTCTTTTGCTCACCAAGAGCTTAATAAATATTCATAACGCATTCAAGATATTTTTTTGAGTTTCTTATTTGATCTCACTTAGTGTTCATATCTTTTAAAATGTTTGCCTTCGATCACATTTGGTCATGAATGACATTGGTTCGTGTTTGACCATATTGGTCCGTGTTAAACATAGCCTAAAGCACATAGCAGTGGCAATCCTAATTTCTCAACTATCGAACCAAACTGTCGCCAATCTCCGTACATCTCCCACGTTACCTCCTACTATCGGCAATATACATATCACATATAAATGGGGCGACCCTAAGCCGTAGCTCAAGGACCGTAGTCTTAAAGTATACCATGCATCATACCAATGTGTCCAAGGGCTTCCATTGTATAAGCAACTTAGATATCTTATCTTATATTTGATATTAATGGAAGTATCTTATTGCACAAATAATCTTGCTTGTTACTTACTTAATGTCTTATGATAAACATTGAGCTTTTGGTACTTTAAGCTTATTAATTTATAAGTTGTGAGTTAGGAAGTAGTCATTCTTCTTTAAGTTCTATGGTATCATCATTCAATAGTTAGCTTCAAACGTGTTACAAAATATACATAGTGATCTATTACCAATATAACATAGCAAGGCACAAAGTACTTGTACAATGTATATTCAAATGTTATCAAAATGCCATGCTATGAATGCATGCTTTTCCCAAATTGCTCTATTTGAGCCTTATGCACCATGTATGATTAATTTAATTCATCCATGAACATATAATACTTTAATCTTAATGAAATAATAAAATCGGAATGACACCGTGTCACTCGAGACATAAACAACTACACTCACATGATATCTCGAAGTTACGGAATATCCCGAATCTACAAATTCATCTTGCTTCTAAATCATATCCTTCTTACCCTTCATTTATCATCTTCAGTGGGGGTTTTGGACAGGCGCGATAGGAGCGACCGCACAGGGCCCCCAAGAGAGAGGGGTCCCGAAAATAGGCAACCTAAATTAAATTAAATATTTGTAAAAAGTTATAAAATTATATATATAATTATGTGTATATAAAAAATTTATCTAAAACTCAAAACATGCAAAAAGAATTATAATTTTAAAGTGAAAATGTTTGATATTTAGATGTTTATAAGTCAATTTTTTGTTGCTCAAGAGGACAATTTAACAATAATTTTTGTATTAAAATATATAAAAAAAAACACTTATCTCTCTTACTGATTATAAATTAAGAGCTCTATTTTAATAAATTGCACAGGGCTCCAAAAATCTTTAAACCGCCCCTGATCATCTTCCCCCATAATATTATACGTACCTCGGAAATAAATCATTCTACGCATTAGCAACCACAAGGGAATCCTTATTATCCATGTCTAAACTACATATATCTACATATCTTAATATCAAAACAACATATTTAGCATACAAAACAACCTTATTAAACAATCACGACAATAATATTTAATCACACAATTCAAATTTTCCCTCTTGTTCAAATTAAAACATTTTTAGCTTTACAAAGTTGAAACCTCAAGCTAACATTTCCTTACAAAAATAGGACAGCTTCATTTTTACTCCATTGAAACAATGTATCATATTTTAAACAGTTCCCTTATGAATTTGACAATCCAGAATTCTCTCATTAATTCATTTTATTTCAAAGACAACATGTATAAACCAAGTTGTTTTACTTCTAAGAACACAAAACTGTATTTCATAGTTTTATCAAACAATATTTTCAACAAAACTACTTTTCATTAACCAAACTTGCATTAGAACATACTTGCAACACTGATTTTACAGCACACTTTAAACTATCAACAACATGTTTAAGCAATCAAAGCAATATGTTTTTTCACTCACTTCAAACTGTATATATTACATGTTACAAAATTGCATTGGTTTAGTATTCAAAACTGCTATCGGGCAGCTGTACTGTCCTTACTAAATCGATTCCAACTTTTAATCCGTACGTCGAAAAAATAATCCGTTTGAAACGTTAAAAACTAGACTTACAGACCTTTCCAATCATATATGGCAAGACACCTAATTCTTTTTGAGTAAATACAATTTTTCTTTTCAAGACACCTAAACTGTTGCTGCTAGACAAACTACACACTACTCGATTAAAAGTTCGCATCTTCCATTCTGTACGTCGGAAGTTTAAACCGTTTACACCACTAGAAAGCTGACTTAAAAATCTTTCTAACCATGTATGGGTTGCATTTTTACCCATTACGAATTAATACATAATTCAGCTTAAAGACACCCACTTCTGCCACTAGGCAGATTGCACTATCTTTAAAGAATTATCTTTATAAACTGTTCTATAGCTCGAAATTTTTAATCCGTTTATTTTAATCGAAATTAAACACAGATACAGTTTTATACATATAAGGCTCATTTCTTAATTTAGCTTACATAATTTACTATGAATTTTTAAATTTACTGCTAATGCATAAGTTCTGGGCAGACTATATTATACCTTGACTTTTGCTAATCAAGAAATTCTTAAACTTGTAGTTTTCTCCATTTCCATTTTCTCTAACTAAAAGTTTAAGAAAATATATTATTAACATTAGATTTCAGTCACAATTAACAGTCCACAATTTCTAAATTTGTGCATACTACATTCAATCGAACCATAGCAAAGGTCATTAAATCATATCATAACAATTTTCCATTCAATCAAAACATAGCAAGTTTCCATTTGGTCTTTCGCTTTTTTAACACTTGACTTCTCCTAATTTCATTTATCATATCAATCCTTTATTTTCTTTCTTTATCACTAATTAAGTCGATTCAAATATATTTTCCCCTGCCTATGTCCTGTTTTAATTTCATGTCATTCGAACAGCCAGCTGTAAAGCCTTTCCCTTGTTGGTCGAAGGCTTATTCTCCTGCTGTACCAATCTTAATTTCCCCTGAATGTGAACCATTCCATTTTAACCGACTCTAATCCATTACAACATGTCCTCAAAATAACTCAAAATTGTTTTTCCCTCAAGGTTCTATTTTGTTTAAAAGCCAATCTTTCTTACATTCAAATCTTATATCAAATTTATCCTTTAGCTACATTGATACATAAGAAAAAAAAAAGTTAAGAGTGCAGTAGATTTGAATTTATACTTTTTCTCAATTCGGCATATTATTACAAAATTATATTTTTAAAATTTGTTATACAATTAATTATCTTTCTTTAGTAATTCTCTAACTAACATCTAATCATCTATCCCTCTAGAAATTCTTCCAACTATAAAAAATCTAGGATCAACATAACCTAAATTCACATGAAAATCCAAGATGAATTCATAGTATCAATGAGCTTACCGAATTGATAAACTTGCAACAAAATAAAGGTCTAAACTATTGAATTTAATCTCCACACGAGCTCTCTCTAAGCTCCTACAATGGTGGATAATTTTTGATGATAAGGAGCTGAGAAAAATGAAAAGAAATTGTTTTTAAGAGACACTCTCCCTTTCCTACAGCAATCACTCCAAAATCCCATACATTTTCTTCTTTTTTATTTTTATTTTTTAAGAATAAATAGCTAATATTCATCACACAAGCAAGATACATGTGACACATGGACTCCACTATAAATAATGGGTCAAATAGGAATGCAAATCCATATATTTTATCTTTAACTCGTTTTGGTTCCAACACTAGTTTTTCTTATTCTTTTCAATTTGATCCTTTAATCAAATAAACTTAACCCAATTCTTAACAAATCACTATCAAACTTAGTCCAATGGTTCTCAATACTTTTATAAAGACTCAATAAATTGTTCTGGATTATTTAAATTACTAATAAATCCTAACCCGTTTTATTTGGGTGTCACATTTTCGGGGTGTAAACTTTTGGTCACTCAACCATTTGTTATCGTTAACCTTTGACGGGAGGTTGATCTGAAATAAGAAAAAAAGATAAATTACCTAGACAGTCCCTAAACTATTACTTCACTCTTATTTTGACCACCGAAATAAAACTAATTTTTATAATCTCACATTTAATCCTCCACATTTACAAATTTTTTATTTCTTCTTCATCTAACTCAATCTCTATTTTTCTACTATATTAATCATCAATTCGTACTGTATATTATAATCCATCACCGTATATATCTATGTTTCAAATAATGTTTGTAATCCTCAACTCAGAATTTTTAATCTTTCAAAAAATCTCAAATTTTTGAAAATTTACAAACCAGTCCTCAAATCCCTAAAATTACCCAAACCCCCAAATCGTCACCGCTTCCGCCGTCGGTAGCTGCCCCTGACTACACCCCTTTGGTCGCCGGAGCATGGCGGTCATTTCCCCCAACACGACGTCACCAGAAATGGCGAACGACGTGCAACTTAATGTCGAACGCGAAATCAACGTTCAGCTGGCATGCCGTTCATCGTTTCTAGTGATGTCGTGTTGGGGGAAATTGCCGCCATGCTCTGGCGACCAAAGGGATGTGGTTAGGGATGAAGATCGGCAGCAAAAGTGACAGTGATTTGGGTAATTTTAGGGATTTAAGGACTGCTTTATAAAATTTCCAAAAATTCCAGATTAAAGATTAAATTTTTTATTTTATTCTTCATTAGATTGATTTTAAAAAAATAAGAATAGTACCACATGTCGAGTGTTGATTGGTTGATAATTTTTAACACACCTTTAACGGTCTGGCACCTAAAATTATACCGGTTGAAACTTTGGTCACCTATTTTTACAAAAATATTTACTGTAGGCACCTAAAGTTCAAAAAAGGTATACTTTGGGTACATATTTTCATTTAAGCCTTTCGAATATGCAATGTAAACATTGTTGCATGTAAATGGTGCATTATATTGTACTGAACCATACTAAGAATAACAAACATTAATTGAAACATGAATATATACAGTGATGGATTATAATATACGTTGTGAATTGAGGATTAATATAATAGAAAAGTAAAGATTGAGTTAGCTGAAGAAGAATATGGAAGATGGTGGAGGAGAGAAGAAATAAAAAAAGGGTTAACTACTAGAATAGTCACTTATGTTTCCCCCAAGTATAAAGTTGGTTACCGGTTTTGAAAAATGACCAGTAAGGTCACTTACGTTTTCGGGGCGTAAACTTTTGGTCACACAGCCGTTTGTTGTCGTTAAACATTAACGACTTGCTGACCTGGCAGCTAAAAAATAAGGATAAACTACTGTAATGCCCACTAAAGTTTATCCCATGTACATTTTTGCTCCCCAATCTTAAAAAATAAACATTATGGTCACTACTGAAAAATACTCTTTATAATTTCACCCTTGAATTTTTTAAAAATTCATTTTCAGCCCTAAAACTTTACAAACAATTAGTAGAATAATATTATAAAGGCTTAAATGAAAAATAGGTGCCCAAAGTATACCCTTTTTAAATTTTAGGTGCCCAAATTGCTCCTATTTAATAACTAAACTTTCAAATTGCTCATATTTTTTCACTCTAGATTATTTTATTATTATTATAATATGAAATGTCATTTTTATTATTTTAAATTAAAAATAATTTAAAAATAAAATAAAATCATTTTTATTATTATTAAATTTAAAATATTTTAAAAATTATTACTCCTTAGAATAATTTAGGTGTCTAAAGTATTTTTTTTGTAAAAATAGGTGCCTAAAGTTTCCATAGTTACAATTTTAGGTGCCCGGTCGTTAAATGGGTGTTAAAAAACTCTCAACCAATCGGCGCTTGACAATGACATTAATTTTATTTTTCTTTTAATTTTTTAATGAAAAATACTCAAAATTTTCAAATTTTTATATAATATCAAAGTTTTGAGATTTAGAGAATGTTTTGTGAAGCTTGTAAAATTTTGAGATTTTATAAAAATTTGAGTATTTTCCATTAAAAAAATTTAAATGAAAAGTAAAATCAATGCCACGTGTCAAGCACCGATTGGTTGACTGTTTTTAACACCCATTTAACAACCAGGCACCTAAAATTGTAACTATGGAAACTTTGGGCACCTATTTTTACAAAAAAATACTTTAGACACCTAAATTATTCTAAGAAGTAATATTTTTTAAAAATATTTTTAAATATAATAATAAAAATGTTTTTATTTTATTTTTAAATTATTTTTAATTTAACAATAATAAAAAATGACATGTAATGTTATAATAATAATAAAACAATTCAAGTGAAAAAATAGGAGCAATATGAAAGTGTAGTTATTAAATATGAGCCATTTGGGGACCTAAAATTTAAAAAGGTTATACTTTGGGCACCTATTTTTCATTTAAGGCTTTATAATATTATTGTACTAATTGATTGTAAAGTTTCAGGGTTGAAAATGATTTTTTAAAAATTCAAGGGTGAAATTATAAAGAAACATTTTCAATAGTGACCATAATGTTTATTTTTTAAAATTAGGGAGCAAAAATGTACATGGGATAAACTTTTGTGGCCATTGGAGTAGTTTACTCTTATTTTTCGCTGCCAGGTCAACAAGCCTTCAATATTTAACGACAACAAACGGTTGAGTGACCAAAAGTTAACGCCCAAAAAACGTAAGTGACCTTACTGGCCGTTTTTCAAAATCGGTGACCAACTCTGTACTAGGGGATACATAAGTGACTATTCTAGTAGTTAACCCATAAAAAAATATAAATATGGAGGATTATATGTGTAATTATACAAATTATTTTTATTTTGGTGGTCAAAATAAGAGTGAAGTAATAGTTTAGGGACTGTCTAGGTAATTTATTCTTTTTTATTATCTCAGATCAACCTCCCGTTAACATTTAACGGTAACAAACAATTTAGTGACCAAAAGTTTACGCTCCAAAAACGTAAGTTACCTTACTGGTCGTTTTTCAGAATCGATGACTAACTCTGTATTGGGGGAAACATAAGTGACCATCCCAATAGTTAACCCTTTAACTTAATCAGAATTCCAATATATATTAACATTTATGATCCTAATTCAACTTAATTAAGATTTTAATATATATATATATATATATATATATATATATATATATATATATATATATATATATATATAATTTCAATTCAAATTTAATTAGAATTTCAATATATATATTAATTTAAATTGAATTATATTATCTATATTTTAAAAGAGACATAATTACAATAATTATTTTCTTTTAATATTTATCGAATAGTTAAATCATATATATATCAAATATATATTAATTTAACTAAATTCGTGTACAATTTTTTTACATATATAATTCATTTAATATATGCTTGTTGATTGTTAAAATGATCAGGGTTGGAGATGGTGGTAGGGATGACTGTTCCAGGTCAAAAATTATGTATTGCTCTTGCCTCTGGGTGGCGATGGTGCCGGGGATGGATGTCTCTCAGCTCTTTTTGGTTGCATGCATGGTTTTATACCACTTGAACAAGTATCAAGATAGGGTTACCGTTGCGCGTTGATTAGATTGGCTAGCATGTGAAGTGCGATGTTGTTTGTGGGTTTTTATGTTCGCCATAGATTCAGAGGGTATCACATGGTTCGCGAACAATCTTGTGTATTGTGGTCCACCTACTTGTGACGCTCATTGCCGGACGTCCTCTATACTATACTGTTTGTGGTCTTACTCGCTTTGGCTTTGACACGTGGCGATAGGTGTTCATAGGTAATAATAATTTCACCTAGGTGAGGGAAGGTTATAAATTGACCTTGGCGAACCTGTGAGATTTTAGGAGAGGATTCCCTTGAAATTCTAAGGGCGGATCATCGTGTAGGGTTTTTAAGGGGTATATATACAGTGGGCCTGTGATAAGAGTTTGTGATGAAGCCAATTTTCCTTAGGGGATAAACCGCTAAAATGAAATGTCACACAACAAATCTCTATTTTAGCGGAGTGTTGTTACCTCTTCAAAAGTACTAGTTTTATGCCTATTTTACAGTATCTTTGCTCGTCTTTGAGCACATTTAGATGCATTTAGTTGTTAATTGCATGCATTTGCATAAGGAGTTTTGAAACTGGTTATGCCAGTGTGAAGGGTGGTTTATTGGCATGATTGCATGCATAGTAGAGAAGATTAGCACATGAAGAGAACGATGAGAATGCCAGTAGCTGTTGGCAACGAAGGACCAAAAATTGCTGAAGCACCGGTTGGCAAAGAAAAGATGTTTGATGCCAGGTCGATTGGACGATGAACCAACGATGACATCAGCCCTAGGATTTAAACGAGGGATAAGATGAGTACATCCCTTATCCTTGAGGGTTCAAATTTAAATCCAAAGCTTATCTTAGGTCATTCTCGTGTGCCTATTTAAAGGAATTCAGGCAAAAACTTGAGGGGTAGATCGACAATCAAATTTAGAAGGCTGTACCAAGGAGACGTGGTTCGAACAAGCTTGATCGAGAGCTTGGATTTTGAAGGTCTGCATCGAGAAACCCCCATCTCACCCATTCTCTTCATTTAAGTTGTTTTTATTTTTATTTAAGATGATGATGTTGAAATACGATTATGGTTTTTGGTTGGAAACCCTCACCATGAACTAATTTAATAGTTGGTGAGGGATGGTTATATTGAACGCTATTTTCCATGTTTAGCTTTTAATAATCGGAAATGCGATGACATTGTTTTTTTCTATCTGGCACAATCTTAATTGTTTTCACAAATACAATGCCAAGGGAGAGTTGGGTTTGTTGGCTTAATGAACCTTAATACCTTAACTGACTTAGGGAACAATGAGAAAATGCTAGATACTAAGGCGAGATGCTTCGAGAGAATATGTTCAAGTAGATGAACTCACTTCGAGAGTGAAATCTACCCCTTAGGAGCAAAATATTAAGGCTTAATCAAATTAATTTACGAAAATTATGTCTTATAAAGATATAAAATTTTTTGCATAGTTACTTCAGGGCATTGCCATCGAGAGAGGCAATGCCAACTTTGAATCTGCTCGGCAAACAATGCCAACACAAGATTTATTAAAAGCTGGCATGGAATGAATATCATGAAAACAAGGCATCCCTTGCCAACACTAATCATACATTTTAAAACTCTCATTGCCAACGATGTTATTTTATTCCTTTCTTTTCAACTTTCTTTCAAAACAACCTTCAAAACAAACAAACTTTTCTTTGACAAGTAAAATGAGTAAGCAATTAAACTCTTGACCAATCCTTGTGGGATCGATAACTCAGTTTACTGTTGTATTACTTGGAAGACCATGTATACTTGCACACAAGAGACTCTTTCTTGGCACTGTTTATTCATTACCAACGCAATTATACCCCTTTTTCCAAGCACTCTCACGAGTCCAACATGTTTTTGGCGCCGTTGACGGGGTTTTCAATGGATTTTTTTGTTTTACTTTTTTTATTTTACTTATTTTTTTTGTTTGGTGTATGGACAGGAACCATCCTATACACTATGTTGGGTTTTTCGTGCTCGATTTCATTCAACCGTTCTAGCTCTCCAAGTGTGGAGAAGTTGGATATTTGGGTGTTTTAGTGGGAGGTGAAAAATGGACAATAAGACATAAGGATTTACAGTGGTTCGACCTTCTAACAAGCACCTACATCCACTAACTTAGCTTCTCACTAAGGATTTCAACAAATTCACTCTTGAATTCCGTCCCCTTTTCTTATCTTAGGAGGAAACCGTTACAACAATCAAGCTTTCTACCCAAAGCTTGATCAAGCACTCTCTCACAAGAGAAATTCTAAAGCAAACTTGAAATCCCTCTAATAGGTAATTGTTTGCACTATTTAGCTCTCACCCAAAACCTAAACACTTGAGCAAATTTGACAATGTTTAGCTCACTAGTATTGTCTATACAAGAAAATGAACAATTAAGCTCTAAGACAATTTCTTGATCATTATGTTGTTGACAATTGAAGCATTAACCTATTCTTGATGCTAAGAGGTCCCTTTTATACTCCTAATTGAGTTTGTAGCTGTTAAGGACCGTTGGGGATGTTTTGGAGGCGTTGGAGACTTTATTTTCCACAATAAATACAGTTCTGGTGATGTTCGTTTCGGAACAGGTGACCCCGTTTTGGAACGACCTTCTTTAGAACTAGCCGTTGGAGTCTGATGCAACAAGCCGTATCGAAACGCTGCTACCCGTTTTGAAACCCTTCTAGCCATATTGAAACGGTTACAACTCGTTCCGGTACGAGTGACAGTTAAGCTTCAATTTAAATTACCTTGGGAAAATAGCCGTTGGGGAGATTTCGACCGTTGGGCGTATCGAAACACTAAATAGATGTTTCGAAATGAAACCATCTTCGTATCGAAACGAGCAAACCCTGTTTCAGTACGAGTTTTGACAGTTTCAAAATGTTTCGATACAAGTCTCCATGTTTTGAAATGGTTGCTTTGAAAACCCTAGTTTAGCTACTTAAAAACGTTTTAAACATTTCCAAAACCATTTAAAACATCCACAAACTTAATTTCAAGTTGTTTGGACTTAAAGACACTTTTGAAATCTTTTCAATTTAGTTCAAAACTATTTTTCAATTATTATATCAAAACATTAGTTCTTCAATCTCCCCTATTTTGATATAATAAAACCAACTTGAAAAATTGTTTGGGATTCTCCCCATTTCTGAAATAAATTTTGAATAAGAGAATTATGATTCAAAATCAATTAAAGCTCCCCTTATTCATTTGAAAATGTAAATGTTTAAACCAAACTCTCCCCCTTTTTGTTATATCAAAAAGAATTTAGATAACTTTAAGTTCAAAATAACTTGGGAAGTTAAAAAATTTGACACAAAAAGAATTTTGGTTTTAAAATGGCTCCCCATTACTCAAAGCATCATCAAAGAATATTAGTCCAACATATGTGACAATCTAGTTGAAATTTAAAAAATATTAAATCAAATTAAACAACTAAAACAACTAGATTTTACCACACTTGAACTCAAGGGATGATGTGAAGCCTTCATTCTTCAAGTGTTTTTCATTGTGTGCATGGAGCTCCCCCTCAAAGTTTGACTTGTTGACCACTCTCCATCACACCTAGCAAAAAACAATCAAGTAATTTTTGGTATCCAAATTGCTTTGGATCCATATATGTTAGTAGCACAAAATTTAGTCTCCTTAGTAATCCATTTTTCAATTTCATCCTTTTTAGTTGAAGTGGTTAGTCCTTTTGGGACCCAAACACTTCTAAAACATTTTCCATTCACAAATCTAGGGCACTAGATTGTCTTACATAAAAATTTATTTTCCAAAATTATTTTTCTTTTCAAGCTCTTTGGAAATCAAATCTTTTTCTTCTTTAACTTTTTGAAGCAAATTTTGTAAATCAACACACTTTTGTTCAAACTCATTGAGTTTTGCTTCGAGTTCAATTTTGGTTTTAGAAATCAAATCATTTTGAATTTTCAAATTTGAAACAATTTTCTTGTTTTTTAAAATGTGATTTTTAAATTCTAAAACCAAATCATCGTAGGTATCTTGCAATTCATCAAAAGAATATGAACATGAAGTAGATGAATTAGAATTTACCCTTGGATCTTCTTCGATGGCCATAAGGCAATGGTTGACTTGTTCATCATCGGTGGAGTCTTCATCACTCCATGTAGTCACATATGCCTTGTTCTTATAGCTTGAAGTGTTCGCCCTCTTCTTTTTCATAGAGTCTTCTAATTCTTTCATTTCTTTCTTCATGAAATGAGCACACTTCTTGAAGAGATGAATTATCTCTTCTTCTTTATCCTCTTCTTCACTTGTATCAACATGGTTGCACTTGGAGGACATGAGAGCAATGGCATTCGCGTGGATGCCTAACTCCATGATCTTCTTCTTCCTCCCCATCCTTATTATCTATTCCTTCTTCTTCTCCTCTTCTTTGTCTTTCTTCATAATTTGGTGAGTGAGAAGTGACCCCATTAGTTCATCAAACTTTAAAGTCTTCAAATTCTTAGCTTCGATGATGGCGGTCATCTTTGAGTCCCATGACTCAGGAAGAGAATAGATAAGCTTTTGGACAAGCTTTTCTTCCGAAATGACTTCTCATAACCCTTGATTCCATTTGTGATGGTGGAGAATCGATGGAACATCTTCTCAATGTTCTCTTCCGGATCCATTTTGAAGTTTTCATACTCTAGGTTGAGGAGCCCGATCTTGGTCTCCTTTACTTCGTTTGTCTCCTCATATGTAACTTCGAGTTTGTTCCAAACTTCCTTGGCACTCTCACAAGAGGACATCTTCTCGTAGATGTTGAGGCTAAGTGCACAAAAGATGAAGTGCAAAGCCTTGCAATTTAGCTCCATCTTCTTACGACCGTCGACACTCCACTCTGCTTTTCTTTCTTTTAGTACAAACGAGCCATCTTCAACGATATCCCAAAGCTTGTAGTCTTTGGATTTGACAAAGAACATCATCTTTGTCTTCCAATAAGAATAATTGGTACCGTCGAAGAAGGATGACTTGTCGATGGATTGCACCACTAAACTGGTTGTTTGAAATGTTGATCGAGCTTGCCGGATCACTTCAATAGGATGTTAATCCTCTTCAATTGAGCCAAGCTCTGATACCAATTGTTGGGTTTTTGTGCTCGATTTCCTTGAACCGTTCTAGCTCACTAAGTGTGGATAATTTGGATATTTGGGTGTTTTAGTGAGAGGTGAAAATGGACAATAAGACACAAGGATTTATAGTGGTTCGACCTTCTAACAAACACCTACATCCACTACCTTAGCTTCCCACTAAGGATTTCAACAAATACACTCTTGAATTTCGTCCCCTTTTCTCATCTTATGAGGAAACCGTCACAACGATCAAGCTTTCTACCCAAAGTTTGATCAAGCACTCTCTCACAAGAGAAATTCTAAAGCAAACTTGAAATCCCTCTAATAGGTAATTTTTTGCACTATTTAGCTCTCACCCAAAACCTAAACACTTGAGCAAATTTGACAATGTTTAGCTCACTAGTGTTTTCTATATATGAAAATGAACAATTACGCTCTAAGACAATTTCTTGATCATTATGTTGTTCAAATTGAAGAATTAACCTATTCTTGATTCTTAGAGGTCCCTTTTATACTCTAATTGATTTTTTAGCCATTAAGGACCATTGGGGATGTTTTGGAGCCGTTGGAGACTTTATTTCCCACTATAAATGCAGTTCTGGTGATGTCCATTTTGGAATAGGCGACCCCATTTATGAACGACCTTCTTCAGAACTAGCCGTTGGAGTCTGATGCAGCAAGCCGTATCGAAACGCCTCTGCCGATTCAAAACCCTTCTAGCCGTATCGAAACGATTACAACCCATTTCGGTACGAGTGACAATTAAGCTGCAATTTAAATTACCGTTGGGAAAATAGCCATTGGGGAGATTTTGACCGTTGGGCGTATCAAAACACTAAAGGGGTGTTTCTAAATGAAACCCTCTCTGTATTAAAATGGGCAAGCCCTGTTTCGATACGAGTTTTGACAGTTTCAAAATATTTCGATACAAGTCCCCCTATTTCGAAACGGTTGCTTTGAAAACCCTAGTTTGGCTACTTAAACTGTTTTAAACATTGCCAAAACCATTTTAAACATCCACAAACTTAATTTCAAGTTGTTTGGACTTAAAGACACTTTTGAAATCTTTTCAATTTAGTTCAAAACTATTTTTTCAATTATTATATCAAAACATTAGTTCTTCAGACTATCAGCCATTTGACCCTAAAAATGAATGAACCTACCATAGATTGAAGATGAAAATCAGAGATATGGCTTAGAACAGTAACAAAGGAGTAGAAGGTGTCCCAAAGAATCAAGGAAATCCACCTATACACGGAGGAAATCCTACCGCACATGTAGTGGACGATACCATAGGGAGTCCAATACGAGAACACTCGGCACCAAACATTGATAACCTGATGCTAGGAGTGATTGGCGACGAGGTAAATGCATCAAATTTTGAACTTAAGCCAGTAATGATTCAAACTCTTTTGAATGTTGGCCAATTTGATGTAGCACTTACTAGAGACCAGAGGAAACACTTGAAGCAAACCATAGAGATTTGCCAGCTATTTCAGCAGCCTAAAGTATCAGAGGATACTGTGAAGATGAAATTATTTAACTTTTCCTTGATAGATAGAGCCAAGAATTGGCTCAATTCTTTACCACTTGGTTCAGTCACCTCATGGGGGGACCTATGCCAGAAGTTTCTAACGCGTTTCCATCCGCCAACATTCATTGCCAAGCTTCATGGTGAGATTACTACATTTAGGCAGACTGAGGATGAAACCTTATATGATGCTTGAGAAAGATTTAAAGATTTGTTGAAAAGGTGTCCTATGTATGGATTTCCAAATTGGACCCAAATGCAAACTTTCTACAACAGATTAAATGTACAAACGAGGACTGTTTTTGATGCTTCGACAGTCGGTTCATTGCTTGATAATAACTATACAGAGGATGTGAGTATCCTTGAGAGAATTCTAGTTAATGATTTCGAGTACCCCGTTGCCAGGTTAGGTACCAGAAATAAAACCAGTAGGAAGTTGAAGGTTGATGAACTAACGTCCATCCATGCTGAGATGTCTAACCTCACTAGTATGGTGAGAACATTGCAAAGAACAACGAGCCTTAAGAAGTCAATGCATTAGAACCATTCTGCACCATTTGTGGAGAGAGTCACCATGTGGATGATTGCCCTGCCAACTCTGAGTTGGTAAATTATGTTGGCAACATAAATCATAATTTTAATCTTAAGTCAAATACTTATAACGCAGGATGGAGGCAGCGCCCGAACCTTGCTTGGGGAAATCAAGGATCCAATCAGTACAATGCCCAACAACAGAACAACAATGCCCAGCGTCAGAACAATACCATGCCAAGAGTCAATCAGAATGTTGTGCAGCGGGAACAAAATAATTTCCATGCAAGGCAACAAAACAACCAGAGGACTTCGACAAAATACATGGAGAGGAATGATACCACTGTCTAGAGTTTGGCAGCTTTGATGCGAAACTTAGAGGTCCAGACTGGGCAGATTGCCAATGCACCCAACAACAGAGCCTAGAGAGCTTTGCCAAGTGACATAGAAGATGCCATGTAGAGGAACGATGAAAAATGAAAAGCCGTAACACTTTAGAGTGGTAAGCAGTGCGAGGCTGAGAGATCCAACAACCAACCAATTCATTGTCAAAAGGAAAAGAAGAGGCCAATAGATGTACCACAACAGCCGGTGAACAAAGAAGTGGATGGAAGCATTGCCAGCCATCAAACTAATGTCAAGGAGCACACTGATGCGAACGAGCATAATGATGCCAGACAACAGTCTGATGCCAGCAAACTATTGGCAAAGCCAGCAGAACCAACATATGTTTATCCACCTCCACCGTTCCACTAAGGTTACAAAAGCATAAGCAAGATCAACAATTTAAGCGTTTTTGGAAGTGCTAAAACAATTGCAGATCATATTCACCTGTCAATATGGGACATTCGCCTTTAGGAGGAAGCCGTTCGATTTGTGCAATGCACCGACAACATTTCAACGTTGCATGATGTCTATCTTTTGAGACATGATTGAACAAAACTTGGAAGTCTTTATGGGCGACTTCTCAGTTTTTGGTATGACATTTGATGAATGTTTACAAAGTTTAAAGCTTGTTTTGAAAAGATGCATAGAGCTCAACTTGGTCTTGAACTGGGAGAAATGCCACTTCATGGTGAAAAAAGGCATAGTTCTAGGTCATAAAGTGACTAAGCGAGATTTGGAAGTCGACAAGGAAAAAGTAGAGGTAATTAATGTAACCCTTTTGAGCCGATCTAACCGTTTTACCGACTCGAGTGAGTTACACGAGGAATATTGAAGTAATCCAGTGAAAATTTACCTTAATAAACGACCTTTTTTTCTTTTATCAGATAAATTTGAGGGCTTAGGCCAAATTAAGATTACCGATTCATAATTAGTCATATTTCAAGCTTGCATGTAAAAAACTAACTTAAAACAACACCCCAAACTCAACCAATTGCATTATTAACATTCAGGGATCAAAATGCAACAACAACAAACTTGCAGATAATAAATAACTAACAAAACCATTCTAACATGCTTCTCACAAAAACTCAATCATTCTAATATGACTCTATCATACTAAAAATCATTCGAAACTATTCTAACATGCTTCTAACATAAAACATTTGCAACATAATTCCAAAGGTGTTAGACACCAAACCAATCATTCAACATAAATGTAACCATAGATGACAATCTATAGGCATGCTTCCTAAGAAAATAACTACATAAAGTTCAAAATGTAAATCAAACCAAATACCAACATATAAAGGTCATTTACAAGTTCAAATAGTCAATATAAACTTGCCACAAACCTAGGAGTTTCAAAACACAACCTTCCAAATCATATAGGTACCCTCTCATTTCCATTCATTACTATTTAGTAAATGTAAAACAACACTTGAGCTATGAAACGCCCTTGGAATCTTCTCTTGCTACCTCGCTGCCACAACCAAGTTATTTCTCTACATTGTTGGATAAAGAGAGCGTAAGCATAAATGCCTAATGAGGGTCGCTCGATTAAAAACCAATAACAATGCGTTTTAAAATTATTTCTCAAATACAAATCACTTCTCATCGTGCTCATATACAACACATGCTTTAAATCACTTTCTAAGCAAAACAAATAATCATTTATAAAACATGTATCTCCAATCTCATGCATTTACCATAATGCAAAACTCATTCCAAGCTTCTCATGCTTGTACATCATAAAGCATATCTAAAAATAGTTTCTCATGTATAAATCTCAATATCCAAAATCAATAAAAACCATGATGCATGTAATCTCATATATTGACATTAAAAGTGACATAGATGGAATCTACCCCATCCTTGGATAGCACCACCCTATCCATAAATGTTCGGATATAGAGACACCTTGATGGAATCTACCCCCATCAAGTCACTTGGTGAAATCTACCCTCATCATTATCTCACTTCGGCTGGGATGACACTACCCCCATTTTCCGTTGGTGATAGAATATACCCCTATCACTTGCAACACAATAGAATCTACCCCTACTATGTAATCGAAGAATTTGTCTCATGTATGAATTTCGTTTATTATAGTGCACTTCTGCTCCTATTGATGGACCAATTATATCCGATAATATTAAGTCTCATCACTTTGCCAATGTACACTTTTAAACCATGTTACCTCATTGTTTTTCATATGCATCATTCAAACCAATTTCTATCAAAGTATCTCAACTACATTAAACCATGTATTTAGGCATTTTCTCAAACATGTTGCATATCATGTTCTAAACACATGTATTATCAAAACATAAATATATGCAACATTTTCACTTCCAAAACATGCATATAACAATAGGTAAAAACAATTCTATCTTCGAAACATGAGCGTGAATTTATTAAAACAATGGAAACCGAAAACCGAGAGCGAAATTTTCCAAACTTACTTCCGAGCTTAGATTGACATTTCAAGCTTAATCTAAACCCTAAACCTTGCTTTCAAACCTTTGAAAAGCTTTTAAAATCAATTATACTCACCAACTTGATATCGCTTTGATGACGATACCCTGACGCCAATACCTCAACGCCTAACTAAAAGCGTCCGATCACTTGCCATCTTCCAATAGAAAATGCAAGGGTCAGTATCAATTAAACCCCACCAAAATAACCAATTTATTATAGCACCCATTGCAAATATTTGAACCAATTATTATTCGAATAACCCAACAAAAATGAACAATTTCCAATTTCACCTATTTTTTTTCACGCGACACAATCAATTACTATTTTTTCCCAATTTCCAATTACTATTCGTGCCACTTTAATATTGTTTTTTATATATATTTATAAACACTAACCTACGCTGGAGGGGAAGAGGGGACGGTTTTCTAGGTTTGCTATTGTTGTTGATTTGAGTAAACCCCTGCTATCGGGGGTGGTAATCGATGGCTTCCGGCAAGATGTGGAGTATGAAGGTTTACCACTTATTTGTTATAAGTGTGGTAAATATGGACATCAGAAGGAAGGGTGTGGGAAGGAAGGAACCCTAGAGGTTGGATCGTCGTCGAGCTCATCTCCTAGCGTGGAGGGAGGGGCGGTTGAGAGGGACATGTATGGTCCATGGATGCAGGTTCAAAACCATCGCCGCAAACTGATGCATATGGCAAAACAAGGTGATGCGGTAGGTGCTGCTCAACAAGTAGTGAATCGACCTATGGGGTCACGGTTCGGTGTGTTGGTGGCTGAGGAGGACAGGCCCACGGAAAGTGGGTCTAAAGGGGTTGACGAGGGGACCAATATAGGGAGAGTGCTGGACAAGGGGAAGAACGTGGAGGTGAATGTGGGTAACGTTGGTACTAAGGAGTTGGGGTGGAGATGGTCGGTCCTTCGAATGGAGGTAGGCGATGTGTGGAGGGTATGGTGGTGCGTGAGGAGCACAAAGGGAGTGAAAAGGAGGTGGTCGTGGAGGTTGGGGAAAGGCCCGTGGAGAGTGCGGCTGTAGCGGGAGGAGTTGCCTCCGCGCAAGCGGTGGTGGTGGAAAAATCTACTCTAGGGGGAGGTGATCATACGGTGGTCCGAGTGTATGATAAGAATGAAAGGGAAGTTCTGCGTGATGTGAATGGGCGAGGTGCGATAGGAGCTGCTCGTAAACCAGCAGTGAAAAGTGTGTCGAAGAACCCGTTGGCGGCTAAGAATGTGGGGGCAAAGGGGTTGAAAGTAAAGAAGAGGGATGAGCGCGGACCTCCAAAACCGATACTTAAGGAGTGGATCAATAACATGACAGCGGAGCTTGATGCTGCGTCGAGTGGAGGGCAAGATGGACGTGGTGGCTCTTCATCGCGGATTGGGGATGAGCACGACCATGTTCAATAGCAAGCGAATTAGTCTTTTGAGGCCGTCACGGGCAAGGACTTGTCGTCCTAAGGTGTTGTCTTCCCTCTCATTTAATATATAATGGTTAAAGTTATTTTCTAGAATGTACAAGGAGCACTTAGCTCTGAATTTTATCGGTGCTTCAAGTTGTTGGTGCAAACTCAAAGGCCTGATGTGATAGCGTTGCTTGAACTGAGTATTAGTGGCTCTAAGGCGGGTAGGTTTATACAGCGTTCAGGGTTTGATTGCTCTTTTAGAGTTGAGGCGAATGGGTTTTCAGGGGGTATTTGGGTGCTGTGGAGAGCTACGGTTAATTTGGATGTAGTGGCTGTATCTTCTCAATTTGTGCACGGATGGTGTTATGATGTGGGTAAGCGTAAGTGGTGTTTCATTACGTTTGTGTGTGCAAGTCCAAGTAGTAGTCAGCAAGCTTTATTATGGAACCAGTTGTGTGCGCTTGAGCCAGGACATGGTGAGGCTTGGGTGTTAGGAGGAGATTTCAATGCGATCGCGAGTCCTTTAGAGAGGGAAGAGGGGTCGGCAAACTGTGTAGGAGTGTGTGAGAGGTTTAAAGACTTTCTGTTTGACTCGGGCCTAGTTGACATGGGTTTTCATGGTCCTTTCTATACGTGGGAGCGGGGGGGGGGGGGGACTTGAAACAAAGACTTGATCATTGCGTATGTAATGAGGAATGGCTTGCAAAGTATCCGGCATCGGGTGTGTTTCACTTACCAAAACTTGAATTGGATCATTGTCCGGTTATGTTGACGTCCGGGGGAGAGAATGGAAGTCGGGTTTCTAGACCCTTTCGCTACCTTACCTCGTGGGAGGATCACCCGAATTTTCATCGCCTTGTGATAGAGGTATGGCGGGAGGAGATGAATGTTTTTGATAATGTTATTGAATTCCAAACGAAAGGTACGGAATGGAATAAGGAAGTGTATGGCCACATTGGACGTCGGAAAACTCTGTTTCTCGCTCGAATTAGAGGGATTGAGTTTGCTCGGGGTAAACGGGATTCGGCATTCTTGATTGACTTGGAGAAAGAACTGAAGCTGGATCTTGCAAAGGTGTTGAAAGATGGGGAGAGTTTGTGGCGTCAGAAATCACAGAATTCCTGGATTTTAGATGGAGATAGGAATACGCGGTTTTTTCATGCTAGTACGATTGTCCGCCGTCGAAGGAATACTATAAATGCTCTTCGAATTAACGCGGATCAGTGGTGTTATGATCAGCAGGAACTACAGTTGCATGTGATAGAGTATTTTCGGACTTTATTCACGGCGGGAGTGCATGATTGCACGGTTCGAATGCCAGCAGGTAAATTCCATGCGTTTGGCGCACATGAGATGAGCTCTTTGACGGAGGCGGTGACTATGGAGGAGGTACGGAAGGTGGTGTTTGAGATGGATCCGTTGAAGTCACCGGGCGTAGACGGCATCCACGCGGATTTCTATTAGAGAAAATGGGATGTGGTAGGTGAGTCGTTGTTTGAGTTTGTCAAGGGCTTTTTTGAAGGAGTTCCGTTGGATGATCGAATCAATCAAACTTTAATTGTGCTTATCCCTAAAGTGGAGGTGCCTGAGTTGATCAGTCAATTTAGGCCTATCAGTTTGTGCACGGTGCTATATAAGATCATCACGAAGACAGTGGTTAACAGTTTGAAGAAATTCTTACCGAAGTGGATATCGGCAAATCAGGTGAGATTTGTTCCAGGGCGGAATATAACTGATAATATTATATTAGCTCAGGAAATTATCCACTCTATGCGTAATAAGAGTGGGAGGAAGGGCTTTATGGCGATCAAAGTGGATTTAGAAAAGGCGTATGATCGCCTTGAATGGCATTTCATTGAAGATACTCTAAGGGAGATTGGTTTGCCAGATACTATGGTTGCGCTAATCATGCAGTGCGTTTGTTCTGTTTCGACACAAGTGTTGTGGAATGAGGATGTTACGGATGCTTTTAAACCATCAAGGGGAATCCGTCAAGGAGATCCACTGTCGCCTTATTTGTTCGTTTTGTGTATAGAGCGTTTAGCACATAGCATTGAGGAGAAAGTGGAATTTGGGCTGTGGAAACCGATTCTGTTAACCAGAAATGGGACGGGGATATCGCATCTTTTTTTCGTCGATGACTTGGTTCTTTTTGCGGAGGCAGAGATGTCACAAATGAATGTAATTCATGAAGTTGTGTCGGATTTTTGTGCGTGTTCTGGACACCGGGTGAGTGTTGCGAAAACTCAGATTTTCTTTTCTAAAAATTGTGATCCGAATGTGTGTATTGATTTGGGTCAGAGATTAGGCTTTGAGGTGGTTGGAGATTTAGGGAAGTATTTAGGCGTGCCTTTGTTGCATGAAAGGGTCACTAAAGCTACATATGCCTATCTTCTTGATCGTATGGAGAAAAGTTTAGCCGGATGGGTAGCTAATTCATTGTCTTTGGCGGGACGAATAACGTTGGCTAAAGTGGTGCTCCAAGCAATTCCATCTTATGTAATGCAAGCTACGATGTTGCTGAAAGGGCTTTGTCATGAGATGGAGAGGATTATTCGTCGGTTTGTGTGGGGTAGTGCCCGAGAGAATAGAAGCATCTCCTTGGTGAGTTGGGAAAATATGCGAAAACCGTTTATGGATGGTGGTATGGGATTTAAAGATTTGTCCGTTCAAAATAACGCCTTCTTAATGAAAGTTGGGTTTGAAATTCTAACCCAACCTAGTAAGCTATGGGTTAAGGTTATTAAAGAGAAGTATGGGTGGCGAGAGACGGTTCCGTCAAGTATTAATCGAAGCCGATGTTCGAGACTTTGGAAGGGGTTGGATATGGTTTGGGACAAGGTTAAGAGGAGTATTTTGTGGAATGTGCGGAATGGGGAACATACGGACTTTTGGTACGATACTTGGGTAGATATGGAAGGGCCATTAGTTGAGCGATGTTCCCTATCTTTTACGCCTCTCCCAACATCGGTTGTGCGCATGGTGACTACTCTTGGGGAGTGGGATTGGCGGTACTTGGAAACACTATTGCCGGATACGATCTTGGCTAAATTGGAGGCAATTCAGCCCCCGAGAGCATGGTTTGGGGAGGATGTGCCGTGTTATCAATGGGAGGAAAATAGAAGCTTCTCAGTTCGATCAGCTTATAGGGTGTTGGTGGGCGCTCACTTTGCTACTGTTGGAGACAAATGGCGGGTGGTTTGGGGTTTGAAACTACCTCATCGTGTACGGATGTTCATGTGGCTGGTATTGCGGCATAGTCTTCTCACGAATATGGAGAGGTGTCGACGCAAGATAGCAACAGATAGGGGCTGTTGGATATGTCGACGAGGGGATGAGGATGAGGATCATGTATTACGGCGGTGCTCGGCAGCGAAATTACTTTGGCAACAGTTAGTGCCGCGAGCATCCTTGCATGATTTTGAGACAATGGAATTTGATGCATGGCTGCTGTTTAACCTGAAAAATGAAGGTAAATACCCGGATAGGGGATCGACGTGGGTGTCCCGGTTCGCGGTAGGGTGCTGGCTGCTTTGGAAGAGGAGACGCGCTGCTGTGTTTGATGCGGATGGCGCTGTGCAGGGGACTGTTTTTGAGCGATGCTTGTAGTTGGCTCTTGAGTTTGAGAGCGTGTCGTCCAGTGATGTGGCCCCTCGTAGAAGGTATGTGCGAAACGATAGGTGGCAGCGACCACCGAGGGAGTGGCTAAAGATTAACACGGATGGGTCGGTATATGGGCACCATTGCGAGGCTGCAATCGGGGGAGTGATCCGCAATTGGAATGGCGACTTGGTGTTTGGGTTTGCTCGACGGATTGGGAGTTGCTCGGTGCTGTTATCGAAGTTGTGGGCAGTGTATGATGGACTTTGTCATGCATGGCGTTTGGGGCTCTGGAAGGTTATTGTCGAATCGGACAATATGGAAGTGGTGCGGATCTTACGAAATGAATCCTCGGCGTTGCGTGGTGATGTCGTTGTGGACATGATTTTCGGACATCTTTGTCGTGAGTGGGAGGTGAGAATTCAACACATCGGACGAGAGGGAAACAAAGTTGCGGATCGCCTTGCGCGATGGTTTGCCGGAAAACGGCGGGGAGATGCCTGGCTGATTGCAGAGCCGGTGGTGCTGCACGAGTTGCTGGCTGTGGATCGAGGCGTGTAAGCTCCTGATTTATTTCTGCATTATCAAAAAAAAGTGTCGCACACACTCAGCGTAGGATTTGTGCGAATGAAAAACTACGACAGTAGCGCGCCCAGCTCCATTCGAACCACCTTAATTTTTTTTAGTTTTTTTCTTTAAAAAATTTAATCGAATATATATGTTGCATCTAATATGTAATCTAGTAATTCAATTAAACATTTAACCAATTACCCCAATCAAGAATCCAAATCTAAAATTAAACAATTAGATTAATTCTCCAGAATAAAACTTAATTAAATCAAGATATTACCAAGTAATAATCAAATCAAATTAAAAACTAAAACAAAAGAATCAAAGGCTTGAGAATTTCAATAAAGAACCTTGATTAGAGGAGAGAGAGAAAAATCACCTCTAACAAAAGCTTTTTTCTTGATTGGCAATGATTTAGATGAAAACCTTCAAGAAATTCAAAGCTAGTTGATGTAGAAATCCACGAGAACCATTTAGAAATCAAAAGTGGGCGAAAAGAAAAGAACCTCTTGAGATTTTAGTGATGAAAAAATAATTTGGCTGATGGGAAAGTTGAGAGAAAAAGTTAGGAGAAAAGAAGTTACGTAAGAAATGTTTTAGCCATTTCAAATCCTTTTTATTAAAATCCATTTAATAAATCAATTAATTAAATCTTTTAAAAATACCAAAAAAGGGAAAAGGCTTATAACACCTTCGTGCAATAGCTCCCTAAAGATTCCAAGTCTTGACTCTTTTCAATAGCGTCATTAAAACGTATTTTACAATTTTTACGATTTAGTCACCATTTTAAAAATGCCAAGTAAATCAGCCCAATTTTATCAAATTGAACTCTCCAAAACCTTCGAAACATTATTTTAGGATTTTAGAATATTTTCCCATATTTTATCTCCCTCAAAAACCATTTATTTCAAATTATTCTCGAAACTAGTCTAACCCGTTCGAATCAGTTCACCCGAACCGCTTAACCGAACTCGACTAACTCCTAAGCCAAAAATCGGGGCGTTACAATTAAATAGTTGCCACCACCTACAAGTGTCAAATGTATAAAAAGTATTTTAGGTCATGCAAGTTTTTATCGTCGATTTATTAAATATTTTTCAAAAGTTTTTAAATCTTTGTGCTCACTATTAAAACATAATGCCACTTTTATGTTTGATGATGCTTGTTTGAGAGCTTTTCAGGAGCTTAAGGAGAGATTGATCAATGCCCCTATAGTCGTAGCACCAAATTGGAGTATGCCGTTTGAACTCATGTGCGATGCCAGCGACTATGTCGTTGGAGCAGTATTGAGACAACGACATGGCATGGTTTTTCATGCCATATACTATGCGAGTCGAACTTTGAGTGAAGCACAACTCAATTACAATAGAGAGAATTTCTAGCTGTTGTATTTTCTTTTGACAAATTTAAATATTATCTGGTTGATAATAAGGTTGTTGTGTATACAGATCACTCGACACTAAAGTACCTTTTGGCAAAGAAGGATGCCAAACCTAGATTGATCCGGTGGATGCTTCTTCTACAAGAATTTAACCTCGAGATCCGAAACAACAAGGGCATTGGAAATTTGGTAGTTGACCACCTATCACGCCTAGATCATCACCTTGACGAAGGTAAGACCGCTGCCATAAGAGATGGATATCCTAACGAGTATTTGCTTGTAGTTAATTCCATGCCATGGTACGCGGACATAGTCAACTAATTGGTACGCAACATTCTACCACCAGACTTGGCATAAAATGCCAAGAAAAGATTTCTTCGAGAAGTTAGGCCCTACTACTGGGACAAGCCGATTCTGTTCAAATAGTGTGCCAACCAAGTCATACGGCAATGTATGCCAAAAGAGGAGCAGTATATATAACATCTTGAATTTAGGCCACACCGCTTCCTATAGAGGATATTTTGGCGGAATAAAGATTGCTGCCAAAGTGCTACAGTCCGGATTCTTTTGGACCACACTATATAAAGATGCCCACAACTATGCCAAGGCATATGACCGATGCTAACGGACGGGGAACATCTCTGACAGACACCAACTGCCGCTCTAGAACATTATGCCCATGGATATATTTGATGTATAGGGGATAGACTTCATGGGTCCATTTTCCCCATCATATGGTAACATATATATTCTTGTAGCTGTGGATTACGTATCCAAATGGGTTGAGGATGTGGCATTGCCAACAAACGATGCCAAGGTTATTGCCAAATTTTTGCACAAACACATTTTACTCGATTTGGTGCCCCTAGAATGATTATTCATGATGTGGATACCCATTTTAATTGTAAAATAATCTCTAGGGCTTTGTGCATATACAAAATTCAGCAAAGGATTGTCACGGCATACCATCCTCAAACAAACGACCAAGCTAAGATTTCCAACAAGGCGATCAAGAATATCCTTGAAATTTTTTTGAATCCATCAAAGAAGGATTGGTCTTTGAGACTAGATAAATCCTTGTGGGCTTACAGAACATCATATAAAACTCTCTTGAGCACTTCACCATTAAAACTCATGTTTGGAAAAGCATGCCACCTTCCGGTAGAGATGGAGCACCATGCATATTGGGCTATTAAAACACTTGATATGTCATGGAGAGCTGTTGGAGAAAAGAGGCTACTAGACCTAAACGAATTGGAGAAGTTCAGATTACAAGCCTATGAGAATGCCAAACTATAAAAGGAGAGAACAAAACACTAGCATGACAGGAAAATCATGCTAAGACAATTTAAAGTAGGCTAGCCTGTTTTGTTGTTTACTTCGAGGCTTAAATTATTTCTAGGTAAGCTCAAGTCAAGATGGTCAGGCCCATTCAAAGTTGTGAAGCCATATGTTCATGGAGCATTAGACATAAAAAATTAAAAGACATGAGAAATTTCCAAGGTAAACAACAATGTTTAAAGCACTATTATGAAGACATTCAACAGAATGCCAAGGAGGTTATCCTCTTGGCAAAGATACTGTAACATCATCATGGTTTAATTCTTTTTGTAAATATTAGGATTAGAGGTTTTTTGTTTTTATCATCTTCTCTATTTGTTTATTTTTCTTTTAGTGTTTAACTTTTCTTTTACTGCGTCGAAAGGTATTCATTGAGTGTGTGCAGATTTAGGAATTATGCCAAAGTAGAAGAGAGCATGACACGAGTGCGCGTAAAGAGAATTTTGTGTGCCATCAATGCTGTTAGTGCCCAGCTTGGCATGCGGCGGAAGCAATTTGGGAAGAACTGATTTACCCTATCTTGCTCGCTAAGTAAGAGAGTGAAACCCTAGCCGCCCAATTAATTGGATAAGTTGAGTTTAAATTCAACTTAAACACTTATCACTTTCCATCCTTATCTCTCTTACCCTTTCCTATCACCTATCACCTTATCAAATCACCTTTTTATCTTCCCCAAACACGCTACTTACCATCATTACCCTATTTAATTCAAACACTCATTAAACCTCATTACACACTCAACCTTCACATCATCTGCCCTAGCCGTTCATCACCCCTTCACTTTCTTCTTTCTTTAGCCAAGCAAGATACTAAGAAACACAATCTTCCCTCTTTTTTTCAATAGTCGAACAAATCTCTTCAAGCTTTCATGGCTTCTTCATCGACCCCTTTCAAAACTTTCTTCAATGAGGAGATACACAAGAAATATGAAGAGCACTTTATTTCGAAGACGTTTGTTCATGAGAAGAATTTTAACTTCAAGAACGAGAAAAATCTAGGTTTTACACCAGAATTCATGGATATCGTGACCAAGCACAAGTGGGAGTTGTTTTGCCAGCAAACGGGTGACATCTTTCCTAACATTGTTTGAGAGTTTTACGTGCATCCCACGACCAAGGCCAATCCATTCTTGATGATTCGATGAGCTTGTATGAGGTTTGATGAAGGGTCCATCAACGCCATGTTCCAGTTGGAAGAGGAACACGAGCATGAGAAATTTGTCGCCACTATGACTGCTGCCAAGAGAAAGAAAATGTTGATAGATCATTGTGAAATGGGCACTGAGTGGATTGTGTCCTCGAAAGGGGCCTGAACCGTCAAGAGATAGGCCCTCTCATCTCAGGCGAAGGGCTGACATCATTTTCTTAAATCGAACATAATGTCGACAACATACAATAAGACGGTATCCGAGGAGAGCCTGGCACTACTGCACTCCATTTTTATGGGGGTGAAATATCAACTTTGGTAGAATTTTAATCAATGAAATGTACAAGTGTGCTGGTAAGCCAACTAGTGGATTGTTCTTTCCGTTGTTAATATCTAATATTTGTATGCAACATAACATGCCCAAGACTAATGCAGACATAGCCCTAATCGTCAAAGGCACCACCATTACACCGACCGCTTCGAAGAACCTTACAACCATTGAATCTAAGGAGAAAGTTAAAGGCAAGGCTACCATAACGACACCTAAGCCTAAAGCACCTAAGGTTCATTTCAGAGCTTCTATGCCAGTGGATGCAATGGCATTTCTCGGCCAGATCTACCATCGTTAGGAGTTGATTCTCCAAAAGCTGAATAGGGTTGAGCACTAGAGGAAGAAGCTACACCAATACACCCATGCTAGGGATGTAGCCATCAAGGAGGCTCTCGTGACCATGTCTCCAGGAGTCATGCTCGTATTCCCTGCCTTCCCAACATAGCTCTTTGCTGATGACAGTGCCATACCAACCAGTCCAGTCCATAGCCTAGTTCACAGTTAGTCCATAGCCCAGTTCATAGTCTCATATCGTTTGATACCACTGAACATGTTTCCCCTGTTCAAGTTGAATTTGCCAAGACCTACACTACCATGGAATCCGTTGAGGATGTTCAGAAGAAATCTGCTACCACTACTGAGTCTGCCACCACTTCTACCACATCGGAGTCGACGCGGATTGTTAAGGAAACCCCTGCATCCACTGTCGCCTCGAAGCCAGCCATGACAAGAGTGAAACGCAAAGCCCCTGATCGTGGAAGCTTTGTTAAGAGGAAGACTCACGTCACACGTGAAGAAGCCACACAAGAGGAAGCCTCCGAAGGGGAGTCATCTTCTTCTTAAAATTCCTTTACATTGCATTTTCATGTTCATGCATTTTTTAGTTTTTAATTGTATATATGTGTTGTTTTCATGCATTGAGGACAATGCCCATCTTAGATTTGAGGATGAGCATTTCCTCACATTAATGCCATGCATTTCATTTTTCATTTCTGTTGCCATGCCATGTATGCCATATAGATTAGCTTTGCATGCCGAACCATAAAAAAGAAAAAGAAAATTTTGCCTCGATTTACTTTTGAAGAATGTTAACACTTGTTAGGCAAGCTTAATTTGATCTAGGTTTCTGTCCAATGAGGAAAATTTAAAATCTTTTGATGCCCATGCCACCAAAATAGTAATGCCAAGTTGTTTGGCAATTGATCTCTAGTTTAGGGAAATGAACTTTCACTTAACACGTAGTATGCATCTAGTTACCGAGCAAACTTAGAATTTTTGAAACTAAGCTAAAAAAGGGAAAAAATTGATGACATGGTAAAAAAACTAAAAAGGAAACAATGTTCTACCAAGGCAATGAAAAAAATGAACTCTCCTCTACCTTAGGGATAATTAGTTACTTGAGGCTTCGTGGTTTGCTCTCTCTTAGTTCTCAAGCCCAAAACTTTAGTGTATGAGTTGAAGAGAAAGCCTAGTGATATTTGGATTAACGTGGGCGTTCGTGGTATGCTCCCTCTTATTTCTCACGCTAAACAATGTCACGAAGCAAGTTTAAATTAATGCCAACAAAAAAAACCCTTGGCAAGAAAAGAAAAAAAAAGAAAGAAAATATGAGTTTAGGTAGTAAAATTGACTAAAGGAGTAAAAGGATACTTGATGCATATTGCATACACATCATGCACTCTTCATGCCCTTAGACTAGAGTTATACTGTTGCACTTGAATTTTCTATCTACTAGCAATATTGCACTGGGTTACTTGAGGACAAAAATAGAGCCAACTTCTGCTTGCCAGTACTTGTTGGCATTCTAACCAAAATTTTGCCGAGGCACTATTTTCACATTTTTCTTAGTTTATTTGCATTACTTGAGGAAAAACAATGATTTAGGTTTGGGGAAGTGTCACCTCCTCAAAGTATTGATTTTTATGCCTATTTTACAATATCTTTGCTTGTCATTGAGCACATTTAGATGCATTTAGTTGTTAATTGCATGTATTTGCGTAAGGAGTTTTGAATCTGGCTATGCCAGTGTGAAGAGTGGTTTGTTGGCATGATTGTAGGCACAATAGAGCAGATTAGCTCATGAAGAGAACAATGAGAATGTCGGTAGCTGTTGGCAGCTAAGGACAAAAAATTTGCAGAAGAACCGGTTGGCAGAGAAGAGATGTTTGATGCTAGGTCGAGTGGACTGTAACACCTCAAAATGCGGTCTTGTCAGAATTGGGTTCTGGCGATCGGAAACCCTACATCGGAAAAGTCTAAATATTGTACTGTCACTATATGTCTGATTTATTATACCGATGTTGGACTCTATTTGAGTTAAATTACCGATCAAGGACCATGTTGAACCTATTAAGGACTTTCTAGTGACTAAATTATTGAAATTGAAAGTTAGGGGGTAAAATCTTAGAAGCATTGAGAGTTGAGGGACTAACCATGCAATTAGCCCCTCTCCAATTTAAAATCACTCATACGTGGAGTTATCAGAAGACTTTCCTTCAAGTGAAGGAAAGCTCTCAGTCAAAAGGAAGCAGCCAAAGGGTTTCAGATAATCAAACTTACCCGATTAGGAATTTGGTAGCCACCTCTCCCTTCATCTTTAACCTTCAAGCAAGCACCTCCATTGGAGCTTAGCTTCGAGCTTAGCTTTTCTTTGGTTTATTGTTATCGAAGTGTTGTCATTGATCGATTAGGCTATAAACCCTAAATAATCATTGAATTCCATGGATATATCAAGCTTAATCACAAGTTAGGGTTTGCCAATTCATGGTTATCTTGATAGCTAATAGCTATTTCAAGTTAGATGATGATTTCGATATTGTTAACTTGATTACGATATCGTAGTATTTATTCTAACACACTCCTATTAATTTCCTAGCTCAATAAATTGATAAAGAGCATCCATCGACCTCAATGAAGGCTAGGAACAAAGGGGTTGTTATTCGAGAGCCGTAAAAGCATCAGATTATTGAGGTGAGTGTAGTCGGAGTCTTGAGACTAGGCTAGATGCTTTTCTCGATTTCATTGTTATTGAATTTATCATTACTAACCTTACCATGAAAACACTTTGCATTGGATTCCTCAAAGGATATATTGTTAAGCATTGATAAGTATAACATTGACCATCAGACATAGATAGTACCATTGTTATAGTCATTGTCATCAAGCATCGATAATGTTATAAATATTGTCATTGGAGTATTGGAAATGCATCATTGCTATTTCCATCATCATTGAAACATGGAAAATGAGTCATTGGCCATTAGTGGAGTAATTGAGATTAATAAACATTGACATGGAATTGTGAAATCATGAACATTGCTATTGAATTATAGAAGATTATTGACATCGTATCATTGTGTATTGGTTATTGGATCATTGTTATTGCTATTGAATCATCGAATATTGTCATTGATATTGAACACCGATTATTGATATTGTTACCGCACCTTGGATTCGAAGGAAATTGGATATAATTGATATGCCGTAGAATTCATGAGCTTAGTGTACGGGTGGACTATGGTCCCAAGTCTATAACTTATATTGATTTGGCGATGATGTGGGATATGTTGTGATATTGGTCATATTGGTGAGGTAGAGGGACTAGACCATTTTATTGACTTGGTGAGGCGTAGGAATTCGCGTATCCACTATCTGAAATCGATCCAAGGGTTATTTTTAAAATATGAGATATCGCTATTGAACATGATCATTGCCTTGATAATGATAGTTGTTGCATCATTATTATTGTCTCTTGAATTGCCATGCATTGCTTTGTTATTGCCAATGTTGTGACTACCTCACTAGGCAATATATGCCTAATGCATTGTATTTCATCCATTTTAGGTTAAAAGATTTTACTGTCGGAGATCAGAGAAGTTGTTGCGTTCCCCAAGTCACAAGCAAACCTAAAGTAATGTATATTGAACCTGTGAACTTCTAGTAAGGTGGCAAAGTACTTAAAATAGTCTTATAAGGCTCTTTTGTTTTGTACAAATTGTGCTTGGGAGGTGTTAATGTATAAGTGTAATGCCCCTAAGTTAGACTTGGAAGAATATTATTAGTTTTGATCACTAAGAAGTCATTCTAATATGCAATATGGTGGTTAATTTGAAAGCTTAGGGTTGAATTGAATAAAATGATAATAATGATGCTTGAAAGTCAAAGGAATAAAACGTGTATTGTGCAAACTTTGATTTTTGCATGCTTATGATAGCCAATTTAGAGAGGGCTAAATCGAAGATCATACTTATTTGAAGTTATGCATGTAAATGTTTGGAGAAATCAAGGGCTTTACGCATGTCAAAATTTGATGAAGACATGTTTGAGGGGTCGGCCAAATGGAGGAGAAATTAAGTCATTCTTCTCCCTTCCCTCTTGACCGAACCAACCCAAAATTTGAGAGAATAGTGAGAGAAAGCTTAAATATTTGCCATGGTAGCTTGAATGGGGAGCTTTGATCTAGTTTAAATCTTCAAGATTCAATTGAAAAGCATAAGGAAGAAGGTGAATTACTCTTCCTATTTCTTTCTTAATCCATTCGAAATGTGGAAATTGTTTGTTAATTATCTTTGAATGATGTGTTAGATGTATCACCTTGCTTGATTTTTGGTTGGAGCATTGTTAGGATGATAGTTGATTGTTATAAGAATTCCAAATTTGTATATTGGTAAACTGAATTAGTGATTTTGGATCATGTTATAATCGAATATGATATTTGAATTGTAGAATTCTGGTCACCTAGTTTGATAAGCAATGAGTTGTAAGTAATGTGAAATCGGATGAATCTTCTCGGATGTGTTTTGTGATATATGTATATATGGACTGTTCTTTACATAAGTAGATATATTAGGGCTGTTTTACAGTAACTCTGGACTGTTTTAAAGAGTTAAAATACTGTTTTGTAAACTGGAATTAAAAGGCAGTTTTAGAAATCTTTGAAGGACTATTTTTTTGATAATTTGAAAACATGGGGAGACTGTCTTATTAATATTAGGTCCATTCTATTCCAATAAAATCATTTTGTAAACTGTTTTGAGTATGTAAAGGTACAAAAATGCAATTTGGACTGTTTACACTGTAATCATCATATTGTGGACTGTTTTAAGTAGTCAAATCAGGGGGAAAAAACTCAAAGAATGTGTATAAGGACTGAGTTATAAACTTGGGACTGTTTTGGGGTAGATAAACCTGAATATCACGGTTGAGGGCTGTTTTGCCTTAATAGAAAGTCAGTGGACTGTTTTTAAATGTGAAAATGTAATTGTAAATAATCCAGACTATTTTGTGATCATGTATATATGTGCAATTGTGTATTGAGACTATTTTTCCTAGTTGAGAACATTGATGGATTGATTTGCATGTAATTATGTGTGTGGGTGTAATAGGACTGTTAGTAGATAAATTGATTTGGTGTTGATGTTGATGTTTGGATACTTAAGTTCGGGATTCATACCGTGATTAGGAAGAGGTTAATGGCATGAAGGCTAGAAAGTGGAACTTTGAGATTAAATGGAAGTATGTGAATTGTTTGCAGCGTTAAAATGTATATATGATTTTTCTTGGACATAATTGCACTCACATACATTTGTATTTGGACTGTTTTGAGTCTTTAATAAGTAGAAGAGTGTTTTGGTGTATATTTTCATGATCTATGTGTAGTGAATTGTTGGCATAAAATTAAACTATAGAATTGAATCTAATGTGTGGTTATATTGTCTGTTATACTCATAAGATGATAGGAAAGATTCCGATGAGTAGCAAGTTATTATCGAGGATACAAGTATCCTGTAACTTCGAGATATAAGGTGAGCATAGTTTAAAGTTTTGGGATAGAGTAGAATTATGCCGAGTATTCTCAATGTTTATTTTAGTTAAATTATGTCTGCTCTTAAACGATTAACTATGCATTGAGGCTAAGCATGGATATGAGGTATGTACTTTTGAAGTACTTGTTATTTTGTAGATTGTTTGGAAAACTATGGTTGTATGACTAGAAATAAGGTGTCATGAGTGGTGATATTCAGAAAATATTATAATGTAATGTGTTTGATTGTACTCTTGGGATGTTTGCTAGCATGGAAATTAATTATGCTCTCGTTGAGAATGGTTAGTACTTATTGTGATGTTCGAATAGTATACATGCCTAGGAAAGTTAAACAAATCTTGTTTTCGTTATTTATACGAAAAGTTTGATATGTTAGATATACCAAGTAAGTTATGAATAAATTAACAATTGAATTCTTGGGTTGTAAGTCATTCGATAAGTAAAATAATGGTTTAAGTTCACAATGGTGAACAATTGGTCATGTTTTACTTGAGGAAACATATGGTGAAATTATTGGTTATAAGATCACATGGATCATTACTCAATTTGTTATGAAAATGAAAAGATTATGATTGTCGTGATAAGGAGCTTTGCTCGACTTGTATTAATAAAATAATAAATGAGAAATGCCTTGGTCTCGAGTTAGTCGTAGGTATAGTTGGCATGCCATAGAGTCCGTCGAGTTCGCTAGTCCAGACTACGGTCTGCTTGTTGTTAAAGATCATATGACATGTTTGGTACTATTTGTGTACCTCTGATTTGGTATTATTTGCATACCCTTGTATTGGTACTTGATGTACCCCTATTTCGGTACTTGGTGTACCGCATGTTTGATATTGAATTTAGTGGATTCGTGTATCTAGACTGTTGCTTGAGTCTCAAGGCTGAAATAATCCATTAATTCATAATAATGAATCTTGTCGAAATAAAGGAATTGTGGAAATATGTTCCCTTGATAAATTTTTGGACTACGTCCCTTGTTGCTTATTGGATTAAAATCCATTGATGTGAATGTATTATTGTATCTCTAGTAATGAATGACTCGATAGATGCTTGATTGTGGTAACTTTTGGGTAAACATAAATGAATTTCATGCTCAAAAGGTCTCTTGATACAAAATGTTAAGTTTAAACTCGTAGATTGTCTACGGACCCTTGAAAGATACAAATGTACCCTTGTAAATTATTTAGTAAGAAATTATACTTTAATGGTATAAAATGGCCATTGCTTGTTGATGAATATGAATTAAATTGTGCATCTAGACTAGAAATTAGTCATGGCCATTTTAATCAACTACGGTTGCGTGTAAAATTAACCATTTAAGAGAATTGTCTTGCTTGATAGAGTAACATTAATGAGTCACATATTGATAGAATTTCTTCACTTAGAAGCATGTTGGTTTGATAATGGAATCATGCAAGAAGGTGTAAATCGTTTATTATATGAATTAAATTGATAGTGTTGGGACTGTTAGTATAACTGAATTATTACTACTTAAGTGAAGACATAAACTCTTGATAAGGTATCTTAGTGAATTAAACTGTAATTATGATTATGGAATGCTCTAGTTACATATAGAACTCGAAGACTATATGTATAAAATCAATGGCCTCTATTATACTCCTTGAATTAAAAGACATGTATGCCACATACTAGATCAAATATTGTTATAATACATACATTGGTTCGAATAACTCTTTGTATTGAAGACATGTATGTTACATGCTAGATCAAATATTTACTGGTAGTTTAAGACATATTATGATACATGCTTGTTCGAATGATTACTTATAGATTAAGTCATAATAAAATACATGTATATTCGATTACTTACTTGAAATTAAAGAAAGGTTATGATACTTATTAGATCATGTTACTTGTCGATAATGGTAATAATTGGGATGTAATCCTCTATGGGAAGAAAGAGCTTATAATAAGAGAAATATATGGTTTGTGAATTTACTTGAAAGGAATCATATCCTACAGCTAGGTTCTATAGGATATCTTGGTACACTGCTATGTTAACTAATGTCTTGTAGAATAAGAAATTTAATATCTGAATAAAGTTGGATATTTCTTATTTAATGTAAGTATCTAGTAATGATCGTGAGGTGGTAATTCATAAACAAAAAAAAAGAAAAATATTAATGTTGTTACTTGTTGACTGAATTAAGAAATTACATGATTAGTGTGGAACATACCTGGTGCTCTAGTTGTATTTTAGAAAGCTGATTAATTTAGATTAAGGGAACCATTCCGAATTAGATTATCACTACCTCATTAAGTATCTGCTTACGATGTGTTCTCTTAACTCCTCCTAGGTTTGATAAGACCCCAGGTTGCTTCCGAGCTAATCATGAATGCTAGAAAGCTCATTCGGTTTGGTCCAACCTCTTGTTTACTCCTAGGATGGTTGCACCTACTTAGATTTTTGCATAAGCATGCAGTTTCTATGGAGAGTCTATATTCATATTATTATGATGCTCTAAGGAGCGACAAGTTGTATTAATAAGGGCCGTTAATTTCTTATTTATTGATCTCTTGCTATTGATTGATTTGTTTAGAATGTTTATAGGCCTTTGGTACATACATGGAATAGTTAGCATGTCTTGCATGATATCTCTGTTGCTTATAATTAGAACATTAGAGCATCTCGAGATTAAGCATAATTGGTAAGAAAATAAAAACTGGACATATCTTAGATGAATAGATAGGCGATTAGATTAATTGTCATTAATCAAGTATCTCCTATAAAATAAGTTTTCTATAGAGGGTCTGAATCAATAATATTAAATTAAAGTTAGGTAGTTTTAGTGTTAAATTAACAAGAGTTTGTACTCTATTGATAATCTAAATATTACTCACTAGTAGGTTCGGTAAAACCTAGTGGTCCTTGTTGTTTGAATTTGGAAGTATGTGATTTCTTAAAAATGGTTTTTATAATCTTGAATGTCCTTAATGTTAGTGAAATTCCTAAATGTTACTTGCTTTTATAGTGGGTAAACGAACCAAGAGTTCTATAATCAGTTACCTTCCTAATGACTTAGAGATAACAAGTATCCTATTTATTATTTGAGTTAAGATAGTTGTAATTACTTATAAGTCAGATCATGTTTCTAACTTTCAGAGTGAATTCTTAATTTGATTAAGTTAAGCATGATAATAAGATCTTTCAATCCTCTCTAATTATCTCCTTGTATAACTGATTCGAGAAGGTTACAATCAATCATGATTGCTTGCTTGTTAGTCTTTAACGTGCCTTATCTTGGTTTATCTTCTAGATCGGGTTAGGGGATGTTGAGTGTGTAAAAGTTCTATATTTTACCCCTTATTTAACCCATATTTCTGCCGCATTCAAGCATAATTCATTGCATTTAGGTTAGATTTTATTTATACATCACAATTATATCAAATGGCACAGTTTCTACTGAAATTGGTTGCTTTTGCAGGTAGCTGCTGTAACAGATGGAAGGCAGTGGAGAAGCAGACGCTGGGCAGTGAGGAAGCAGAGCTGGAACTGGATTTGTAGACAAGGAGGACGATGCTGCCATGGTTGCCGTCGTGGCAGCCAAGGGCAACAGCAATGGTGAAGAGAAGAAGTGAAGTGGGCCTCGACAGAAAGATAAAATTAAGCCGGTCTGTCGTGGAGCACCCTTATATTTTTCCAAGCCCTAGATCAGAATAAAGGTCAAGCCGAAAGTTCAAGGAAGAAACTCCAAGCAAGAAGGAAGACGAATTAAAGATATATGCTCTGAAGATTTAGTCTTTAATAAAGTTGTACTTTAAATTAAAGTTGTATTTTTTCCATATTAGAAAACTTGAACCCAAGGCCTATATAAAGGCATGTAATTCGACCTAGGGAAGGATATCTTACTCTCTAGCCTTCTTCCCAAAACCCTAGTCGTTTTCCCCTTCTCATCATGTTCTAAATTTTCCCTAGGGATAAGGGTTGATTTTGTAAAGTAGTTGCAAGAATTGCATTTGTTTTAGGAATTTTTCTGTTTAATAAAATAGACTTCAAGTTTGCTTATTCTAGTTTTCAACATCTTGCAAGAGTATCGGGAGAACATTGTGAGATTACACATTTACTTAATATTGGGAGAGTTAAGTATACGAAAGGAATAAGTACGAATTCACCAGTTTATAGTTGAACTATCTCAGACCTAGGGAGAGGACGAGGTTAAGTGGCTAAGGAAGAATTCAACAACATCGATGTTCATCCTTCGATTCACGCTTGGAGGTATCATTAAATACGTGTTCATTGACAGACTTGGACCTAGGGATAGGCCAAGGCACAGTACGGATTCTTGCCAAGCTTAAAGTACAGAGTTGTGTGATCGCTGCCGCGAAAAACAATAGACCGCTGTCGCGACATGAGCAACGACAGAACAAAGATTCCTAGACTTTTCAACACCTACACTACTGAGCAAATCAATACCGGCCCATTCTCTCTATCCTGAATTCTTTACTCTTTTATTTTTAGTATTCTTTATTATCTCGTGCCAACATTCAAACTATTTCTTTTCCCCTCCGTGCAGAAAACTAAGGTTGAAGCTATTAGCCCAGTCCCTGTGGAGACGATATCCGATACTTACGTATCACTTTACTACTTGCGTTGTGTACACTTGCACTACATTGCGATAAATAATTTTACACGCAACAAGTTTTTGGTGCCGTTGTCGGGGACTGGCAACATATCTTTACCCTATCTTTTACTGCACTTCTTTTATTTTTTCTGTTTTTACTTGGATTGTCCAACCTGTATCTTTCCAAGGTCTTTTGTTTGCTTGTGCGCAGATCTCAACGAGGAAAAAAATCTGAGCACTAGTTAGATCCTGAAATCGAACGAATGTGCAATCTCAGGAAAAGAGTACGCCTCCTCGTAGAAAGAAACGAATACCAAGAGGAACAATTAGAAGCAATGGTGAACGAAAGGCACGAAGAAAGAAGGAACAACCAAGGGAATCCCCAGGGTCCTGAAGATCCTGTCGGAGATAGGAGGAACGAACAACCTGCCGATCCTCCTGCCGCTGCCGCACGCCGGTCATGCCGAGACTACATTATCAATGATCATGTGGAACTAGAAACCACCCTGCCAGACGTAGAAGCTAAAAATTTCGAGCCGAAACCTGTTATGTTCAGCATAATTAATAACGCTGGCCAATTTAGTGGTGCTGCTACAGAGGATGCTAGGGAGCATCTGAAAATGTTCCAGGAAATCTGTGGTTCGTTTAGACTACCAGGAGTTAATCTGGAGATAATGAGGCTTCGGTTATTTCCTCATTCATTGAGGGACAGGGCGAAAACTTGGTGGAATAAACTAACGTCGGGTTCAATACGAACTTGGGCAGATTTAACTTGTGAATTTTTATCTCATTTTAATCATTCACATTTATCTGAGCGATTACGTAACGAAATTGCTACTTTTCAACAGGAAGATGACGAGCCAATGCACGAGGCATGGGACAGATTTACCACCCTACTGAGGAACTGCCCAATGCATGGATTCCCCGTTTGGAACCAGGTAATTAAGTTTTATAATGCTGCCAATTTACAGACTCGTATGAGAATTGATTCAGCAGCAAATGGATTGATGTTGGACAAAGATCCAGAAGACGCAATGGTAGTATTGAAAAACCTGGCAAAGAATGAGGAACAGTTTCCTACGGCAAAAAGATGGGGTAAAAGAGTACTAGTTGTGAAAGATTATGAGGCCGACAGTTCCCTAAAAACACAGGTGGCATATCTCACAAAGGCAGTGAAAAAGCTCTTGAAAGAAGATTCACAACCTGCCTACTCCGCTAAAGAAGTATGCAAAACTTGCGATGAGAATCACAGTTCGGAAGATTGTCCACTACAGTTAGAGGAAGGGATGTACATTGGGAACTACAACAAACAGAACTACAATTCCAACAACTACAATCCCAACTGGAGAAAGGATCCCAAGTTCTCTTGGAGCAACCCTAACAATGCCCTAAATCCTCAAGCACAGAACACTCAGAATCAGGGGGACCTAGATTACTGACTCGGCAGCAGCAGCAACAGCCACCAACTGCCACGACTAGTATACTGGAGCAGACCTTGGCTACGTTTATGTCTCAAACAGGAACTTACATTGAGAACATGAACCACTTAGTCAAGAAGACTGAGTCATTCATGGATAAAACAAAGATGCGGATGACTAACCATGAAGCTACTCTGAAATCGCTGGAGACACAGATGGGTCAAGTTTCCCAGCATATTAAACCAAGGAAGAATGGAGGATTTCCTAGCGAGACTGAAAACGCTAGATAACCTACACATGAGCAGTGTAAAGCCATCACGACAATGAGTGGGAAGAAATTACCAGGGCCAGAGAAGGAAGCTGAATCAGTTAAGGAACCAGCCTTGGAGTCGACTGCTGAGAACGCTGCCCCGGCAGACGACAAACAGCCTGCTGTCGTTGAACTTTTCACGACAGCAGAAGGGACAGAGGAGAAGGATGAAGAATCTAAGCCTCCTCAGATCTGAATGTAGTGGGAAGGACGCATTGCTGATTATCGTCCTCCACCTCCTTTTCCTCAGCGATTACAAAAGTTGAAACAGGAGTCCCAGCTTAAGAAGATCTATGATATTTTTAAGCAGGTCCACATCAATATTTCGTTGTTAGATGCTATCAAGGAGATGCCTGGTTATGCCAAATTTCTCAAGGATGCCATGTCGAAGAAATCCAGACTTGGGGAATTTGAAACGGCTAAAATGACAGAGGGATGCATGAGTATTCTGCACAAGCATCCACCCTAAAAGAAGAAGGATCCTGGGAGCTTCATCATACCGTGCATAATCGGAGATAAATTTATGGGTAAGGCACTTTGTGATCTTGGTGCTAGTATAAATTTAATGCCCAAATCTATTTTTCAGAAATTAGGTATTAGAAAAGCTCGGCCCACAACAATCGTACTACAGCTGGCAGACCGGTCTTATGTTCATCCAGAAGGGAAAATTGAAGATATTCTGGTAAGAGTGAATAAATTTATTTTTCTTGCTAACTTTCTTGTTTTAGATTGTGAAGCAGATGAGAATGCACCAATCATCTTGGGGTGACCCTTCTTAGCCACAGGAAGATCACTGATTGATGTAGAAAAAGGAGAACTCACTATGAAAGTGAACGATCAAGAGATCAAGATGAATGTTCTCCAGGTAATAAAACATGCCGATGCAGAAGAAGAATGCAAGGCTATCACTGAAGTTATCCTTGACCAACCCTGCATCAGGTCGGGCTGCCATGACATCAGAATTGGCCACTTCCCTAGAAGCCATTTAGAAGACTGTCACGGCAGCGACGACGACAGCAGCTCCTCCGAATCTGATATATCTGATACTGCAGATCAAGAGGAAGTAAACTGGATAGAAAATCGCCCAGGTAAGATATTCGAGCCCTTAAACTATACCTCGAATGAACATATAGTCCAAAAGCCATCAACTGTAGAGCCACCTGTTCTAAACCTTAAGCCTCTGCCATGGCAGCTTAAATATGTTTTCCTTGGTTTAAATGATATGTTGCCCGTAATCATCTCTTCCAAGTCGATGCAGGAACAGGAACAACAGCTGATAGGGATGCTGCTGCAGCACAAAAGGCTATTAGATGTACGATAGCTGATATTCAAGGCATCAGTTCGACACTATTCATGCATAAAATCCTCTTAGAGGATGATAACAAGCCAACCATTGATGCCCAGAGATGTCTAAACAATGTTGTGCGAGAGGTGGTTCGTAAGGAGATCATCAAATGGCTAGATGCTGGAATAATTTATGCCATCTCGGATAGCAAGTGGGTGAGCCCGGTGTAGTGCGTTCCTAAGAAAGGAGGAATAACTGTGGTAACCAACGAAGAAAACGAGTTAATCCCAACCAGGAATGTGACCGGTTGGAGGGTTTGTATGGACTACCGGAAGCTTAACAAAGCTACCCGGAAGGACCACTTTCCCCTGTCTTTTATTGATCAAATGCTTGATAGATTAGCGGGGAAGCCTTACTATTGTTTTCTTGATGGTTATTCAGGTTACAACCAAATAGCCATCGCACCAGAGGATCAAGAGAAGACGACGTTCACTTGCCCATACGGTACTTACGCTTTTTGGAGAATGCCATTTGGACTTTGTAATGCACCAGCAACCTTTCAGAGGTGTATGATGGCATTATTCTCTGACATGGTGGAGGATTTCTTGGAGATATTCATGGATGATTTCTCTGTCTTTGGAGATAACTTTGAGAGCTGCCTAAGAAACTTGCAAAAAGTGCTCGAGAGATGCGAGAAAGCAAACTTAGTATTGAACTGGGAGAAATGTCACTTCATGGTGGATGAAGGGATAGTCCTCGGCTATAAAGTAAGCTGCCGCGGCATAAAAGTCGACAGAGCTAAGATCGAGGTAATTGAAAAGATGCCGCCACCCACCACAGTCAAGGGAATTAGGAATTTCTTAGTGCATGCTGGGTTTTATCAGAGGTTTGTCGCAAACTTTTCGAAGATCACCAAATCCTTATGCCATCTTCTGGAGTAGAACTGTCCCATCGACTTCAACACTGAATGTACTGAGGCATTCAAGGTTCTGAAAGAAAAGCTGGTAACAACCCCAATAGTACAACCACCAAATTGGAAACTACCATTTGAGATCATGTGTGATGCTAGTGACTATGCTGTTGGGGCAGCACTTGGGCAGAGGAAAGATAAGATCTTTCATGTTATATATTATGCCAGCAAAACACTGAACGACGCCCAAGTAAACTACACCACAACAGAGAAGGAACTGTTAGTTGTGGTGTTCTGGATTGACAAGTTCCGTTCATACATACTTGGAATAAAGGTCATAGTCCACACAGACCACTCTGCATTAAAGTATCTGTTCGCCAAAAAGGATGCAAAGCCTATACTGATACGTTGGATTCTGCTACTGCTAGAGTTTGACCTTGAGATCAAGGACAAAAAGGGGACAGAGAATCAAGTTGCAGATCACTTGTCAAGGTTAGAGAAGGGAAAGAGTCTCCCAACAGACGAGACACACATACTGGAGACCTTCCCTGACGAGCAGTTGTTCGCTGCCACAAGCACTACCGCGACAGCCATGGCGGTAGGTAAGTTTTCTGAACTCCCCTGGTGTGTTGATTTCGTTAATTATTTAGTTAGCGGAATAATTCCTCCTGACCTTAACTATCAAGCTAGGAAGAGGTTCCAAAATGATGTTAAGCATTATTATTGGGACGAACCTCTCCTTTTCAAATATTTTGTAGATCAAGTTATTAGGAGATGCGTACCACAAGATGAACCAGAAGCTGTGCTTCATCACTGCCATGCTTCACAATATGGAGCACACTTAGGTGGTAGCAAAACTGCTGCCAAAGTTTTGCAGTCTTGATTTATTGGTCGTCACTGTTCAAGGATGCGCAGACATTCTACAAAAACCGTGGCAAATGTCAACGGAGTGGAAACATCTCAATGAGACATGAGATGCCGCTGCAAAACATTCTTGAGGTCGAGATCTTTGACGTTTGGGGGACAGATTTCATGGGACCATTCCAGCATCATGTGGGAACTTATATATCCTCCTGGCAGTAGATTATGTGTCCAAATGGGTTGAAGCGATCGCTACTCAGAAAAACGATGCCAAGACGGTTCAGAGGTTTTTACATAAAAACATATTTTCCAGATTTGGCATCCCAAAGGCGATCATCAGTGATGAAGGGAGGCATTTTGATAATAGGGTTATAGCTGCTGCCTTAAAAAAAGTATGGTGTCAAACATTGGATCGCAACAGCATACCACCCTCAAACCAATGGACAGGCTGAAATATCGAACAGAGAGGTTAAAAACATTATGGGCCTAGTCTCTACACCTCAATGATGCACTATGGGCCTACAGAACAACATTCAAAACTCCATTGGGAATGTCACCCTACCGGCTGATTTATGGAAAAACATGCTATCTACATGTCGAGATTGAGCACAGAGCCTACTGGGCCATCAAGGCAGTGAATATGGACTTGGAAAAGGCAGGACGGAAAAGGCTGCTTGACTTGAATGAGATAGAAGAAATTCGAGCAATGGCCTATGACAACGCAAGGATTTACAAAGATAAGACAAAGAAGTGGCATGACAAGAAGTTTCTGCCACGAAAGTTCTGCCCAGGGCAGCTTGTGTTGTTGTTCAACTCTAGGTTGAAACTCTTCCTAGGAAAGTTGAAATCTAGGTGGTCCGGCCCATTCCAAGTGGTGCAAGTTTTTCCCCACGGTGTCATCACAATCAGATCTTTAAAAGACGGGCACCAATTTAAAGTAAACGGACAAAGATTGAAGCATTATCAGGGGACTGAAGCCCCAAGAATGCAGGAAGTGGTTATTTTAGGAGATGCCCCTCCTGGCATCCCTAATTTAACCTAATTTTATTTTTATTTTTTTATTATTTATTAATTATTTTTATATATATACATATTAGGTCATTAGAATTATTTTATTTTTAGGAACTAAGTTTTTATTTTATTATTTTTAGGAAATAAAGGAGACAAAGAGAAGAGGAGAAGTGAATTCAGCCCAACATCTTTCCATCAGCCTAAAAAGCCCAACTTAGGAGCCTGCCGTTTCAGCTGCCGCGACAAACGCGGAAAATCCATCCTGTCAACACGCTGTCGCGGCAGACACGCAAACGCGTAACAGATATGGAAACACGTGACAGACGCGTCAGAAACCGCGTAATAGTTGACCCTGTTATTCGCGCCTGCCGTTACAGGTCCAACGGGCAGCAAACTCCCCCTCTATATAAACCTCGTTTTACTATTCATTTTTCACTCACTTTCACTCTCTCTACTTGTTTCCTCTAGAATTTCATTTGCTTCATTTTCTTTTCCACAGTCCTTGCAATATGAGTACGAGAAATACCCGCCGTAGTGCTGCCTCATGATCTTCCCCAGCAGCATCCACTCCCAGCTCCTTCCAGGTCAGAGACATGTGGGAGGAGAAAGGTTTCATTTACACCACTAGAACGGAGAACCTTAGGCTACAACCGTTCATAGCCTGCAAAATCAGAGCCCTGCAGTGGCAGATGTTTGCCGAGCAGCCGGAGGAAATGAACGTAACTCTCGTCCGAGAATTTTATGCTGCCATCGATAGTAGGGAAGCGACAGCAGTAACGGTCCGAGAAAAAGAGGTACCATTTGAGCCCGAATACATCAACACCCTCTATGGGTTCTATGTTGGGAGAAAGGAAGACGGCCACAAGAGATTTGTGGAGAGCTTGGAACCAGCAGATTACGATGTTGTTATGGTAGAACTCATAGACGAAGGAACCGAGTGGAATATTGATCCTAAACATCCAAGGACGGTTAAAAGAGTTCAACTCACTCCGGAAGCCAAGCTTTGGAACGCTTTCATCAAGAAGAGGATTATGCCCTCCTCGCACAACACAATGGTAGACCAACCAAGGTTAGCCCTCATCCATTCAATTCTAAATGAGAGGCCAATTAACGTTGGCAGATACGTTCGAGAGGGAATATTGGATTGTGCATACCGGCCGTCAGGACCACTCTTCTTCCCATACCTCATAACTGCCCTCTGTCGCGACCACAACGTACCTGAAGCTGCCTAAGATTTGAGAGTCCGAGGGAAAGGGTGGACGGAAAGGAACATCTTCAGCCTGATGGAGCTGAAGCTGCCACGCCCCTGTCGTCCTTCGACCCTACTGCCACGGCAGGTGAGCCGACAGAGCCCACCCAAACCGAACCTGCCGCCACAGAACCCAGGTAGCCCACCGCAACAGCTCCCCCAACAGACTCCTCAACACAAATACTTGCTGTCCTACAGAAAATGGAAGAACGGCAGCTAAGCCTGATGAGTTTCATCCGAGACTTCACCACAGCAATGGTACACTTCATTAAAACTAATCTTAATTTTCCTGATGTATTGTTCCCTGCCTTTCCCAACCATTATTTTGCTGCCCCCACACCTGCCCATACCCCTACCTCTGCTGCCACACCGAAAATATCATCTGCCGCATCCACTCCGACCCCGTCCACAACAGCTGCAGGTGGCAGCCTCACGGCAGAGACATCTGCCAGGGGAGCCAAGAGAAAAGAACCCATGTCAGACCTCGATAGGTATATAGCAGGCTTCTCCTCCTCCGAAATTTGTGGAGCATCCGATGATGAGCCATCCGTCAAGAGGAACCTGTCGAAAGAGTTCACCCCGGTGAAACGATAGAAACCAGGCTTCAGAGTCGAACCATCGGACCAAGGCAAATCTGACAGCGGCAGCAGCAGTAGCAGCTCCAGCAGCAGCTCCGAGGAGATTCAGGTAGTGGAGAAACAACCCCATATCTCCCCTACCCGCATTCAACCTCCAAGGGAAGCCAAAAACAAGAACACCTCTGCCTCTCCCATCCAACTGCCGGCACCGACAAGGAAAGTCACTGCCCGCCGGCAGATTCAGATCAGTAGCAGCAGCAACGACGGCGACGAAAATGCTTGAAAATTTAAGTTTCTTTTCTTATTTTTTGTTGTCTGCCATTTTGTTATATTTTGTGATGTTGTTTTTATTTTTCTTTTTCATTTCTGTCATTTGCATTGAGGACAATGCAACCCTTGAGTTTGGGGGTGGCATCCCTCCATTAATGAAGTGTCTTTAAGTTTAAAATTTGTGTCTTTTACTTAGTTTATTTTTGCTTAAAAAATGAAAATTTGGCTTAAATATTTGAACTGAACTTACCTGCTGTGACAACCTCTGTCGTGGTAGTGCCTTTAGATTAATTTTAGGAGCAGTTTAGAGCCTTACTATAGTTCTGATTCTTAAACACCCTTGTGACTTTTATATTGTCTAGAACTCTGCTAGTGAACTAGAATAGAAAAGCTTAACACTTGAGTTTCCCCTAGAGGTGCCTAACACTGGCTCTAGGAAAAGAAGTTAAGAAAAATAGACTCAATACACCTAGAGGTGCCCGAAACCAGCTCTAGGAAGTTAGCTATAGGTGCCCGAAGCCAGCTCTAGTCAAACTTAAGCTTGAGAAAATAGAATCGAGTCTAAATAAAAACTAAAGGAGCCTAAGAATTGCCTCCAAAAAGATGAAAATTGGCATAAAATTTCAAGTTAGAAGCTTAGCTATTCTCGTAAACTAAGGGAGTCTTGGCATATAATTGTTCACAAGCATGCACACACTACACAAGAATCATAGCAAGGTTCTGTATGAATCCTGAATTATCCAACAAGGTGTTGCTCACAATAGGGGATGAATGGTAGGTAAGGAGAAGTCCACTATTTTAAGCCAAACAAAAATTTTGTATTTTTTAGGTTTGAATTGCTTGAGGGCAAACAAAAACTTCAGTTTTGGGGTGTGTTGAGTGTGTAAAAGTTCTATATTTTACCCCCTATTTAACCCATATTTCTGCTGCATTCAAGCATAATTCATTGCATTTAGGTTAGATTTCATTTATACATCACAATTATATCAAATGGCACAGTTTCTACTGAAATTGGTTGCTTTTGCAGGTAGTTTTTGTAACAGATGGAAGGCAGTGGAGAAGCAGACGCTGGGCAGTGAGGAAGTAGAGCTGGAACTTGATTTGCAGACAAAGAGGACGATGTTGTCATGGCCACTGCCGTGGCAGCCAAGGACGACAGCAATGGTGAATAGAAGAAGTGAAGTGGGCCTTGACAGAAAGAGAAAATTAAGCCGGTCTGTCGTGGAGCACCCTTATATTTTTCCAAGCCCTAGATCAAAATAAAGGCCAAGCCCAAAGTTCAAGGAAGAAACTCCAAGCAAGAAGGAAGGACGAATTAAAGATATATGCTCTGAAGATTTAGTCTTTAATAGAGTTGTACTTTAAATTAAACTTGTATTCTTTCCATATTAGAAAACTTGAACCCAAGGCATATATAAAGGCATGTAATTCGACCTAGGGAATGATATCTTACTCTCTAGCCTTCTTCCCAAAACCCTAGTCGTTTTCCCCTTCTCATCATGTTCTAAACTTTCCCTAGGGCTAAGGGTTGATTTTGTAAAGTAGTTGCAAGGATTGCATTTGTTTTAGGAATTTTTCTGTTCAATAAAATAGACTTCAAGTTTGCTTATTCTGGTTTTCAACATCTTGCAAGAGTATCGGGAGAGCATTGTGAGATTACACATTTACTTAATATCGGGAGAGTTAAGTATACGAAAGGAATAAGTACGGGTTCTCCAGTTTATGGTTGAACTATCTTGAACCTAGAGATAGGACGAGGTTAAGTGGATAAGGAAGAATTCAACAACATCGGTGTTCATCCTTCGATTCACGCCGGGAGGTATCATCAAAGACGTTTTCATCGACAGACTTGGACCTAGGGATAGGCCAAGGCACAGTAGGGATTCTTGCCAAGCTTGAAGTACAGAGTTGTGTGATCGCTACCGCGACAAACAACAAACCGTTGTCGCGACATGAGCAACGATAGAACAGAGATTCCTAGACTTTGCAACGCCTACACTACTGAGCAAATCAATACCGGCCCATTCTCTCTATCCTGAATTCTTTACTCTTTTTTTTTAAGTATTCTTTATTATCTCGTGACAACACTCAAACTATTTATTTCCCCCTTCGTGCAGAAAACTAAGGTTGAAGCTATTAGCCCAGTCCCTGAGGAGACGATATCTGATACTTACTTATCACTTTACTACTTGCGTCGTACACACTTGCACTACATTACAATAGACAATTTTACACGTAACAGGGGACGTTACAATAAGCCTCTACATGAACTTTTGGTATGGCTTAAATGGACTAAAAATGACATATTTGGCTTTAAAAGGTGAAATCCTAGTGAACGAATTCAAATGATCCTAAAATTTGGCATGCAAGTAGTTTGTAAACTTGAAATATTTTGTGCAAAGTTTCATTGTATTTGAACATCATTTGATAGGTCAATTCGAATAAAAATCAACTAAAATCTATTATTATAGGTCAGGGTGTATCGATATGGGTGATGGCATATCGGTACAATTAGGCATAAATTAGTTTAATGGAACAGAGTGTATCGATATGGTCGTAAGGCGTATCGATACGGGGTCAATGCAGTCAACGTGTATCGATACGGGTTTTGTTGTATCGATACGAGCATGTTATCCTTTGAATCTGGAAAATGGAGACTAAGCTTAGTGTACCGATACGGCTCCAGGTGCATCGGTACATACACTTAATTCAGTTACAAGCCTTAGAGCATAGTTTATCATTGTTATCAAAATGGTCACTGAATATTGTATGGTCTAATTGGATAGGTAAATGGACTTTGATTTGCTTAAAAATTTACAAGCCTGTTATCATTGTGTTGAATTTCATTTTAGTATATTCCATTGTAGGAAAAGAACCCTAAATTATAGAATTTATAGTTTAGTCCTTAAAACTTGTAGAAGTTAAGAAGTGGTCCTAATTGATTAATTATTGTTCCATATTGGAAAAATTGAACTAAGGATTATGTTTGATAGTGATTAAAGAGCATAATATAGTTTGAATTCCAATCATTGATTGAAAATTTATCGCATCGATCACCGCATTGTTCATCAGTATCACACTCTGACCCAGTTCTTGATCAGGCCGGAAAACGGGTGCTACATTTGTGGTATCAGAGCTAGAGTTTAGTCGATTATAGGACTAAATTGAAGCTTATTGCATTGTTATTGTGTTACTTTGCCACCTAGGAGTTGTGTATTGTGTATATTGTGACCTGCCGAATAATCCGACCACTTTATGTTATAGATATGTCTGAGACAAATGAGGCTCACATACCTGAGCATGCCACCGGCTTCTCGACTCGTGGATAGGAAGTTAGGGGGAAACCTACTGATTCCACCTAATTCCCCACCTCAACATGCTGAGCCGATGTCGCCTAATGCATATGCAGAATGTTATCAGAACATGGCCGACATGTTCAAACAATCCGTAGCCTCGATGAGAGGTGAACCACATGTATAACCAGCTCCACATGTTGTCCAATATTCTCAGGTCCCTGTCGATAAGCTGGCATCGCTCCGATCCTATACTTCCACTGGTTAGGATGATGACAATCCTGAGAATGCAGAATATTGGTTGGGCAACACGTTAAGGATTCTGAATAAGTAACTGTAGTGCTCGGACGAGCACAAGCTAGAGTGCACCCTTGCATTGTTAGCTGATGAAGCATAGCAGTGGCGGGAGACCATTATTCTTACCGTTTCTAAGGAAACAATGACTTGGGAGTTTTTTCTTCAAGAATTCCAAAAGAAGTACATTAGTGAGTATTATCTCGCGGAAAGACACAACATCTTCCTCCATATGAAACAAGGCGGCCGACCTATTAAGCAACATGTAGAGCGTTTAGGAGTTCTCTAAATATGAGCGCAAGTGTACACTCTTGTCAAGTTATAGTATAAAAGATATCATCTCCCACAAGGATTGGACATTTTATTTGAGTTGTAATTCCTGCACAAAGAAAATTAAATGCACAAATGAGTTTAGTTTATAAAAGTATAAAAAGTAAACAAAACACAAGTAATCGATGGAAAAGATCAGGGTGATAGAATGGTTCAGATTATGCTGCTCCCTAGTGTGAAACTATGTTGAATAGGTTAAATTGCTTTGCGCTGGCAGACTTTGCTGCCTCGGCGGAGGATGGCAGATCGGCTGCTTTGACGCTTTCGTTACCTCAGAAGTGGAACGGATGATTGACTCGACATCCCTTCAAGGCTCGACAGAACGCTTCGATATTGATCTCGCTTATGTCTAAGTTAGAATACTGTTGTTGCTCACTGCAGATGATACTCGTCACGACATGAATCTTGCAAAGACAACAACCTTGGTTCGTCCTCTTTTAGTCTCCTTAAACTCGTACCTATGTCTAGGCCAAATTGATCAAGAGTTGATTAGGATGAGGATCGTACTTATCCCTTTCGTGAGTTGGACTCTCTCGATACCGAACAAATAGATAGTTGACAACTAATCTTTCGAACTTAATTGAAAACTATGAAGAGCATGAAATAAGCAAACCTTGAAGTTTTATTGCAAAAACAAACTTAATTCCTAAACAACTGTTCTCACACTAGTTTACAACATAACCCAAACCCAAGAGAGAATTTAGAACATAATGGCGGCAAGAAAACCTAAACTATGCCCAAAGGAAAACCTAAGTTGTCTAAAATTACAAAGTATGTCAAGTATATATAGGCATTAGCTAGGTCAAGTCCTCCTTGGAGTAGAAGTCTTCAAAGTAGCATTTGCATTAAATGCAACCTTTAATTTTGAATTCATTGAGTTGAATGTGGACTTCTTCCCGTTACCTTGCACCACAAGTTATCTTGATCTCCTACTTCGGTAGCTCTATTCGCTGCTCCATGCGTCAGAAAATTGAGTGGATGGCATCATTGGAATCAAGATTTTCTGCTCTACAGATCACACTCAAATTCTCCAATTTCTCAGCTTGCTGCCCTGAGCGGCTGGGACTCGACATCACTTATCTCTGTCTGGAACTACATTAGTACAACTCCCTGGTCTGCTACCTTAGCATCAACTCCTTAGCTCTTCTCTCCTTCTAACAACATCTATCCCTGAAATGCAAACTAAACTAAAACATCGCCTTTTCCTTACCAAATAAAAGATAATCATTAAAATCATGGAAAAGTAAAGAATACTATAAATACGCAATGCATGAACCTAATTATGCATAAAATGTACTTAAGAACAACAATAATATGAGATGAAATGCATACAAAATATAGGACTTATGAGCACTTTACACACCCTCAAACCCGAACTATTGCTTGTCCTCAAGCAATGCAAACCTAAACATACTTGCCATTTGAACTAATCAGAAAGAACATGTTTTAAACTTGATTTAGCACCTCAAGGTCGTGGAACCTACATTATATTACTGATAGGGGAAACAACAAGAAATAACTCAGAAGTAATCTATAATGCTAGTGTAGTGTGTGCAGGACTGTGTACAAGCTGAATATGCAGAATACTCTAAATAAACAAAGATGTTGTTATGATATATAAGGTTGCTGACGAGGCAGCACAATTAAGCACAATTATTTAATCATGGTAATAAGGGCTTCAGCTTATCACAATCATTCTCTAGGTATGGAATTAAGATAGGAGCAAACTACAAAACCCCGAAACCTTTGAGCAGAGTCATCCCGTGAAGACTTTCATTCACTCATGCTAATTTGTCTGTCACTTCAAGGATTTTCAGATTCATGGACTTTGATAGCAGCGGAGTGTCCTTGCACATGATTCTTCCTTGAGCCGGTTTCGGGCACCTCTAAGGAAAAATAGCATAAATATTTTCTTTCCTTTCGTGGTAGTGCTTTTCTTTTTCTTTTTGTTGCCTGTCGCGGCAGCTTCCTACAACCAGTGTTAGAATTGTACAAATAATTCTAAAAATAAAGCAAGCATTGTTTATCAGAAATTCTAACAAATTCAACAAGTAACAGAAGTGTTTTTAATTTTTGGCACTAATAGAAAAATTCTAAGTTTACTTCATGCTTTCCCCAAAATTTAAGTTCTTTTTAATTGGTGCGAAAAATTTAAAGTCGGCTATCCTATCATAGGCACAAGATCTAACAAAATTTTTCTTTTGATTACTTTTTTAAGGTAAGTACATTATGCATCCTATATGCACTAGAATATGCCTAAACAAAATCAGTGCTACCCCCCCCCCAAACACGAAGGCTAGCAGGTGTCCGGGCGGCAGACTTGGCAGGTGAGATCTTTGCTGTCCGTGGCGGCTGGACTCTCTTAAGAGTGGGGTGAGGAGCTGCACTTTGGTCTGGATTCGTTTCAGACTCTTCGTCCCCTGGCTCGACAGAGATGATGTGTCGCCTTCTCTTTCTGGATGCTTTTTCCAATGGTTCTGCGGGTGGATCTTCTGTTGCCATGGGTTCCGCTGTTGATGTCGGCTGCTGCTTAACCTCGTTGGACTGGGAGCTGTTTGCCACCGTTTCTGCTGTGTGAGCAGGAGAGAAATGTTGTTGATGCCTCTCGGGAGTGTCTGCCACTGTGTTGGAAGCTGGAAGTAGGACGTGTAATATGTTGGAGAGGGCATCTGGCGGCGGAAGGTGGCGTGGCAAGCAGCTGCTTATGATGGTGTTCCTTCTCTGGGTTCAGCTGCGATGGCTAGGTTTGTAGGGAATGTGGGCAAGGAGGGCTCGTTCTTGGGGAATTTATAGTGGAGATAAGCCACAAAGGCCTCTTGGACCTCCCCTACGTACTTCATGAACGTCAATTGCTGCTGCTCTATGCGTTTGTTGATGTCGATAAGAGTGCGGAGCAGGGCAATGACATCATTGTTCTAGGCACCGTCAGTACTACCTGGGGCTGCCGGGGTAGCTAACTGGGCAGCGGAGGGCTGGCTCGGAGTGATTGGTTCTGTCTCTTAGACCTGCATCATCTGCAGAACAAAGAAGTTTACAAAGGGAAAACCGAAGTCAAATCGTGAAAGTCAACCTCGATTAGCAACCCTTTTTTCTTTTTTTTCTTTTATAGATGCACATTGTTATCCTACGTGATTAATAAAGCGATTAGTTGAAAATGGAACATCGATCGGAATTTAATTAGGGGTTCACTTGTATGCTTTTATCTTTTAGGGACCAAATTATAAATTTCTAGATTTACAAGGACCAACCAGATTTTAAAGTTACCAATCCACAATTAATCATATAACATGCCAGCGTTATAAATTTCAACTCAAACGGAACATCCAAACTCAATCAATTAATCTTACAACATTCAGGGACCAAAACGTAAGAAACAGAAACCTAGAACAATTCAAAAACAACATCAAACGGTTAAGTGTTTCGCAACTCTAAACACTGTATCAGAACGGCCATTTCAGAACCACGTTGACTGTTTCGATACGTGGGTGCGTTCCAAGACCCGTTTCGAAATAATGCTTCACATGGCGAAATGTTTCGGAACGGGCCTAATCGTTCTGAAACCCCATGACCATTACAGGCCACCGTTCTGAAACAAATAAGGGCATTCCGAATCGCATGGCCCTGCAATTTTCCAAATTGTTGGTTTTACATTAGTTTTTACCTCCGAAACCCTTCCAACCCATGTCTCAAAACACATAAAACAAGAATACACATCAAAGACCATCCATATGTAACACGAACTAGACCATGACATCAATCAAGCATACTATAAGACTATAGGCATGCTTCCTAGATAACAAAACCACAAAGAGGCTAAAAACCACATTCAAGCTTAAACCAATCTCCAAAGGCCATTTACAATACTAAATCAACGAACCAAACATGCTCAAGGTGTTTAACATCACGAAATAAAACCAAGAGTAGAAATCTCACCCATTGCCTCTTATTCCACCAGGGTAAACCTACATACTTTGTTTAGTCAAAAGAGCTTGGATTCCACTTGCCTTATTGCTGCCTCAAAAGCCTAATTCTCTGCATTGATGAAGCAAATTAGCGTAAGCATAAAGCTTAGTGAGGATCGCCAAAACCAAACATGCATCAATGTATTTTTCAAAACCAAAACACCACATGTTGTCATCTCATGCCTTTACTTAAATCATGCCCTTTTAAAGCATCAATGCACTTTTTAAACCTCATGCTCTTAGCATCATGAAAATACCAGCAAATAATCTTTTGTTCATGCTTAAACCAAGCATCACATGCATTCTAGCATAAGTCACAAGCATCACATGCTTAAATCATTAATCAACAACATTATATTGGCTCGCAAGTGATTAATTCTCAATCCATACCAAACCAAAAACAAATGACACAATCAGATACGCGGGTTACAAGCGTTGTTCCACACGCCTCATACACACTACCGGACAACACAAGGCTCACACACGGGATTAAGCCATCAACCATTGTGACATCCGTGGTGGAGTTTAACGGTACAATCACAACCCCTCAACACCACTCATCGGTAGTTGTATAATTCCACTAACGAGAGCACGAGACACATATCGCAAGATCCACACACGAGATTTAACCATCCACTGTTGTGATCTTAACCTCAATCGTTAAGGTACTTGGATAGAGTATACGGTACAATCACAACCCTCGACATCCAAGGCAACTTTATTCATGGTGCCACCAATCCTATAGCCGGCTAACTATATCCGATTAAAGTAACCAAAAACCATTTCCATCAATTCCCAATATAATCATTTATCAACATTGTTCCATTGTTTTACAAGCATAAATCACAATGTCATTTCCACAAGCATAAACATGATTAATATCAAATGCATACATTTCTTAATTTCTAGAATCACCTACCAAGTGCATCCTTATCAAAATGGCATTAACCACCAGCATTAGCAATGCTCAAAACATGCTTTAAAACAGTAAATAAAACCACATTTAACTCAAGTGTGTTTTCCAACAAAAACATAGCACATTCCAAGAGAGACTCTCGAATCACTTACTCTTGAGCTTAACTAAGTGTTTCAAACTTACACTAAGCTCCCAAGACCATGCTCAAAGCGTAACACAACTAGAAAATCCATTTCCACTCACCGATACACGAAGCCTTGCTCGCCGACACGAAATTCACCCTTCCGGAGTCTCTAATAACGTCTCGTTTGCTCCTGGATCAAGATCCCCTGTTTTTTATCACCAAAAAACAGAGATCCAAATGCATTAAAATGCATTTTAACACTAGAAACTAAACACAAACTCGTTGCTCACCCAAACTACTCCAATTTACCTATCTGAAATAACCGAAAACTCAATCGATTGCTTCCTAAACCAAGCCCAGCCAACATACATCACTTTCAACCATTTATAAACATTAAAACTCATCTAAAAACAACCTAAACCCGTCCTTATACCTTCGGCATGCATAACTTCATCATTTCACCTCAAAAACCCAACGAAAACCATCAAGATACTCAAGGATCTCAAGGATTTCGAGATCTATATTATCAAAACCCTTTTTCAACATAATAATCAACTCAAAACTCAGTTAAAACCAATCCAAAACATAGCTCATCAATATCAATCCGAAAATCAAGATTTTGCTCATATTTTTGTAAGATTTTGATCTCAAATCAAAACTACAATGAAAACTCAGCCAAAAACAACAATTAGAAGACAAAGATCTTGGGAATTTCAATAAAGAACCTTGATTAGAGGTTAAGAACGAGATTTACCTCCAATCTTTGCTTTCCTCAATGAATGACAAGTTTTTGCTTCACAAATCTTGAAGAAATCAAAAAGGATTCTTTGAAATGAAAGAGAAATCAAGAAAAGAGTGTTTGGAAGAAAAGAAATATGGAGAAAATGATTTAAAATGGTGTTTGGCTGAAAATGAGAAGAGAAAGGTAGTTACGTGATTAAAAACTCACAAATTAACTACCTAATTAATTAAATAAATAAAAGCCTTTTAAAATCAATTAATTTAAAAATCATTTTAAACACATGTTAAATTAAGAAAAATGTTAAATTGCCATAATGCTCCCTAAAGATTTTAAGATTTTGGCTCCTCTTTTAAAATTACATTTTCCATAGTTCTGAAACTTTACGTTTTGGTCACTTCCCAAAATGTACCACTTCTAAAGTCAATTTTGTAAAATTGATTTGACCAACCTCTTAAACATGATTTTAGAGGATTTTAGCCAATTTTACCATATTTTTATCCTATCCCGGTCCTTGATTTCCTTAAATCACCAAACATGATTCGAATTGTTTCCGACCGGTCCGATGTCTAAAACATCTAGGCCCAAAATCAGGGCATTACAACTCTCCCCCTCTTAGGAAATTTCGTCCCCGAAATTTTACCTGAAGGAAAAAGGTGCGGAAACTGTTTCAGCATGTTCGCCTTGCTTTCCGAAGTGGCCTCCTCATCTCCTCGTTATCGCCACAACACCTTCACAAGCTCTATCGTCTTACCACGAAGAACTTTACTGCTCAAATCCAGAATCCTCACTGGTTCCTCATCATAAGACAGATTCGGATTCAACTATACCTCATCAACATGCATCACATGCGAAGGATCAGATCTATACCTCTACAACATCGAGACATGAAACACATCATGTATCTTTTCCAGCTCAGAAGGCAACCTCAACTGATATGCCACAGGACCAACACGCTCCACAACCTCATATGTTCCAATAAATCTTGGGCTAAGCTTACCCTTACGCCCAAATCTCATCACCTTCTTCCTAGGTGATACCTTCAAAAACACACATTCGCCAACCGCTAACTCGATTTCCTTACGCTTCAAATCTGGGTAAGACTTTTGTCGATCTGATGCTGCCTTCAAATTCTCACAAACGAGCTTCACCTTCTCGGTGGTTCCCTTTAACATAGCCGGCATCAAAATTAACTTTTTCCCAGCTTCTGCCCAAAAAACGTGGGGTTCTACATCTCCTCCCATACAAAGCCTTGTATGGAGTCATCTTGATACTTGCCTGATAACTATTGTTATAAGAAAACTCAACCAACGACAAGTGCCTCTCCCAAGAACCATGAAAATCTATAACGCAGCATCTCAACATGTTCTCAAGCACCTGGATCACACGCTCCGACTGTCCATCCGTCTGAGGATGATAGGAAGTACTAAAATTCAACCATGTACCCTAGGCTTGATGCAAACATTCCCAAAACCGTGATGTAAACCTCAGATCCCTATCTGACACTATGGATTTTGGCACACCGTGCAACCGTACAATATCAGCAATATACAGCTCTGCCAACTTATCCAAGGTATACGTAGTATGCACATGCAAGAAATGTGCACACTTCGTAATACGATCCACAATCACTCAAACCGAATTCTTCTTCGAGGGTGACAAAGGCAAACCAGACACAAAATCCATGATAATCCTTTCCAACTTCCACTTCAGAATTCTCAAAGGTTGCAACAACCCCAAAGGTACCTGGTGTTAAGCCTTCACTCGCTGACACACCATGCACTTACCAACAAACTCAGCCACATCCTTTTTCAACAACACCCAGTATTAGTCATCCTTCAAATCACGATACATCTTTATACTACCAGGGTGCATAGCGAAAGGACTACTTTGAGCTTCGGTCAGAATAGTGCGCCTCAACTCAACATCATCGGGCACCACTATTCGACTCCCAAAATACAGAACACCATCATCATTAAAACTGAAATCCGAAGGCTTACCCTCCGCAATGTCCTGAACATGAGGGACAAGAGAATCATCTAGCAATTACTTATCCTTGACCAACTAAATCAGAGATGGTTTCACTTGCAATTCAGCAACTAGACCACCATCTCGCGATTTTCTCAAGCGAGAAAACATCTCCCTCAACTCCACAACCACTTTTCTGCTCAAAGCATCAGCCACAACATTGGCCTTGCTCGGGTGATACTCGATCGACAGATCATAATCCTTAAGCAACTCCACCCAACGATGTTGCCGAAGATTCAACTTCTTCTAAGACATAAGATACTTTAAGCTCTTATGATCCGTGAACACCACACACTTCTCGCCATACAGATAATGCCTCCAGATCTTCAAAGAAAACACAACAGCCGCAAGCTCAAGATCTTGAGCAGGGTAGTTACGCTCATGCACCTTCAACTGCCTAGATGCATAAGCTACTACCTTACCCTCCTGCATTAACACACAACCCAAACCAACGATGGACGCATCACTATAGACCACAAACTCCTTACCAGACTCAGGTTGAATCAGGACAGTAGCTTGCGTCAAATCTTCTTTTAGCTTCTCAAAAGATTGATGCATCGCGTTAGTCTACTCAAAATGAACATTCTTCTGCAACAACTTGGTCAAAGGTGCAGCAATCTTCGAGAAACCCTCGACAAAACTTCGGTAATACCCAGCTAACCCAAGAAAACTTCGTACCTCAGTCACCGACTTAAGCCCCTTCCAACTCATCACAGCCTCTACTTTATGTGAATCAACGCGAATACCCTCAGTTGATACAACATGCCCAAGGAAGACCACCTCCTTGAGCCAAAACTCACATTTACTTAGCTTGGCATACAACTGGTTTTCCATCAACGCTTGCATCACGATCCTAAAGTGTCTATCATGATCCTCCTTGGTACGAGAATACACAAGGATATCCCCAAACTGATCCAAGAACTCATGGAACACACGATTCATCATGTTAATGAAAGCAGCAGGTGTGTTGGTAAAACCAAACGGCGTCACCAAGAAATCGTAATGCACGTACCTTGTTCGAAAAGCCGTCTTAGGTACGTCCGCATCTTTCACCTTCAACTAATAGTATCTTGACCTAAGGTCTCAGGTCTATCTTGGAAAATACTAACGCTCCTCGAAACTGATCAAATAGATTATCAATCCTTGGCAAGGGATACTTGTTCTTAATCGTCAACTTGTTCAGTTGCCGATAATCTATGCATATCCACATCGTTCCATCTTTCTTCTTCACAAACAACATCGGTGCACCCCAAGGTGACACACTTGGCCGGATGAACCCTCCGTCTAGCAACTCCTGAAGTTGCGTTTTCAACTCTTTTAGCTCTTTAGATGCCATGCGATAAGGAGCAATGGACACCGGAGTCATATTCTCATACAACTCGATACCAAATTCAACTTCTTTGTTTGGCGGCAACCCAGACAATTCTTCTGGAAAGACGCCTGGAGAATCGTAAACGGTTCTAATGTCTTATACACGTACGTCCTTGGTACTAGGATTCATCACATATGCAAGATATACCTCACAACCCAATCGCAGCATACGACTTGCTTCCATAGCCGAAATCACATTAGACAAGAATTTCACATTCTCGCCTACTACCACCACTTCATAATCATCGGCAAGCTTTAAGGTGACTCACTTAACATCAAAGTCCACCACTGCTCTATGCTTAGACAACCAATCAATACCGAGGATTACATCAAAACCATAAAAGGGTAACTCCATCAAATCCACAAGGAAAACATGACCCTGAACAGACAAAGGACACCTCCGATACAACTTCCTAGTGACTACAGTCTCACCAAAAGAACTAGTCACTTGCATTCCTACTTTAAGCAACTCAACATGTATATCAAGAAAATGCGCATGCTCACTCAAGATATAAGAATGCGTGGATCCAGAATCAATCAAAGCCAAATAATGATAAGACTGTAGATTAAAGGTACCTGTGATGACATCGGTATCGTTGCGCTCCTCGAATTGAGTATAGACCCTCGCAGGACTGCCTCCCTCAGGCTGAACTGCTACAACATGAGCAATGCCTCGTTGACCCTCATCTCTCTTATGGAAACTTCCTCGGCCGCGCCCATGGCCTCTTTGAGGTACAACCACAGCAGGTGCACATCCTTGGGCTCCACCAGCCAACAAAGGACACTCTCGCCTCATGTGATCCATTGAACCGCAGTTCAACAAGAATTTCTTACCACCACAATAGGAGCCTGCACCTCCCTAGCCGCACAAGGACAATCTCACTGTAGATGACCCCGAGAACCACACGTCCAACACGTGTTCTACTCTGCCCTCATCTGGTCTCCCTGAGCCGGTGCACCATGTCCAACATTACCTCGCCTAGCAGGCTAATACCTCCTATTTCGTCCTCTCTTGTTCCGTCCACCATCGAAACTAGACTCATCTGCTCTCTTCTCAGAGCTAGAACCAACTCATCGGGATGCCAGACCCAAGTTATGTTCAATGTCTTCGACTCGACATACAAGCACATCGAAATCGGTGTAATCTACAGCCAACATGTATGTCTTGAATTCCTGCACCAGCCCGTACCAGAAGCGATCACAACGATGCCTCTCACTTGGCATCAACTCAGGGGCGTACTGGCTCAAACATACGAACTGAACCTCGTACACATCCACAAATAGGCTTTTTTGAACAAGCGACATGAATTCACGCTTTTTCTCATCCAAGTATCTAACTCCTAGATACTTCTGCTTAAAAGCACCTCTAAAAAACTCTCAATCTACTTCATTGGGTTTCGTACCAACGGTGATGGTCGTCCACCAGCTATACGCATCACCCTGGAGCAAAGAAACAACGCATGCCAGCTTGCGCACATCATTACATCCCATATGATCCATGATACGGATCGTTCTAGCCATCCAGGCTTCCGACGCCTAATGAGACATACCATAGAACTCAACAGCTCCTAAACTCCTAGCCTCTCCAAAGGAAAACCCATCTGCTCAGCTGCAGGGGCCTAAACATGCGCTCCAACTACTACAGCCTGAAATGCTCCAGTGATCAACTGAACCAGTGGTGCTAGACCACCCAAACTCGGACCAGCGTGTCCTTTTTTCTCCTACTCCCCACCTTCAGGTGATGGTTGAGGAGGTAAGTTTCCACCAAGAGGGACATCAGCCCCTTTGGTTACCTTGGTCGCCCTGCTCAGTCGCATGCACTACCGTGTTCGATCAAAGCTCTCTCCTTGGACCTATAGTGCTATTTTTAACAAGGCATAACAATAAAACAAATCAAATTATGATTTAGGCCAGCCTCAAGCAAGGATCCAAGTTCACAAAAACATTTAATTAGTGTAATAAGGCAATGGGCACCCCGATTTCCCTCAAGCATAAACATAGCATACACTAGCATTTCATGATCAACATGCTTTACACCATCCGAAATCAGCATACATCTTTATAGAATTCTCATCACGCAATCATATTTATCTCACATATGACTTACATCAATCAAACATGGCATAAACTCTAGCATTCAATCAAAACATACTTTTTTCAAACAATCATACACCAAACATACCAATTTCACTTTACCATCCCCAATTCTTTCGTAACATAGCTCTAATACCAACAAATGTAACCCCCTTAGCCCGGCCTAGACGCCTGACCCGAACTAAGAAGTTTACACGAGGAAAATCGAAGTCAACTTGTGAAAGTCAACCTCGATTAGCGACCTTTTTTCTTTTTATCTTTTCTAGATGCACATTATTATCCTATGTGATTAATAAAGCGATTAGGTGAAAACGACATAGCGATCGGAATTCAATTGCATGCTTTTATCTTTTAGGGACCAAATTATAAATTTCTAGATTTACAAGAACCAACCAGATTTTAAAGTTACCAATCCATAATTAATCATATAACATGCCAGCGTGATAAATTTCAACTCAAACAGAACATCCAAACCCAATCAATTAAGCTTACAACATTCAGGGACCAAAACGTAAGAAACTGAAACCTAGAACAATTCAAAAACAACATCCAACGATCAAGTGTTTCGGAACGCTAAATCTTGTATCAGAACGACCGTTTCGTAACCACGTTGATAGTTTCGATACGCGGGTGCGTTTCGAGACCGGTTTCGAAACAATGCTTCACAGTGGCGAAATGTTCTGGAACGTGCCTGTCCGTTCCGAAACCCCATGACCATTACAGGCCACCGTTCCGAAATAGATAAGGGCGTTCCAAAACGCCTGGCCTAGCAATTTTCCAAATTGCTGGTTTTACATTAGTTTTTACCTCCGAAACCCTTCCAACCCATGTCTCAACACACATACAACATGAAGACACATCAAAGACCATCTATACATAACACGAACTAGACCATGACATCAATCAAGCATACTATAAGACTATAGGCATGCTTCCTAGTTAAAAAAACCACAAAGAGGCTAAAAACCACATTCAAGCTTAAACCAATCTCCAAAGGCCATTTACAATACTAAATAAACGAACCCAACATGCTCAAGGTGTTTAACATCACCAAATAAAACCAAGAGTAGAAATCCCACCCATTGCCTCTTATTACACCAAGGTAAAACCACATACTTTGTTTAGTCAAAAGAGCTTAGATTCCACTTGCCTTCTTGCTGCCTCAAAAGCCTAATTCTTTGCATTGATGAAGCAAATGAGCGTAAGCATAAAGCTTAGTGAGGATCGCCAAAACCAAACATTAATCAATGCATTTTTCAAAACCAAAACATCACCATTTGTCATCTCATTCTTTTACTTAAATCATGCCCTTTTAAAGCATCTATGAACTTTTTAAACCTCATGCTCTTAGCATCATTAAAATAACATCAAATAATCTTTTGCTCATGCTTAAACCAAGCATCACATGCATTCTAGCATAAGTCACAAGCATCACATGCTTAAATCATTAATCAACAACATTATATTGGCTCGGAAGTGATTAATTCTCAATCCATACCAAACCAAACACAAATGACACAATCGGATACGCAGATTACAAGCGTTGTCCCACACGCCTCATACACACTACCGGACTACACAAGGCTCACATACGAGATTAAGCCATCAACCGTTGTGACACCAGTGGTGGAGTTTAATGGTACAATCACAACCCCTCAACACCACTCATCGGTAGTTGTATAATTCCACTAACGAGATCACGGGACACATACCACAAGATCCACACACGAGATTTAACCATCCACTGTTGAGATCTTAACCTCAATCGTTAAGGTACTTGGATGGAGTATACGGTACAATCACAACCCTCGACATCCAAGGCGACTTTATTCATGGTGCCACCAATCCTATAGCCGGCTAACTATATCCGATTAAAGTAACCAAAAATCATTTCCATCACTTGCCAATATAATCATTTATCAACATTATTCCACTGTTTTACAAACACAAATCACAATGTCATTTCCACAAGCATAAACATGCTTAATCTCAAATGCATAAATTTCTTAATTTCTAGGATCACCTGCCAAGTGCATCCTTATCAAAATGCCATTAACCACTCGCATTATCAATGCTCAAAACATGCTTTAAAATAGTAAATAAAACCATATTTAACTCAAGTGCATTTTCCAACAAAAACATAGCACATTTCGAGAGAGACTTTCGAATCACTTACTCTTGAGCTTAGCTAAGTGTTTTAAACTTACACTAATCTCCAAAGACCACGCTCAAAGCGTAAAAAAGCTGGAAAATCCATTTCCACTCACCGATATGCGAAGCCTTGCTCGCCGACCCAAAAATCACCCTTCTGGAGCCTCCAAAAACATCTCATTTTCTCCCGGATCAAGATTCCCTGTTTTTTATCACCAAAACAGAGATCCAAATGCATTAAAATTTATTTTAACACCAACAACTAAACACAAACTCGTTGTTCACCCAAACTACACCAATTCACCCATCTGAAACAATCGAAAACTCAATCGATTGCTTCCTAAACCAAGCCCAGCCAACATACATCACTTTCAACCATTTATAAACATCAACACTCTTCTAAAAACAACCTAAACCCATCTTTATACCTCCAACATGCATAACTTCATCATTTCGCCTAAAAAACCCAACTAAAATCATCAAGAAACTCAAGGATTTTGGGATCTATATCAAAACCCTTTTCAACATAATAATCAACTCAAAACTCAATTAAAACCAATCCAAAACAGAGCTCATCAATATCAATCCGAAAATCAAGATTTTACTCATATTTTTGCAAGATTTTGATCTAAAATCAAAACTATAATGAAAACTCAGCCAAAAACAACAATTAGAAGGCAATGATCTTGGGAATTTCAATAATGAACCTTGATTAGAGGTTGAGAATGAGATTTACCTCCAATACTCTCTTTCCTTAATGAATGACAAGTTTTTGCTTCACAAATCTTGAAGAAATTAAAATGGATTCTTTGAAATGAAAGAGAAATCAAGAAAAGAGTGTTTGGAAGAAAAGAAATCTGGAGAAAATAATTTAGAATGGTGTTTGGTTTAAAATGAGAAGATAAAAGTAGTTACATGATTAAAATCTCACAAATTAACTACATAATTAATTAAATAAATAAAAGCCTTTTAAAATCAATTAGTTTAAAAATCGTTTTAAACACATGACAAATTAATGAAAGGCTAAATTGCCATAAATCTCCCTAAAGATTCTAAGATTTTAGCTCCTCTTTTAAAATTACATTTTCCATAGTTTTGAAACTTTACATTTTGGTCACTACGCAAAATGTACAACTTCCAAAGTCAATTTTGTAAAATTTATTTGACCAACCTCTTAAATATGATTTTAGAGGATTTTAGCAATTTTTACCATATTTTTATCATATCCCGATCCCTGATTTACTTAAATCACCAAACACGATTCGAACCGTTTCCGGCCGGTCCGATCCGATGTCTAAAACATCTATGCCCAAAGCTAGGGCGTTACATTCTCAAATAGGATGGGGTTAAGGCTGAGATCCCCTGTCTCCTGAGAGTAATGGAACCCTTGTTCCTTCAATATGACTTGCTTTGCGAACTAGGTTATGTACTGTTTTGCATCTTCATGGGAGAAGAAACGTTTGAAGATGGGTTTTGGTTGTGATGTTGATGCCATTTGTGAGACGATTTTTGTAATCTGAAACTTAAAAAGAAGATTATGAGAAAGAGAGCAGTGGACTCAAGAATAGTTTAGCAAGGAGATGAAAGTAAAGTAAATGAATGAGAGAAGTGGGGTTTATATAGATGGTGTCGAGAGATGCCGTGGTGACATTAAATTCCCAGCGGGCAGATTTCTTCGCGCACGTTACGAGTTTTTTACCCGTTATTTTTGTAGCTGTTACGCTATTTTTGCGCTGGGCCAACCTTAAATGTCTTGGCGGGATGGTGGGCGAGCTCCTTGTTGGGCCTTTTCTTGGTCCGACTCTTTTATTCCTAAAACCTGAAATAAAAATAAAATAATTAAATAGCTTCTGAAAAATAAAAATGTGGAGAATAATTGTAACTTTATTTAAAAATCTAATCCTAAAAGAAATAAATTGCAATAAATTAAATTCTATTCCTAAAACAAGAAAATAAATAAAAAGAGAAAATAAAATTAATTAAGTTGTAACACCCCGATTTTGGGCTTAGATGTTTTGGCGATTCGGGTAGGACCGGTTGAGCTCATGACAGTTGTTTGAACCGTTTAAAAGGTGGTTTAGGGAGATCAGAGTTCGGAATAGGATAAAAATGTGATAAAAATTTCTAAAATTCTCTAAATTGGTGTTTTAGAGGTTCGTCAAACCAATTTTACAAAACAAGTTTTTGAAAGTATACATTTTGGTCAATGACCAAAATGTAAAGATTTAAAAGTTAAAAAAATAGTTTTTCTAGAAGAGTCAAAATCTTTAGGGAGCTACTTGGAAATTATGCTTTTTCCCTAATTTGGCATGTGATTTAAATGCTATTAAAAATTAAAAGGCTTTTTAATTTGGGTAATTAAAGAAAGTAATTAAACGGTTAAGGAAAAGTTTTCATGAGCTTTCATTTTCTCACTTTTGCTTCAGCCAAACACCCTTCATTTCTCTTAATTTTCCAGAAATCTTTTGCTCTCAAATATTTTTTTATTCCTATCATTTCTCCATTGGTTTCTCCTATTTTCCTTCAAGTTTCTTCAAGCAAAATTTGCCAAATTAGAAGAGAAGCAAGGATTGGAGTTCATTTGCATGCTATCACTCTGATCTATGTTATTTAATGAAATTCCAAAGATATTTGACTCTTTAATACTGATTTTGATTGAGGTTTAGTTGTTAGAATATTAAACTCTTGAAATCTTGATGAAAAATTGGTTTAAAATGTGATTTTCAGACTTTAATTCATCTAGTTGTTTTGAGGTTGTTTCTAAATGAGTTTTGAAAGGTTTTTCCCCTTAGCCCGACCTAGACGCCCGACCCAAACTAAGAAGATTACACGGGGAAAACTGAAGCCAACTCGTTAAAGCCGACTTTGATTAACAACCCTATTTTTTTCCCCTTTTTATCTTCTCTAGATGCACACCATGATCATATATGTTCAACAAGAAACTTAGAAGAAAACGGCACAACGATCGGAGTTCATTTAGGGGTTCAATTGCATACATTTAACTTTTAGGGACTAAACTATAATTTCTAAAAAATACAAGAAATAATCTCATTTTAAGATTACAAATCCTTAATTAGTCAAGTAACATTTAGGGACCAAAATGATGCATTTCAGAACTTTCAGAGATACTTATAGTCGAAAATAACGACTCGGTATCGATACGCTTAAGCCTGTATCGATACGTGGGAAGGCAGTAGCCAAAATTGGGAAAAGGTATCGATACGCTTCCCTGCGTATCGGTACTGCCTTCAAACTTTGCCTAGGCGTATCGATACGCGGGCAAATCGTATCGATGCCCCTATGTCATTTTGCCTGAAACTTGCCTTCATGTTTCTATTGCACCTTATTGAATGGTCGTTGTCGAGTTAAAAGAATTGAAAGACTAAATCCAAGACTTACTTGACAAAGGCTTCATTTAACTGAGTTCCTCACCTTGCGGAGCCCCAGTTCTCTTCGTAAGGAAGAAAGATGGTTCCATGACGCTGTGCATCGATTACCGGTAGTTGAACAAGGTAACCATCAAGAATAAGTACCCATTACCAAGGATAGAAGACATGTTCAATCAACTCAAGGATGCCTCTGTGTTTTTCAAGATTGATTTAAGGTCTGGATACTATCAAATGAGAGTTAAGGACTGTGATATACCCAAAACTGCTTTCCTACAAGATATTGTCTCTAGGAATTTTTGGTGATGCCTTTTGGGCTAACAATGCACTACCAACTTTTTATGGACTTAATGAATCGAATTTTTAGACCTTATCTTGATAAATTTCTGGTGGTATTCATTGATGATATCATAATCTATTCCAAGAATGTCGTAGAACACCATGATCATCTTCGTATTGTGCTTCAAACTCTCCGTGAAAAGCAGTTGTATTCCAAGTTCTCCAAATGTGAGTTCTGGCTTACCGAAGTTGCCTTCTTTGGACACGTTGTATCAGCTTCGGGCATTCAAGTGGATCCGAAGAAGATCCAAGCTATTCTAGATTGGCACCAACCAAAGAACGTTGGTGAAGTGAGAAGCTTCCTTGGTCTTGCTGGCTATTATAGAAGATTCGTCAATGGATTTTATATGTTAGTAGTTCCTTTGACTATGTTATTACGGAAGGAAGGTCCATTTGTTTGGACCGAGGAACAACATTGAAGCTTTGACCAGTTGAAACAAGTACTGACTCATGCACAAGTCCTGACCCAACCCGAGTCTAGAAAAGAATGCATAGTTTATAGTGATGCATCGCATCTCGGGTCAGGATGTACACTGATGCAAGAAGGAAAAGTCATTGCATATGCTTCGAGACAATTTAAGCCACATGAGATGAACCATCCCACCCATGATTTGGAGTTGGTTGCAGTTGCGTTCGCGTTGAAAATCTGGAGACACTACCTTACGGAGAAAAGTATTACCTTTTTACCGATCATAAAAGCCTCGAATATCTTTTGACTCAAAAGGAATTAAACCTTCAATAACGAAGGTGGATGAAACTCCTTAAAGATTATGATCTTGTTATTGATTACCATCCGGGCAAAGCCAATGTTGTAGCTGATGCACTAATCCAAAAACCTTCGCTTGGTAAGTGTTGTAATTAAATGTGAAACCCTATGCATCGAATAACAATTTGGCTCATTGCAAATCGTTGTTATGTAGCCCCTCGAACTATTAACGCTCACTTCCGACTTCAGAAGCATCGTCACCTCGTAGCTGAACTTCAAGTTTAGTCTACTATTGTTTCAAGGATTAAGACATTAAAAGATCAAGAATCCAAACTTCAATCTATTATCTCTAAACTTCAAGATAAATTCAACTTCAGAGTTAATTCTAAAGGGCTCTTGTGCTTCCATGATCGAGTCTGTGTGCCCGATAGTGAATCAGTTCATAATGAAATTCTTAAGAAAGCCCATTCAAGTTTATTTTCAATTCACTCGGGGTCTGTGAAAATGTACAAAGACCTCGTGAGTTAAATTGGTGTCTATGCATGAACCAAGCCATAATTGACTTCGTGTTTAAGTGTCTTACTTGTCAATGGGTTAAAGCTGAGCATCGTGATCCTATTGGATTATTGCAACCTATTGAACTTGTAACGCCCCGGTTTTGGGCTTAGAAGTTTTGGGTTTTGACCGGTTCGGTCAAAGTGCGGTTCGAATATAAAAGAGTGAAATTAGGAAAACCTAGTTCGGGTTGCATTAAAAATATGGAAAAATGTTCTAAAATCCTCTTTTATTATATATAAGAGTATGGTGAAATCAATTTTGTAAAATGAGGTTTGGAAGGGTGACATTTTGGCTAGTGACCAAAATGTAATTTTCGAAAACTGTGAGACTGTTTTAAAAAGGATTGAAACTTTGAATCTTTAAGGAGCTATTTACCCAATGGGAGTTTCTCCAGATTTTTCTAAGATATTAAATGATTAATTAAAGGTTTTAAAATAAAATAAAAGTGGAGGGAAGATATTTGCCATAACTAACTTTTCTCTCAAATCTTCCATTTTCATTTTCTCTCAAACCAAACACCTTTTCTCCAGAGCTTTTCTCTCTGATTTTGTCACCTAAATATCTCTTTTCAATTCTCTTTTGATTGCTAATCATCTCCTCATCAAAACCTCACCATTTGCTAATTGGATTTTCAAGATTTTGGTTCCAAAAAGGGAGAAAACTCAAGTTTGGAGGTAAGAACGTCCTTCTCCTCTAAACTCTCAGTTCTTTACTGAAATTCCTAAGTTCTCAATCCTTAAATTGTGTTTTATAAAAGGTTTTATGGATGTGATCTTGATCTTGGTTTTTAAAAGCAAGATTTGCTTGATTTTGATGAAAATTCGTATGATCTGCTTTAGCAGTGATTTGAGGTGTATTTTTGATGATAAATGAATGTTAAATTGATAAGGAATTGAGGTTTAATTAATGCAATCCCGGATAGGTTGAATTTCCTAAGTTTAGCTTGTTTTTTTGATGGTTTTTGGAGTGATCTTGTTGATCTGTTATGGCTGGAGGTATAAGGATGAGTTGAGATCTATTTTGGATGTTAATTGATGTTTAAGAATGTTTAGATTTGATGGATAATGCTGGGTAATGTTGTGGAGTTGTTTGGATGCATTTTCGGTTGTGTTTGGTAGCCGAAAATGGAGTGTGGATGAGAGCAGCGAGTTTAGGTGCTCTCATTGAAGCTATTAATGCATGATGATGCATTAATCCTCTGCTTTGATGTGTTTAAAACAGGGGAGTCATCTTTGGATCCAAGTGGTGGTGATCCGGAAGCTTGATTGGTGTTTCGGCAAGAGGCGAAATGGAATCGGTGAGTGGATTTTGGTTTCCAGCTTTGAAACCATTGAATTGAAGGTTTGGGAGCTTAGTTTAAGTCTAAGAAACTTAGCTAAGCTCAAGAGTAAGTTTTCGGAAAACTCTCTTGATGATGAGCCATGGATTGGTTGTATGCAATGTGGTTGTTTGCATGTTTCAAATCCTGTTTTGAAAGCATATTTAGCATGTTTAATTGCTGAGACTATAAGCCATGTGTTGAAGGATGCTCAAGGTAAGAGATCCTTGTTTTTGAACATTGTTTAAATGTGGTTTGATGCTTAAAGATGCATGATGTTTATGGCTTGTTAAATGCTTTAAAACAGTGGATTAATGTTGTTAATGATGCATATTGGCAAGTGATGTTTAAGGTCACAAAGGTGTTTAAAAGTCCTTGTGTGAGCCTTGTTTATTTAAGAACAACATGGTGGTTAAAAGTCCATGGTTGGTTCTTGGTTAAGATCACCAAGGTGGTTAAAATTCCTTGGGTGAGTCTTGTGTATTTAAGGACAATATGGTGTTTAAAAGTCCATGATTGGTCCTTGGTTAAGGTTACAAAGGTGGTTAAAATTCCTTGTGTAAGCCTTGTTATTTAAGAACATCAAGGTGTTTAAAAGTCCTTGGATGGTTCTTGTTAAGGACACAAAGGTGTTTAAAAGTCCTTGTGTGGTCCTTGCCATGGTGTTTAAAAGTCCATGGGGTTAAGGACACAATGGTGTTTAAAAGTCCATGTGTGGTCCTTGGAAATTTATAAGATCACAATGGTGTTTAAAAGTCCATATGTGAGTCTTATGTTGAATGTATCACTTGTTGCCAATATGACATGTTATGAACTTGAAGCATGAGATGCTTGATTTAATGCTTATGTGCATGTGCAAATGATGTTGAACTAAGGTTTATACATGTGTTTTATAAGTGCATTATTGTGTGGTTTAATGAGCATTCCTCACTAAGCTTTTGCTTACGCTCTCTCTCTTTTCTTAAACCAATAATGCAGAGCATTAAAGTGCATTGAGGGCAGCAAGGGGGACAAGTATCCAAGTGGTGAACAAAGCTCATGTATGGTGAAGGTTTCTTAAACACTATTAGCTTTTGGTAATTTGGCAATGGGGGACCTATGTAGTTGATTTGGGAGATGTTTTGGACTCCCTAAGTTGGATTTATGTTGTTGATAATGTTGGTACTTGTAATTGGCCTTTATGAGATGGTTTTGGTTTATTGATGCTTGAATGGTTTGCTAAGTAGGAAGCATGCCTATAGATTTGGGGTGTCTTGTTGATGCTTGGTTGATGCAATTATGTTCCTTGTATGTTGTATGACTTGCTGGTAAAGTTTGGTGGCATTTGGAGCATGTTTGATAAGTCAATCACATGATAAACCAGCAATTTTTCTGCAATCTGGGCAACCTGTTTCGGAACAGGTGCTACCGTATCGGAACGGGGGCCTGAAATGGCCTGGGCGTTCCGAAACGGAAGGCACTATTCCGGAACGGTTTGGCCACTGCCAGGCCATGTTTCGGCACCAGTTTCGGAATGGTCCCGCGTTTCGGAACGGGTCTTCTCTGTTCCGAAACACTCGACCGTTGGGCACTGAAACTGATGGTTAAATATTTTGCAATGTTTGCATTTTGGTCCTGAAACTTGTTTATGCAATTGTGTGAGTTTGGGATGTCCATTTGAGCTGAAATTTGGCAGAGAAGCATGAAACCTGACTAATTTCATATTGGTAACTTTAATTTGGATCAATTCCTTATAACTTTCAGAATTTACAATTTGGTCCCTAAAGTTGTAAATTGTTCAATTGAGTCCCTGAATGTTCTCTGATGGTTTTGATCTTTGAGTATGATGATCTTGCGAATATATCTAGGGTTAATGTGCATCTAGACAAGATTAAAAAGAAAAAAAAGGGTCGTTAATCAAGGTTGACTTTCGGGTTGACTTTGGTTTTCCCCGTGTAATCTTCTTAATTCGGGTCAACCGTCTAGGTCGGGTTAAGGGGGTTACAGAACTACCGTAATTGAAGTGGGAGAAGATCGCTCTGGATTTTGTCAATGGTTTACCTTTGACTCCTGCTAAACATGAACACATCTGGGTCATTGTGGACCGTTTTACCAAATCAGCGCATTTCCTAGCGGTTAGAATGGACTACGATCTTCCAAAGTTGGTTGACTTGTTTATCAAGGAAATCATTTGACTCCACGGAGTACCTCAATCTATCATCTCCGATCGAGATCCACGGTTTGCTTCTCAATTCTGGAGAACATTGCAAGGAGATCTAGGTACGAGAGTCAACCTTAGCACCGCCTTTTTTCGGATTTTTTTTCAGTTTTTGGTTCGGGTCCATTTCAGTCCAGCTAAAATTCGTGTCAGTTTTGATTCAGTTCAGTTTATTTCGTGTTTCGGATCAAATTTTAGGGTTATCACGTTCGAGTCAATTTCGACCCTCAGTTCGGGTCTGGGGTCAAGTTTTTTAGGTCTACTCGGGATCTCACAGTTGACTTAATATTGCATGGAAAAATATTAAGTATTCAGTGTAAATATGCAAGTAAAAACAACGCCAAGAATACATTTTTTACATGCAAGTATACACGGTCAGCAAGTAATATAGTATTGAGTTGAGTATCGTCTCCACAGGGATTGCCTAGGAATTAATTGCCATGATTATTATTTGTGATACCATTCACAGGTTTTGGTTATTTCAGGTCTGATACCCTTTGGTTTAGATTCGTTTTCGGTTCGTTTCAATTTGGTTCATTTTTAGTTTAGCTCTATTGTGATTCAGGTCATTTCGAGTCGGTTAATATCAGTTCGGTTATTTTCAGTTCAGTTGATTTTTTTTCGGGTCGGTTTCGGGTCAATGAGAGATCAGATGGCTTTGATAAAGTTTTTAGGTCAGGCGATTTTATATACCCTATATATGACTATATAAAGCTAATATATTTGACTTTTTGGTGAGTTGTGGGGCTATTCATATCCCATCTTTCTTCATTTATATTCATATCTTTTCTTTATTTTGATTTTTTTCGATTTGGTTGTTTTTGGTTCGGGTCCGTTCGGTTCGTGTCCATTTTAGTTCAACTAAAATTCATGTCGGTTCGATTTGGTTTAGTTTATTTCGTGTTTCGGATCGAATTTTGGGGTCATCATGTTGGGATCAATTTCTAGTCTCAGTTCGGGTCTCGGGTCAAGTTTGCTAGGTCTTCTTGGGATCTCACTGTTGACGTAATATTGCATGGCAAACGATTAAGTATTCAGTGTAAATATGCAAGTAAAAACAATGCCAAGAATACATCTTTTACATGCAAGTATACACGGTCAGCAAGTAATATAGTAGTGAGTTGAGTATCGTCTCCACAGGGATTGCCTAGGAATTAATTGCCATGATTATTACATGTGAACTAGAAGATAAAAGATGATTGTAATAGATTGAGGCAACAAATGAAGTAAGATCCTAGAAATAAAATAAGCTAAAGTAAAGATTGCGGTGATGAATTGATAACAATCTGACAAACAATGGGTACAAGAATGATAACAAAGTTTTGGAAAAGAATGTCTGAATTTCATGCTAGCAATGTCGACTAGTAATAATGTCTTGCCTTGACATTGATTGCCGAGCAGATTTAAAGTTGGCATTGCCTCTCTCGATGGCAATGCCTGAAATTAACCGTGCAAAAACTCCTATATCTCTATAGCAATTTTTTTAAAAATAATTTGATTAAGTCTCAATCTATACTCCTAAGGGGTAGACTCACTCCCGAAGTAAGTTTATCTACTTGAACATCTTCTCTCAAAGAATCTCGCCTTAGTATCCAGAAACTGGTCGTTGCCACCCATGTTTGTTAATATATTGGGGAGCAATAGGCCAACAATGTCAGCTTTCACTTGGAAAAGTATTTAAAAATAGTAATGCCAACTCTCGCTTGGCAAGACAGTTAGAAAACAGTAAAGCTTGCCAGATAAACAAACAATACCAGTGCGTTTGAATTATTAAAAACTAAACATAAAACACAACAAATATAGGTTTGAAATCATTCTTAAATCCAGGATAGAAATACAAAAGATCAACAAGAATTAAAGCAAGGAAGGAGGTCTCTCGATGCAATCCTTCAATGGATTCTTGATATCTCATTGAATCGTCAAGCCTTTGATATTGTTGTCTCAGATTCCTCCTTCTCCATTGTTGTAAGCCGCTTCTCAAGTTCAAGCCTTCATCTTTTTCATCATCTTTTTTCTCCTTCTCCAATTCGTTTTTTTGTTTGATTGATCTTCTTTTCTAATAGGCTTGCGTAGAAGCCCTAAGATAAGCCTTTGCGTTTGAAATTTGATTGCACCAAGGATAACAAATGTGATCATCTTATTTTTTTTGTTTGGAGTGCAAGGCTGATCAAGTGATAAGCTGATTAGGTGATAAGCTGATCAGGCGATAACTAGGGTTGATGTCATCATGTCGTCGCCGCCTTGGCAGTCGTGCTTGGCACTGTTTGGTCCGTCTATGCCAGACAAACTTGGCATCCGATTTTTTCGCAGCCTGATCTGGTCTTATTTTCTCAGGCTGGCATTGCCAAAGGTTCCTCGCAAAACTCTTCTGGCATCCTATTGCCAATGGTGCTTGGCAAAGGTCCTCTTGCTTTCGTCATCCTATGCTTGGCATTCTCTCTAGCATTCCTTCCTTTCTATGCTACCATGTTTTGTCAAGCATGTCCTGCTATGAAAAACTTGCAATAATGCCAACAAAACAACCCTTCACACTAGAATAACACCACTCCCTAACTTTTTATGCAAATGCATGATTTTAACATCTAAATGTACTTAAAATCAAGCAAAAGCAATGTGAAATAAGCATGAAAATCAGTACTTTTGAGGACGTAACACTCACCATGTCATCCGAGCAAAAGCACACAAAGTCATACCACAAACCTAGAGTGAGGCCCGATGTCACACAGCATCGGGAACATACACTCTCTCTGGGTAAGGCCCATTTTCACACAGCCTCGAAAACATACACCCATGCTTGGCATATCTCCTCGAGTATCATCGGATGAGGCCCAATGTCACACAACGTCGAGAACGTACATTTCGCATCTCTAACCATGGTGTTGCAACAATCTTTCTCTAGGTATCGGTATCCCATCAATCAAAGCTAACTCAACCAACCAAGTGTCTAAACCGCACACAACATTGACATGATTACCAAACAACACACAACCTAACTCGATCCACCGAGGATCTCTTACGAATGCTATTACAGCAAGTCACCCAATTAAGTTTACGAACTTGTTAATACATTATGGAAGAGTACATTAATCATCCCCATTAATTATCTTATTAATCCATGCCATCCCATTTACATCCCACGTCAATTTCTCATCTTTTTATTAGCATTATCGATTATCTCGTTCAGCGGGTATCGGTATTCACACGGGCACCGATATTGGTATTGCTTACTAGAAATCCTAAATTTCCACAAGTACCAGAATGGGTCGACCGATACCGATACGACCCCAAAGATTAGTGGTACACATTTACTCTACTATATTTTATGCTAATCATAAACATAAGCATGCGAACTAGTAGGAGTAATAAGGATAGATAAATAAACACGTGGCGCTACCACTAATTGCCTAAACGCGTGTTCTCATCAAACAATACATCATACAGGGCACACAAGGCCTAACCATACTCGGGATCTCACCATATCATCCGAGCAAAAGCACACAAATTCATACCAAAAACCTAGAGTGAGGCCCAATGTCACACAGCCTCGTGAACGTACACTCTCTCCGGGTAAGGCTCGTTGTCACACAGCCTCATGAAGGTACACCCATACACGGCATCTCTCCTTGAGTATCATCGAATGAGGCTCGGTGTCACACAGCCTAGGGAACGTACATTCGAATTCTCTAACCATGGTGTTGCAACACTCTTTCTCTGGGTATCTGGATCCCATCAGTCAAAGTAACTCAACCAACCAAGTGTCTAAACCGCACACAGTATTGACACAGTTACCAAACGGCACACAACCTAACTCGATCCACCGAGGATCTCCTATGGTTGCTATTACAACAAGTCACCCAATTAAGTTTACCAAATTGTTAATGCATTATGGAAGAGTACATTAATATCCACAGAAATTATCTTATTAATCCATGTCATCCTATTTACATCCCACTTCAATTTCTCATCGTTTTATTAGCATTATAGATTATCTCGTTCAGTGGGTACCGATATTCGAACAAGAGTATCGATATGGTACCCCTAGGTACCGGTACTCACACGCGTATCGATATTTGTATTGCTTACTAGAAATCTTAGAATTTAACAAGTACCAGTACGGGTCAACCAGTACCGATACAACCCCCAATCGTGTACCACTACGGCCAAAGCTCGTACTGATACCCTATACACAAGTTCGCACCATTTCCTAAAATTTTGATTTTACAATGCTTACTCAATCCCTTAAGCTTATAAAAGTCATTAGGGTTTGTTTAGTAACACATTTAATCAATTAATATTAATTTACGACATCATAACCATATTTTCAAATATTACCTTTATTTATCCTTTACACATAATTTCCATCGAATACATCAATATCCATACTCTAGCACCCAATCAACACAACACACAATTCAAACACGCATTACATAGATATACGATTGTCCGAACAACCCTATACGATCTTCAAGTCTATACGAGTCAATTCATATTCACAGCATCATCATGCCTCACACAGATATCAATCTCATACTATCGGTCTCCACAGCATGCATATTCATCATCTACCTATTTTGCATATACTAACATGCAAAGCAATCGTATTTATGATGCTCATGAAGAAATAAGAGTTCGAGGTGTACTAACTTAAGCGATTAACATTAAATCCTTACTCGAGCTCCTCAAACGCTTCTCTTGATCTAGTATTTGAGCCCGAACAATCCTTATAAATATACGAATACAACAATTATTACTTAACCCCATTCACTAACTAATCCACAAGGTCAAACACGGAAAATTATCTTACTAGATTCGAATTTGGTGAAACGCATTACGCCAACAAACTTAGAACGTCGAGATACCCTCGGGTAGGGTCCTCTAGAAAAAGTCAACGCCAATTAATGGTCAACGTCGGTCAGCGGCAACGCAGTGGCTGGCCGCGCAGCTGGCAGCTGGCTCGGATCGGCTCGAAGGGTTGGCTTAATGTACGTGCTCGGCTCAACCCAAGCTGTTAGAGTCTACTAGAGTTTGCGTCGCACGCCCACGCGTAGACGACAACATGTGTGGCGCATGCGGCAGCCTCCAGTGACTGGGCGTGAATGGTGAAGCTCCATACTGACTATTTTCAGGCTTTTGAGCAAATCTGTTGTGGCGGTTCACGATGATTACCCGTATAACAACTCCATTTCAACTCTCTAAATCTTCTTCTCCCTTACCCCGGCGAGTGGCAGCGGCGACGAGGTGACCATCGGTTGACTCGTCTCAGTGAGATCTTTCCAATGGTACTAGATGTCTCATGAACGGATACTTTGATGGCGGTAGATCAAACTTCAAAAAGTCTTCCCCTTACTTTCTCTACCTTTTTTCCCTTTTCTCTCCCCCATTTACTTTTTCTCTCTCTCCAACATTAATAGCTCTCCTTTTCTCCTATTCTCGTCCTTTTAAAGTCCAAACCTTCTCCCCCAAAGTAATGGGCCCAACTTAAATACTCATAACTTAGGCTCCCAAAATAATAGCCCATAACTCGGGTCCAAGACCCGATTCACTAACCCGAAAATTAGGTCGTTACAAATTCAATATTCAAAATAGTATTATATGTAAAGTTTAGGGATCAAATTTTAATTTAACCCATTTCATTAACATGACATGTCATTAAACTAATGACCTTTAATGTCTAGTAAATAAACTTTTATAAATCAATAACGTAAGTGACCACAACATTACTTTTTTGAATTTGATGAGTAAAGGTGAATACTTTTAAAAGATAAGTGACAAACGTTGTAGTTTACCCAATTATATAACATGTTTATTTAATTCATTTAAATTATAATATATATATATATATATATATATATATATATATATATATATAAAGTAACTATTATTTATATATTCATTATAATTTTTTTCTTGTTTCACAATATTTGAATTATCAATCCAATTATACTTAATACATTTTCCTCTTCTACTTCACCTAAACTTTCAATTTGGCCCCTATACTATTTTTCTCACTTTTTATACTATCATTTTAACTCTTTATTCCATTGCCATAGTTATTAAAAAGATCATGTGACCCAATCAAAACATGACAAGTGTAATAAAAATAAGATAAACTTAAAAAATTCATAAAAGAGCATAAAATTCAAATAGTCATAAAAACATTTTTTCTTCACATACAAAAAATCCCAATTTTCTTGAAAAATAAAACTCAATTCTTTTTAGAATTTCTCTCTTTTTGATTTTTTGGTTTTATGAATTGTTACTTTTTAAAATAGATGAGCATAATTTAAATGTTATAATTATCGACACGGTAATGGCAAAATAAAAAATAATCACAAACGCAGAAAATAAAATAAATATCAAGATTTACGTGGAAAATTTTAGACGGGAAAAATCACGGCCAGAGGAAGAGAAAATTCACTATGTCAAAAAAGAGATTACAACTTGTATACGAACCTTAATCCCTTCTATGTATTGATAGGGATATGTTATTTGTCCACAATGAAAACTTGCATAGAAAGTAATCTTACTCAAACTGAGTTTCCAACTCTTCAACACATATCCAGAAGGAGAAGTAGAGTTCCACACATATTCGAACAGCTCCGTTATCGCGGGGTCGGAGCAGGCCCCCACTTTTGTGACTGCTTCTTTATAAATATTCACTTTGTCAAAAAAGAGATTACAACTTGTATACGAACCTTAATCCCTTCTATGTATTGATAGGGATATGTTATTTGTCTACAATGAAAACTTGCATAGAAAGTAATCTTACTCAAACTGAGTTTCCAACTCTTCAACACATATCCAGAAGGAGAAGTAGAGTTCCACACATATTCGAACAGCTCCGTTATCGCGGGGTCGGAGCAGGCCCCCACTTTTGCGACTGCTTCTTTATAAATATTCGAGACAATCCAAACTAGAATTTTATTCATAACTCTAACATTAAATTTTAGAAAAATATATAAATTTAAAACATAAATCTTAAAAGTTTGAGATCTTTTATAGTTTGGGTTTTTCCATATCTCATTTTTTAAAAAAAATACATTGAAATTTTTTAACTTCTTATTATACATGACATATTCTAATTGATCATATAGATTTTTTTATCACAAAAGATGACAAGATATGGAAATAGACAAAATGATAGTATAATGACTAAACTAATAGAAAAATAGTGTTGCTGATGTACAACGTATGTTGGCGGTTCAAGGTCATTCTCATGGTGGGAACTGAAGGTGGTTGATAGAAGATTGTGGTTCATCCTTTCTGGTGTATGTGAAGAGTCGACGTTTAAAAAAAATTCTCAGGTGATTCAATTTGTCTTCTCTTTCTGTTCTTTCCTTTTTATATATTTCTTCTGAGTCTGTCATATTGAGTTTATTCTTTCTTCTCAGAAGTGGATTCTTTCTTCTCGGAAGTGGATTCTTTATTAATTGTTTACAAGTTTTTATGCTCTGATGTTTGTCAAAGGGGTGGCAAATGAGCGGGGCGGTCGGGTGCGGATACTTCCTCCTTCATACCCATACCCACTTAAAAATTTTATATTCATCACCTACTTATCATTCACGACATGCATATTTTTAAATTCACATCAGCCCACGTGAGTATATTATCAAATACATCTCCACACTCACTACCCAACTGGATACTCACCATCCAACTCGTACCCGCTCGTGCCCACCTATATCTTTGACTCCTAATTGTTGTTTTTAGCTGAGTTTTTATTATAGATTTGATTTAATGTCAAAATCTTGCAAAATAGTGGCTTAAATCTTGATTTTCGGAGTTTTGTTGATGAGCTCTATTTTAGATTGATTTTAATTGAGTTGTGAGTTGATTATTATGTTGGAAAGAGTTTTGATAAGGTAGATCACGAAATACTTGAGATCCTTGAGTTTCTTGATAGTTTTGGTGGAGTTTTTGTGGTGTTTTGGTGGTGTTATGCTTGCTGGAAGTATAAGGAAGGGTTTAGGTTGTTTTTAGATGTGTTTTGATGTTGATTAATGGTTGGAAGTTTTGTATGTTGGTTGGGCTTGGTTTAGGAAGCAATCGATTGAGTTTTCGGTTGTTTCGGATGGGTAAGTCGGTGTAGTTTTGGTGAGCAACAAGTTTGTGTTTAGTTGCTGGTGTTGAAATGCATTTTAATGCATTTGGATCTATGTTTTGATGATCTAAAAACAGGGGATCTTGATCCAAAAGCAAGCGAAGCATTTTTGGAGGCTTCAGACGGGTGATCTTAGCGTTGGAACGTGAAGTTTCGTGTATCGGTGAGTGGATGAGTTTTAAAGCTTTATTAAGCTTGGATACGAGGTGTTGGGAGGTTAGCGTAAGCTCGAAATGTTTAGCTAATCTCGGAAGTAAGTATGGGTACTTGTACTCCTGAATTTCGGTTTGAAATGGACTCCAAGGTTTATCATGCTCATGATTTGATAATGGTTGTTACTCACTGCTATGCATGGATTTTAAGCATGTTTTTGCTTGTGTTTATCCCATGAAATGGCTTGGTTTGAATACAAGATGGTTTGATCTTGTATGAAATGGTTTTGCTATTTAAAAAACATGTTTAATTTGGGATATGTTAAGATTTTTAGTGATGCATTGAAGGCAGTGAGTTAACATGGTTTTATAGGTATATTGGCAAGTGATTAATCAATTTTGAATACTCGGATACGTAGGTCGACCAATAGGATGTGAGTGCACTATAATATATAAATCGTATGTGTGTCTAGCTACTTGACGTAATAGGGGTGAGCCTATTGCGGGTGGTAGAGGTGAGTCTATCACTATGGGTTAGGGGTGAGCCTAATTCCATTCGTAGCCTTTAAGATGGGGTGAGCCATCATTGAGTATAGGGGTGAGCCTATACGAGTCTGTGTATTCGATATTGTGTGTTAAAGTGATAGAGATGAGTCTATCATAACGGATAGGGGTGAGCCTATGCCAGAATGTTGTATGCCAATATATGTGTTGTTGTTGTTGCCCATGTATCAAGATTATTAGTGGTTGCATAATGGATTATTATGCATGTAATATGATGATGAGATGTTGCATAGGGTATACCTATGCATGTGAATTAAGCAAGTGAGGCTTAATGGAGTTTTGCATTGTGAACAATGTATGAGGCTAATGATACATGTGGAACATGGTTAAAGAATGTTTTGCTTTGGTTTGGAAGCATGTTTGAGATTGAGCATGATATGGTTTCAATTGATGTTTTAAAAACTGCATTGTTGTCGTGTTTTGAGCTTTCCCTCACTAAGCAAGAGTGCTTACGCTCCTTTTTCTCAACAATGCAGATAACTAATCTTGTGGGCTGAGAAGCAGCAAGTGGGAGCACCTAAGTCGTCACTCATATTCATGTATGAACTATGGTGAATTTTAAATAAGTAGATTTTGGCAATAGGGAAAGAACTTCGGTTTGGGAACCCCCTAGTTGAGATGTGTTGGTTTGCCTATTTGGTTTTGTCCATGGCCTCTATATGGTTTATAGTTTTGCTCATGGTGTTTTTGACTATGTTATGAGTTATGTTTAAAAGCATGATTGAGTAGCTAATGCTTCACTTTGATTTGCCTTGCTTGATGCTTATATGATGAATGTTTGATTATGCAAATGTGTTAGTAAGTTGTTTATATCATGTATGATTGATTAAGACATGTTTAGTTGATGTTTAATAAGATTTAAAGGCTGTTGTAAGTGAGTTTCTGGCATGCGTATCGATACTCAAGGAAGAGTATCGATACGCTAAGGCTTAAATCAGACTTTTCAGCTTAGGTGTACCGATACGATTTGCCCGCCTATCAATTCGCCTAGGCAAAAGATTGAAGGTCGTATCAATACGGGCTTGGGCGTATCGATACCTTTTTCCCAAATCTCGCTACTGTCAACCCGCGTATCGATACGGGCTCAAGTGTATCGTTACGAGATGTTAAAATTCAGTTAAAAGAATCTTTTTAAGTTTGGTATTGTTGCATTTTGGTCCCTGAATGTTGTATGTTCAATTGGATGAGTTTGGATTATCCGTTTGAGATGAAATTTGACATGTTGGCATCTTACATGACTAATTATGGATTGGTAACTTTAAAATCAGAAAAGTCCCTATAATTCTTAGAAATTATAGTTTAGTCCCTAAAGTTGTGTTTTAAGCAATTGAACTCCGATCGTTGTGTCATTTTCGCCTAATCACTTTGTTGGTCATATAGGATAATAATGTGCATCTATAGAAGATAAAAAGATAAAAAGGTCATTGATAGAGGTTGACTTTTACGAGTTGACTTCTGTTTTCCTCGTGTAATCTTCTTAGTTCGGGTCGGGCTAAAGGGGCTACATTTTCACTTAGTTTTGTTTTTGTTTTCCAAAAATCATTTTCTAATTTTACAACCAAACACGATTTCTTCACCATTTGTCATTTTCCAAGAAAATGAAAACGAACTTCATTCTCTAGAACCGAACGGACCCTTAATCTTTCTCTTAAATCATGTTGAATTTAATTGTTAATTGTTAACCTAACATGTATAAAAAAAATAAAATAACTTTGATAGTCCCTTATTTTTATATTTTTTATCTATTTAACATTGAATCTTTAAAAATAAATAAAAATACCATTAATTGAACAATACATTTTTCAATCACATGCGTTGTAATACCCCGATCTGGATCCGAAGTACTACATTTGGGTCACCCAAAAAAATTATTTTAAAAACAATAGATTTAGTCTTTAATCAAAGCGTTATATCATCAGATACTTCGTATAATTAAATAAACAACATAAATCAATTTACAAAATAAGAGCTCCAAGTTTATACATTGTATATCAAAAATAATATTTCAAAATATTATTACAGACTCAACCACATAAGGTCCTGTGAATACTCAGCCCACTAAATACAAGTATCATACTTTGGAAAACACCGCTTGTTGGTATCCCAAACTGATAGTGCTCCTCGAGCTCCCGATCAATCTACCGACCTACACATGGAAACAACGATTCCGAGCACTAAGCTTACAAAGCTCAATGGTACACATCTACTCTACTATACTTCATGTTAATCATAAACATAAACATGTAAGCTAGTATGAGCAATAAAGAGAGATAAATAAGCGTGTGGTGCTACCATTAGTCGCCTAAACACATGCTCAAATCATGTAAGTCATCAAACATGGCACACAGGGCCCAACCATACCCGAGATCTCACCAAATCTTCGAGGAAAAAGGATAAAAGGTAGAACCACAAACTTGGAGTGAGACCCGGGCCACACAACATCAGGAACGTACACTCTAAGCGAGACTTGAGGCCACACAACATTAGGAATGTATGCTTTATACTTTGAAATACATGGGGCTATTCAACATCGGGAATGTACACTTTATACTCAGAATCCCCCTCGAGTATCTTCGGATGAGACCTGGGGCCACATAACTTTGGGATGTACATTTGACATCTTGTACCATGGTGTTGCTATACTCTCATTGGGTATCCAGATCTCATCAAAAAAGGTGACTCAACCAATCAAATGCCTACCCAACATACAAGGAACGTGATCCCAAGGATCTCTCTATCGTTACTAATCGTCATCACATCATTTAGTTTACATTATCGAGTTGTTAATACATTATAGAGGAGTATATAATAAATCTCATTTATTATCTCCATTAATCTATGTTATCTCATTATTAATGCATAAATCAATTATTAATTATGCATTTTACTTTCCATCTTTAATTTGCATTTATAGATTATTTAGATTATCGGGTATCGATACACGAACACGAGTATCGATACGGTACCTTTGTGTACCGGTACTCACACGTGTATCGATACGATAATTGCTTACTAAAAATCTTAAATTTTCTCGAGTACTGATACGGGTCGACTCGTACATATACGGTGTTGAATAGCGTACCAGTATAGCTAAAGCTCTTATTGATACCCTATTCACTACCTTAAAATGTCCTAGCATATTATGAGATTATGATGCCTTACTCGCTCTATAAAGCTTATGAAAGTCATTAGGGTTTGTTTGCTAGAGTATTTAATTATTTAACCACAATTATTGTCTTTATAAATATTTAATCAGATATTTATTAATATTAACCCTTAAGCATAAATTTCCAAAAAATCATGTTAGTCCATTCGAACCAACATACAAAGCATCACAATTTATCAATCAATCAAAAAAATCATCAAATAATTATATGAGTATTTTCAACCGACCCTACATGGTCTCCAAAGCCCCTACGAGCCACGTCATATCCTTAAATCTCATCATGCACATCATAATTATCAAGTCTGATATAAGCTTCTTGGTTACTCCATTTGGCCCGATATTCAATCTTGAATAATCCTCATACAACAATTGATATGATATATATTAATTAATCACATACTTTAATTAATTCGCAAGGTCAAACGCATAAAAACAACTTACCAGGTTCGAATTTGGCGAAATGAACTGCGCCAACAGACACAAAACGTTGAAAAACACTGGATAGGGTTTCTTGGAAAAAGTAAATGATTGGTCAACGCGGTCAAAGGTTGGTCAGCAACTAAGATAATCTGGTGTAGTGCGGTGCTTGGAAGCTAGGGTGCACCCGCGAGCGGTGATCCGATGCAGCAAGGAGTAGGTGCACCTGGGCAACAAGATCTAGTGTGGCGTGGTGCACCATAGCAATGTGCACCCTGCCTGGGAAAACGCATGTCTGCCCTTGGCGGTGGCGTGTGGGGTGTCATCAAGTGGTCGGACAACATCGAGCTCCAATCTTGATGTCTCGGCGCCGTTGAGCACACTAGTGGCCTCAGATTCTAATTTTGGCCACTCGAACAACCTCAATTCAACTGTTCAAAACTTCTCTTCTCTCAACCCAATGAATGGCGGCATGGCGACCACCGGCCAACTCGTCTCAGTAAGCTCTATCCAACGGTGCATGCAATGTCACGAATGGCGGTTTGGACGGTGGTAAACCGAAGTTCAAAACTCCCCATTCACTTTCTCTCCCACTTTTCTCCTTTCTCCCTCATTGTTTACTTTTTCTCTCAAAAATATCTTCTCCCTTTTTTTCTTCTCCACTATTCAGCCCACTTTAATTTAAATACATCAACCCCAACAAAATGGGTAAATCAATTAATTGAACCTTAATATTCTTCTTTGTTTTTGTAACGCCCGAGGTTTAGGGGTCAAATGTTACGCGGGTAAATCGGGTTTGAGTCGTGGGCTCGTTTTAAATTAAATTAGGCTTTGGTTTTAATTAAAAGGTTTCGTAGTTTATTAAGGGCATTTTGGTAAATTTTAAAATAAGGGAAATAGGACGAGTAAAAGAGGCTTTTTGAAAACCTTTCTCATCTTCTTCCTTCCACCAATTCCACGACATCTAAAACCTCCCCAACCCCAAAACACTATTCCATTCATTTCCTTCACCATTTCAAGTGATTTCATCGAGGTAAGAACGTTTTTTACTTCTCCTCATCATTTCCAACATTTCTATAGTTTTAGTTTTTCATAAACATCACTTTTGAAGATTTTCAAGTTTTCAAGTTTTGAGAAAAAAAGTAAGAAGCTTTAATGGGTTTTTGATGGAGTTTTGATTTGTAAAGTTAATTTACGTTTTAGTCTTGCCCTAATGTGTATTATATGTGAAAATGGTTGGGCTTTATCAAGAATCCCAAAATGGGTTTTGTGGGTGTTTTAAAAGGGGTGAAAACTTGGGTTTTCGGAGTGGTTGGTGTAAGAGAGTTGGATTGGTGCTTTGTTAATGCTTGAGGGTTGTTTTGAATGTATTTAAGGATGATTTGAGTTTTGAAATAGATAGTTTTATGTTGGGTTGTGTGGGAGTACAAAAATGAAGAAATTTGGATAGTTCATGATTTGGAAATGTAGTAAATGGGTCTTGAGATTGTATTTTGATTGTGACAGTGGTTTTTTGGCTGAATTGTTGAGTAAATTTTTGTTTTTCATTGATTAGAACCAAGGGAAATCATTAGAGATGCTTCGTGCTCGGTTCCGGGAAATTTGGAGGCTTGAGATCGGTGTTTCGGCTTCTGTTTGGGTTTCATTGGTGAGTGGAAACTGTTTTGAGGTTTAAATATGTTTAAAGAGGTTTCTTGGGGGTTTGGGGTGGAGCCTTGAGGGCTCACCTAAACCCAAGTGTAACTTTACTAATTTTACCTTGATTGTCAAGTGTTGGTGTACGAAAAATTGTTGTGATATTGTGTGAATTGTGGATTGTTTTCACTTCTGTTTGATGATGTTGTGTAGTCGTTGTTGGTGTCGAACCTCATGTGATGGTTGTCGTTACTATGGTGATGGGTGGTCCCACGGATAGTGACTAGTAAAAGAGTACGGTGATGTGTGGTCTCATCGAAATACTACTAGTCGAACGGTGATGTGTGGCCCCACTGTGTCTTGATTATGTATGTGTAAACCATGTTTTGAGATGATTGTGTTTCTCTTCGTGCTTCTTAAATAGTTTTGTTATAAATTTATTGTTCACGTTTTAAAATTGCATTGTTGTTGTGTTTTAGAGCTTCGCTCACTAAGCTTTACGCTTACGCTCTCTTCTTTTTCAACAATGCAGATCATTGGTTGCTTGGGAGGCAAGTAAGAAAGGAAGCAGTTTCTCGGAGATCTCGGGTAGTTCAAGTATGGTTTATGCTTTGTAATAATGCTTAGACAATGGGAATATTAGGCTTGTTGTGGAGTTGGTTTTCAAACTCCCTTACTATGGTTTGTCTATGTTTTGAGCATGTTTTGAAGGTTGAAGTTAGGTTATGTTGAGGCTTAATGTAGTCATATATGAAATGCCTTGTGTTCGGTATGTTCAATGTTTTGAATCCAAGTGATCATGTAAGACTTAGGCTTGGGATCTATTTGTTGCTTGAATGTATGCCAAATGTTGTGATTAGGGTACCTTTGTACTTGAAATGTATGTATGCATGCCTAGAGGTCCTAGGTTAGTGTTTTTGGAGCTGCCTTTGTGCCTAAACTAGCAAAAATTTTGTTTGGTCGAGTCAGGGGTATCGATACGGTTGGGTCTGTATCGATACGACCTTCATGTTTCAGGCCAAGCGTATTGATACTCAGGTAGGCGTACTGATACCATTTTGCTACTGGAAATCTGAGATTTTGACGAGAAATTGAGGGTATCGGTACAAGCTTAGGCATATCGATACGGTCAACTGATGTTGACTTGGAATTTTACCGTTATGAGCATATCGATACCTGCTTTGGAGGGTATCGAGATGGGTCCCCAAGGTTGACTCTGAGGTGGGTTGACCGTCGAAGACGTATCGATATTGTCCTTGCCATATCGATACGACCTAAGTTAAATGGCTAATTCGTGATTGCTTTTCTGTTGGTTGCCTAACTCGCATAGGATTAAACAAAGCATGTAGACAAGATAATAAATATAAAAAATAGGGTTGCTAATCGAAGTGAGGCCTTAGCGGGTTTTGCATCGGTTTTCCCCGTGTAACTCGTTCGAATCGGTCTGTTGGCTAGACCGGGACGAGGGGGTTACATTTGGTGGTTTTAGAGCCTCGGTTACGAGGTTTTTCGGGAAAGGTAAGTCCGGTAAGTTGGTTGTATGGTTGCTTGCTATTGCACGGTGTATGAATGCATGTTTCTGAATGTTCTTATTGTTGGTTAAAGTCTATCTAAGTGTTCCCATTGCTAGGTGTTGTTATCGGAAAAAGATTTTGGTTTAGTTGGCCGAGAACTTGAACTCTTGCCCTTGCTAACCTCATGTTTCCGTTTGTGTGTGATGTGTTGTTGTTTTAGATTTTATCCCATTATGGTGAGACCGAGGGGACGGCCTAGAGCGGGTGACCAGGAACCCAGGGTGAGCCTCATGTTCCTCCTGCTCCTGATGGTAATGGAGTGGGTGGCGAAGGTAATGTGCCTCAGGCGGGTGCGCAAGTCGGAGGTGATGGTAATAGGCCTCAGGCCGGTGCTAATGTTGGAGGTAATGGAGCCCATGCGGGTCAGGGTCAGGCAGGTGCGGACATGACCCATTTGATTCAGACCATAGCTGGAGCTTTTCAGACAGCTTTGGCCGGTATGCAAGTTGCAGCACCAGCTTAAGGTGCGGGGACAGGATTACCCCTAGAGAGGCTCTGTAGTTTGGGCGGAGTTGAGTTCCGTGGTTTGACGCCCGAGGGTTCAGAGGCTTGGCTCGAGAGTACTACACACATCTTGGGTCAGATGGAGTGCTCGGACACTCGTAAGCTAGGTTGCTTTGTCTCCTTGCTTCAGGGGACGCATACACTTGGTGGACCAATGTTACTTCGGGTATGGCCGAAGCGGATATCACATGGGAGTTTTTCAGAAATACCTTTAAGAGGAAGTATCTCGGAGTTCGGTATCTGGATGAGAAGAAGAGAAAGTTTATGGCCTTGGTTCAGGGTAGCAAGACCGTGTCCGAGTATGAGGTTCAGTTTTTGAGATTGAGCCAGTATGCACCTGAGTTGGTTCCTAGTGAGGGGGAACGGTGTGAGCGCTTTCGGTATGGATTGGCTAGAGATGTGAAGACTTACATGCTTGCCTCTGACTACACCGAGTTTGATGTCTTGGTCTCTAGGGCCAAGGACATTGAGCAGAACCTAGGCTCTAGTGCTCGTGCTAGTGGGTCTGATTCCAAGGAGAGACACGCAGATTGGGATAGAGACCATGCTAAGAGGCATTGGGATAGGAGGTATCAGCCCGACTCGAGACATAAGGGTGGTAACTATGGACGAGGCCATCAGGGCCAAGGAGCTGTTGTACACACTCTGGAGTGCACTAGATGCGGGAGACACCACCAGGGCGAGTGTACGGGTACCTCTGGGCCATGTTGGAACTGTGGTTCCCAAGATCATATGAGGCGTAACTGCCTACACCCGGCTAGGGGCGGACCGGCTCCAGCTACGGGTTTTGAGCATCAGAGAGGTCGTGGGCGCGGTCGTGGTAACTTTCATCCGAGGAACGAGGGTCAGAGGAACTTAGCTCATGTAGTGGCAGTTTAGCCCGAGGGTGGAGGACCGGCTAGGGTGTACGCACAGTGAGAGGCTGGGAATGACACGGATGTTATTGCAGGTAATTTCTCATTACAGTCTTTGACATTGCTTTCTTTGATAGATTCGGGGTCAACACATTCATACATTTTGGGTGAGCACGCAAGGTCATTAGGGTTACAATGTGAGTGGCTAGAGGTAGGTGTAAATGTTACTAGCTCTTTCGGTGATACAGTGGTAGTTAGAAAGATGTATAGAAGGTGTCCCTTGATGGTTCAGGGTCACGTGTTTCCGGTTGATATGATGGAGCTACCGTTCTATGGTTTTGACGTGATTTTGTGCATGGATTGGCTCGTAGAGCATAGAGCTAGGGTTGACTTTGAGACCAAGAGAGTCTCCTTGAAGCTTACAGATGACTTTGAGGTTGTGGTAGTTGGCAAGAACGTTAGGTTCTTGTCCAATGTTGTTTCTGCTTTGGAAGCTCAAAAGTTGTTGAATTCGGGTTGTCAGGCTTATTTGGCTTAAGTGATGAATCCGAATATGAGTGAGGCTAGACCTTTATGGTGAGAAGTGCATCGTTTATACCGACCACAAGAGTTTGAAGTACTTGATGTCTCAGAAAGAGTTGAATATTAGGCAACGTAGGTGGATAGAACTACTCAAGGATTATGACCTCATGATAGAGTACCATCCGGGCAAGGCAAACGTAGTGGCCGATGCTTTGAGTAGAAAAGTGGCAGTTGAGTTACGAGCTATGTTTGCGAGGTTGAGTGTGTCACGGGATGGTGGTTTGATAGCCGAGTTGCAAGTTAAACCGTCGTTGGCTCAGTTGATTCGAGAGAAATAGTTGCAAGATGAGTCATTGGCACCTCACGTGCAAGATATAGCCGAGGATAAACCCACAGATTTTTGTTTTGGTGAGAATGGGATCTTGTGTTGTAAGGATAGGATAGTTGTTCTGGAAGATTCCAAGTTGAGACGTGCTATCTTGAATGAAGCACATAACAGTCTTTTTTATATGCATCCGGGTAGTACGAAGATGTATCGCGGTTTCAAAGAAGAGTATTACTGGGTTGGGTTGAAGAAGGATGTGGCCGAGTTTGTGAGTAAGTGTATGGTTTGTCAGTGAGTTAAGGTCGAGCATCAGTTTTCTTCAAGTTTGTTACATCCGTTGAAGATTCCGGAATGGAAGTGGGAATGTATCACCATGGACTTTGTGTCGGGTTTACCATTAACTCCTTCGAAGAAGAATTCGGTGTGGATGATAGTCAATAGATTTACTAAGTGTGCTCACTTCATACCTGTTCATACTACCTACACCTTATATAAGTTGCCCGATATGTATATCAGTGAGATAGTGAGGTTGCATGGGGTACCGAAATCGATTGTGTCAAACCGAGATCCGAGGTTTATAGCTAGATTTTGGGAGTGTTTGCATCGTGCCTTGGGTACTTGGTTGAACTTCAGCACTTCGTATCACCCGCAGTCAGACGGACAGTCAAAGAGGGTTATTCAAGTGTTGGAGGACATGTTGAGGTGTTGTGCTATAGACTTTCAGGTTTCATGGGAGAAGCACCTACCGTTAGTTGAGTTTGCATACAACAACAATTATCAGACTAGTATTCAGATGGCATCGTATGAAGCTCTGTATGGAAGGAAGTGTAGAACTCCGATTTTTTTGGGCCGAGGCTAGAAAAAAGCTTGTACCGATGCCCGATTTGCTTAAGGGCACTACCGAGAAGGTAAAGTTGATATGTGATCGTTTGAAGGCAGCTTCAGACCGACAGAGGTCATATGTCGACTTGAAGAGGAAAGAGATAGAGTATGTCGTGGGCTAGAAGGTGTTTTTGAAAGTCTCACCTTGGAAAAAGGTGATGAGGTTTGGTAGGAAGGGTAAGTTGAGTCCGAGATTCATTGGACCTTATGAGGTAGTTGAGAGGATCGGTCCTGTTGCATATAGATTAAGACTCCCGACCGAGTTAGAAAAGATCCATGATGTATTCCATGTATCGATGCTCCGCAAGTATATATCAGATTCGTCCCACGTAATGCCAGTGGAAGAGATTGAGTTGAACCCCGACTTGTCCTATGACGAAGAGCCGGTTGAGATTCTTGCTACAGACAAGAAGGTGTTGCGCGGAAGGTCTATCGAGTTAGTCAAGGTTTTGTGAAGACACCGAGGTGTGGAGGGGGCTACTTGGGAGAGAAAGGGGGACATGAAGAAACATTTTTCGTACCTCTTTCCGTCAGGTAATTTTGGGGACAAAATTCCCTAAGTGGGGGAGAGTTGTAACGCCCCGAGTTTAGGGGTCGGATATTATACGGGTAAATCGGGTTTGAGTCATGGGCTCGTTTTAAATTAAATTGGGCTTTGGTTTTTAATTAAAAGGGGTTTGTAGTTCATTAAGGGCATTTTGGTAAATTTTAAAATAAGGGAAATAGGATGAGTAAAAGAGGCTTTTTGAAAACCTTTCTCATCTTCTTCCTTCCACCAATTCCACGACATCTAAAACCTCCCCAACCCCAAAACACTATTCCATTCATTTCCTTCACCATTTCAAGTGATTTCATCGAGGTAAGAACGTTTTTGACTTCTCCTCATCATTTCCAACATTTCTATAGTTTTAGTTTTTCATAAACATCACTTTTAAAGATTTTCAAGTTTTCAAGTTTTGAGAAAAAAGTAAGAAGCTTTAATGGGTTTTTGATGGAGTTTTAATTTGTAAAGTTAATTTACGTTTTAGTCTTGCCCTAATGTGTATTATATGAGAAAATGGTGGGGTTTTATCAAGAATCCCGAAATGGGTTTTGTGGTGTTTTAAAAGGGGTGAAAACTTGGGTTTTCGGAGTGATTGGTGTACGAGAGTTGGACTGATGATTTTTTAATGCTTGAGGGTTGTTTTGAAGGTATTTAATGATGATTTGAGTGTTGAAATTGATAGTTTTCTGCTGGGTTGTGTAGGAGTACGAAAATGAAGAAGTTTGGATAGTTCATGGTTTGGAAATGTAGTAAATGGGTCTTGAGATTGTGTTTTGATTGTGATAGTAGTTTTGTGGCTGAATTGTTGAGTAAATTGTGGTTTTTGATTGATTAGAACCAAGGGAAATCATTGGAGAAGCTTCGGGCTCAGTTCCGAGAAATTTGGAGGCTTGAGATCGGTGTTTCGGCTTCCGTTTGGGTTTCATCGGTGAGTGGAAACTGTTTTGAGGTTTAAATATATTCAAAGAGGTTTCTTGGGGGTTTGGGGTGGAGCCTTGAGGGCCCACCTAAACCCAAGTGTAAGTTTACTAATTTTACCTTGATTGTCAAGTGTTGATGTACGAATAATTGTTGTGATATTGTGTGAATTGTGGATTGTCTTCACTTCCGTCTGATGATGTTGTGTAGTCTTTGTTGGTGTCGAACCTCACGTGATGGTTGTCGTTACTACCGTGATGTGTGGTCCCACCGGTAGTGACTAGTAGAAGAGTACGGTGATGTGTGGTCCCATCAGAAAACTAGTAGTCGAACGGTGATGTGTGGTCCCACCGTGTCTTGGTTATGCATGTGCAAACCATGTTTTGAGATGATTGTGTTTCTCTTCGTGCTTCTTAAATGGTTTTGTTATAAATCTATTGTTCATGTTTTAGAACTGCATTGTTGTTGTGTTTTAGAGCTTCGCTCACTAAGCTTTACGCTTACGCTCTCTTCTTTTTCAACAATGCAAATCATTAGTGGCTTTGGAGGCAAGTAGGAAAGGAAGGAGTTTCTCAAAGATCTCATGCAGTTCAAGTATGGTTTATGCTTTGTAATAATGCTTAGACAATGGGAATATTAGGCTTGTTGTGGAGTTGGTGTTCAAACTCCCTTACTATGGTTTGTCTATGTTTTGAGAATGTTTTGAAGGTTGAAGTTAGGTTATGTTGAAGCTTAATGTAGTCATGTATGAAATGCCTTGTGTTCGGTATGTTCAATGTTTTGAATCCAATTAATCATGTAAGACTTAGGCTTGGGATCTATTTGTTGCTTGAATGTATGCCAAATGTTGTGATTAGGGTACCTTTGTACTTGAAATGTACGTATGCATGTCGTATCGATACGCATCGATACCTGCGTATCGATACGACCTTCATGTTTTAGGCCAAGCGTATCGATGCTCGGAGAGGCGTACCGATACCATTTTGCTACTGGAAATCTGAGATTTTGACGAGAAATTGAGGGTATCGGTACGAGCTTAGGCGTATCAATACGGTCAACTGATGTTGACTTTGGAATTTGACCGTTGGGAGCGTATCGATACCTGCTTTGGAGGGTAACGAAACGGGTCCCCAAGGTTGACTCTGAGGTGGGCTGACCGTCGAAGGCGTTTCGATACGGTCCTTGTGGTATCGATACGGCCTGAGTTATATGGCTAATAATTTGTGCCTTTAAGTGTTGGTTTGCTTGGGTCGAATTCGTGATTGCTTTTCCGCTGGTTGCCTAACTTACGTAGGATTAAACAAAGCATGTAAACAAGATAAGAAATATAAAAAATAGAGTTGCTAATCGAAGTGAGGCCTTAGCGGGTTTCGCTTCGATTTTTACTGTGTAACCCGTTCGGACCGGTCTATCGGCTAGACCGGGACAAGGGGTTACAGTTTTCACTTTAGCTCCAAATTTATATTCATCACAAATTTTAGTCCTTAAATTAATCAAATCGGCTCCAACCTAAACTTTTTTTTTTTATTTGAACCCCAAATTAAAAGGCCTAATACCCAGGTCCGAAACCCGGTTTACTAACCTGGAAATTTTGGTCGTTACATGTGCGTTTACAATTTTTTGGTTAAATTGATAAAAATTGTAACGGTAGATAACTAAAAAAGTAATGTTACCTTTTTAAAGATGTAAAGTTAGTCGTTAGTGCTAAAATTGAATAGAACTTTTTACAAGTTAGCAAGTTATTTTAGATTTTTTTGGTTTAGTGATATTTTTGACACTCGAATTAAAAAATATCATTTTAGCCTTAAAAATTTTAACCTCTTTTAGTCCCCGAACTTATACTTTTTTTCAAATTGAACCAATTGACAAAAAATGAATTTTCAATAATTATGCTTTTTTACAATTTTTTATAAATTTTAAAATATTTTTTTGGTAATATGCATGTCCGTCTTACGGTCCATGCTCGGGGTGCGTGGTTGCCCCTCCCTACAATGTCGTCTCTAAGGTTTAAACTTGCGTCCTCTTCTTAGGAGTGTAATGTGTCTTACCAATGTACCCAACATTTGTTGGTAATTTAAAAATATTTTTATATAATGCATTTTTAATACCTTATAGTCATTTTAAAAATAGTTTTTGTTTTTAAAAAATTTTACCCATAAAAACAAAATAAGTAACACCAACATTGACAAAAAGAAAAACAAATTAATCGTTCATCCCTTTGTGTCCTGGTGGTAAAGGTAGATGTTCATCATCCCTTGGGACCCGAGTTTGAGCACTAGTAATGCGTGTTGTGTGTGCTGTGTTCAAGCACCGGTAATGCATGTTGTGTGTGTCGTCTTTAAAAAGACTAAGAAAATTGAACAGATACTACCCTTGCATCACACCAATATATTAAAAAAACAAATATATTTTTAAAATTAGAGAGCAATTTATAATTATCTCATATATTTTTTCGAATTGATTTCATAAATTAAAATATAGAATTTTTTGAAGGGTGAGGTTGGGCAGAGGCCCTTCCACCAATTGAATATATTCATTTTTATAAGCGGGTTTACTTATTACCGTTAAATCAAATTTCAATTACTATCTTGTTTAGCAATTAGGTAATAGCCCATAGATGATAGTAGATTACATTAGTTGATAGTTGATTGTATTAATTGATTTAACAAGCGAATTGTATTAGCTGATTGTATAAAAGTGTTTGGTAAAATTTAACTGATAGTTGATAGTTGTTTGATTATTTAAACAAGCAAAATAACATATAAAAACATGATTATATTCGATACTTGTTTGAATAATTTACTAGTTATCAATATTTTTGTATCTATTAATATCGATTAAATTATGAAAAATAATTTTTTAATAACATTACTAAGCATATTTGAAGGATCAATATATTAATTTAGTATTTATATAATTGTTTATAATACAATTTAATCAATTATTAAATTCAAATACAAATATAAATGTGTGAGAATAAAAAGAAAAAAACAAAAGTATTAGTTTAACAAATGTCACAATGTAAATATGTGAGAGTAAAGAACTAAAATAGAAAATGTTAAATTTAGGTTATTTGGAGATTTTTTATAATTATTAAGGGTAAAAGGGTCTTTATAACTCTTATGTCAAAACCTTTAATTTTAAAAAGCTTCTATTAGCAGTTTTTTTAAAATTAGAGTTTTCACCCCAATCCGCTATTCACCAAACATTCAAATTAGCAGATTTGACCAATCAAACCTCTAATTTTGGCAAAAATCGTTGCTTACCAAACATGACCTATGTCTTATCCTAGATGACTCGATACAATTATAAGAGCATATATTTAGGCCTCTAAGATCAGGGCACTTGTCAACTAGCACACAATACACTAGTAACAACATGACATGTGACACCTTAAGACTAAATTTGACCCATGTATATAAGACAAAGATCTTTAAAGAGGACTAAACAACCTAATTCTTTTTTTAATGATTTAGTTAAAATTACTTTTTTTGCTTTAACCTTAAAAGTTTTCCATCTCTTTGATGCTTGGGTGACGCCGCTGGGCTTGTTAAGCGGCAACCACTCTCTTGTTCCTTTTTCGGCTTTTCTTCCTTTCTCTCTAGGATTTCTTTCATCTTTGCTTCAGTCTCGATCTGGTATTTTTGTGGAACCTCCCGATTGTTCGATGAGGGCTTTTGACCCCGGCATCGTTTGTGCCCTCCCTAAGAACCAATGTACGGACAAGGGAAGGAAATTTTCGTGGTGACGAGGTTGTAGTTTCGACGGAGGTTCTTTCTTCTTGGTTGCTATTGTTTTTAGCTCTAATTTTGTTTGTTGTGCAGGTTCGTTGAGTTTCCATGTCTCCATTCCCCTCCTTAAATCCCCTCGACGAACTCTACCCTTTCTGGTGGTTCCTCTAGTTTGGTTGTTAAAAGTTTTTTGTGCCTATTTTTCGTCATCAACGTCGGCCCGACCCTTTGGATTACACGTCGGCTCCTCCGAACGCCTAGGCTCTCTCGTAGGGTGGACCCCAAGTTGGTCACGACGTACGGTTCCACTTATCCGCTTAGGATGCCTCATATGCATGTTTCAGCTTTCTTTTTAAGACTTTCAGTCACCATTTTTGACTATGATCTGATTTTTCTTACTTAGCTTGTTGTGTGCTTGTTCATCTGAGCCTATAGCGCTTTTGTTTGTTGTATTTTCCTTTGGTTTGAATGAATAAAGTCTTTATTTGATAAAAAAACAACTTAATTCTTTTTACTTTCTCGACAACTCAGTTCTAAATAGATACACTGTAAATTTTATGGTGGCCCAAACCTTATATCAACATAATTACAATTACATTCGGAATACTATCAATACATGAAACCAAGAACGCCGCACATCTAAAATTTTAATTCTTATCTAGTTTAAGTCTTTTATTTGCATTTTTTTACTTATATCTAACTTTGCACCCTTTAAATTTTATAATTTTACATTTCTAAATTTTTAATATAACTTTCTAAACATCCACATACCTAACATAAAATTAGGGCGATTCTAAGGACGACATCTTAATTTCTGTCTAAAATACGGTAAGTTTCGAAACTTGTCGAAAAACGACCAATTTAAAACCAAAATTTTTACAAATTTCAAAACTTGTCGAAAAAAAACTAACCTAAAATATTATCAAAAGTATAACATTTTTGGATAAATTACAAAACTTATTATTTTTAAACTTTAAATTTAAATTAAAATATTGTACTGCAGACCTACTCATGAATTCTTGTATCCAATTATTTAAGATTTCTTTTATCCATGGATTTAAGATTGGAATCTACGTCTACTTTACAAATTATAAAATTTGAACCTAAAATTTCTAAATTGCAACTAACACCTCAACCTTTTTAGCAATCCCCTAATTGGCTACTACACGTAAAATTTTAATTTTATTGTTTATTTCTCCATTTAAAAATATATTTCTTTTTTCCTGTTCTTACTTCTTATTCTTTATTTTCATTTTCGGTTGTACCCAGTCTTCCGTCTTCCTCCATTCTCCATCTTATTATTTATGAAATATCTTTGTTTTTGAAGATCCAATTCGTATCTAACGAAAAGACATTTAAAAAAAGAAAAAAATTAGAAAATGGCGAGGACTAGATCATCGTCTTCTTCGAGTAGATTTAGATACTGTAATCCATCGTATTATTTGAAAAGGCCGAAGCGTTTGGCTTTGCTTTTGATTGTTTTTGTTTCAGCTACTTTTTTCGTTTGGGATCGGCAAACTCTCGTTAGTGAACACGAGGTAATAATCTTCAACTTTTATTTTTTTAATTATTTTCACTCTTTAATTTAATCTATTGTTGCGTGTTTGTTGTTGTTGAGAAATTAGGAAGGATAACCTAGTTAATATTGTTTTTAAATTGATGTGAAATTGAAGGAGTTAGATTTTTTTTATGAAGAAGGGAATTAGATTTTTTAGATCACGAATTTGGGACAAATCTGAGAGCTGATCTGTATGCATTTATGGATATATTTCTAATAATGTTCATGGAATATATACGGACTTTTATTTTGAAACGAGAACTCGTTAATTTGGTAGTGTTTTATTTTATTTATTGGTTTTTGCTAATTTGATGTTGGCTTTTGGGAAAATGGATTGCGATTGATTCACTTTTTTATCGTTGAGAAATTTGCTGAAGATTTTCCAATTTTTGAATGTGGTGTATGAAGCGCTTTCCTTGTGCATTCTGACAAGTGACAACCCCGACTTTGTTGTCTTTAAAGATGAAAAGTACTAAATATTAATTGTATGGATTTGATGGTCTAAAAACTAAAGTAGATAGTATGAATTCGCAAGAACGATAGGTGAAGGCTGTTGTTTCCATATTCCTTACTTGAAGTGGATACACACTGGCCGTAGGAGCTATATTTTTTTTAAATGCCTGTGTATAACAAATTTCATACTGACATGCAGGTTGAAGTGTCCAAGTTAAATGATGAAGTCCGCCGATTACAAGATATGGTAAGAGCTCCATTTGTATGCTCAAGTTAAGCATTCTTTCTTCCATATTTGAATAAATTGAAAATACCTTTTTTACATTCATTAACAATCCTTTTCCTTCCAGGAGGGTTTGTTTTGAATTATTTCTCTAGAATGACAAATTTTTATATGAATTTGTTTGGAGACTCTAGATGTAGGCATTAATTTCTAATTCATGTCAAGATATTGTAAAATTGGTGGGACTAGTGATATGTTCACGAAATCATCTGTTTTTCTTCTGTTTCCATGGATCCTGTTGTGTTATATTGCTCTCAATATATGTACCGATGCATTAAGATTTGACTAGATGCACGGACTGAGGATTAAATTTTGGTTCTTTCAGCTGGAGGAATTAAAGAGTAAGGCGGTGCCAGAGGATCCTGTTGAAATACAAAGAAGAGAAAAAGTGAAGGAAGCTATGATTCATGCCTGGAGTTCATATGAGAAGTATGCATGGGGCAATGACGAACTTCAGGTAGGTTGAAATCTTTCTATATATCTTATAAGCACTTGTCCTGACTTTTTCCCTGCTTACTATATTTTGGTCATATTACCATAGTTATGATATGTAAAGTAACAATAATATTAATGATTTGCTCTACAAACCGGGGGCTTTCTTTACCAAAATTTAAATTTTGGTTTTTGCCTTTATTATTTTTTGCTGTGTTCAGATTGCACATCAACATTAAGTTCAATGCATTTTACTTGAATATCATTGCAATATGTTTGCCATACTAACTCTCTACTTGTTCGAACATCTCTCAATTACAAACCTTATTGAGTTTTCTTGAAGAACCTAAAGTGATAGATTCATGAGGTTCCGTGTGCTTTCTCTTTAGTCATATGAAAAATGATATGGCCGCTGCATTCATTATCATGCTTTACATAAATTTCTGTTAGCAAGAGTCAAATGTGAACAATTTAGAAAACAATTCAAAAGTTCATTGAAGTGGAATTCAACAGATATTCTCTGTTTGGTAGTATTTGTTAACTTATAATTGTTGAAAAACATTGGATAATATGAGAAAAAAACTATCTTGTAATTTTATGCATAGCAACTTCAACTTGTTTCAAACATTGCCTTTTTTTACTTTAGCTATGGTATCGACTTGTTTGAAGTCTATAACTGATTCACATAGTTATAGTTTCATATCTTAAAAGAACGTGGGCTGGTTCTCATAAAGATGCTAATTTTGTTTACTTTTGATGTCCTATACCAGCCACAGTCAAGGAATGGTGTTGATAGCTTTGGTGGTCTTGGAGCAACACTGATAGACGCTCTTGATACTTTATATATTATGGGTTTAGATGAGCAGTTCCAGAAAGCAAGAGAGTGAGTTCAACTTCCTATTCCAGCCCCCCCCCCCCCCCCCCCCCTTCCCATTCAAATATAAAGTTCTGTTTCTATGCTAGATTGCCTCATGCTCTCATCTTCTAATCAGAAATGCCTTATAAGTTCGAATTTCTGTTTGCATGTGCTTGGTATTTTGATGAAGTTTCTTACTGTAAGTTAGATATTACATGTCATGCTACTTTACCAGTGAGGGGTTTGCAATTCACTTGTCACAGAGATATTACCATTTACAATTAGACCATAAAAATATAGCAAAGTAACAAATTAGTTTTTTAAGTACTTAAACCTCTCAAGTAGCTTCTTTTTTTAATCTCTAATCAATAAGACATTAGTATCTGTGAGAAAGGGGCCATGGTGGTCGGAGATGCAATGAATAATGGTGGTTTGTGTTTGATTGGTGGTTAGGGATTTGTTGTTTGAAGAAGATGAACATGATATTTTCCAGAGAGAACAATGTGTTTCTCTGTATTTTCTTATTACTCTTAATTATCAAATGTATACAAAGTAAGCCTTTAAATAGGCTGATATAGAGTTTTAATATAACTAAAACTATACTTTTATCTTTAATTTAAATAATACTTATTCCAAATTTAAACAAGACTTCTAGTAAATCTACACTACTGATTAGGAATAAACTCTAATTACACATTAAATAAAAACTCTAACATTCCTTGTCAACTTACACTCCCCCTCAAGTTCTAACACTTCTCAAATAACTTACATATCTTTTCCATCTTAAATAAAGTCCTAAATTAGCAGAACTTCCTAGTTTTACTTATCTACATGTATGTACAGGTACACATGCACACCGCACACGCGCATACACAAACGTACTTTCATTGATTCTAACATGCATCTTGCAGATGAGATAAATAACAAATGGGGTATTTAAATTGAAAAAAAAGAAAAAGGCATAGAGCTTTCCCTGATTCTTGATCTCCATTTTCTCTGAATTGGATTTGTGAAAGCTTCCCCTATTTTTTTCTTCTTAGTTTTTGTATTTTATTTTGAATTTTAACAAATGATAATCTTAATATAATCACATTTGTCAACTGTGGCAATGCATTTGAGAAATATCATTTTTCCTTTTCTCCTTTTTTGGAATTTTTTTCTCTTTTTTTGAAATTAACATCCTGTGCCCCATACCTATCATATATATTATTTGTTGTAGTAATGATGTGATTTTTTACCATCAATGCAATTTTCCATTTATGACAGAAAATCAGGCACATATTGTTCAATTTTGTTCCCCTAGGTTATGCTTTATTGCTTGTGCACCTGACAAATGCACTTCTCAAAGTAAGAATGACATTGCAAGGGTTGAGAGACTGGATTATTAATGTATAATTCGATCACTTTGTTTAGGATGATTTGTGGCTTCAGATAATGGTTTTTCTTAGTTCTTCTACTGCCCCTAGGATACAACAGCTGAAGTTAAAGCTTTACATATGTTTCATTTGTTGTCAAGGAAATTGTAGCTCACCTTTAATTTTCAATAAGAAACTCTTAGATTGCCATATTATTACAGTTTTGAACATGTGGAACGATGAAAATAGATTTGGGGCAAGATCTTATTGGTTATCATGTAATGCATATAATTTTCATCATTTCTCTCTGCTTTGCACCTCCTTACTTCAGGCCACTCACATTTTCCTGTTGTATGTTTCTCACATATCTTTCAACATTCTTAGCATTCATTCTTGCGCGACCAACCTCCTTGTCTGAATCCTTATCTATTCATCGTTCCTATTATTTTCTTTAGATGCTCATTTTGTTCTTTCTTTTTCTTTTTTGTTACTCTACAAGGATACCTGTCTATGTACCCCCTGAGCCATTACTTCCAATCTAGTTGGTTATTTGCATAATTTGATTCCAACTTTCTGTTTTCAATAATATTATGAATTTGATTGGCTCACGTGCTCCTCTGGTTATGATAGCTAGGAGTGTTATGTTCGGGTCATTTTTATAATGCTGGGGGTGTGATCATTGGTGCTCTGGTGAGCAGGGAATTACATATAATATGTAATATTGTTTTCCTGGAGGGAATATGGTTAAATTACTATTAATAGGTGCCCTGGTGCTATTATTTGCAGGTGGGTTGCAAAATCATTGGATTTCAATAAGGACTATGATGCCAGTGTTTTTGAGACAACCATAAGGTTGCATTTTTCTGGTTTATATATATGCATTAGTTGTTTTAGCAGGAAGCTATTCCGAGTTATTCATTTTCCCCATCTAAATAGCCCCTCCCCCCACCCCCCACCTCGTTTCTGGTGATGTTTTATTTTAAATTGACACTGATGTTTGACTAATTTGTCCTTTCTATTCTAACTGAAAATTCAGAGTTGTAGGTGGACTTCTAAGTGCATATGATCTTTCAGGAGACAAGGTTTTCCTCGAAAAAGCTAGAGATATCGCAGATAGATTGCTACCTGCCTGGGATACAACCACTGGGATCCCTTATAATGTTATCAACTTGGCTCATAAAAATCCACATAACCCTGGATGGACTGGGGTAAGTTATTTTTTTTGCATTGTTGTTTACTATTTACTCTTCATGTAGTGTTGTTGAAACCGGACCGGTTTGGCCGGTTGAGTTGGGAACCGTCAGGTAGGGGTGAGCAAAACTCAACTCGACTCGAGGCGAAAAAACTTGATTCGTCTTGAATCGACTCGAAATTTCATAAACTCGACTCGATAAAAATTTCAATTAAAGTTTGAGTTCTAAAATGGAAATTCGAATAACTCAAAATTTTTAGTAATTAGTGGATCGATATTTAAGCTCGAGTCGAGTCCTTCAATTTTTCCTGGTATATATATACTGATATAAAAAGAATGAAGAAGTATATGCTACATATGAAGAAATATATATATATATATATATATATATATATGCATATCTTATATAATTAGAGAAAGTCGTTTAAATTGGAATCAAACTGTACTATAACATGATAAATAATTACAATTAAATTTAATTAGGAACTCGAAAACTCGACTCAAATCGAAAAAAAAATCAAATAAAGTTTGAGTTGTAAAATATGACGTCAACTCGAATAACTCAAAATTTTTTGACTCGACTCGATTGAACGCTCACCCCTACCGTCAGGTGCGGATCAACTAGTGTTATAGAACTGGGTTTCTGTAGAACTGCTTTAAACTATTCAAAAACTGGAACTCGGAACTGGATGAATTGGCCAAAAACCGTCTAAACTGGTTTTCGGCATTTTTCTTCCATTTTCTTTGATCTTCATCGAGGCTTCCTACAGATTTGGTCCTTGTCTTTAATTTGACCCAAAAAAGGGAAAGAACAGAAGTATAGATGAACACAATCAGACCATTGATGGAGAAAACTGACAATTAAAACAATGTCTAAGAGTTTTTTGATATGCCTCAAACATTCTTCTGTACGAAGAAATGAATTTTACAAATTGCCTCCTTGCTCTTTTAATGAAGTCGATATTTCCTTCGAACAGTCTTAGCATAAAAAAGATTGTGTGATATTAAGATAACTTGATGGATGGAGATTAGAGAGGTGCAGAATTAGTAAGGGAAATAAGTGTCTGCAAAAACATAATGAAATTTTGAAAAGTAAAAGAGGCCATTTATGGTTATACTTTAACATTAGGATAGTTAATAGTTGGTGAGAAGTAAAAAAGAAATATATCAAATAATTTTTTTTTGAAATATAAAAAGATCGTTTATGGTTGGTGGAGTACAGCTAGTGAATTTGCATCACTGCCAGTGAACTGTGCTGTGCACAGCTTTTATTATTATTTTTTAAACTGAAGTGCTAGACCAGTTATTTACCGGTTGAACTGGAACCGAAATTCAATACGGTTCGACTACCTGTTCGGTTTTTACAAAATTGCCTTGATGCTACAGCAATGAACGTTTCTTTTAAATATCATGAATAAACTATTGTTGGATTACGAGCTCTCTAGCTTATGCGATTTGGAAGCTCTGTTTTCTACTGCTGGATTGACAAGTCATGGTCTCCCTGCAATTTCCATCTAATAATCCTAACAATGATTACTACTTAGTGTATAAAGGTGTGCACCTAGCATCAGTGCCAACTTCGCCTTTGGGTAAGGGATGTCTTTGACAAGGTGCATGATTTTGCATCTAGACACTTATAAATGCAAGAACAACTTAAGTGTCCCTTTGGTTGCTTTAGTATTTAGTTCTTTTATCACATGTACCTTAAAAAGAAGGAATAATGTGAATGCTCTTTAAAATAAAGATCAGTAATATGGTTATGAGCAACTTCGCATTGAATATGTGATGTGGTTTAGAGAGAAACAACAGTGAATCAATAAAGTAGGGCTCAACAAACGAGTAAGAAAGATGGAACCTTAAAAAAATCCTAGCCCTAGATTGAAACCCTAACGATAACTTATAATCTCGGACACCCATAAGGTCTTATAATTGATAAATATTACTGAAGTAAAAATAATAATATAAAACAACTAGATCTCATGTGGCATTCTCCCCGGATTGGAAAATTCGACTTTGGCGAGAAAACTTCACCAGTTCAACATAAAATTCTTAATCAAGAACCCCCACTGGTTGGTTCAGCAGTGAAATCTTTCATACAGAGCATTTCAACCTCAGAGATATCTGCTTCCCTATTGTGAACCTCAACACCATTAAGAAATTCATCGTTTTCCAATATTTTGTGACAGCTTCAGTAACAGATAGTTCTTTGCTTTATTCTTTTAGAGTATCACAAGATGAAGCAACTTTTTCATGAACCAGTGTGCTAACAGTTGATTTACCATTTTTCTTGTCTACCTCAACCAGTGTCTTGTTTGATATATGAGCAGTAGGAATATTCCTGTTCTCACTCCCAACAGGTTCGCCACCAGCTTTAGTTTTTAATGAATAGGTTTCAGAGACAATTATAACATTTAAAGTAGCTGTTACTGCAGCTGCATGATGTCTTGCAATGTCTGGTTGTTTACCCGCCACACTCATGATCCGCAGAAATGTGCTTGGCACTTTCACCCACTCATAAAGGCCACCTGGAGTCTGAAAAGTTGTCTTCCATTCATCAACACTTCTCAACCTATTGCGGTGACCGTTTCTATTCAAATCAACATTTGAAAACACGATAAAACTAGCCAATTGATCAAGCATAGCATTCAACCAAGACCTTCCTGTGATAATAGGACCCACATCCGTAGGAACATAGAACAATGTTTCATCATCTAGGTGAGGGCAGTCCTTAGGAATGCTTCCATCCCTTGAATTTGGCATCGGGTAAAGCGATGGTAGTCCTTTTTGGAATGCTGGTTAGGGATACCACTTTAGAAAGCATCTATTTCAATGCCTGGTTTGGTCTTATCATAATTGCCTCTCATTAATTGAACTTTAGAGATCTCGTTGGTCTTGTATTAGGACTATCAAATAAATGAGTCATTTTCGCATTGACCTCTGGTTTCTTTAAAACACTTAACTTGAGCACTCAACACCTTAGGAGTAAAGATCATTGGCCAAGTGCATCTATCACAATGCTAGACTCTTCACCTCTAGTTGTTGTAAACACATTATGAACAGTCAAGGGTTCTCTCTGAACTTGATATACATCTTCAGTTTCTTATGGGTACTCATCATAAATAGGTCCTAATAGATTATACTCTTGTTCTACTTCATGCATCTTGCCAAGAAAATCAACACCTTTTAACATTAATTCCACCCTTGTGTAATGCAAGGGCATGCACCAACCCCTCCTCCAATCCACCTTGTACTGTAGGGTTTGCTGGTCCAGAATCATGAAAGGGGTTTTCTTCCCCACTTAAGTCAAATTTATCCTTGAGATCTTCCGGTATATCAAATTGGTTGGGTACCTTATGGAATCTCCATTTGGACTCCTGCTTGTTCCTGTTTCAGCCAAGCATAAACTGCATGCGGCAATTCTTTAGTTGCATGTCATAGCACAACCAATTCTATTTCTTGACTTTGATTTTCCCTTCCTTGACCACTAACGCATCCAACCATTGCCTAAAAGCAAACCCTAGGATCTAATTAGGCTCTGCTTACCAAAATTTGATGTGGTTTAGAAAACAACTGTGAATCAATAAATTTAGTGCTGAACAAATAAGAAAGAAGATGGAACTTTAGAAAACTTAGGGTTATAAAAACAACTATTTTCTTTCTATTATTTCAAGAAAATAACAAGAATAATGTGGATGTAAATGTTTTACAGCTTGTTTATACTAGGGTTACTAATAAAGTTAATCCTAATCCTAGATTTAAACCCTAAAGATAATAATAATCTTAGCCCTAGATTTAAACCCTAAAGATATCTTATAATCTTAGCCATACATAAGGTCTTATAATTAATAAATATTACTGAAGTAAAAAATAGTATAGGATAACTAAAGCTTATGTATCAATATGGAAGAGAAGGAAAATTGAGCTAGTGTATAGAACTTGATCTTTTCAATAACTTCGCTGATTGAATGGAGCTAATTTACTAATGCCGATCGATAGTGTATGGATTTTGAGCTTTTTAGACAATGTATAGAACTTTATTGCTTATATGTATATGCGTATGTTATTATTAATTTTTAATTTTTAATATACAAACCATAGCACCTTACATTTTAGGGCAAATTCATTTTTATCATCTTGTGGCTTGGGTTGATGTAAACAAACCCTTCTGCATCGGACATCACTATCATTGCTGAAGACTTGATGGAACATGTGTTGGTTTGAGTGGAATTGTGCAGAAGTATTTGTTTAGTTGATTCCTCTAGTTGAGATTAAAGCTCAAATGAGTTTGGCTTGAAACTATTATTTGATTATCCAAGTCCAACAAATGAGATCATGTGCCCAGGAGATTGTTCTATGCCTGTTTTTTTTTTCAAATAATTTGTTAGGTCTTTCGTTGTCTTTATTATGGTATTTTGTCATTCTATGAGTAAAAAAGTTACCTACTAAGCAGAAAGCTCTGTTATTTGAATTTGGAGTTTGTATTAGATATTTGTGATATATATTGATGTCATTGAATTTGATTTTTACTCTGTTCCCTAGGGTCAAAGCATTCTTGCAGACTCAGGGACTGAACAACTGGAGTTTATTGCTCTTTCACAAAGAACAGGAGATCCCAAGTATCAGGAGAAGGTATATTCCTCTTGTGTTTATATGTATTTACATTCTTCTAATTCTTGTGGTAGGACTGCTTTCTTGATATCTGGCTTTTGTGTCGAGTCAATTGTAATAACCAAAATTTTGGAGTCATGGTTAATTTCTTTTATTTTTTTTAATAAAAAGATGTGTAAAAGACCACTATTGGCTCTTTTGAGGGGAAGAAGTAAGATTGTAGAAGGGATTTAGGAATAGAAATCAGAGGAAGAGACAAAGAAAAGAGAAACAATTTTCATTCCATTTTATCGACATCTTGCAACAAACCAAAAACAGGGTTTTAACCCCCAAACATATAAAACAGCATAGTATTGTCACTGACTAAACTAAAAGAAACGACACCGTTTATTCCCACTAATTTTGACACGTAACAGATAATTAATCTTATTGTTTTGATACATTAGGTGGAGAAAGTCATAGTTGCACTTAATAGAACTTTTCCGGCTGATGGTCTGCTTACCATCTATATTAATCCTGATAGTGGAACTGGTACATCCTCCACTATAACCTTTGGTGCTATGGGTGACAGGTATTTACTATTTGAAAATCAACCTTTTGTTTTTTGGCATAACATTTCGTCATTTCTTCCATTTAAAGTTCTGCATAATATGAGTAAGTTTATCGCAGCTTCTATGAATATCTGCTCAAAGCCTGGATACAAGGAAACAAAACATCATCTTTAAAGCTTTATAGGTGAGGACTCCATTATCTTTCTCAATTTGCATTTTTTGAATTGCTGCTATTAGTAGCTGATTAGTTGGATGTTAAAATAATTTTTCTTTGAATATTAAGACTTTGAAGGAGCTGGACCTCCTACAATCCTCTGCATAATCAAATTTATGCTTAACATAAGATTTCAGAGAACTGACTCATTGTTAACTACTTGGTGATTTTGGGTCTACTTTTGCTTATTTTATTCTGTTTCTTCATAATAAAAGCACTTTTTGCTGTTGGTTCATCTTTAGGCTCATGCAGACTGTGACAAGGATCTGATGCATTATACTAATATAAAATGGATGTCACTTCCATCTTTTGCATTTATTTTTTCAGTTCTGAAGTCTTGAGTGTGAAAATAAAATGTTATACTTGGTGAAGGCTGAAGTTTAGGTACTAGAGATAAATTCATAGCGGACTTTTGAGCAAAAGAATTATAGCTTGAACAAGAATAAAAATGCTGAAATTCTTTATTCATGCTCTAAACATATTGATTTTAATGCAATACTCAACTATTTTATTTTGAATTAACTGTCTGGTAAGAAAACCCCATTGTGGAATGTTGGATGTAGAGATATGTGGGAGACATCAATGAAAGGTCTACAAAGCTTAATTAGAAGATCAACTCCGTCATCTTTTGCATATATCTGTGAGAAAAATGGAGATTCACTGACAGATAAGGTAATATGGCTTACTATGACTCTATTGGTGCATTATTATTTTATACTTAAATGAGTATTTCACTTCTTGCTCCGATATTTCGTATTTATGCAGATGGATGAGTTAGCATGCTTTGCTCCAGGAATGTTGGCTTTAGGTTCATCTGGTTATGGTCCTGATGAGGCAAAAAAAATTCTTTCACTTGCTGAAGAGGTATTTTTGATGACTTGAAATACCTAGCGTAAACTGCTCTCACCCTGATTATACTACTGAAAAATGTTAATATATTTTCGCTAACAAAGTTAGCCTTACTGGCTCTGATAAAGAATGCTGATGTTGTCCATGAGATTAGCAGATGACCAAGATTACTGCTAATGTTTTTTTTTGGTGCATACATTATATGTATGAAGGAAATCTTGGCACAAAATGGGTTATGTTAGTTATGTAGGAATATACGTGTAGATAGGTTATGTTAGTTATGTAGGAATATACGTGTAGAGTAAATTAAGGATTACGAGAATATTTCTTGTATTTACAATCCCTTACATTAAGGGATTATATCTTTTTCTAGAATTAGTCTCTTTCCTAATTTAGAGTTTCCTAAGATAGAGATATACCTTGTATATAAATATGTAACAGGTCTTTCTAATCAAATAGGTAAATTACTCTGATTTACTACATGGTATCAGAGCGGGTCAATCCTCTCTTTCAAATTTCAATTTTCCCCTCTTCTCTCGACCTTTCTTCTCTATTTAGAAAATATGGGTACAACAGAACCTGCTGCTTCTGCAATTAGCTCTCCAGTGAGCCCTCGTCCATCTAATTTTACCCTTTCGGATGTGTCTCTTTCTCCCATTTCATCTCAATCAGCGAGGCCAATAGATGTTACTGCACATGACAGTCCTTCCAACAATTTCAGTAAGCAACAGATTGTGGAGTTCCAACAGATGTTTGGTCCAATTTCCTCCCAATCAGATTCTACTGCATTTCCTGCTACAGAAGGTAGAATTTCATGTTTGGCCACTTCTAATCCTCTCTCCTGGATTATAGATTTTGGTGCCTCTGACCATATGACAGGCAACCTTCAGCTATTTCACACCTTTAACCATTGCAACTCAAAAACCTCCATCAAAGTTGCAGATGGGTCTCTCTCCCAAGTAAAAGGAAGTGGCACTATTCAAGTGGGTGATAAATTGGTTTTGCCTAATGTGCTATATGTTCCTAATCTTGCCTGTAACTTGTTATCATTTAGTAAGTTAGTCCAAGATATTAAATGTGATGCTCATTTTGGAATTAATGGGTGTGTATTTCAGGAACAAGGCTCGAAGAAGGTGATTGGTAGTGCTAGGCTATCCAATGGTCTCTATGTCCTTGATGAATTACCAACTCAGATTTCTTCAATTTCACGTTGTTTTAAGACTTCATCTTCTTTTTTAAGTAACCCTGGTGAGATTATGTTGTGGCATTGTAGGCTAGGACATTCAAATTTTGTGTATCTTTCAAAATTGTTTCCCAATTTATTTAGCCATAAAAAGCCTCATTCTTTTAAGTGTGAAGTATGTCAAATTGCTAAACATACCAGGCAAACATATGCTCCTTCCTCATTTACACCCACATCTACTTTTTCTATAATCCACAGTGATATTTGCGGTTCGTCTAAGGTCAGAAGCTTATCTGGGTCTAGGTGGTTTATTACCTTTATTGATGACTATTCTAGGACTACTTGGACTTTTTTAACGAGGGAAAAGACGGAAGTTGAGCCAATTTTCAAAACTTTTTATCAAATCATTGAAAATCAGTTTGACAAACGTATTAAGGTTGTAAGGAGTGATAATGGGCATGAATACCTTATTCAATCTCTTGGGTGTTATTTTCGGGAAAAAGTATTGTCCATCTTACTTCTTGTGTCAACATTCCACAACAAAATGGAGTTGCCGAAAGAAAAAATAGACATCTACTAGAGGTTACGAGGTCTCTTCTTTTTTCAGTCAAAACACCTAAATATCTTTGGTGGGAAGCCTTACTTACTGCCATCTACCTTATCAACAGAATGCCCAGCAAAACCTTGGTTTTTGTAGCACCAACATAAGCTTTATTCAAACATTTTCCTCACTTTAATCCACTGTCATCTGTTCTTCCTCTTAGGGTATTTGGCAGCACAACTTTTGTTCATGTGCATGATAAAAATAGAAGTAAGTTGGACCCTAAATCAATCATGTGTGTGTTTATAGGATATTCCTCTAGTCAAAAGGGTTACAAATGCTATTCTCATATTTTTAAAAAGACTTATGTCTCTTTCGATGTCACTTTCTTTGAGGACAACTCATATTTTGCAGGGACTGAACTTCAGGGGGAGAAAATGAGGAATTTCAGCCCTTTGTTTTTCCACCTTCCATCATTTCTCCTCTACCAGACATTCCTCTCATATCCCATCCTGAAACCACCATAAAAGAAAACACTATGCAGACAGAAATGCACTCTCCTCAGACCAACAAATCATCTAGTCCTTGTACAACACCTCTTCCAGCACCTAGGGCTGTAGCACAAATTTCCCTTACTTCTGTGCATCCACAACCGGCAGACAGTCAAATTAAGGTGTATACCAGGAGAAGAAGAGCCCCTAATGAAGTAAATAACCAGCCTAGCACTTGTCAAGAACCAGACTCAAGTCTTGTTGCTGTTGAACCGGGCATAAATCCTGTTACTGCTGAGATTGAAGGTAACATTACTCCTCAAGATTCTAGTGACCTTGGTGACTTTCTTATTGCTATTAGAAAGGGAGTACGAAAATGTACTATGCACCCAATTAACAAATTTGTTGCCTATGGTAGACTTTATCCCACTTTTAAGGCCTTTACAGCCATCCTAGACAGTGCATAGATTCCTAAAACCGCGGAGGAGGCCTTAAAGAATCCATATAGAAGAAAGTTGTAGAAGAAGTAAGGGTACTTGAGAAAAATGAGACATGGTGTTTGACAGATCTACCAGAAGGAAAGAGGGCTGTTGGATGCAAGTGGGTGTTCACCATCAAGTACAACTCAGATGGGAGCATTGAGAGGTATAAGGCAAGGCTGGTGGCTAAAGGTTTTACACAATCCTATGGGGTGGATTATCAAGAAACCTTTGCACCAGTGGCTAAATTGAATACCATTAGAGTCTTGTTGTCCATAGCTGTGAACAAGGACTGGAAATTACACCAACTAAACATCAAAAATGCCTTTCTCAGTGGGATCCTCGAGGAGGAAGTATATATGCTAATACCACATGGTCTAGAAGGTAAAACAACTAGAAATACAGTGTGCAAACTCAACAAATCACTGTATGGACTTAAGCAATCTCCAAGAGCCTAGTTCGAGAGGTTTGCAAAGGCTATGGTAAAGAATGGATTCAAACAAAGTCAGGCTGATTACACCCTGTTCAAAAAGGTTGCAGCAACTGGTAAAATGACCTTATTAATTGTGTATGTTGATGACATAATTATTACAAGGGATAATAGTAGAGAAATTGAGAATTTGAAGGTTGTTCTTGCCCGAGAGTTTGAAACAAAGGACTTGGGGAGTCGGTACTTTCTGGGTATGGAAGTAGGAAGGTCAAGTGAAGGTTTAGTCATCAACCAAAGGAAGTACATCCTAGATCTTCTTACAAAAATTGGGATGCTTGGGTGCAAGCCAGCCGAGACACCCATGGACCTAGGGTTGAAGTTCAACAAAGAAGAAGCTGGTAATCCTGTTGACAAAGAACCCTATCAAAGGTTAGTTGGAAAACTGATTTATCTTTCTCTAACAAGGCCAGACATTGCATACTCAGTGAGTGTTATAAGCCAGCACATGAGTGATCCTTGAGAAGAACATTTGGAGGCTGTTAACATAATTCTGAGGTAAGTAAAATTCACATCTGGTGTTGGGCTAATTTTCAAGAAAAATTCAGACAGAACAATGAAGGTATACACAGATTCAAGCTGGGCAAGAGAGCTCTCTGGTAGAAGGTCAGTTAGTGGATATTGTGTTTATGTTTGGGGCAACTTGGTTACTTGGAGAAGCAAAAAACAGGCTGTGGTGTCAAGGAGCAGTGCTGAGGCAGAATTTAGAACATTAGCTCTTGGAATATGTGAAGGAATGTGGATAAAGAGGCATCTCAAAGAGCTGGAGTTGGATGAAAAGACTGAGTTCGAGGTCTATAGTGACAACCAGTCAGCAATGAGTATTGCTAAGAATCCAGTGCAACATGACAGAACCAAACACATTGAAATAGATAGGCACTTTATCTATTAGAAAGTGAATGGTGGTATTGCACAGCTAAATTATATTCCTACCAAGAGTCAGATAGCTAACATCTTTACTAAAGCACTTCCAAGAGTTATTTTTTATGAGTTTACATCCAAATTGGGTATATACAACATATACACAGTTTGAGGGGGAGTGTTAGTTATGTAGGAATATACGTGTAGAGTAAATTAAGGATTACGAGAATATTTCTTGTATTTACAATCCCTTACTTTAAGGGATTATATCTTTTCCTAACTTAGGGTTTCCTAAGATAGAGATATAGCTTGTATATAAATATGTAACTGATCTTTCTAATGAAATAAGTGAATTACTCTGATTTACTACAGGTTAAGATTGTTGCTTGCTCAAATGAGAATTAAACTATTTTCTGCAATATGGTTCCCAATGATAAGAGTTCTTCATGCCTTCTATTAGCAGGAATTTTGTACCTTTTGCAAATTGGCACCCAATAATGAAATTGTACATATGGACTTTTCTTTTCTTCTATTTAAGAAAAAAAAGGTAGAGGTCTACAATAAATTTATTTATGATGAACTTATTGCTTCTCCTGTTGGCATTGTAGATTTCTTTCCTCAATATAGGCACATTTCCTTATTTGTTTTTCCATGTAGCTGTAGCATTATCTTCTTAAATGCATTAATAATAAGCATTTTTCCTTTTTATGTATGGTTTGTGGTGATTTAAGAGTTTGACTTCATAGCCGCTCACATTTTTCGGCTCTCATGCTTTTTTTTATAAGAAAGGGAGGCCTCATTAAAAACCCCTTCATAACTGTCTGAAACCCTGGGGGGATCAGCAGTCAGCGGAAGGAGGAAAAGAGTGCCTCAAGTTTTATTCATTTTAGATTCAGTACATAGAAATACAACTAGTTACCTACCATTCCATTACAAACTACATCCCTTACTCACCCAATCCCTTTTTTAGCAAGTTCATCAGCTTTGCAATTACCACTTCTAGCAATTAGACAACAAATAACATTCCTATATAGCACCTGAGACCTTATGTCCCTAACGATACTCCCATAACATGATGGACAAGGTATACGATCCTTGATCCACTCCAAAGCTACCGAGCAATCACTTTCCAGTATAAGGCGGCCCCTCGGGCTCCAATTTGACTCGAAAAATTGACCCAGTCCCATTTTAATAGCTTTTAACTCGGCTAGAATCAGGGGGCCAGGCCCTACCGAGTTAGCAAAGCACATCAGTATTTTACTGTTAGAGTCCCTATGCAACCCTCCAATACCCCTTTTTTCCAGTCGCTTACCACAGCTCCATCTACATTCATTTTGAAATGCCCCACAGGAGGAGGAATCCATCCACTGACCTTCGAAGTGCACAACCTAGGAAAAGCGAGACAGTCTGCCAAGATTGGATTACCTGTAAGTGAGTCTACAGTCACTACCGTGTTAGGCTCCTTAGCTAAGAACCAAGCTCCAACTCTATATCTAGTGATGAAGGCTAGTTGTATAGGATCAAAGGGCTCATTTTCAAAAACAACTCTGTTCCTAGATTTCCATACCGACCATAAAACAGCCCCAGGAATAAATCTCCAAATTTTGGATTTCGGGAAGAAATCATCCCAGTATGAAATCAGCGGTAGCAACCCATTTGGTAACACAACAGATAAATTCCAAGCTCGAAAAAATGTGTTCCACAAATCCCAAGCAAACTTGCAGTTTAGAAACAAATGATTTATAGTTTCTGAAGATAGCTTGCATACTTGCTTTTCAAATAAAAGAACATATGTGGATTGCAAAACCTTTTATTTCCGTTTTTATGGGTACTTATACCATGCAGTGGCTGTGGAAACAAAAAGTTTCACAAGCGCCTTAGTTTTAGGGTTTATGTATTTAGTGTAAGTTATTCGAGAAGTGTTAGAGCTTGAGGGAGAGTGTAAGTTGACGAGCAGTGTTAGAGTTTTTATTTAATGTGTAATTAGAGTTTATTTCTAATTAGTATTTAGATTTTCTAGAAGTCTTATTTAAATGCTTACTCTTTATACATTTGATAATTAAAAATAATAAGAAAATACAATGAAACACATTGTTCTCTCTAGAAAATATCTTGTTCATCTTCTTTAAATAACAAATCCTTAACCGCCGGTCACACACAAACCACCATTATTTATTGCATCTCCGGCCACCATGGCCTCTTTCTCATATGGTATCATGAGCCAACAATGGTCTTGATGTCGTCACCACTGCTGCCATCTCTAATCTGAAACAGATCGACTACGATCTGATTTTTCAAATGCACATCGTTTTTCTTTTCCGTTGTTGTCATTAGGCCACATTCGTTTCTTGGCTTCTCCCTCGTTGGAATCTTATATCTCTGGTGAAATTTCTACTCGTTTAATTTTGCTATTTTGTTCTCTATTTAATGGTTCTATCTTAGCCAATCAAAAAGATAGATGAAAAAGTTATAGTTTAGCCTTAAAAACTATTTGGTTCTATCTTAGTCATCCATTCTAAAAGATAGGAGATGAGATTTTAGTTTAACCTTAAAAACTAGATCATATTTTTTAAAGGATTCTACATCAAAGATCCAAGCTGGAACTCTAGTCTGTGTAACTACCAACTTGAGGGGGAGTGTAGATTCCTGTGATCACTTCCTACATCGTTCGCATCAGACCTTTCAGTCAGGAACTGCATGCTAGAGCATCATACCTTTTAGTCGGGAACTGCATGCTGGAGCAGTCTTTGTATTCCAACGGATGCATCAACCATCTCAAGCGTACCATAAGTTGAATGATATTAACAATTGTTGCGCAAGAACATCATTGTTCTGTCCTCTTCAAATCAAAGACTCCTGAGAACAGGGAGCATTTTTCTTTAAGAAACAACAGAAGAAATATGAGTAGGGCATCACATCCAAGATCCAAGTTGGTGCGCTATTATGTTTGCTCACTAGCTTGAGGGGGAGTGTAAGTTATTTGAGAAGTGTTAGAGCTTAAGGGGGAGTGTAAGTTATTTGAGAAGTGTTAGAGCTTAAGGGGGAGTGTAAGTTATTTGAGAAGTGTTAGAGCTTAAGGGGGAGTGTAAGTTATTTGAGAAGTGTTAGACCTTGAGGGGGAGTGTAAGTTATTTGAGAAGTGTTAGAGCTTGAGGGGGAGTGTAAGTTGACGAGGAGTGTTAGAGTTTTTATTTAATGTGTAATTAGAATTTATTCCTAATCAGTAAATGCTTACTCTCTATACATTTGATAATTAAGAATAATAAGAAAATATAGAGAAACACGTTCTCTCTGGAAAATATATTGTTCATCTCCTTCAAACAACAAATCTTTAACCACCGATCACACACAAACCACCATTATTCATTGCATCTCCGGCTACTATGGCTAGGGTCGTGCAAAAATATCCGATTGATTCGATCCGAATTTTCGGATATTCGATTCGATTTTTATTTTCGGATCGGATACGGATCACTTAAATTTGGATTATCTAAAAAACCTAAAAAAATTTGGGCCTTTAGGCTTTGGCCCTTTAGTTAGTCTGTCTGATTCCTCATTGCCTCTCACATTCTGAAATTTCCATTTCCCAAATCCCACGAAGGAAATAAACCCCAGCTTGCTTATGTTATGAAATTTCAACTTTTTTTCTTCACTGTCCTCACACTGCTCAATACGGCCCCACGCCTCACACTTCCGTTGACTGCCATAGGTCGTCTCTCTCTCACGCCTCACTTCTCCGGTGACCGCTGCTGATCCAGCAAGTTTTCACGCCGATCCTCACGCTCTCCTGCATCAGTGCTCGGCCTCCTTTTCGGTGACCAGCCCTCTTCTTCTCTCTCGATATATGGCAAGCCAACAACCTCCATTTGAATCTTGGGTCAATTTAAATTAAAAATTGATGGCTATATACATACGGTGAATTTAGTGTACACTGACATTGCTTAAGGTTTGGAAGCTGTTTTTCATTGTTTTAAAATTAAAAGTATTGCCATTTTTAATCCTTGCTTTGTACTCCATGTTGCATAATCTTTGTTTCAATGCTTTCTAAGTTTCTATAAGTCACTTTTGTTACTGTCTCCAGATTTCCCTCGTTTTTACAAATGACTTTGTTTCGAAATAGAAGGAAAAAACTATATAAACATGAAAATTCGAATAATCTCTACCAATCAATGAGATAATTTGAACTTTACAGAGATTTTGTAGTGGTTGTTGTTAGAATACATTAGCGCTGGAGTTTTTGTATTTTTCAGATACGGATAATCCAATTCGAAAATTCGGATATCCGATTTTTCCGGATCGGATACGGATTGCTATTTTGACTATCCAAAAATTTGGATATCCAAAATTTTTGGATCGGGTATGATATGTATCCGAAAATGCACACCCCTAAAGGTTTAGCGGTTTAGAATTTAGGGTTTATAGGTTAAAACCTAAATTCCTAACCATATCACCCTAAACTTAAACCATAACCTCTAAACCCTAAATTCTAACAACATACTCTAAATTCTAAGCCCCTAAACCCGAAAACTAAGGCGCTTGTGGAAACTTTTTGTTTTCATTGTCTGTGCATGGAATATTTTCCATTCTTTTATTTGGTTGGGAGTGTTATGTAAAATATTGTCTTCATGTAAGGGTGTCAAATGGATGGCTTTGATTATATATAACCAGGTTTTAAATAGGTTGGGATCCAAATACTTGTATTCCCCTGTATAATCTATTTGAATAGAGGCTGATTCTTTTGCTCCTGAATTTTTTGCCTTCTTATGCAAGCTTGCTTGGACTTGTTACAATTTCTACCAATCCACACCAACAAAGTTAGCTGGAGAGAATTATTTCTTTAATCCTGGACAGGTAAGATAGCATTATTCTCATGATATATGAGCTCTTATCATGGTATGTAGTTGATAATTCTAAATTTAATCTTTTCAGGACATGAGTGTGGGCACATCCTGGAACATATTGAGACCAGAGACAGTTGAATCACTCTTTTACCTGTGGCGCTTAACTGGTAATAAGACCTATCAAGAGTGGGGCTGGAATATATTTCAAGCATTTGAAAAGAACTCTCGGATAGAATCTGGATATGTTGGACTGAAGGATGTAAGTGCTCTATCAAACCCCCGTCGCATGTTTCCTTTGTGTTTATATTTCCTTTGGAATCCTTTCAAAGAAGATCGCGATTTTTAATTTAAAAAAACTCTTAGATGCTTAGCGTAGGTTTTCAGTCCCTTCAGCTAGTTTGGTCATAAGTATATACTTAATGCCTGATTACTCAACTATTTTGGCAGTGAATGACCTTCTATGGAACCTTCTCTTATGGCAGCATATTTATTTATTTACCTCACTTTATAGTGTGTCAGTAATTTTACCATTCATTCTTGATATGACAATATAGGGTCAGGATTTATAGTTTCATTCAGAAAACTGACTCTGTTTTCCCCCCTTTGTAACTCTACTGTCTATTGTTTTGTTAAAAAGAGAATATGAAAAACTAAGGAGTGAAATTTATGAACCGGAGAAGGTAAAAACTTCTCGAGATTTATATGTGTGCAAGTGATTATCAGAGGTTGAAATTTAGTCAAGTGAGCAATATCTTGTGGGATATTAACTTTGCCTAACCTCTTCACTATTTATGTTTATCATTGTTGTGATTCATTTATGTTAATTGTTGGTTTCTTCAGGTTAACACTGGTGTTAAAGACAACATGATGCAAAGCTTTTTCCTCGCGGAGACACTGAAATATCTTTATCTTCTTTTCTCACCTCCTACAGTCATCCCTTTGAATGAATGGGTATTCAACACAGAAGCACACCCTTTACGAATCGTTAACCGGGAAGATGCAAATTTCGCTGCATCAAAAGGGCAACATAAGCCCACGATTAAAATACGAAGCAGGAAGACCGGTCGATTGGGTGGTAATTAGGATTCATTTCCTGTTTATTGTGCCTGGCTGAACTATATGAGATTTTAAACCTCCAAGTAGATGAGAAGCTAGATGTTTAACGATGTCGTTTCTAGAAATGGATAGAAGAGTGGGTCTCCGGTTTCCATCGGGGAAGCATGCGGCTTGAACCAAACCCTTCATTCCAGGTTGGTGTAAACTGTTGTATCATATATATTCATATGGATTGAAATGCCCATATGTCATAGAACTACAGGCAACAAGTTTACAATCGGTTCTGTAGGAGTTTTTTCGTATACAAGTCTAACAGGCGTTGTGTAGAAGAATGTCTACGTTTTCCACTGTTTACAATTTCCTATTTCCTATTTTTACATCTTTAACTATTGGTTATCCAAAACCATTTGGTTCATTTTTGACACTGCAACCCCCCGTCATATGCCCGTTTTGTGCTTCCAAAAAGGTATCAACATTGTCCATTCAATATGAATATTTTTCAATCCACATCGCCGGATTTTACCATATTAAAGTCTTGCACGTCTCCACTAAGGGCAATTGATCCTATTGTATCATCGATATCCTTGGAATTTGCAAATGTTCAGCTTCATGTTTTCTCCGATGATGTTTTGAAAAGTACTATCAGTACTAGGAAATAACCGAAAATTGTAGGAATTTGAATCGATGGGAAATAACCAAAATTTTCACCTATAGGGATGAGGAAAATTTTATCACCAAAACTCAAATGGAAATGAGGACAGAGATTGTTATATTCGAATTATGGAGATAACCGAACTGTACTTAAAAAAATATTCGCAAGGATCCTCAATATTTTGCAAAGTTTGATGGTCATGGTCGATATGATGATCGTTTTGATATGTATTCTAAAAAATATGAACATTTGAATGCTGAAAGGTCATAAAAATTTGATAGATGATTTCTTATAATACAATTTTAGCATTGATTTTGAAAAGTCACCAAAAATTTTATAAGATAAATCAGGAAGTAGGTCTTATATTTCTATAACCATATGAAAGTTTAGATTTAAATGGTTCTTGATTTCGAGTTATATAATAAGAGTTATTAATTTTTGAGTGAGCAAAGGTCAGAAGAAAAAACTGCAAACTGTTTCCAAAAACAACAATGACAGTAATTACAAAAATTTCCCATAAATTGTACGAGTAAAATTAGAAGTAATTTATATGGTTGAAAAGATTATCGAATCTAGTTCCTTCTAGAATAAACGGATCATGATTTGAAACTGTAAACTATTAGTTACATGTTTTCTTTTAAAGATAGTGCAGACGGTCATGTTTCAATAGTTAATATTTTAGTCATGTTTTGTAGTTTTGTAATGGTTTGTTTATTGTTGTTCATAAAATTTAAATGTATCATTTATGTTTGTAATTTTGGAGATTTTATGTTGAGTATTTGTTGTAATGTATTAAGTTTTGTTTATTTTTTTGGATACGATGATTAACCGAAAACTACGAAAATTCGTAAGGGATAAGTATAAGGACAAAAAAATCCTGAAACATTTAATGAAGATTCCTTAAAACTATACCCGCAAATATTAAAGACGAAATAAATAATGTAAAATCGTCCTCAACCTGCCATTGCCACCCTTACCCATCAATCACACTTTCTATACAATTATGCCATGTTAGTCGCATCTTCTACGAAAGATAAAAATAAAAAATGTTAATAAGAATTAAATTTAATATTTAGTTAACTTACCCGAATAATGCTTAATTAAATGACATCATCCAAAATTATTTAAGAAAATAATACACATTTGTGCCACATGAAGGCAAAAGCACACCGCCTCAGTCACAGTTTTAGAAAAAAACATGACATTAGCTACACCTTCGCATTCTTTACACCGAAGGACAAAAACAAACTATTAAGAACAAAAATGGTATTGACATTAATTTTTTTTATCAATATGATATTTACGAGCTAAAAAGTTTGCCTATATGATCTATGAAAAAAATTTAGAGGCAAACTCTTTAGCTCATGAATATCACAAGAAACAAAACAAAACACTCTACTTATGCTTATATAAATTAATGTTGATACTGTTTTATAATTCATGAAGTTAAATGTCAAAATTGATTCTTAATAAAAAGAATTTTTCATTTCCGTCCTTCAATATAAAGAAGGCGAGGGAGCGGCTAATGTGGCGTTGTTTCTAAAAATGTGGCTGACGTGGGCCACGTGGTAAGCTTTTGCCTTGGCACAAGTGATTTGAATGAGTGTCATTTAATTAAATAATTATAAGAAGGTATTATTCGGGTAAATAGCATAATTTTAATTGGATTATATTTTAATACACAAATTGTATAAAAAAAATTATACAATTGTTTATATTTAAGCTATAAAATCTAAAATTTAAATCTCTAGTCCTAATATATTAAACCCTAAACTCTAAATTCTACACCCTGCAACCTAAGCCCTTAAACCATAAATTACAACATAATTATCTAAACTCTAAAATAAAAAAACTTGTATAAACATAATCAAATTTGTATATCAAAATATTTTTCATTTCATTTTATAACATTTTTGAAAGAATAACTAAAATTATAACATAAATAAGATCCAAAATACGGGATTCTAGGGAACAACCTTTAAATACAGGCTAAAGAACGGCAGACTTGTTTACCGGGTAAAAAGCGGTACACAAATTGTTACATGAACCGGTACACAAATTGGTACAATATTGTAATAAAAGAATGTATATACCTTTTTATTAAAAAGATGCATTGTTTACCTTGTAAAAAGCGGTACACAAATTTTTACATGAAGCGGTACACAAATTAGTACAATTTTGTAATAGAAGAATGTATATACCCTTTTATAACACATGCACGAATTTTTAGAATGGATTATGTACGTGTAAGAAATGTGTACATACACAAATTTTGACCTAAAAGCATACTTTGGTACAATATTTGTATGGAACTGTGTATATACATATATTACTAGCAAATATACAGAAATTGTTACCTTTTCTTTTACACGGTTTCACGAAGGTTGAAAATGGACTTTTACTTGTAAGGAAATGTGTACATACAAAAATTCTTACCCGAAAAGCATAATTTGGTACAATATTCGTATGGAACTGTGTATATACATATATTACTAGCAAATATACAGAAATTGGTACAAATTTGTAAGAGGAAAATGTATATACCTTTTCTTTTACACGGTTTCACGAAGGTTGAAAATGAACTTTTACTTGTAAGGAAATGTGTACATACAGAAATTCTTACTCGAAAAGCATAATTTTTTTACAAGTTTTGTTAAGATTTGTGTATATACTCTTAATAGGACGAATTGTACAGGAATTGGAACAAATGTGTAAGAGGAAACAGTATATACCTTATATATTACATTGTTACGAAGATTGAAAATGACTCATGTACTTGTAGGAAATGTGTACATACACAATTTCTTACCCGTAAAGCATATTTTGGTAAAAGTTCTGTAAGAAGTTGTGTATATACACGTAATAGTACCCAATGTACACAAATTGGTACAAATTGGTATGAGGAAATGTTATATACCTTATTTATTACAAAATGGTAGAACTCTGTATGTATACTTTTTTTATTACACAATATTTCCCTGGTTCGTCGAAATGTCCAATTTGTTTGTAAGGAAATGAGTACATACAAATATTTGTACCGAAAACATACTTTCCTACAAGTTATGATAAGGGCATCGAAACCACGTAAAGGTGGTTTCGGTTCTGGTTTTGCAGAATGGTCAAAAGTTAGTCTTTTATGTAGCATTGAAACCTCGTATATAGGGTTTCGGTGCAGGTTGAGCGCGAAAATATTTGAAGGTCTTCAACCTTATGAGTTGAAAATTAACATTTGGTTTGGTTTACCAGAGAAGGATCATATGAAAACTAAAGATGAAGAAATTTAGGAAAGAAATAAAATGTATTCCAAACAAAGTTTTTCAAATACATTAGACATTAAAAAAAGTAACATAATAAATCCTCCTCAGTCCTCATCCCTGCCCCGGGAAACGACCTTCATGCCCTCTGCCACCCATGGCACTGGAACCAGCCTCTCGTTGGTGCTGACCAACCATTTCTGCATAAGATCGGATCTCATATTTAACCCTATTGTTGCCTAACGAACAAAACATGTATGCATTAGTATGAGAAGAAGTTCATCTTGTATAAAAGAAGAAACTGATGATAGAGAAAACCTTGAGAATGGCGGTTGAAGTAGTCTATGTCCTCTTTGGCAGGCATGTAACCATAAAGTTGGCGCGCTGTGCCTGGACCATACAAGAAGCCCTGACATTGTTCCCAAGCTTTTCTATTGAAACCTTGGGCAGCAAATTGGTTATGCAGACGCTAAGCGTCGAGATAACCTGTTGCCGTGCTCTCAAAAATCAAAAGGCTCATCCCACGATGGCCTTCTGGACCGTATGAATGGCGAGGCTTGGCAATAGTAGTATAGGAATTGAAATAGTTCCGAAGCTCTTGGTTTCCAATACCAGTCCACTGAAGCATAAAATGCAAGAGATTAGAAGTGAAGCAATTGTAATAATATTGAAAACATAATTCAAATTTGTTAAATAACTACCTTCCCAGCATCATCTTTTTCCATTCTTGTGTTCATTATCATGACCATGGGCGGCCAGAGTATTTGGTGATCATCAACCTCATTGTTTGCAGGCAAGGGGCAGGCAGTATTAGCAGCAGTCGTATCATCTCTCAAAGCAGTCCATTGGCCAAAAGCTTGACCCTGAGGAATAGCATAAGTGCCCCTTCTAAGAAATTCCTCATCCAAGAGCTCAGCAAGTTGGCGATGAAGTCTGAGCTTTGGTCCACCTTTCGTTCTGGTATGTGTCAGTAGGGACTGAATGCCATTAAACCTGTGAGAGGCACCAAGACCTCCTTGGCATGCTGGACAAAGCCATCTTGTAGAAGGGCCAGTGATTGTCAGCATTGTAGCGATGGTCTGGAAAAAGTTGCTGAACCATTTGCTTTTTCTGAGTGTGTCCTGGCTTGGTTGATCCTCCTCATTAGAATCGAAATATAAATCATCCTCACTATTTGAGTCTGACTCAAATTCTAGTTTCCTATTTGAAAATTGGTGAGGATTGTTTTTCGAAGATCTGCTTGAACTCATTTTAACGGAAGGAAGTTAAAAGTATTTGGTTCAGAAGTGAATATAGAGCGAAGGGTTGAGATGAGTATAGCGAATTTTTGATGTTGTAAAGAGTATAGAGAAGAGTTGTTAATATATAGGGAAATTCAGTTGGGAGGGAAAGTGAAAAGTCTATGGAGGGAAACTGGGAGAGAAGGCACGATGTGTGTCTGTTCATTGAACGAGGTACATGAACATGAACCCCTTCATTAATGAAAAGACAGAAAACTGAAAAGGATGAATCGTTTTGCTTGGTTTCGAAACCAGCTGTATACACGATGAGGAAGATGAAACAGTTCATGTGATTATAGCGAAAAGACAAAACACTGAAAAAGCAAGATTCCTTTTACTGGGTTCGATACCATCTGAAGGGGTTTTGGAACTATATACACTTATTAGTAGCATAATGTACACAGATTGGTACAAGTTTGCAAAAGAAATCGGTATATACATGACTTTATTACACAGTTTAACGAAGGTTCAAGTTGGGTCATTTAATTGTTAGGAAATGTGTACATACATAAATTGTTAACCAAATGCAAAGTACATCATTTAGAGGGGCATCGAAACCAATTCAACGGGGTTTCGGTGCTTTAGCTTTAGTTCCAGTAGTGGGCATCGAACCTAGCTCTATTTGGTTCCGGTGCCTGTTTGAAGTGCAGAAAAAGTTACTACCTTTTTGGTACAAGCTTTATAAGGTTTTGCGATTATACATAAAATATTATCCCTTTCATGTAATTGTAAGGTTTAAAATGCCTCATGAGATGTCTGTTCATTGAAGCAGGTGACGACAGCAACTGAAAAGGCTGACTCGTTCTGGGGGTATCGAAACCAGCTTTATTTTTGGTTAACACGAAACGGTACAGGTGATGACAGTGAAAAGACAGAACAATGAAAAGGCAGATTCCTTTTACTGGTTTCGAAACCTTCTTAAGGGGTTTCGGTACTCTATACACATAGTAGTAGCAAATGTACAGAAATGCGTAGTCTTTTTACATGATGTGTAGAGGGTATCGAATCCACAGCTAAGGGGTTTCGGTGCGAGTGTGACATTGTGTTAAAAAAATTTATACCTTTTGTAGGAGAAAAATAATATGTGGACATACACAATTTCATGTGAAAAGCATACTTTTGTACATGTTCTGTAGGAGGCATCAAACCCAGGCTTATGGGGTTTCGGTGCTTTGTTTTCATACAGGGGGCATCGAACCGAGACGTATGGGGTTTCGGTGCCTGTTGGACATTGTGTTAAAAAAGTTAATACAAACGCAATGAGAAAAATAATATGTTGACATACACAATTTTCATACGAAAAAGCATACTTGTGTACATGTTTTGTAGGGGGCATCGAACCCAGACGTATGGGGTTTCAGTGGTGGCATGACATTGTGTTAAATAGTTTATACCTTTTGGATATGTGTGTTGTTTTTTGTACAAACTTGTAAATTTATCATATAATAAGTACAAAATTTTTTACAATGAGATTTGTACATATTTAACATTGTATGTTGTATTTACAGAGATACAAAAGACGATCAAACATATAATACAGAGGAGATTAGCAGAGAAAAATTGGTTAATTCAATTGACGAACGCTTTCAGCTGCATTTAATCCAAATACAGATGATGCTTCACGTACTCATGTACAATGTCTGCTGCGGCCAAGTTTTGTAAATATACCCGAATGGAACCACCTATTTCTATGATCAAGTGCAAGTACATAGTTTATACCTAATGCGTTATGAGTTGTCTCATCTTCTACCTTGTAGGATTTAGGACATATGTAGGTGTTCTCCTAAAACATGAACATAATCGAAAACATAATTATTTTCTACGGATTCATTGACTATATTGCTGAAAGTAAGAGCAAAATAGGTGCGTTCTTCACTGACCGGATTATTAATCAATTTAGCTTCGGAGTCGTCAACCAACAGCGTGTTTCCTTCGTTATACTGAGGCATATTATCCCACACGCACCTCATATTTTTTGTAAATATATTTGGATCAGAGGGATGTTGTTCGTAGTGACTTTAATCCTGCAATATTCAAATGAAGTCCATCAGATTTGTCAATTTCTATTTAGATGCTTTAACGAAGATAAACTTTGAAGTTACCCAAATGAAGGCAAGTCTTGGTTTAAGATCGTTAATTCTCCAAAGTGCCCACTCTAGGTTTTTTCTGCATTGATGAACAGTTCAGGCACAAATAAAGTAAGAAAACAAATTATCTTAAAGGATCGGGTAATTCAATTGATTTAGGGGGTGGCATAGGTCCACATTACCTTGTCCTTGAAGACCAAATAGCAACCTCATAGGCAGTAAAACAAGAATACAGAAACTCAGAAGCACCAGGTCTGAGTTCCACACCTGCAATTGAAAAAAATAAATTTCCTAATCTAATTTGTGAACAGTTGTATTAAAAGTGAGCCACAAAAGGAATACCGTCTCTCCTAACATTGGCTAGCACGTCATTGTAATCAAGAATAAGAAGCTTCTTATTCGCCGTGGTAGGTGGTATGTTCCTGTACCAGTCGCCATACATTTGAGGAGGACACCGGGGTCTCTGAATTTTAGAGTCTATTTCATTACTTGGCGTTATGCCATGGCGATGAAGCTTCTTTCGCATGTAAGTGCGAGTCACTTGAGGCATAGAAGCACGCGCATGAGCATGGCCTTCTGCTGGAGCAGATGCCTGATCATGAACTGCAGCTGCAGAATATGCATCATAGTTCTCTTTTGCAGAAGTACCTGGGACATTTTCTGTTGGGCTAGATGCCTGATAATGCCCTGCTGGTGCAGAATATGCATCAAACTGCTCCTCAATAGAGGTACCTGGGACATTCTCTGTATAGAACAATCCAATGTTACGTGCACGAACACACCCTAAACTTATCAAGGAAACTAAACAGAATGCAACACGATATGCAAGGGAGGTGTAAATAGACAGTAGTGTAACAAATGAGTCAGTCAATGTTCATGAAGCAGTCTAACAAATTCAACAAATGTTTATTCATGTAATACAAGAAACTCCATATACTATACATACTAGCCTAACCATCTTCAGGATCATTTGCATCCTGAGGCGATGTCGGTCGAAATACATGCTGATTCCGTTCATGTTCCAATGAATAAACACGAGCTTCTAGTTTCTCAAATCGAGAATGAGCCTATGCCAGACTACTGCGCAAAAAAGCATCCAAGTTCTTTAGTGTGTCGTACATGCCGTCAATTTTATCGGATGGTGGAGCATCGGGTACATCATCACTTCCTCTGGCAATTCTTGCTTCATCTTCATCTCTTTTATGGACCCATTCACCCTGAATGAACGTCCACCCCGTCTTCTTAGTTGTTGTTTCATCAATTTTACTCGGTAGCGGAATTTCAGGGTCCATGGAGGTGTCGATCCCTAAACATTCAAATATGTGACTTAGCACACATCCATAAATGAGAGAGCCTCTTGAAGGGTTGCTAATGATTTCCGCAATAGATCTGAAGATGATTTTAGCTATATTGGGTTTATTTTCCGACCGAAATTGGTGCAACCACCAATAATCAGTATGACGCATGCGAGTGCATCGTCCATCTGATGGACGAAAGAACCAAGTTTTCATTAGATGCAGAAGCCTTTCATGGATATGAAGACGAGTTGGGTTGTCATCATCGAACTTCAAGGGGACACGCTCGATTTCTTGCTCTTCACCAGTAGCTTCCACACCAAGGTGTTGGGCAATAATTGCCAGAGTGATTGTAAATTCAACTCCCATGAGATAGGACTCGATAGCTACAACCTGTTGGGTTCTGCCATCATGCTGAAGGGTAGCATTTGCATAGAAGATCTTCACCAGGTTGTGATAGACACGAGGTTTAATATCGAGATATCTGATCCAACCCCATTCTACAAATAAAGGCCAAAAATTGAATTGATAATCATGGGACATCAAAAAAAATCCAAGTCAATGGTTCGCTCCTTCCTAATCTTCTTCGCCTCGTACACTTCGTGGTATCGCTCAAGACACGCGGGATCACGGAAACAATGGCTCAAAATATTTGGAGGTTGTGGCGCTTCCCCTTCACTTGAACGGATAAAACCACCTATTTCAATCCGACCTTGTTTACCTTTACTGGGTTTGTTTTTTGGAGCCATGTATGAGTTTTTGGTAGGAATATCTGAAAATTTGTGTAACAATCGAAGAAGAAGAAACGAACGGTCTCAGGTTTCGAATATGGCCGATAATCGAAGAACAAAAAATTAAAAAGCCTGAATATTCTAGGGTTAGGGTTATAAAAGTGTGTTTTCCGAGATGAAGGAGGGAAGTTTTCATTTACAGTCTATATTTCCCGCTATTTACTATTTGAAACAGGTTTCGAATCCCCACATGGGGTTTCGATGATGGTTTGGCAGAACGCTATTTTGAATATCCTCAATGTGGTGTCGAAACCGGGAATAGGGTTTTGATGCTGTTTTTCCAGAGATGCCCAATTACATTCTTCTATATTGGGGTTTCGATACTTGACGTTTCGTTTCGATGCCGGTTTGACAGAGACGCCAATTTCATTCTTCATCTTGAGGGCTCGCAACCAATAACTTGGTTTCGATGCTGTTTTGGCAGATACGTCAATTTTTAGTGGATGTTTAATGGGGCATCAAAACCTCCGTAAAATTGTATCGAAACCCTTTGAAGCTATAGCATTTATTGTATTACCTACCAGCCCATCTGTCAAGTTATTGCAATTTAAAGTGGCAGTTGATATTAAAGGTTTTCCATAGCTACTTCTTCGTATTTCATCCTCAACGTCAGAAGTAAGAAAGGAAGGATTAAACAACATATCGTTGTAGAGATTTTTTCCATCTTCTGAGTCGAAACATGGCTGGTGTAAGAGTTGAAGAAGCTCAAATTGGTGAACCATATGAGTGCACAACAAATGAAGTTGGTGCTTCCGAGAATTTGGTTGGTATGGTGTTTAACTCTCGTGTCGAGGCGTGGAACTATTATCGAGTATATTCGAAGAATAACGGGTTCAGTGTCAATCATGCAACAACTAGGCATGTTGGTATGGGAAATGTACATACGCAAGAGTTTTGTTGTTCACGGGGAGGACAGCACAGACGGAAAGTTCATGACTCCGACCGGAAACGTGCGCCACGTGATATAACACGAATTGGTTGCAAGACAAAGGTGATTGTCAAGTGCAGAGAAGAATCAAGGTGGGAGATAGTAGTATGTCACAATGAACATAATCACCCGTTGTGCCCACCTATAATGCAACCGTATCTTCGGTCGAGTAGAGAAGTTAGTCACGATGATGTACTTGAGGCACGAGCTTTGAAAAGTGTTGGCCTGCGAACATCAGATGTAATGAATTATTTCACGCAACAGTCGGGTGGTTTCCACAATGTTGGTTTCATTCGGAAAGACTTGTACAACTCCCTTCAAAAAGCAAGGGCGGATGAATATCGTGACGGTGATGTCAATTCTCTTCTTGCTTACTTTGACTTCAAGAAAGATCAAGATACAGGATTGTACATGCAGTTCAACACTGACCAATCAGGGGGATTGCATAATATTTTTTGGTCCGACTACGTATGCTTCGGTGATGTCATTGCATTTGACACAACGTACAAGGGTAACATGTATGGCCGTCCTATAATGCCTATTGTTGGTGTTAATCACCACCATCAAACCATTGTCTTCAGTGTGGAAATTTTAGCTGACGAGACTGCAGACACATTTGAGTGGGTACTTAGTGAGTTCTTGCAGGCAATGTCTAACAAAGCTTTTGTCTCAGTCGTCATGGATGGTGATAGGGCCATGCACATGGCTATCAAGACAGTGTTCCCATGTGCACATCATCGCATATGTTCCTGGCATCTTTCTCGAAATGCCCAGGCAAACGTAGGTGATCCCAAATTTACATCCGCCTTTACACGGTGCATGTCCTCTTGGTGGACAATTGAGGAATTCGATCGCCAGTGGAGATCAGTTATGAAAGAATTTAACGTGGAGCAGCATCCGTGGGTTGTGGAGAAGGATCACACAGTTGGTATGTGGGCACAAGCGTATCTCACATGACATTTCTTTGCAAATCTTCGCTTCACACAACGCTGCGAATCTATGAATTTCACCCTCAATATTATCCTCGAACATAAGAAGACATATCTTGAAGTTGTCCGTGCCATTGACAAGGGAATAAATGATATGCGCATAAATGAGTTGAACGAAGAATACAAAAATTCTTCCTCGAAGCCTTTCCCAATGACCAAATTGCATGACCTTGAAGGGAGTGCAGCTGACATCTTCACCCGGGCATCCTTTGAAATAGTTCAGAAGGAACTCAAATATGAGACATTGTATCGTGCTCTACATTCGACACTTACGATTGAAGGTGCGGGGACGTATCGTTTGACACAGTATAAGGATCTTAAAGCCATGTATGAGGTTGTGCTTGATGTCACAACAAATAACATTGCATGCAGTTGTCGGAAATTTGAGACGATCGGGCTTCCATGTCGCCATCAACTGCAGGTTCTTAAGTTGGAAGACTTCTCCGACATCCCAAATTTCTTAGCGCTGGACAAAAAATACTAAGGTATCTGCTCCATCTTATCTTCACAGCGAAGTCTGTCCCTAATTAAGACAAATGTCTCAATTTGCTTCGCTATGCTCACTTTCATCGCGGTTGTGCTACCTTGCGTCTCAAACAGACGAAAGTTTCAAAACCACAAAAGATGAGTTACTACGACTAACTGCTCAATTTGAGCAGTCCATAACCTTGAATGAGTCCTCATCACATAGGGTAAGCCAACACTGTGTTCGAGACCCGCAAAAGAAGGACGCAAAACGAAAGCATAAAATAAACCACAAAACGGAGGAATCAATGTTCATTCTGCAAAATGGAGGGACACAATAAGAACACATGCCCGGGACTGAAGCTTCAACTTCCAACGGGTACTACGGGGACAAGTTCAGACGTAGACATGTCCCAACCATAATGCAAATGTGATTCAAATCACTGTAAGTACAACCTAAAAATTCATCGTGTTTCCAAATGGCAATTTATTATTTACTGTTATGCAGATTCCAAACGTGTATAGAGTATATCCTCTTCAGACATACAAATTCACTTATATATGATTCAAATCACTGTAAGTACAACCTAAAAATTATCTCACTCCAATATGCTTCAAATACATGTACATACTGTTGAGTTGATCGAACAATTGCAAATGGCCAAGAGGGGGGGTGAATTGGCAATTAAAATTTTGGTGGGAAGAAATGAGTGAAAAATAAAATTGACACAAGTAGTTATAGTGGTTCAAGTTCTCCAAATGAACTCTACATCCACTACCTTAGTTCCCACTAAGGATTTTCAACAAATTCACTACTTGAATTCTTCCCCTTTTCTTGGATGAGGAGGTAACCTTACAATTTCGATTAAGCTTTCTACCCAAAGCTTAATCCACTCAAATACAAAGACAAGTTGTGGCAAACTCAAATGATTCCTCTCAAAGGATAATTTGTCTACCCAATTACAATTTCAATAACCCCAAACTCACAATACAATTTGACAATTGAAAGACACTAGAGTTGGGTACAAGAATTTGACTTTGAATAGCTCAAGGGTTTGGATTTTTGCTTTGATGATGCTTGTGTGTTGAATAGTTGTTGCTGATCTTCAAAGGGCCTCATTTTATACCTCCTCCATTAATTCTAGTCGTTTGGGTGGTTGGGAACATGAATAGAGCAGTTGGAACCCTCTCTTACCACCATAAATGCACTTCTGCAGCTATCCGTATCGGTACACGGGGAGCCGTATCGATACATGTCTTAGAAAAGAAAGAGTCGTTGTGTGCAATAAATAAGGGGTATCGAAACGCACGTAATCGTATCGGTACGGGGTATCGAAACGGCTAAGATCGTATCGATACCTTTTTTCTCAACTTAGCTCACTGTCGATTTCCGTATCGGTATGAGGGTTTACCGTATCGATACGGGTCAATGACCAATTTAAAATTTGGTTACCTAACCAACTGACACCAACGGTCAAAATATTTAAACCGACTTGATTTAAAAATTTATTAAAACCGTATCGATACGGGTGAAGTCGTATCGGTACGCAATTCAAACTCTTTAGCCTTTTACGTAGGAGCGTATCGATACAGATTGAATCTGTTTCGATACGAGTTCCTCCAGTAGCCAATTTTGTAAAAAAAGTATCGATACGGCTGGAAGCGTATCGATACACCTGGACGATTTTCAATAGTTTGGCCTTGGAACACTTAGAAAATATTTTGAGTTTGAGTTTTTCAAATCAGTTTTAAAGTGTTGGTGATTTAAAACTTATTAAGGGACTTATAAAACAATTTTAAGTTTTTCAAATTGATCCTTAAAGATTTAATTATATCAAAATCAAACATAGGTTTTACAATCTCCCCCTTTTTGATATAACAAAACTAAAACTTAAAATTTTTGACACTTTGAAAAACTTTGTAAAGTTAACTCCCCCTTAATATAAGCTAGGTAACTTTTAAGTTAAAATCAAAATTTTTAAAGTGTTTGTGAGCTAGTTTCTCTCCACCTTTTTGTTAGATCAAAAATATTGAGACAAGATATAGGTGCATAACATAGGCAAAGGTATAAATAAGCAACATTAATATTATTAATCATAGCATCAAACTTAAAAATCCAACAAAAACATGAAATCAAAGCATATGTTTAATAATAAACTTAGTCCTAAGAACATAAATCAAAGATGCATAAAATAGAAATATCCTAAATGATATGCATGAGATGCAAGAAGGATCATCTAGACATCGTCTTCGTTGTCTTCATCATCTTCATCATCAACTCCCATTGGATCATTATCCCTCATGCTATTGCGCCACTCATCATGGAAAGCGGAGAGTGAAATATTCAAAGAATTATGACCGCTTTCAAGAGATGTGAGGCGATTCTCCATGCTCGTCATCCTTGTATCAAAAGTTGTTTCAAGGGCAGTAAGACGATTTCCCATGTCCGTGCGCAACCCGGTAAATTGCTCATTGAGGAATGTCATGAGAGCATCCATGGAGGGTTGAGGAGCTTGATCTCCTTGAGGTTCTTCAAATACGACGGCGGCCTCGGGTGGTAACTCGGAAAGACGTACCCAATTACCATTAAAATAATGGAACTTTCCCCGTGCAAGAGATCGTTCATCAATGGGATCGGTGAGGGGAGTTGGGAAGTCAAAAGAGCAATCAATATCCTTTTTCATAAAGAAATAACTTAAGGCTGTACCATATGTGAAGGAGGTGACGAGAGAGGTGTGACGATTTTGCACAAGATAGACGATTTCCCCGAACATGATTCAAGCAAGATTTGGGCGCTTTCGCTCACTGAAGCAACGGATCCAAAAATCATCCACTTGACGGATGGTAGAGTATTTTTCTTCTGGAGGGCCTAAACCACCAAGACACCATCAAATGGAGGATCCGATCTTGAGCATTTAGGGCGGTTACGGAGCCACTAAGAACATGCCCCAAAGCATCCTCATCATCAAGGCCTTCATCCTCTAAATTAAAAACTTCACAAATGGATTTGACATCAAGGATGGATTTCTTTCCCATGAGATAAGAACTAATGGCGGTAACAACCCCATTGCGAGAAATACATTTGGCATTAGTGTAGAAAATCAAAACCAAAAGACGATAATAAAAACCGGGAATAGAGAGAAAATCCATGAAATTCCAACGTTGGAGCAAAGGAAGATATTCAAATTTAAAGCGCTCCGAGTTGAGAAAAGGAATGGATATTACCCTTTCCGCACGAATCTTGTAATTCTCGAATTGAGGAAAATATGCGAGACCCGGGACTTTCAAAGGAGTGTTCATAGATCGAAGTGTAGTTCGGACGTACAACCATTCCAAGATTGGATGATTCACCGGTTTGAGAAACCCTTGATTGCTTCCTCGATTCCTTTGGTGCCATGATCTAAAAGAAAAATCATGCATATAGATTTCTTCAATTTAGTTAAGAACCAAGGTAAAAAAATTTGAAAATAAAATTTTGAAGAAAAAGAAATTTTGAAGAACAAAAGTTTTGTTAAAAAAAGTGAATCATAAAAACAAAATAATAAAAAAATGAAAAAGAAAAAGAAAGAAAATTTACCTTGATAGAAACTTGAGAGATTGAAGAAAATTCTAGCACAATTTTGATGAGAAGGAGCTTAAAGCTTTGCTTGATGGAAAAACTCTTTTAGATTTTGAGTTGTGGTGTGAAAATATAAGAGGAAGAGCCCTTTTATAGGCAAAAACGGCTAGGGTTTTTAGGGTTTGAAGAATTTTAGTTTTGATAAAAGTTGAACACTTTAAATGCCAAATTAAAAGCTGTCTGCGCAATCGAGTATCGATACGCCTGGGGGTGTATCGATACGGGGGTAGAAACGTTATTTCCTTAAAAATGCCCGTTGGAGAATCGTATCGAAACAGATGAGATCCGTATTGAAACGATTTGAAGCTCGTATCGATACGGGTTTAATCGTATCGATACCCGTTTAAGGCAAAAGAAGCATGGGAATCTGAATGAAGAACACGTATCGATACGCGTAGAACCGTATCGATACCCCTAACTATAGGCTCGATTTTAACATCTCTTAAAGGTATGCAAATGATGAATGAACAGTTCTAAACATATTTTAAAAGAATCATACTCCCCCTAACTATAGGCATGGATATTTTCAAGAGTTACAACACATAAACATGCAATTTCACAAAATCAAGCAATTTTAAGCACAAAGAGGTCCTAAAAGGTCAAGATAGGCTAGCTAAACCTATATCTCTCCTAAGGGACCAAAAACGCTCTTTATCTAAAGGTTTTGTAAACATATCCGCTAATTGGTTCAAGGTGTCAACATATTCTATAACAACATCATTTTTTCAAAACATGATCTCTAATAAAATGATGTCGAATTTCTATGTGTTTAGTTCTAGAGTGTTGGATGGGATTCTTAGTAAGACAAATGGCACTAGTGTTGTCACACTTAGGGGGTATAGTTTCTACTTCAACACCATAATCTAAGAGTTGTTGCTTCATCCAAAGGACTTGAGCACAACAACTTCCTAAGGATATGTACTCCGCTTCGGTGGTAGATAAGGCTACGCTATTTTGTTTCTTAGAGAACCAAGATACGAGCATACTACCTAAGAATTGGCATGTCCCGGAAGTACTTTTCCTATCTATCTTACATCCCCCATAATCCGCATCCGAATAAGCATGAAGGCTAAAGGAAGAATCTTTAGGATACCAAAGGCCTAAAGTAGGTGTGTCTCTAAGGTATCTAAAAATTCTCTTAATTGCAACTAAGTGTGATTCTCTAGGACTAGCTTGAAACCTAGCACACAAGCAAACACTAAACATGATATTCGGTCTACTTGCGATAAGGTAAAGCAAATAACCTATCATGGATCTATAAAGCTTAGAATCAACACACTTACCTCCTTCATCTTTGTCAAGCTTTATGGAAGAACTCATAGGAGTGGCTTGAGGCTTTGCATTCTCCAAGCCAAACTTTTTGAGCATATCATTCACGTACTTAGCTTGATTTATGAAGGTGCCATATTTCCTTTGTTTGATTTGGAGTCCCAAAAAGAATGAGAGCTCCCCCATCATGCTCATCTCGAACTCACCTTGCATTAGCTTAGAAAATTCTTTACAATAACACTCATTAGTAGAACCAAAAATGATATCATCAACATAAATTTGAACTACTAAGATGTCATTGTTATATCTTTTTATGAAGAGTGTTGTATCCACCTTTCCCTTTTCAAAACCCTTTTCAATTAAGAAATTTGAAAGTCTCTCATACCAAGCTCTAGGAGCTTGTTTTAAACCATTGAGAGCTTTTGTTAGTTTAAACACATGGTTTGGAAATTTCGAATCCTCAAAACCCGGTGGTTGTTCAACATACACCTCTTCATTTATAAAACCATTTAAAAAGGCACTTTTCACATCCATTTGAAAAAGCTTGAAACTATGATAACATACAAATGCAAGCAACATCCTAATAGCTTCCATTCTAGCTACGGGTGCATAAGTCTCATCAAAATCAATTCCCTCTTCTTGTGTATAGCCTTGAGCAACAAGCCTAGCCTTGTTTCTCACTATATTACCACTTTCATCTAATTTATTCCTAAAAACCCATTTTGTTCCTATAGTAGATTGATCATTAGGCCTTTCAACTAATGTTCACACTTTACTCCTCTCAAATTGATTTAATTCCTCTTGCATGGCCAAAATCCAAAAATCATCTTTTAAAGCTTCTTTAATATTTTTAGGCTCAATGCATGAAAGAAATGCAACATGATTCATTAATTTGAGAGAGGATCTGGTAGTTACCCCCTTGGATGGATCACCCAAGATTTCACCACCTTTGACATAGTTTAACTCCCTTGGGTAAGACACCTCCCTTTCCTCAAGAGCCAAGTCCTTCAAGGCTTCAAGAGGTGGATCTTGTGTATCCTCATCTTTAGTTGGAATCTCATCCACCTTTGACGTTTGTCCTTCATCAATGGCATCAAGGATTCTTACATCATCATCATCACAAGATTCCTTCCTCGGAAGGAGGTTATCATCGAAAACAACATGTATTGACTCTTCAACTACTAGAGTTCTTTTATTAAATACACAATAGGCTTTAGAGTTTAAAGAGTACCCTAAGAAAATAGCTTCATCACTTTTAGCATCAAATTTACCTAAGTTTTCTTTACCATTATTCAAAACAAAACACTTGCAACCAAAAGGATGGAAATAGCTAATGTTAGGCTTCTTAGATTTTAAAATCTCATAAGGTGTTTTCTTCAAAATTGGCCTAATCATTACTCGATTTATAATATAGCAAGCGGTATTTGTGGCTTCCGCCCAAAAATATTTAGGTAAATTATTTTCGCAAAGCATGGTTCTAGCCATTTCTTCTAAAGTTCGATTTTTCCTCTCAACTACCTCATTTTGTTGAGGAGTGCGAGGTGCGGAAAAATTGTGGCTAATCTCATTTTAATTTAAAAACTCATCGAAACCTAGATTTTGAAATTCGGTTCCATGATCACTTCTAATGTGAGAAATTTTAAGTTCAAGATCATTTTGAGTTATTTTAGAAAATGTGATGAATTTTTCTAAAGCCTCATCCTTTGTACTTAAGAATAGAACCCAAGTATACCTAGAATAGTCATCAACAAGCACAAAAGCATATGATTTTCCACCCAAGCTCATTGTTCTAATAGGCCCAAAAAGATCCATATGAATCAATTGTAAACATCTACTAGTAGAGACATCATTTATGGATTTAAAAGAAGTTCTATGTTGTTTACCCTTTGAACATGCATCACAAATTTTATCATTAGAAAATTTAAGTTTGGGTAAACCTCTAACTAGATTAAGGGAAATTAATTTTTCTAAGACACTCATGCTAGCATGTCCTAATTTTCTATGCCAAAGTCATGAGTCATGTTCATTATGTGCAACTAAGCATGTATGAGATGAATGAATGTCATCTAGATGCACCATGTAAATGTTCCCTATGCGATGACCAATGAGCATTAGTTGATTTGTTTTAATGTTTACAATTTTGCAACCACTTTTATCAAATATAACATTAAAACCCTTGTCACACAATTGACTAATACTCAACAAGTTATGCTTAAGACCGTTGACATACAAAACATTTTCAATGAAAATAGAAGAGTGATTACCAATGGAGCTTATTCCTTCAATGTGGCCTTTGGAGTTGTCACCGAAAGTTACCACTCCACCACCTTTTGGCTTTAGTTCCACAAATCTACTCTTGTCACCGGTCATGTGTCTTGAGCATCCACTATCAAGGTACAAAGAATTTTTGCTTGAAGCTTTAGCCTTGTAGCAATGCTCCCTCTTAGGTTCATCATCAATGGCCATGAGACATAGATTGGCCACTTCCTCCTCTTCCTCGGATGACTCATCGTCACTCCAAGTAGCTATTTGTGCTTTGAGCTTGTTCTTCCTCCCAAAGCTTTTCTTTTTCAATTTAGGACACTCGGAACGGATGTAACCCGGTTTCTTGCATTCATAACAAGTAATTTGGTCCTTCTCCTCTTCCTTGCTCTTACTTTTGAAGTCTCCCTTTCTAATGAATTTTCTTCCACGATTTGACTTCATGAACCGAGTAAACCGTTTGGCCAACATGGCCATCTCCTCATCTTCATCCTCACTAGAATCACTTTCTTGATGTGAAGCTTTTAGAGCGTTTCCCACTTTCTTCTTCTCAATCTCCTTCTTCTCAACTATTTTCTTCTCTTGTTTTCTTCCCTTCCTCGTGAACTCATGGGTGAGTAGAGATCCAACAAGAGCATCACGCTTGAGAGTTTTCAAATCTCTAGCTTCAATAATGGTCGTTCTCTTGCCATCCCATGACTCCGGAAGAGAGTACAACAATTTTCTCACTAGCTTGTCTTCGGGAATGATCTCGCTGAAACCCTTCAATCCGTTGACAATAACCGAGAATCGATCAAACATCTTGGAGACACTTTCTTCATGATCCATCTTGAAGTTCTCATAGCTTAGATTGAGTAGCCCAATCTTTGTCTCCTTGACATCACTAGTTCCCTCATATGTTGTCTCGAGGGTGTCCCAAACCTCCTTGGCATTTTTGATTGAAGACACCTTGGAGTAGATATCCGGACCAAGTGCACAAAATATCTGATATGACCATCAAGAACAAGGACCCGGAGAAGTACCCAAGTGGCCCCATTACACGTGCACGGGCCAAGGAGTTTCAATCAGCCATGGAAAGCTTGTTTACAACAAGCCATGAACGTGAGAAAGAATACATAATAAGGGAGGAATGCCTTACCTTTCTCATGCATGCATTTGCATGAGAATTTAAGTATTTCAAACTTACATTGCATTGATAAAGTGTGTTGGCCATTAAAGCATGCACTTCATTTATAGTTTTAGCTCATTTAGGGAAGTAGTTTAATTATGTATCTTAAATCATTCTTAAAACTACTTCATTCATGCATTTAGTTAAATTCAATAAAGTTAGTTCTTTAGTTAAACTAGTTCATTCATTTAACTAGTTCACTCAATTAACTAACTCTTTAATTGTTTCATGCATCTATTATTTTAAGTTTGAATAAATCCTTTGTGTGTGTCTAGGTTCATGTGACATGTGGATTAAAGAAGAGACTTTTCAACTTCAACTTGGAAACAAGTCATTGATGACCATCTTTACTCATGCAAACAAGGCAATTGAAGGCAATTCAAGGCTGAATTCTTTTCATCTTTTCAAGGTTGTTCATCTTCTTAGAGAACAAAGCATTTAAGCTTCATAATTCACCTATTCAAGGTTGAAATTATGAACCAATGAAGGCCATTCACGTTCAAGAGAAGGGACATGCAATAATCAGCATTCAAATTATGCATTCAAGGCCTTTATTTATCATTTTTGAAGGCTGATCATATTCCACAAATGGGCAAGCAATGAAGGCTGGTTTAATATCATTTAATCATCAAATTAAGTGATAAAATCATCAAGGAATTCAAAGAGACAAGCTGATTTGGATGTGTGGGATGTCTACATTCATCCTATGTCCACATTCATTCTCTTTTATCCATTTGCAAGCAAAATGAAGCAGCCCAAGAGTCACCACTCCTTTTGGACGAATTTAACGCTAAATTAATCTCAATTTAAAGCAAAATTCATCCATCAAAAGGATAATAAAGGAACATTTCATTTATTTGTATTCAATAGCATTTAGATGAGCATTCATCTCTCTTTTGTGTAACTTTTCATATGGTGCCTAGCCACACTATAAATAGGCACCTTAGGTTCATTTGTAAAGACTTTTTTTAGAGAATATAAACCTTTGAAAGATTGCTTTCATCTTGCTCTTGCGAGAACTCTATCGGCTTCAAGTTGTGCTTGTAGTCTTCTATCCATTTCATTTTGCTATAGCGTTGGTTCCAAGCTCTCTTATAGCTTGTGGGTCACGTTCCACACTCATCCACCTCGACTCCATCAAAATATATTGTTGGTTCCTAGCTCGTTATAGCTAGCGGGTCACAATTCACTATCCTTGCAACCATACAAATCCACGCCGCCTTTAGCATCTCCCATCACTCCTTTGATTTACACCTTTCCATGATTATCATCCTCCATCCTTAGCCACCATACTATCCATATTACCTATCCAATTCCTTTCTTCATTAATTTTTCTATTATATTGCTATTCATCTCACATGATTGTTTTATGATATCTCAGAGTTCAAAGTGTAGCAAAGAATATTTCTTACTAGAATCACGATCGGGCACATCTATATGACTCGGGTTACATTGTCGGGTTCATATCAATTGGTATCAGAGCAAGGTTGATTCAGTAAGATAGTCGTTGTCTCTCTTCTGACAAAAAAAAAGAAAAGAAAAGAAAAGAAAAGAAATCGAAAAAAAATTAGAGAAAGTTAAAGAGGGAAGTGGTATCGTATTCTCTATTCGTCTTTAAAAAAAATCTTACAAATTTACCTTTTTTTTGTTGTTGCCACTTTTTCTTATTCCACCTTCCAAATTCTTTTCGCCAAGTTTTGTTTTTTTCAGCCGAATTCTACAAGCCATTTGCAAGCCTTGAGGAAGTTCTTAAAAGGACTTGATTGAGAGCAAGAGTGGAAAAAGGCAAGAGTGCACATCAAGGGTAAAAGCCATCCCGAGTGAAACACGAGTGTGAGTGCATTTTCTTGGAGTGGAATAGGTGAGGTTTTGTGTTTGTGAGGTTTTAATTTTTTTTTATTTTTGTTACTAATAATGTCTCAAAATTCCGTGAGAAACTCTGTTGGAGGAAGTAATAATGTTAACGTAGATGCAACTAACTCCAATCTTCAAGATATTATCCGAGAGATGGACAGATTGTTGCAACAAAGGTTAGGGCCGATGCAAGAACGATTAGATCATTTAGAGGAAAGATCTCAACGAAGGCATAATTCAGATCACGAGGAAGAGTATGAGGGAGAGGTGGACGAAGAACTCATAGACGAGCGAACCTCCCAGCAAAGTTTGAGGCGTCAAGAACCTAGGTACCAAAGAGCTCGGCCAAGAGTTGATGATAATCTTTGCAACATCAAAATAACCATTCCTCATTTCCAAGGAAGAACGGATCCTGAAGCCTATCTTGCATGGGAAAAAAAAGTTGAGCACATCTTTGAGTGCCACAACTACTCCGAGCTTAAGAAGGTAAAACTTGCAGCCATTGAATTTATAGATTATGCACTAATATGGTGGGATCAGTTGACATCTAGCAGGAGATGCAATGGCGAACATCCAATTTCTACTTGGAATGAGATGAAGGCTGTTATGCGTAGGAGGTTCGTTCCAACTCACTATCATAGGGAGTTGTTCAACAAGCTTCAAAATCTCACCCAAGGCAACCGTAGTGTTGAGGACTACTTTAAAGAGATGGAAGTAGCCATGATCCGAGCTAACATTGATGAGGATCGAGAAGCCACCATGGCAAGATTTCTATCCGGCCTTGACCCAAATATTGCGGTCGTCATTGAGTTGCAACATTATGTGGAGATCGAAGACATGGTGCATATGGCCATAAAAGTGGAAAAGCAACTTAAACGGAAGGGTTCCACGCGAACCTATGGGGGAGCATCATCAAGATTGGGGCAAAGTTCTTACAAACGGAGTCCTCCAATACCACCCAATGAAAGAGGCGCACCACCCAAAGGAAGCAAGGCCAATGCCGAAACTAGCAAAGGTAAGGCTCCGAATGTTCCAAACCGTTCTCGTGATATACAATGCTTCAAGTGCTTGGGAAGAGGGCATATTGCAAGCCAATGCCCAAATCGCAACACCATGCTTCTTCGTGATGATGGAGAGGTTGAATCGGAACAAGAGGAGGAAGATGAAGTTGCTGCCATACAAGAAGATGAAGGTGATGATATAGAGTATGCAGCAGAAGGAGAGGCCCTTATTGTGAAAAGGAGCCTAAGTGTGCAAGCGAGTGAAGGGAATGAGCAACGCGAGAATATCTTTCATACTCGCTGCCATGTTAATGGAAAGGTATGCTTTGTCATTATTGATGGAGGTAGTTGTACTAATGTTGCTAGTACTCTTATGGTAGAAAAACTTGGATTAGCAACCACAAAGCATCCACATCCCTACAAGCTGCAGTGGCTTAATGACGGAGGAGAACTCAAGGTTACCAAGCAAGTTCTTGTTGCTTTCTCCATTGGAAAGTATAAGGATGAAGTTCTTTGTGATGTTGTTCCGATGCACGCTGGCCATTTACTACTTGGGAGGCCATGGCAATTCGATAAACGAGTCATACATGATGGATATACCAATCGGTATACACTCACCCATGGAGTAAGAAAGACTACCTTAGCCCCTCTTTCACCAAAACAAATTCACAAAGACCAAATACATTTGAGAGAAAGTATTGAAAGAGCCAAAGAGAGAGAATCAAAAATGGAGGTAAAAGCAAGTGAGAGTAAGCAAAGTGAGGGTGCGAAAATGAATGTTTTTACCAAAGAAAGCGAGTTGAGAAAGTGTTTGCTGTCGGGAAAGGAATTACTTGTACTTGTGTACAAGGAAAGTTTATTGAACACTAACCAACTTGATCACACTTTGCCTTCTTCTATTGTGTCTTTGTTGCAGGAATTTGACGAATTATTTCTGGAGGAGATACCAAGTGGGCTGCCACCAATTCGTGGCATTGAACATCAAATAGATTTCATTCCCGGTGCCGTCATTCCTAACCGTCCAGCTTACCGAAGCAATCCCGAGGAAACCAAGGAGTTACAAAGGCAAGTGGCTGAACTAATGGCCAAAGGCTACGTGAGGGAGAGCCTTAGCCCATGTTCCGTTCCGGTATTACTTGTGCCAAAGAAGGATGGAACTTGGCGCATGTGTGTAGATTGTCGAGCGGTAAACAAAATTACGGTAAAGTATCGCCACCCTATTCCCCGTTTAGATGATATGTTAGATGAACTTAGTGGTTCTAACCTTTTCTCTAAGATTGATCTTAAGAGTGGTTATCACCAAATAAGGATGCGGGAAGGTGATGAATGGAAAACAGCATTTAAAACAAAGCAAGGACTCTATGAATGGTTGGTTATGCCTTTTGGCTTAACTAATGCACCAAGTACTTTCATGAGGTTAATGAACCATGTTCTTAGACCGTTTTGGGTAAATTTTGTGTGGTTTGTTTTGATGACATCTTAATCTATAGTAAATCAATGGAAGAACATGTTCAACACTTGAGGTCAGTTTTGTTGGTTTTAAGAAAGGAGAAGTTATATGCTAATTTAGACAAGTGTACATTTTGTACTGACAAAGTTGTCTTTCTTGGTTTTGTTGTCAGTTCTAAAGGCTTAGAGGTTGACAAAGAGAAGGTTAAAGCCATTGAAGAATGGCCACGACCAGCAAGCATTTCCCAAGTTAGAAGTTTCCATGGACTTGCAAGCTTTTACCGGAGATTTGTGCCAAACTTTAGCACCATTGCCGCCCCTTTAACTAGTGTCATCAAGAAGAATGCTAACTTTTTCTGGGGGGAAGACCAAGAGAAATCTTTTAATGTCATTAAAGAATGTTTAATTCATGCCCCTTTGCTTACCTTACCTGATTTTAACAAAACGTTTGAAATTGAATGTGATGCATCAAGTGTGTGAATTGGAGCGGTATTATCTCAAGGTGGACGTCCTATAGCATATTTTAGTGAGAAATTAAGTGGAGCTACGTTGAATTATCCAACATATGATAAGGAGATGTATGCCCTTGTTCGCGCAATGGAAACATGGCAACACTATCTATGGCCTAAGGAGTTCATTATTCACACCGATCATGAGGCATTGAAGCACATTCGGGGGCAACATAAACTCAACAAACGACATGCCAAATGGGTGGAGTTTCTTGAATCTTTTCCCTATGTCATCAAATATAAGAAAGGTAAGGAGAATATAGTTGCCGATGCATTGTCTCGGAGGTACGCTCTTCTAAACACCTTAGAATCTAAGTTGTTGGGTTTTGTTTTCATTAAGGATTTATACGAATCTGATTCTGATTTTGAAAAAATTTACAAAGCTTGTGAGAAAGGCACGTTTGAAAACTATTATAGGGACAATGGGTTCCTATTCAAGGAAGGAAGACTTTGTATTCCACAAGGTTCCACACGTGAATTACTTATCAAAGAAGCCCATGGAGGAGGCTTAATGGGACATTTTGGAATAGCAAAGACTTTGGCCATACTTCAAGAGCATTTATATTGGCCAAAGATGAGACGAGATGTAGAGAGGTTATGTGAACGTTGCATCACTTGCAAGAAGGCTAAGTCTAAATCCATGCCACATGGACTCTACACACCACTACCTATTCCAGAAGCACTATGGATGGACATTTCAATGGATTTTGTGCTAGGGCTTCCACGCACAAAGAATAACAAAGACTCCATCTTTGTAGTAGTGGATAGATTTTCCAAAATGGCTCATTTTATTCCTTGCAACAAGACTAATGATGCCTTACATGCTAACTTGTTTTTCAGGGAAGTCTTGAGATTACATGGTGTGCCAAGAATTATCGTTTCCGATCGAGACGTGAAGTTCTTAAGCCACTTTTGGAGAGCCTTATGGAGTAAGATTGGAACTAAGCTGCTATTTTCCACCACTTGTCACCCTCAAACGGATGGCCAAACCGAAGTGGTGAATCGAGTACTCTCCACGTTGCTTAGGAGCATTATTAAGAAGAATCTAAAGACATGGGAAGAGTGCTTACCACATGTGGAGTTTGCATATAACTGATCAGTCCATACCACCTCGGGACACACTCCTTTTGAAGTTGTGTATGGGTTCAATCCATTAACTCCGATGGACTTATTGCCATTACCCGCTGATCAAATTGTGAATAAAGATGGACATAACAAAGCTGAATTTGTTAAGAAACTTCATCAACAAGTGCGGGATAATATTGAAAAGAAAACCAAGCAATATGAGCAGCAAGCAAACAAGGGTCGAAGGAGAGTTATCTTTGAGCCGGGAGATTGGGTGTGGTTGCACATGAGAAAAGAAAGGTTTCCAGCCCAACAGAAATCTAAATTGATGCCTCGAGGAGATGGGCCATTTCAAGTAGTTAAAAGGATCAATGATAATGCTTATCAACTAGACCTCCCAGGTGAGTTTAATGTTAGTGCAACCTTTAATGTTGTTGATTTATCTCCTTTTGATGTAGGTGACGATTTGGGGACAAATCGCTTTAAAGAGGGAGGGACTGATATGACCATCAAGAACAAGGACCCGGAGAAGTACCCAAGTGGCCCCATTACACGTGCACGGGCCAAGGAGTTTCAATCAGCCATGGAAAGCTTGTTTACAACAAGCCATGAACGTGAGAAAGAATACATAATAAGGGAGGAATGCCTTACCTTGCTCATGCATGCATTTGCATGAGAATTTAAGTATTTCAAACTTCCATTGCATTGATAAAGTGTGTTGGCCATTAAAGCATGCACTTCATTTATAGTTTTAGCTCATTTAGGGAAGTAGTTTAATTATGTATCTTAAATCATTCTTAAAACTAATTCATTCATGCATTTAGTTAAATTCAATAAAGTTAGTTCTTTAGTTAAACTAGTTCATTCATTTAACTAGTTCACTCAATTAACTAACTCTTTAATTGTTTCATGCATCTATTATTTTAAGTTTGAATAAATCCTTTGTGTGTGTCTAGGTTCATGTGACATGTGGATTAAAGAAGAGACTTTTCAACTTTAACTTGGAAACAAGTCATTGATGACCATCTTTACTCATGCAAACAAGGCAATTGAAGGCAATTTAAGGCTGAATTCTTTTCATCTTTTCAAGGCTGTTCATCTTCTTAGAGAACAAAGCATTTAAGCTTCATAATTCACTTATTCAAGGTTGAAATTATGAACCAATGAAGGCCATTCACGTTCAAGAGAAGGGACATGCAATAATCAGCATTCAAATTATGCATTCAAGGCCTTTATTTATCATTTTTGAAGGTTGATCATATTCCACAAATGGGCAAGCAATGAAGGCTGGTTTAATATCATTTAATCATCAAATTAAGTGATAAAATCATCAAGGAATTCAAAGAGACAAGCTGATTTGGATGTGTGGGATGTCTACATTCATCCTATGTCCACATTCATTCTCTTTTATCCATTTGCAAGCAAAATGAAGCAGCCCAAGAGTCACCACTCCTTTTGGACGAATTTAAGGCTAAATTCATCTCAATTTAAAGCAAAATTCATCCATCAAAAGGATAAGAAAGAAACATTTCATTTATTTGTATTCAATAGCATTTAGATGAGCATTCATCTCTCTTTTGTGTGACTTTTCATATGGTGCCTAGCCACACTATAAATAGGCACCTTAGGTTCATTTGTAAAGACTTTTTTTAGAGAATATAAACCTTTGAAAGATTGCTTTCATCTTGTTCTTGCGAGAACTCTATCGGCTTCAAGTTGTGCTTGTAGTCTTCTATCCATTTCATTTTGCTATAGCGTTGGTTCCAAGCTCTCTTATAGCTTATGGGTCACGTTCCACACTCATCCACCTCGACTCCATCAAAATATATTGTTGGTTCCTAGCTCGTTATATCTAGCGGGTCACAATTCACTATCCTTGCAACCATACAAATCCACGCCGCCTTTAGCATCTCCCATCACTCCTTTGATTTACACCTTTCCATGATTATCATCCTCCATCCTTAGGCACCATACTATCCATATTACCTATCCAATTCCTTTCTTCATTCATTTTTCTATTATATTGCTATTCATCTCACATGATTGTTTTATGATATCTCAGAGTTCAAAGCGTAGCAAAGAATATTTCTTACTAGAATCACGATCGGGCACATCTATATGACTCGGGTTACATTGTCGGGTTCATATCAATATCACATGAAGAGCTTTGTCATTCACTTGCATCCTTCTTCTTTCATCATCCGTCATCTCGGCTTTGACCTTTGGGACGAGTCTTTCTCCATCTCTCTTCATGGGAATGTATGGACCTTCTTCAACCACATCTCACACCATATAGTCGGTAGACTTGATGAAAAGCCTCATCCTATTCTTCTAATATGGGTAGTTGTCCCCATTGAAGAATGGTGGCTTGGTGGTGGATTGGGACTCATAGTTGGAGGTGGATGTCGTTGCTTGACTTGTTGTTGATCAAACTCTCCTAGAATCGACTCAAGAGGGTTGTAATCCTTCCAATGAGTGTAGCTCTGATACCAATTGTTGAGTTGATCGAACAATTGCAAATGGCCAAAAGGAGGTGAATTGGCAATTAAAATTTTGGTGGGAAGAAATGAGTGAAAAATAAAATTGACACAAGTAGTTATAGTGGTTCAAGTTCTCCAAATGAACTCTACATCCACTACCTTAGTTCCCACTAAGGATTTTCAACAAATTCACTACTTGAATTCTTCCCCTTTTCTTGGATGAGGAGGTAACCTTAAAATTTCGATTAAGCTTTCTACCCAAAGCTTAATCCACTCAAATACAAAGACAAGTTGTGGCAAACTCAAATGATTCCTCTCAAAGGATAATTTGTCTACCCAATTACAATTTCAATAACCCCAAACTCACAATACAATTTGACAATTGAAAGACACTAGAGTTGGGTACAAGAATTTGACTTTGAATAGCTCAAGGGTTTGGATTTTTGCTTTGATGATGCTTGTGTGTTGAATAGTTGTTGATGATCTTCAAAGGGCTTCATTTTATACCTCCTCCATTAATTCTAGCCGTTTGGGTGGTTGGGAACATGAATAGAGCCGTTGAAACCCTCTCTTACCACCATAAATGCACTTCTGTAGCTATCTGTATCGGTACACGGGGAGCTGTATCGATACATGTCTCAGAAAAGAAAGAGTCGTTGTGTGCAATAAATAAGGGGTATCGAAACGCACGTAAGCGTATCGGTACGGGGTATCGAAATAGCTAAGACCGTATCGATACCTTTTTCTCAACTTAGCTCACTGTCGATTTCCGTATCGGTAGGAGGGTTTACCGTATCGATACGGGTCAACGACCAATTTAAAATTTGGTTACCTAACCAACTGACACCAACGGTCAAAATATTTAAACCTACTTGATTTAAAAATTTATTAAAACCGTATCGATACGGGTGAAGTCGTATCGGTACGCAATTCAAACTCTTTAGCCTTTTACGCAGGAGCGTATCGATACAGATTGAATCTGTTTCGATACGAGTTCCTCCAGTAGCCAACTTTGTAAAAAAGGTATCGATACGTCTGGAAGCGTATCGATACACCTGGACGATTTTCAAAAGTTTGGCCTTGGAACACTTAGAAAATATTTTGAGTTTGAGTTTTTCAAATCAGTTTTAAAGTGTTGGTGATTTAAAACTTATTAAGGGACTTATAAAACAATTTTAAGTTTTTCAAATTGATCTTTAAAGATTTAATTATATCAAAATCAAACATAGATTTTACACATACAACCAAAGATATCCTCTGCAGACATATGAAATCATGTGCATATGCTACTTTTATCCACTAAAATTTATCATATATTGCAAAATTTCTGTACAAGCGTTTTACCACATTATGGCCCTGAAATTGCATAATATACATTCAAAATGTGTACAGTTTACTCTTACCTAACCTATTTATGCATGCACCACATGTCAACTACAAAATGTTTTCAGTACATATACATCCAAACATGGTTACGACCCATAAAAAAGTGGGTTCCTTTACGCAATGCCACGCCACAAACAAAAAGTCAAAATCCATTGCCATCCACTCACCACTGCCCCTCCCCTAACATGTTCTTCACCAAACAAAATTGCATTAAATTACAATAATGAACAACACGTCCTAATGCATTCAAATACATAATGAACAATGCATTCATTCCTAAAGCCTTACCATTGTGGAAGCTGAAAGGTGCCATGTTTTAGAACCATTGGTTCTTTTGCCTTCATGTGAAACCATTGACTTACAGCAACATTGATAGTCCTCTGCAAATTATTCTTATCATGACTGATAAGTTCGTACAACAGAATCATCCAATCCCATTTTCCAACGGTCTAGTAAGACAAGTAAAAACAAATTAAGCTTTTATTAAAGAGCATTTTTCCAGTATAGATGACCAAAGTAAGGAAAGTTGAATGAAGATTAACCTAAACCCTTACCACTTCCCCTATATGCTTACCATTCCAAAGCTGCATCCATTTGATGCAAAACATACCACAATCATCTCTGTTAGAAAACAAATCCATGTTAACATAATACCACGAGTAATCCTTTCCAATTTATTAAACAAAATTAACACAAAGTATTAGAATATAACAACTCTGTACCCATTATCCTGATGTTTGACTTTTTCCACCATCACGCGCAGATCGCTCAACGACCTTGATGGTGAGCCAAACACTTGGACAAACTTCTTATCTTTTAAATATTATTTTAGACTATTGGTCTACATGCAGAAACATTTTTATGTTTTTACATACTTTGTAACATCTTAAACAATGGAAGAATAAAAGTTCGTAGTTCTCGATTATTACCAGGTTCTCGGCCATACACGCTCTTACACCATTGGCTCGGGTATTTGGCAAGCTGTCCAGTAGCTTCACTACACCAGCATCAATATCGACGACACACATAAACCAATGAGTGTTGTTGTCATTCACGGGGATAAAGAGCTGAAACAAGCAACGATTTCCATTGTAATATACAAATGACATGAAAGTGCATGAGATGTTTAATTTATTAATGCTTCTTCGTACCACTTTACAGTCCGTCAACAAGTCATACGGATTACCAATCCTACGCCAATACTCAGCAATTTTACCAACATTTACCCCTTGCAAAAGCTGAGACTACAATACATCATTTATTATTAACCATGTATCCTTACAAAACCACATCCACTTGTTCATAATAGACATAATATTCTTTAATATTAAACTTACACTCAATGTATACGGGATGTACCCTCTCCTTCTTTTAGATTGCTTCCTTATATCTTCATCAACAATAGTAAAACCAACAGCATCTATAACCTAAACCACAAACATATAGCAACTATCATACTAAATTTCTTCAAATATGCTACAAAATGCTTAAAAGGAATAGTCAAACCTACTAACCATTGAACCCACCCAACTTTCAGGTCGTATCGTATCTGCATCGCTTACAAACAAATATGAGTGGCCAAAATCTGCAATTGCTTCACTGCACCCATACAAAAAACTTACATTTTATATTGAACAGGACAACATCATTGTAGAATACTTTCAGATTCAGATTGCTTACGATTCACGCAATGGCGTATTTCATATATAGTCACAAGTGTTTTTTGCTGACTGGCCTACACCATCCGGTACTTGCACGTATGTCAGTATCTGCAATGCTTACACATTTGTTGTTCAATACTTAATAAAACAAATAAGTACTGCACGTTCAAATAAATAAGTTTTATTAGAAAACCTCATTAATTATTCAACTCCTAAACAATTAGTTTGAATAACATTCGAATTTCATCCATATTTGTCTATAATAAATGTAATCAAACGCACACAACATTTAATGTGGACAACAAATCCTACTTAAACCAAACATTGTCACACAGCATTCTTCATTCAATGGCTGACTTTATTCATGTTCCAAGTTGTGATTCCTACTCTTATTCCTTTGCCACTAACCTTTGCAGTAGCTACTGTTGTTGTCTTTCCCTACAAGTTAACACAAACAGTATCAACAACAATAATCTCATTCCTTAACTTCATGAAAGATTGATAAAAAAAACTTATTATACTTTTTTCTTTGTTTTCGGAACAGCAACGGATTCTTCATTCAACCACTCGACATCGCCCTCCATCATTGGGTCCTCTTCAATATGAACTCCTTCGTTCGGATCAGAAACTTTGACTTGCCCTTTGTCAACCACTTCTTCTTCTTCTTTAACATGAACAACAATTTCTCCATCAGATTTCCTCAACGACTTCTGCAATTCTATCATGTTGGCATTTAAATTCTTGCATTCCTCCTTCAATTCCCTTATACTCTCTTCGATTTCTTTTTCCTTCTCCACACGGGCTTGCAGACTATCTTTTATTCCACCCAACTCTAACAGTACAGTCTGTAGCATATCCATAACAACATCATTTATTCCATTCTTTCGATCCCCTTCTTCCCTTCCACTTTCTCATCATCATACCCAAGTACCTGCAAACATCATCAGTGAATCATTTCATATAACCACAACATCCAATATAATACCAGGTTGGTTTAACCCACTTACCTTGGGTATTTTTGGATGGCTTTCTTCCTTGAGGCTGTTTACAATCTTCCTTACTTCCTTCTTGTTGCCCCATGCATGTATGCGACCGCGACCTTCAGAGGCAGCAACTATTATGCTCGCGACTCCACTCCAAAAATCGAATAACCTCACCTACATTTATTATTCATCAAAACATTATAATATAACTCAATAAACTCAATCCCATGAAACAACTACTACGTTCGAACAAAACATACTTTTAAACATATATTACCTCTAATATCGCGATGTATCCAGTCATGTATGCCAAACCACCACGAACTTTCCAGTTCTCTACTCCATCAAGTAACTTGGTGTATGCATATTTGCACCGATTAAGATTTCCCTTCAACCCCTATGAGCACAACAACTGTAAATGTTCCGAGGAAGGCATATAGTTCGCATTTGGACTTATAAAAACACCAACAATGAAAAGAAGAACGTGAGCTATCAACTCGTCTCCCTCAAATTTACCGCTACGTATGTCCTCTTCAAGTTCCTTCACTGTGGTATCCCTCTTTATTCCGTACTTCGATGTCATTTCTTTTGTATTAACATTTCTCGTTCCAATTTCAACATCGACTCCTTCATTCTTCAAACCTAAAACAGCCTCCACATCTTCCACCAACACTGGAATTTTATGTCCATCAAATTCCATGGTCGACCTTTGGACATCAAAATTCTCTACTAAAGTGCGACATAGGTCGCGATGAATTGCTCTCGGTTTTATTTCCATTAAAAGACCAAACCCTAACTCATGTACCACACCCTCAATATTCAACTTCCTCATCTCTTCAAACACCTCTGACAGCTTAATGAGGCTACATCTTAAAGATTTCTCCTACAACATTTCATAAATACATTATTTACTTCACTGTTACACAAATATACCTTATGTTAGAACATTTTCATCTCTTTATCCATAAATAATTTCAAAAATTTACTTACCTTTTTGTCTTTCTCAGGTACTACAATATCCTTCACATTGGAGGCATTCCATTCAGCTAGAGCCTGCTTCTGCTCCTCGAACATTTTTTGATAAGGCTCATTCTCATCTTCACTCATCTGCTTCGACCTCAAACCCAATGATTTTCTTTCCTGTATCACTCTCACAATTAGTCCAATACAAATATCATTTACACTTAACAAACCATTACACAACACATTTACTTTGTTGTTCATTATCTTCTCCCCCTCCAAACGTTTACATTCTCCTTTACTGTAAAACATAATTTCATTGTTAGCTTATGCAACTCATATTTAATAAATTTGACAGTTCTATATACATTCAACTTCAACTTACTGGAAATGGAAATATGTTGTACATATCTTAGGTGCCTTAGCCTTTGCATCCCCTTTATCAGACTTCTTCTTATGTTTCATTGTCTGCAATGTTTACCTAAAATAATCAAAGATAGAAACTAGTTTTTTACATACTACTTTCCGAAATTGACATACTACTTCAAATCAACTATTTGATCTTAAGAAACAATCATACCTTCCAACACATTCAATACTAGAGCTGTAGAGAATATGCAAACCAGTTTTAAAACCAAATACAAGAACCATCTCAGCCAACAATCATAACCAATACATGGATTTCAACTAAATCATTCTTACAAATCCAATCTCCTCGACAATATTTCTTTCTCCTTTTCGTACCTTATCAACTACAATTTGTAACATTTATCACTGGTTTATCACTAACTAACCTAACTGAAACATCACTTAATTATTTAACCTTATTTCTTTTGTTATTCAAGAACACAGTGAACGGGTTATTCAAGCCGAAATAACTACTTAATAAAGGTGTTCAACACTTCTTTTAACTATTGTTATCTTCGTTCCTACTTTCTATATGAATTTTTTTGCTATTACTTTTAATTGCCAATAACTCTAAACAGCCAATAACCCAAAACCCTAAAAATTCCTTCCAATCCAATCTTCTCTACAATATTCATTATAAAGTACAAAGAAATCTACATTCGAACGGTTTATACAAAAACCTTCATCATTTGCAATGTGGTTTCGCTAAAATTGAAAAAAAAAACGAAAAAGGAAGCAAGAAACAAGAACTTACCTACAAACCGTGCTCAAACCCAACCTCCTCGACAAATTTCCTTCAGATTTTCTTCTTTGGTTGATGCAAAAACCGGCTTCGTCCTCTTGGTTTCGATGCCCTAAAATATTGCTCTTCTTTTCCCGCTCGTCGTTTTTTCCTGAAGTTATACCATCATAAAAGGGTTACCGGTTCACCGGGTAACCTTATCTCCTTTTTTTAATCGAACGGCCTACATTAAACCGGTTCCATCCAATGGTCTTTTTTTCTTAGTTTGTATTTAGCCTGCTTTTAAGCCGACTGTTTTTAAAAAAGCCCCCAAAATACGTGCACAAATAAGCCAATAAGACCAACATATTGCAAATGAGAGGAAACTGTGTTAAGGATTTTAACCTACCATGCAAGTTTACTACTAAAGTGGTAATAAGTTGGGGTGAGTCTAAAATGCGGCAGGTGCGGCTATAGTACAAAATTATTGAAAATGTTACAAAACAGAACTTAAAATATATTCACTAATTTAAAATGTTATTTTTTAATAATATTTTTGATTGGTGATTAAATATCGATACTTGGCTCCGAATATCATACTTGTCGTGTTAAACACCAACTTAAAATATTATCAAAGAATGCAACATTTTAGGTTGGTGGATCATATTTTACGTTGTAACATTTTCGATTAGTCCGCCAATAACTTGCAGCAGATCAATGTCGAAGATTGGCGATTGTGTAGAGACAACGCTTAAAAAATAATAAATAATAATAAAAGTGTTGAAATATAAAAAGTCAAAAATGCTCATATTATCTCATCTTATATAAGTTTATACCAACATTTACTTTATGAATGTAATTATCTCTTACTCAAAAAATGTTGAGACAATAAATTTTTTTATACAATTTATAAACTACCACCTGTGCCACTGTTTTTAAGTTTTCCATTCCAGTTACACTATGTAAAATTAAATGTAAAGATTATCATTGAAAAAAAAATCTTAACCATTAATTATCATCATCAAATGGTCAAAAAAATGTAAAAATAATTAAATTTTACACAATATAAGTAGACCCTAGCCCTATATATATAAGTTATATTTTAATACACAAGTTGTGTAAAAAAAATTACACAACCATTCGTATTTAAGCTATAAAATCTAAATCTTCAACCCTAATACCTTAAAACTTAAACATTACACTCTAAACTCTAACTATAAACATTAAATTTTGTACCTTACAACCTAAACCCCTAGACCATAAACTACAACCTAAATCTCTAAACCCTAAAATTAAAGAACTTGTCTAAACCCTAAAGTTTACACGAGCTTATATCAATATATGATCAAGTTACATGGTGTAAAACTCATTTAGTTTTGCACTAATCTAAAACCATTGGATGAGTGAAATGTATAGATGAGATTAAAAGTAAAAAATGTGAAGATTATCACTTGAAAAAAAGATAAAAAATAATCTGGGCCATTAATTACCATTATCCAACGATCCAAAAACTGTGTAAAAGTAATTAAGTTTTACACAGTGTAAGTTGATCCTAACCCTATATATATATATATATATATATATATATATATATATATATATATAGGGATGGGATCAAGTTACATGGTGTAAAACTCATTTAGTTTTACACTAATCTAGGACTATTAGATAATGGAAATGAATGGAGTAAAAAATGTGAAGATTATCACTTGAGAAAAAAGATAAAGAAATAATCTGAACCATTAATTACCTTCATCTAACGGTCCATAAACTGTGTAAAAGTTATTGAGTTTTACACAGTGTAAGTTAATCCTAACCCATATATATATATATATATATTACTTCTCAGTCTCTCGGACAATATCCACAACATAGATTCTGAATGCTGCAGAATGTCCCAAATACTTAATGAACAACTACATTTACTTGGGAAAATAGTGCAGAAAGGCCACTCTAACTTCAGAAAACTTTGGTTAGAATGATAACCACACATCAATGTCATTAAACAGATCAGTAAATTGGAAGTAGTTTAATCAACAAAAACTGGGAAATGGCAATGCAATTCGAAAGCATGTTAATAGCATTCCCAGGAGAATATCGGTAGAAACACTTGGTTTTAAAAGATTAAGGAGAGAGGTCTTTCAGCGGCTAACCGTCCATTAAACAGAGTTTGTCGATCAACAGCAATCAGCATGGAAAAAGGATAGGCGACGGGTCTCTCTGCAATTTCCCATCACATAAATCTAGTTTTTTAATCTTTTCTTCACACCAAAACAACTGCTCTTTACTGATCCTTGCCATTCTGAGAACCCGGGATATAATTTTGATGTCAATGAGGCCAAACAGCAACGGAACATCGTCCGGTGTTAGCGGCCAGGATTTCTTTTTCCACCCTTTTCTCTTTTTACGCAGTTCCTTCAGCTTCATCCCTTTCTGCAGATAGAAATGAGAACATTGTAGAATATCATAGGTTATAATGAGTAAATCCATATGGTCGGTCGTTTGAACAGCACCACCTTGACCGATGAGAAATGCATGTTCAAATATGCGTCAAATACAGTGTTGGGCACAAAGAAGGAAAATGAGGAGTAGGAACAACATATTCCAATACAAATATAGCAGGTGAAAGATTAGTAAAGTGATGTTTGTGGACCAAAAACTTGTTTAAAGTGAGCAAGGTATCATGTTCATTTGAAATCCAAATTTTATCAGTTTAAAAAGCTTGTATTTTAAACTTTTGTTTTTCCTTGGAATCAAATAACAGAAAAATTAAGGCATTCTAGTAAGTATACCATAATCGCCCAACTTTTATTCTGTTTGTAGGCAGTTTTCTTCATCTAAATAATGTAGCCGATAGGAGAGAGAAAATGAACCAAACTACAGCTATACAATTCCTAACAAAACTGCATTTGGAACATCAAAGCAACCAAAGCAGATGAACTATTGATAATGAAAGGGCTGTAATTGAGAAGCAATCATTGTGGAACATAATAGTCTATATAACTAGTTTGATGTGCAGTTCAACGGGCTGTGCTATGTAATAAATTTGAAACAGATAGTGTAGGATGAAGTTACCTTCTCTAATAAAGATTGAACTTGTTGAAGAGGGGTAGCCATCTGATTCTGATTTCCAAACAAACTATGTTTTTTCTTGTCAATTTTTACAAACAGTTGGAATGTAAGGATTACACTCTCAAGAATCCTGATGATATCAGGGGCAAGGACCAAATAATCTGATTCCTCTTCCGCCTTAGCCTTTTGATCCAAACCTGAAATGATTCGAAAAATTATGCTTGAAGTTAAAGCAAATAGAAACATCCTCATTCTTTGTTCAATTTGTAACTGAAAAAGAATTGTTGGGCCACAAAAAAATAGTCAAGAAATCAAAGTTTCCTACTTTCGCTCGATGATCCTCAAAGATTACCTTGTATGTTTGGAATTTGAAGCAGCTTAGGCAAAACATGCCTAGCACGGGCATATATTTCAGCTCTAAGACCATCCTGAAAAGGTTCATTTTCGATGAACCTTTGTAATAAGACTTGGAACTGTTGAAGGAGCTGAGCACTATGGTTGTAACAAGCAGGATTATCAGGTTGGCACAAAACTATCTGGGTAAGTTGTGTGTATTGGCAATGAAGTGCCTCCCAAGTTAAGCAAATTTGAGCTACATATGCTATCTCAAGGTCATGATACAGGTCCTTTGTTGGCAGCTGCAGGTGCTCGGTTTCTTCATCGGGTTCTTCAATCTTCTTCAAGGAAAGGCAACTCAGGGGAGATGAAAGTTTCTTAGATGCAGATTTCGGTGAAGGATTTGTGGAGCCTGTAAGTCGATTGATTATTCGCAATGAGAATTCAAGATTCAGTTCTAACAACGAAAACTACAATGCTAAAACTAAATAAAAAGGTGAAAACATCTCCCCGAAAAATGCAAAAAACAGAACATGTATACTCTAAGCAACAACATAATAAAAAATTAAGCCCAATGATCCTACAGATAGTACTTAGTACTATTCGTTTTAAAGAAAAAAGGACACCGCTGTATGATCTTGTCAAGACAGAAAAATCTCTGATTTATGTTCATAATAAAAAAAGGACATCTCCATGTGCTGTATGATCTTGTCAAGACAGAAAAATCTCTGATTTATGAACATAAATAAGCTTACAACCTGAACGCAAAGAAAAAAGTGGGAAAATGATAAAACTACAAAAAGGACCGAACATGACAGCGATTAACCTTGGATCGATCCCTACTTCCAACACTTAAGTGTACCATCAAGAATCAAACATACTGACTTCCAGAACTCTTTTCAATCTGAAGGGTATAGAAATTGGCAACTAAGAATAAGGTCAAGGAACCTGATTGTGAGTCCAAGCAGATGGCATCGCTCAATAATTCAATACTCAATAGATTTGCATACCTCACAAGCTGATTCGGTTTTCTAATGCAGACAATATTGTTTTCTCAAGTAACTCGATGGAGACTCATATCACAAAAAAGATAGTGGTGACACATATGAAACTTGAATATTGCCTCGTCACACAAAGACCTCATACATTTGGACCCCGTAAATTGTTTCATCATACTAGTGAAGTGCAAACGAAAGGCACTTGTAATTAAATTTTTTTGAATAAATGAAGCAACAATATGTTCCTGATGAATTAAAGGCACTAAGAGCTCGCTTCCTACAGTGTAAGATTTGACAATGCAACAGAGAATCGAAATATTTACCAGCATTCTTGACCTGCTGCGCAATTATCCGATCAAAGAACAACATCCGCTCACAATACTTTTCATAAACAGCATCAAACCCACCCCACCATTGTCTGCCTTCTGCTTCCACATCCCTCCACTCACTCGAGCTGGTCTCACCAGCCTCAACTTCCTCGTCTTCTAGATACAACTCCTCTTCTTCCTCTTCCGGAATTAACACCATAAAACTGCTCTTTCTTAGTTCTTTCAATCTCCTCTTCACCTCATTTGTTATAAAATCATCATCATCATCATCATCATCGACGTCAGCTGCAGCAGGGTCAGCTTTGGATGATCCATTTAAATCAATGTCACCATTACCATTCTTCAGTTCTTCTGGTTGTGGCACATAATTATCCTCCAAACCCTTTTCAGGGTCTGGCTTGCGGACTTTCCTGAACTTCTTAACTTTCAAGAAATCCATCTCCTGCACTTTTCTAGCTGCCAAATAAGCTTTTCAACTAGATTCTATGAATATAAATTAAATCTCTATATCCCAGATTTATACCAAGATACTTAGAAAGTAACTTTTCAACTAAACAACAATTATTGTGATTCCAGCAAATGTAACTCTCTTTTTTTTCTCAAATAGCTTTGGTTAAACAAATGTCAGACCTTCAAACCAAAATGCCAAGTGTAAAATCCAGACCCTTTGCACATGATTAAAGCAAGTGGTGAACTAAAAAGCCAGAAGATCTCACCTTAAAACAAGAAAATCAACTGAAACAGTCCAAGTTTACAACTGAAAAGCTTCTTTGGATGCAACTGATACATGAAAAGAAGCTCAAAAACAGGAGAAAAAAGTATTTTCTCCCTCAAAACCTATTAAAACAGCAATGCAGCAGACACATTCACTTCAAAACTTCCATTAAACCCCCTGTAAATCTCACAAGAATTGTGATTTCCTCACCAATTAAAGCTTCCATAAGAAGTACATCACTAAGCAACCGAGAAAAAAAATAAAATGCCTTTTTTTACAAAGACCCCAGTCCCAGCAAGAGAATTTACACTGAAGAAAAGTTCAAACCCCACACCCACAAAGCCATGAAAGCAAAAAAAGTGAGATCACAAGTAAAACAATCAGATTTTTGTAACCGACATCACACTTGTAGAAGAAAATATCCAAATGAAAAAGAAAGAAAAAACCCCAGCAAACTTACCCATCACAACAAACTTAAAAAAAAGCAACTAAATCAACCAAAGTTTAAACCTTTTTATTAATTTTTAACAACTCAAAAGCTCATTTTTTCCATTTTAAAAAAGAAAAACAAAGACGCACAAGAAAATCTGTAAATAAACCCAAGGTCGCCTGCCTTGTTGAAAGAGAAAAACACTGTAGCAGTGAGGAGAGGAGTGATTTTCTGTTTTGGGGAGTAGAAAAGAAAAGAGAAATAAATGTTAAACAATCCTAATAAATAAATTGTTCTTTCATCTTCACTTTGTAGCCTTTTCAGAAACAAATGTAGTTTCTTTCTTTTTTAAATTTAAACATTTTAGGGTAAAGTATGCCAGGTAACACCGAACTATAGTGTCTGACCTGTTTTTAACATCAACGTTTCAATTGGTCCAAAACTATCATTAACGTTTAATATGTGATCCAATTATAACGTCCCTCCGTTAAATCATGGAAGCGGTGGTGACGTGGACTAAAAAAACCGTAACGGTGCTGACTGTGTACCCTATATATTATTATTTATTCCACGTCATTAAAAAATTAAAAAATAAAAACCCTCTTAGTTTTCAAAACGACACCATTTCTAAAGTTGTTTTTGTTTGTTTGTTTTTTTTTATTGCAGATGCTGCTGGTTCGGTCGGGATTAACTACGGTCGTGTCGCCAACAACTTACCCTCGCCGGAAAAAGTCGTTGAGCTGTTGAAATCTCAGGGATAAACAAAGTGAAGCTTTATGACACCGACGCCACCGTTCTGACTGCGTTGGCAAACTCCGGGATCAGCGTCGTCGTTGCTCTTCCAAACGAACTCCTGGCCGCAACCGCCGTAGACCAGTCCACCGCCGATAACTGGGTTCAATCCAACATAACCAAGTTCTACCCTCAGACAAAGATAGAAGCCATAGTTGTCGGGAATGAAGTCTTTGTCGACCCGAAGAACACGACGAACTACCTCGTACCCGCCATGAAAAACATCCACGCTTCGCTGGTTAAATCCAGGCTAGATTTCGCCATTAAAATCTCTTCCCCCATAGCTTTCAGTGCCTTGCAAATCTCTTCCCCCATATCGCAAAAATCCCAATCTCGATCTTTTCACCAACATTCAATAAATTCAGGAAAAATTTAATCATTTTTCTTCTTTTTGCAACCCCTTTTCAGATTTGGATTTTTATTTATCTATCCCTTAAATTTAACAGAATTTCCCCCCACCAAATTCGACCCTTTTGCCTCCATTGTTTGTCGAGTTCCAATTCTCACTTTTTTTTACACCTCACTCCGCACCATCAATCTCACCGGTGATGGCTGCTTCGCCGCCAGCGCCATTTCCATCAGATCTGGTGCTAGGAAAGTTACCCGCGAGTTCTCCTGCTCCTTCGCCGTACGATGCAAGCGACATCGTGCACGGAAACATCAACGCAGAAGGAAGCGAAGAGAAGGGCGGTGGGGAAGGAGGAATGAGCGGCGGAAAAAAGGCGGGAGTGGTGATTTCTGTGGTGGTTGCAGCATGTTAGGTTGGGTTCGGTGGATTGGTTTACAAAATCAATCCAATCCCAACCCTAATCTAATACCAATAAACGGTGTCGTTTTGAAAACCAAAAGGGCTTTTATTTTTTAATTTTTTAATAACGTGGAATAAATAATAATATATAGGGTACACAGTCAGCACCGTTACGGTTTTCTTAGTCCACGTCACCACGGCGTCCATGATTTAACGGAGGGATGTTATAATTGGATCACATATTAAACGTTAATGATAGTTTTGGACCAATTGAAACGTTGATGTTAAAAACAGGTCAGACACTATAGTTCGGTGTTACCTGAGATACTTTACCCAACATTTTAAATAAGTGAAATAAAGAAAAGGAAATATGAGCACGAGGGCCTAGGGAAACACTGAGGGAATATTGTCAGAAATGAGCACTAACTCTCTCTCTCACTTAACCAATGCCCCGCCAAATCTGGTCTTCTTTGATTCTGCGCCCTTTTCCCCATTTTACCCTTCTTCCATTTAAAAAAAAAAATATTCTCGTCCTTTTCTTCCTTCCCTTCTACTTTCTCAATCCGTTCTTTGGACTCTTAACTGTGTTGGTCGTCGGTTAACTTAGATCAAATTAAGCTAGAATTTAAAAAAAAATGTGTGTAATTTATAGTAAGAATAAGATTGCGGTGGTTTATAGCGTTTCAGCTTTTTTTTTTAGTTTGGATGAGAGTCGACAATGGTGGAGATATATATATATATATGAAAGAAGAGAAATGAGAAGACGAGGAAGAGTAGAGGAAGTAGAAGATGAGATCTAACTTGGGGGGTCTGAAGATCTCCTATTGTGATTATATTAGAGCTTATATGTTACGATGGTTTGAAAATATAATTAGTGGTTGATCTAAAAATATTTTTGAGGGTGAACACATATATTAATATTATGTTTGAATTCGGTTAATTTATTATTAATGTGTTCGGTTTCAATTCTTTTAGTTTTCACGAATATTTTTGTTTTGCATTTGTGAGCATTTTTTTTTAGTGTTTGCGAACATAAATGATTAGGTGTAAATTAGTTAACAATGATTATTTAAAAGAGTGTAAATAAGTTATTAAAGCAAGCATTAGGTAATCAAAAAATAACGATGTAAATAACTTGCCCACTCTGACTATATGGTGGACTCGCCACTATGGTTAAAATATATATAATTTAAGGTTTGTTTAAAAAGCAAAAAAATGTCCTTTGTTACAACTTACACAGACGAATCTATATAACATCTCCATGATGTGTATAATTTTATGCAAACATTTACTTCCCCGTGATTGAGTACAAATGTACAATCATGCATAACAAAGAGGAGGAAGACGTATCATTCACACTAGCCATAAAAACACATTAGTGAATCAGAAATATCTAAAATACAATTTACAAAGCAATGTGTTATAACACCTACAAGGCTACAACAAATTTGAAACAACCCAATTTATATATATTATCAATTTATATTAAATCAATAAAAAGCAAGAAAAAAGATGAATGCATTTATTAAATTAGTTCAACGAAATTAATATAAAGAATTATTAATTCATAAAGTTAGATTTTTACTTCTACTTTTAATAAATTTAATCTCTAACTCAAAACTTAAAGTTAAAAAAAAAAGACACACATAAATTAATTAAATATTTAATTATTTTATCTTTATTTGAAATCTTGAAAAAACAAAATATAAATAACAATTAAAATATACTTCTATATATTGAATAAATGAAGGTTTTAAAAAATAAAAAAAGTTACATACCTTCATACTTGAGAGATTTGGGAGTCTTGAACTTTGAAAATTGAGAATTTTGTATTTGAGAAAGAAAAAACGTTAAAAGTAGGAGCAAAACTCGATTTTTTTTTATTTTTTAGTGAGTTTCCCTTTAGTCTTGTAGTTGATTATTATTTTTGGGGTTTTAATGTAGGGCTGAAATAAAGTGGGACCAAATGAATTATTTTTGGACTCTTAAGGAAAAAATAAGTCACTACTTATAGACATCTTTAGTCAATATTTTTATTATAATTTATATGTGGATGATGAAAAATAAAAGTTTAGAGTGGACACGAATAAAATTTTAATAAAATTTTAGGGTGAACATTATCAATAAAATAGATAACTAATAGGAGAAAATTCAAATTTTAGGGTGGGCACGTGTCCAGCCTCACCCTGAACATAGTGTAGATCCGCCAGTGAGTATAACTCTGTCTACCAAGCAGTAGAGGTGGTTGACAGGTCATATAGAATTGACATATATCTTGTCATTGGTGTTGTAACTTCTTGATAGGGTTGTGTTGTATACACTTCAGAGGCTGCATTCGGAGGGGCTGAAACAGAGGAACATTGTCGAATGAGACATTTGTGGAAGGTTTGAGGCAATGAAGAGAAAGGGTATAACAATTCTCCCCCTTAGTCGAGGAAAATGTTATAAAGTAACTAGATTCAAGACATGCAATTGAATTATGGCTTGTGACCGTTTAGAGGAAACATGTTAAATACAACTTTGGATTGTTTCTTGGAAATGAGCACCATAAGTAGGTTTAAATGGTTATAATACTTTTGTGTGTCCTACTATCATTGGTGTGTAAGAGATGTGAAGGTTGAGACCGATTTTTGAAAGGTCACATCATTCGACTATAAGAAGGAGAAGTTAAGGCTTGAATTTTTAATTTACTTTTTTTGTTCTTTGTGATATCTTTTTCAAAGTTTTCTTTCTCTTTGTGATTTGTTTTTTTTTTCTCAACGAAAAGAGATATGAGTTATAGGCAACAATAAGAGTTTTTTTTTTAAAATGTAGAGGATAACCAACACACTATTTGAGTGAGGGAATCGTAATTTATCTTGCTATTGCACGTGCTAGAGGTCGAGTTTCTTTTTTCGATATAAATGTATATAAGAGATGTGTTGTATACCTATGTGATCGCTCTAAGCTAGCTTACCAGAGTGTCGCGGTGCATTCTTATTGGGTACTTCATAGTGTGGGTACCATTAGTAAATATGATGTAGAGTTTGTTTACGCTAACTACAATGGCTCCAAAAACGTAGAAAGAAAAATCAATACAAGAGAAACATGGAAGCACAACTTGATTTCTTCCTAAAATGATACTTGCATTTTTAATTGAGATGGAATGATTCTTTTAATCAATAGTATCAAAGTATATTGTCTCCTACTTAGAGTGATAAATTCAAACGAAATTGTTATATCCTCTTGATGATTCGGAAGAAAATGAGTAAAAGATGAGGAGTTGTTGAGGATAATTGATACTTTACCTTTGCACACAGTTCTTCCATATAAGTCGAGCCTCCTCTAGTGGTGTGTTGTGTTTGTCTATTTTGTTATTGTAGTTTGTGTATTTGTTGTTGAGGCTAATTCAGAAGAAAATGCATATATTTTCACATAGATTGTTGTTGATGCAGGTCCTTCAAGGTTAACGTGAAGGTGCAAAGTCTTTTTCCCTCGACCTCGAGGTACCATCTAGACTACCTTCTATCCCAACTCCTTCCGATGTCTTCTTTAAAGTGGGGTAGAGGAATCTCGATGTCATTATGGGATGTAAGATCTCAATGGTTTTGTAATAATAATGATGGAGTTATATCTTTGCATTATATTGTTCATGCACGCTACGAGTGTTCCAGACATAACACTATCTAAGTTGTGTACTTGGTTCATTGCCTCTACGAAACAGGTTGTCTAAGTTGTAGCATATCCTCATTGTGAGTCGGATGTCCTTCACTTCGTGGAAGAGGCTTTATGATGCTTCTGAAATAGCTTAGCGTATGATTTATATCCTCTCATTATAATATTTAAACTTACATGAAAAATGCTGAAAATGCAAAACTTCCTAAAGTTTCTATACATTAGAGGTGCATTAAATTTATACCTACCAAGATGTCTGGTTAAAAATTGTCATCACGTAGCCTCCGCGTTGTTGCCCACAATCATGTGTGGTAAGAGATTGTTATCTTGTAATTTCTTTTATTTTTATTTATCCTCATGGTGTGTGCTTGACTTTATCCCCGTTTTATCAAATTTTGTAATGCTTGAGGGTTTTAAAATCGTGCCTACGGGTATCACCATTCGACCCATTATCAAATATTTTGTCGCCAATAGGAAAAGAAAATAGGAAGGCTTAGAAATTGGGACTAATTTTTTCAGGTTTCATTACTATTGATTTTTTTATTAGAAGTGATCCACGATCATGGTGAATTATGGTGGTTCACCATTTCTGGCTTGGGCAGAAACTAAAAATGGTGGTGGAGATACATATGAAATGAGAGAAATTAAAAAATTGGAGAAGATGAGAGAAAGTATAAGATGAGATCTTATAAGAATCTACCTTTGTGGTTATATTTGTGGTTTTGTTGAGAAATATTTTGATATAACAATTATGTGAAAAATGTTTTGGACTTATTTAAAGATTTCAAAAATAATTCAAAAGTCCTTAAAACTTGAAAAATATGTTTAAAATATTTTTGACTTTGCACCTATATCGAATATACATTTTAAATTAGCCAAAATTGTGTTTTTAAGTGGAAGTTTCGAAACCATCCATATAAGGTTTCGAAACCTCTCTAGGCAGTAAGCTATTGTTTTTGAAACCTTAACAAAGGTTTGGAAACCTTAGCACAAAGGTTTCGAAACCTCTATGAAGGTTTCGAAACTTTGGCCCTGTAACAGCTCCAAAACATCCCCAACGGCCATAAACGGCTAGTTTTTACAAATCCCTTCTTAAGGTTTCGAAACCTCTTCAATGGTTTCGAAACCATTGTGCAGGTGAGCATTTAAAGCTCGACTTTAATGGCTTCCAACGTCTCCAAAACATCTCCAACAGCCATAAATGGCTAGAATTCTCATTCCACACTATATAAACACCACAAGGACACTTGAAGATGGCAAGAGATGATATCCAAGCTTCATGATCAAGAGAAATAACATTTAAGTCTTTATTCTTCATTTCTCTTGTATATATTGTATAGAGAGTGTTCTTTTATTGTTTTATTCTTTACACTCTTGTGAGCTTAATTCTTGTAAACACCCACCTTGTGAGGTTTTCATTGTTTACACAAACTACCTTGTAAAAGGGAGAGGTTCTAGTTTAGCCTTGAGAGAAAAACTAGAGTGGTTCTATCTTAGCCATTGAAAAGATAGGGTTGTAAGGTTATCCCTTTGGCCTCAAAAGGAAGAATTCATAGTAGTGAATTGGAAAATCCTTAGTGGTGTGCTAAGGTAGTGGATGTAGACTTTGGTTAGAAAGTCGAACCACTCTAAAATCATCGTGCAAATTGTCTATCATTTTTTATCGATTTTAGCCAATTCTTTCAGGAGTTCAATTCAACCCTCTTGACGGTTTTAGAAGATCGATTCAAGCGTGCTAAAAAATCAACAATTGGTATCAGAGCTTGGCTCAATCGAAGGGGATTCACATCCTATTGAGAAGATCCGGAAAGCTCGATCAATATTTCATCAATCGACAAACCGCCTTTCTTCGACGGAAATCATTATGCCCATTGGAAGATAAAGATGAAATTCTTCTTGAAGTCAAGAGATTACAAGCTATGGGACATAGTTGAAGATGGTCCGTTCGTGCCTCAAGGAAGCAAAGTGGAATGGAGTGCCGACGATCGCAAGAAGATGGAGCTTAATTGCAAAGCCTTGCACATGCACTTTTGTGCATTTGGCCCAACCATCTATGAGAAGATGTCTTCTTGTGAGAGTGCCAAGGAGGTATGGGACAAGCTTGAAGTCACATACGAGGGAACCGATGAAGTCAAGGAGACCAAGATTGGGCTCCTAACCTTAGAGTATGAGAACTTCAAGATGGATCTGGAAGAGAACATCGAGAAGATGTTTGATAGGTTCTCCACTATCACCAATGGTCTTAAAGGTTTTGGAGAAGCCATCCCGGAAGAGAAGCTTGTCCGAAAGCTCATCTACTCCCTTCCCGAGTCATGGGACTCAAAGAGGACCGCCATCATCGAAGCCAAGAATCTTAAAACCTTGAAGCTTGATGAACTCACGTGGTCTCTTCTCACTCACCAAATAATGAAGAAAAACAAAGAAGAGGAGAAGAAGAAGGAAGAGATTAGAGCGATGGGGAAGAAGAAGATCATGGAGCTAGGCATCAATGCTAGTGCCGTAGCTCTCAAATCCTCCACATGCCATCATGTAGATTCAAGTGAGGAGGAAAGTGAAGATGAAGAGATGGCCTATCTTTTCAACAAATTTGCCCGGTTCATGAAGAGCAAAATGGAAAAATCCAAGCATGAATCGATGAAGAAGATGAAAGACTCCCACAAATCCAAAAAGAAGGGATCATCTTCAAAACAAGCATAAATTGGCCACATGGAGTGATGAAGACTCCACCGATGATGAAGTAGCCCACCTATGCTTGATGGCCCTCAATGAGGGGGAGGTAACTTCTAACTCATCTATTTCAAATTCTTATACATTTGATGAGTTACAAAATGCCTATGATGATTTGCTTTTGGAATTCAAGGCATCGTTTTCCAAGAACAAAAAGTTGATTTCAAAAATAAAAATTGAAAATGATTTGCTTTCCAAAACAAATCTTGAACTTGAAGCAAAATTAAAAGATTTTGAACAAAAATGTCTTGATTTACAAAATTTGCTTTTTAAAGTTCAAAAGGAAAAAGATTTGATTTCCAATGAACTTGAAAAGAAAAATAAATTTGGAAAATCAAATTTTTATGTAAGACAATCTAGTGCCCCTAGATTTGTGAATAGAAAATGTTTTAGAAGTGTTTGGGTCCCAAAAGGACTAACCACTTCAACTAAAAAGGATGAAATTGAAAAATGGATTTCTAAGGGGACTAAATTTTGTGCTACTAATGTCTATGGATCCAAAGCAATTTGGATACCAAAAATTACTTGATTGTCTTTTGCTAGGTGTGATGGAGAGTGATCAACAAGTCAAACTTTGAGGGGGAGCTCCATGCACACATAGGAAGAACACTTGAAGAAGGAAGGCTTCACATCCTCCCTTGAGTTCAAGTGTGGTAAAATATAGTTGATTTTGCTTTTATTTGATTAATTTTCTTTAAGTCAACTAGTTAATCATATATGTTGAACTAACATTCTTATGATGCTTTGAGTAAGGGGGAGCCAATTTTAAACCAAAATTTTAAGTGTGTCAATTTTCCTTACCTCTATTGTTATTTTGAAACTAAATGTTTTAAATTCTTTTTGATATAACAAAAAGGGGGAGAAATGGTTTGAAAATTTGAATTTTCAAATGAATAAGGGGGAGCTTTATTTGATTTCATATATTTAATCTCTTATTCACATTTTTAAAGTTACAAATTTTCAAGTTAGTTTTATTATATCAAAAAGGGGGAGATTGTAGAACTAATGTTTTGATATAATAATTGAAAAATGTTTTTGGACCTGTTTTAATATTTTGAAAACTTATTTAAAGTCCAAACAACTTGAAAATATGTTTGAAATGGTTTCATAGGTTTTTAACATGTCTAAAACGCTTTTTAAATGGCCAAAATATCATTTTTACAAGGCTCATATCGATACACCTTTGATCTGTTTCGATACGGGGTCTTCTAGTAAGCAAAACCCAGATGCAGGGCTAGAGGTATCGAAACCACCTTACTGGTATCGATACCTGTAGGTTTCGAAACCACCTTGCTGGTATCAAAACCAGCCTGACTTTTTTAAACCCCAACGACTAGTTTCTGATGAAGGCCGTACCGATACGGGTCCAAGCGTATCGATACGGAAGGTTGCAGAACAGCATTAATGAAGGGAAATAAAGTCCTCAACGGCTCCAAATCATCCCCAACGGCTAGTAACGGCTATAAACTCATCAAGGAGTATAAAAGGGGCCTCCAAGCATCAAGATATGGTTAATGCTTCATTTGTTACAACATTATGATGTCAAAATTTGTCTAGAGCTTAAATTGTTTATTTCTTGCTTAGACAACACTTGTGAGCTTACATTGTTAAATTTGCTCAAATGTTTAGGTTTTGGGTGAGTGCTTAGAATTGCAAACAAACACCTTTTAGAGGGATTTCTAGTTTGCTAAGTCTTTCTTTGTAAAGAGAGTGTTCCTTCAAGCTTTGGGTAGAAAGCTTTGAGGGTTGTAACAGTTTCCTCCTAATCCGAGAAAAGGGGACGAAATTCTTAGTGAATTTGTTTGGAAATCCTTAGTGGGGAGCTAAGGTAGTGGATGTAGACCTTGGTTAGAAGGTTGAACCACTATAAATCCTTGTGTCATATTGCCAATTTTTCACCTCCCACTAAAACACCCAATTATCCGACTTCTCCACACTTGGCGAGCAAGAACGGTTGATAGAATCGAGCCCCCAAAATCTCAACAGGTTTTCTTAAGATGGTGTCATGTCTAGAGCTTATAGTTTATGATGGTTTGGTGGTATAGCCTTGTCTGTCATGTAGTAGGGTTGACTTGCAGGTTGAATAGACTCAACTATCTTGTCATGAGTATTGCGGCTTCTTAATAGACTTGTGTTGTAGGCACTCCAAAGGCTCTAAGACTCTACATCTGTAGGGACTGAAGCAAAAATAGTGTCAGTGAAGACATTATGCAGGACTTGAGGTGGAGAAAGGAAATGACATAGCATGTTTATTATTTGATAAGATTTGATTATTTTTTTCCTTTGAAATGAAAAATAAATTATATTTAAGTCAAATTTAACAAAAATTAAATATAAAGGTAAAATTCACAAATGGTAACTAAACTTTAGTAAATTATTTAATTTGTTAATCAAACTTCTAATTGCTTCAATGTTTCTATTAAAGTTTTAATTTTGCTTCAATGTTACCACTGATCTGTTAACAAACTTTAACAACAATTAAAATATGTATAGTAACACATTTAGTCCTTCAAGTTTGTATATTCAAATAATATAGTCCTAATTCGAAAAAGTAATAAATTCAACCTTTATTATTTAAATATTATTTCAATTTGACTCTACTTTTTATTAAAAATAATTTATCCCTATCCTTAAACTTGAAACCGTAAACCTTCAAACTCCCCAACCTAAAGAGAAGAAAGAAACGAAATGTTCTTTTTTATGTAAAAAGAGATTAAAAATAGACGATAGATCTAAAGCCGAGCTAAAAGGAATGAAACATGTGATAAACTAGTAAAGTGGGTTCGGGGATTGGGTTGAGGTGCACCATTTTTGTTTGGTGAAGGTTACGAGTTTCAGGGAAACTGTTTTCTCCCAGCTCAAGAATTGTGGGCTGTTGCAGGGGAGTTGAAGAATAAAAGTGGGAGGTTGTGGGAGAAATCCATCAGTATTTGATGGACAAATTTCTTGTTACTAAGACTTGATATTCATGCGACTGATTTTTGTTATAAAGAAAAAAGATTTCATGTACATATTAGAATTAAGAATTTATAATTGTCAATTCTTTATTGATGTTTTATATTAGGGTTCAGTGTTTTGGGTTTAAGAGTTTAAGTGTTTAGGGTTTATGGTTTAAGATTTTGAAGGTTTAGGGTTTAAGGATTGTGGTTAAATTAATTTTAATAAAATAAGGTCAAATTAAAATAATGTTTAAATAATAAAGATTAAATTTATTATTTTTTTCAAATTAAGACTAAATTGTTTAAATATACAAACATGAATGACTAGATGTATTATTATACAAAATATTTTAATTGCGATTGACTTTTGTTAACGGACGAGTGGTAATATTGAAGCAAAACTAAAAGTTTTATTTTGCTGACAATGGGTATGATTTTGTAGATCACGAAAATCATACAAACATCATTGTCAGGGCTTCGTTAAACCCCACTAAACTAGTGGCGGATCTAAAGCTTTAAAAATGAGGGTTCAAAATAATTTTTTTTCTCGAATGGGTATGAAGATTTCCAATTTCCCCAAGATGGGGGTTCAAAATAATTTTCTCTCTCTTCTATACTTTAAATCGATTTTTAAGAAAAAAAATAACACTAGATTTAAAAAGTTTCCCCCAAGATGGGGTCCAATTGCTCCCTTCCAAGCCTCTATATATCCACCACTGCCTTAAACCTAGTCGAAGGAAAAGAGTACCATAATAATATTTGTAACACCCTAAAAATTACGCTTAAATTGTAAATCTTAAATTCGTAAAATTCCTAATTTAAAATTTTAATTTTAAAATCTCTAAATTCAAAACTCTAGAGATTGAGAATTTTAGTATGAAACCCTAAATAATAAATTTAAGAATTAAATGATTTTTAAAGAATTTAGTGACATTTTTTTAAAGAATTTATATTAGGTGCCTATTTTGTGAATCTTAGGATGTCAAGGACTTGTCTTATATTTTTTTCCCCAAAAGATTAGTGCATTTAAACCCATCAAACCCATACTTTTCCCCTGATTTTCCCTCCTGCCGTTAACTCACCTCAAAATTGTCTCTTTCGACATCTATATCTGCACTATTCGTAAACACCCAACAATCCAGGCTCGCACCCCTTTTGCACGCCACTACTTCCGGTAAGACCCCTTTCATTTTGGCCATTGCTTGTCTCCTGGTTCGAATCTTGTTCCCTTTCAACCTCCATCAACCTCGCCTGCTACCCCCTCATTGGTGTTGTGCCGTACCAAATTACAAGAACCCGTACTGATAACCCCAAATTCTTTTTACCGACTTTGCTTGTACATTATTTTATTATCATTAACAATATTTTTATATTACTATTGCTTTATTATATATATATATATATTATTAACATGTCACTGTAGTTTTGTTATTATTACACTTTCATTATATGTATATATTTACCCTTACTAGTATATACATAAAAGTGTTTTGATTATATATATATATATATATATAGTTAGGATCAACTTACACAATGTAAAACTCTTTAAGTTTCACACACACGCGCACACACACACACGTACACGCCCGCGCACACACACATATATTATGGTTTCCAATATAGTTTATTGGTGTCACGTTTATTTTAATATGATAACTAAGCGATTTCTACATGATAGAATATGGAAGTTACCTTGACCCGAATCGTTAATTTTATTTATAAATCGTTTAGAACCGATCCGTTGACCGTTTCGTCAATTCAAACCCGAAAATCAAGTTACATGTATTTGGTCTTTAAGAGAATTGTATATTGGATTTTTACATGAGATATTATTATGTTAAAGGTGATTACGACTCTCTTTGGGAGACCGACGACTTACCTCCATCTCCGCCTGTTCGGACTGCCCCTGCACGTACTACGAGGTTTACAAGTGAGTAATATTTGGATTAGTGTTCTAGTCTTAGTTTGGTGGCATAGTGATAAAAGTGCTAATATCGAAATTATTCACATAGGTTCCGATACAGCTAAGCCTAGTGCTTCTGATCATGGGAAACACATTATTTAATAGGTTGAGTTGCTTTGGCTAAGGTGCGTTCTCTTTTTGTGCTACGCACTTTTATTTTGTGATTGTGATTTTTGACTTTGAATGATTTTCGGCTATGTCATGATTTTACGTTATATTTTCTGTGCACATTATTTTCGGACTGTGAATAAATTGTGTTTTGAAGTAAATGAACTGTGAATCCCTGATTTATTATCGAACTGTGTTGAGACTGTAAAAACTGTGATATCTTTTTACTGTGTTATCATGGGTTGGGATTGTATGGAGGAAGTTCAGTGGTTTATACCACTTGTGTTGGTGACTATGTAGTGAGAGGTTCTGGGGAACCTACTCTTTTTGGTGACTATGCAGTATGAGTGCATTGCATTGTGTTTTTATAAAACTGTGTTTAAACTTGCTTTGCGCCTTTTAAATATTTTGTAGAAATTTATTGTTGTGAAACTGAGTTTTTTATTGCATGCACTTTAGAGACACACTGAGCTTAATAGCTGACTCCCCCTTAGTTCTTGTTTCAGATTATCAGACATAGGCTTTGGGTACTTGGAGGATCACAATTTATCAGATTTATTTCAGTTTTCATTACGGACATTTCGGATTTACAGAATTATTTTATTTTAGTTATTATGTGAGGATTTATGTAATTTCGGTACTTTTACATTTATTTGGGACTTTAAACTGTTTTAGCATGCATGAGAATTTAAATTTGATATTTCTGATAATTTATTTTATGTTATTTTTACCTATACAACTGCGTTTTTGATTTGATGGAACTTAATGTGAAACAATATCGTTTCCAATAAATAATCTAATTATTTAATTTTCAAAACCTAATAATCATTTTACTTGAGGGACATGTTTCAACCCGACTTCCTAGATTCGGCCCATAACCCTTGGGTCGAGTTTAGGAGGTTACAATACTTAAACAAACCAAGGAAAACAAACGAAACTTAAATTAAAAGAATTAAAAGAAGACAATGTAGAAATCCACCCATGCGAGTATCAATGAACCTAAATCATAGTCCTGTAGCAAAGCGTGAACCCCATCCAGCGGGTGTTGAAGGCAACAAAACACAAAATTCTCATTGGGTGCAAAAATAAAAATTTAATGGTAATATTGAAGCAATTAAACTTTAGTTATCAAATTGAATAATTTACCAAAATTTAGTTACCATTTATGAACTTTACCCAAAATATAATAATGAAGGATTATAAGATAATTAATTAATCTTTAATATATCTAAGATGTGCAAAGGAATTTAATGGGCGAAGTGTAAAAGAAAGGAGTAATTTGTGCAAAATCTAGAGTAGTATTATTAACTGAATGATGCATTTTAATGTTTGTTGTACCTCCGCCGAACTTTTTCGGAAAACCTCGCCCCCGGAAAGGTTAACTACACACCACACTTTGGTGTTCTTCGAGGGCGTACCTTTGAGAACAGGGAAGCCCCTGCATTCTGTAAATCCCTGAGACTCGTAAACCATGTGGCAGAGCCCTGGAGCACTTAGCCAGCGAACCATCACCCCCTCACTACACTCCATGCTCCGCGGAGCCTGGACCTATTAACCCCCAAAGCCTTTCCTCCAAACGTCTCCTACACCCAGTCAACGTGATACGATAATATATCTATCACAATCGATTGAGCTCACTGTAACCCCCTTAGCTCGGCCTAGACGGTTGACCCGAACTACGAAGATTACACGGGGAAAACCAAAGTCAACCCGAAAGTCAACCTTGATTAACGACCTTTTTTTTTCTTTTTAACCTTTTCTAAATGCATATTAACCCTAGGTGTACTCTTGAGATAAGCATACTCAAAAATCACAGCAATCGGAAAACAATAAGGGACTCAATTGCATAACATACAAATTTAGGGACCAATTTGTAAATTCTGGAAATTACGAGGACTTTACCAATTTTTGAGTTACCATTATGAAACTAATCATGATTCATGCTTCTCTGCCAAATTTCATCTTAAACGGACACTCCAAACTCAAGCAATTGCACATACAAAAATCAGGACTAAAACGTAAAGCTTGCAAACCTCAAAACCATTCAAATTTTGTGCCCAACGGTCAAGTGTTTCGAAACGGGTCTAGGCCATTCAGAAACACCCCTTGGCCATAGCCAAAGTGTTTCGAAACACCTCTGCCCGTTTCGAAACACCCAGGCCAAAATATGCACCTGTTTCGAAACAGGCAAGGGTGTTTCGAAACACCCTGCCCAGAAACAGCAGAAAGGCCTGTTTTACACTCTTTCGACCCACCAAACACGCTCATAAGACCTCCATGTCATGCCAACAAGTCATCAAACATTAAAGGAACACATTTGCATCATCAAAGCTCAATCACGACCTCAAATAAGAAAAACCACAAGTCTAAAGGCATGCATCCTATATAGAAAAGCAAGCAATCATCAAATCTCTAAAACAAAATACCAAATGGCCATTTACATGTTCCAAACACCATAGGCATTAAACCAAACTTAGGGAGTCCAAAACATCTCCCAAAAACACAATCTAGGTTCCCATTGCCAAATACCAAAAGCTAATAGTGTTGTGAAAATAGTCACCATACATGAGCTTAGACTTTCACTTGGATCCTTGACCTCCTTGCTGCCCTTAAAGCACTTCAATGCTCTGCATTATTGGTTCAAGAAAGAGAGAGCGTAAGCACGTATGCTTAGTGAGAAATGCTCTAATAAAACAACACAATAATACACTTTGTAAAAACACCTTTCCAAGGCCTTTAATTTCAAAACATCATTTATCATGCATCTATGCATACAAACCAAGCATCTGATGCTTCAATACATCAACATGTCATATTGGCTTTCAAGTGATAATCCATAACCATTTTTCAACTCAAAACACAATCGGATACGCGGATTACAAGCGTTGTCCCATACGCTCCATACACACTACCAAACACTCAAGGTGGAGTTTACCGGTACAATCACAACCCCTCAACACCCGTGATGGAGTCTACGGTACAATTACAACCCCTCCACATCACTCATTGGTAGTTGTATAACATCACTAACGAGAACACGGGACACACAATACAAGATCCTCACATGGCATTTTAACCACCATTATGATCTTAGACATCTCGTTAGTGTTCTTGGATGGAGTTTACGGTACCATTACAACCCCTCAACATCCAAGGCGACTTTATTCACGGTGCACCCAATCCTATAGCTGGCTAACTATATCCGATTCAAGTACTTTTAAACCAACACATCACCTGCCAATATACATCATTTACCATCATCAATCCACTGTTTAAAAGCATTTAACAAAGCCATTAAATAATCATGCATCACCATGCATCAAACCGCATTTATCAATGTTTAAATCAAGGATCTCTTACCTTGAGCATCCTTCAACACACGGCTTACAAAACCAGCATTAAACATGCTAAAATATGCTTTCAAAACATAATTTAAACATGCAAAATAAACACATTGCATTCAACCATCTCATGGTTCTTCAAAAAGAGAGTTTCTCCGAAAACTTACTCTTGAGCTTAGCTAAGTTGTTTAGACTTAAGCTAAGCTCCCATAACCTTCAAACATTGGTTTCAAAGCTGAAAACCAAACTTCACTCACCGATTCCGTTTCGCAAGCTTGCCGAAACGCCGATCAAGCCTCCGGATCAACACCACAAGGATCCGAAGATGTCTCCCCTGTTTTAAACACATCAAAGCAGAGGATTAATGCATCATCATGCATTAAAATCTTCAGCCAAAACACCTAAACTCGCTGCTCTCATCAAAACTCACATTTCGGCTACCAAACACAACCGAAATAACATCCAAACACCTCTACAACATTACCCAGCCAAGATCCATCAATTCCAATCATTCTTAGACATCAATTAACATCCAAAAAGGACCTAATCACGTCCTTATACCTCCAGCTATAGCAGAACATCAAAATCACCCCAAAAACCACCATTAACTCAAGTAAAAACTTAGGAAAATCAACCTATTCGGGATTGCATTGATTAAACCTCAATTACACATCATTTAGACATCCAAAATACATCAAAAAGACATCTCAAAACAGAGCCCAATCATTAAATACGAATTTCTTCAAAATTAAATCCAAATCTTGCATTTTAAGCCAAAATCAAGATCACAACATCAAAACCTTTAATAAAACTCAATTTAAGGATTGAGAACTTGGGAATTTCAGTAAAGAACTGAGTATTTAGAGGAGAAGGATGTTCATACCTCTAAATGTGGATTTCTCCTTGTTTAGAGCCAAAATTCTTGAAAATTCAATAAGCAAATGATGAGGATTTGGTGTAGAAATGATTAGAAATCATTTAGAGATTGAAATCTCAACTTTAGGTGTGAAAATCAAAGGAAAAGTGGCTGTGGAAATGTGTTTGGCTGAGGGAAAATTGAGAGAGAGAAAATGAAATGGGAAAATTTTGGCAAAAGTTAGTTATGAAACTAAAATATCTCTTTTCCCTCTTTTCTTTTTATTTAATAACATTAAATGAGTCTTTAAAATTTAAGAAAAATCTGGAGAAACCCTCCCTTGGGTAAACTAGCTCCTTAAAGATTCAAAGTTTCAATCCTTTTAAAACAGTCACCAACTTTTCAAAAATTACATTTTAGTCACTAACTTGAAATGTCATATTTCCAAACCCCATTTTGTAAAATTGATTTCACCACTCTCTTATATATAATAAAAGAGGATTTTTAGATATTTTTCCATATTTTTAATGCATCCCAAACTAGGCTTTCCCTAAAAACCACCTTTTATATTCGAACCGTAATTTAAACCGGTCCGGTTCAGACCCTAAACTTCCAAGCCCAAAATTGGGGTGTTACAAATGGGCGAAGTGTAAAAGAAAGGAGTAATTTGTGCAAAATCTAGAATAGTATTATTAACTGAATGATGCATTTTAATGTTTGTTGTACTTCCGCCGAATTTTTTCGGAAAACCTCGCCCCCGGAAAGGTTACCTACACACCACACTTTGGTGTTCTTCGAGGGCGTACCTCTGAGAACAGGGAAGCCCCCGCATTCCGTAAATCCTTGAGACTCGTAAACCATGTGGTAGAGCCCTGGAGCACTTAGCCAGCGAACCATCACCCCCTCACTACACTCCATGCTCCGCGGAGCCTGGACCTATTAACCCCCAAAGCCTTTCCTCCGAACGTCTCCTACACCCAGTCAACGTGATACGATAATATATCTATCACAATCGATTGAGCTCACAGCCTGAAAGTCGAGCTATGACCCGTCAGCCCGTCAACAACCATCACTAGGCCTGACAGAGTCTCGTCAAACGTCCCTCCATCTACAACATCAAGGGGATATAAATACCCCCAAGACCGAAGGTAAAAGGGACGCTCCCCCAATTTTCTACAAAGGCTATCATTACCCATCACTTTCTCTCATCTCCCAAATGGCTTCAACCACCTGCTCTACAACGACAACATCTCTAGGCTCCAAGTCAACCAGGGTGAACCGCCTACTTCAAAGACCAAACATGGTCCTCTATGGCTTCCCTAAAAACCACCTTTTATATTTGAACCGTAATTTAAACCGGTCTGGTTCAGACCCTAAACTTCCAAGCCCAAAATTGTGGTGTTACAAATGGGCGAAGTGTAAAAGAAAGGAGTAATTTGTGCAAAATCTAGAATAGTATTATTAACTGAATGATGCATTTTAATGTTTGTTGTACCTCCGCCGAACTTTTTCGGAAAACCTCGCCCCCGGAAAGGTTACCTACACACCACACTTTGGTGTTCTTCGAGGGCGTACCTCTGAGAACAGGGAAGCCCCCGCATTCCGTAAATCCTTGAGACTCGTAAACCATGTAGCAGAGCCCTGGAGCACTTAGCCAGCGAACCATCACCCCCTCACTACACTCCATGCTCCGCGGAGCCTTGACCTATTAACCCCCAAAGCCTTTCCTCCGAACATCTCCTACACCCAGTCAACGTGATACGATAATATATCTATCACAATTGATTGAGCTCACAGCCTGAAAGTTGAGCTATGACCTGTCAGCTCGTCAACAACCATCACTAGGCCTGACAGAGTCTCGTCAAACGTCCCTCCATCTACAACACCAAGGGGATATAAATACCCCAAGACCGAAGGTAAAAGGGACGCTCCCCCAATTTTCTACAAAGGCTATCATTACCCATCGCTTTCTCTCATCTCCCAAATGGCTTCAACCACCTGCTCTACAACGACAACATCTCTAGGCTCCAAGTCAACCAGGGTGAACCGCCTACTTCAAAGACCAAACATGGTCTTCTATGGCTCTCAGCTCGTCTCTTGAAGAGTGAACCACTCATCGTTTGCCCCACACCTACCGTCCTTCAACGTCTCCTCCTCTATATTTTGTGTCACCCAAAATCCGCATCAACAATTGGTGCGGTGAACGTGGAACACTTTCCGACCAAGAGAATCAACCATGATGGTTTTCCCACTCCCGACAATCCTTCATCACTCTCGAAAACACTCTCACCATCATCGATGACAGCGAGGGGGAAAACAACGAAGAAAATAGGACAACAATTTCTCATCACTCATATCCGAGGGAAACGTCGTTGGAGCGACGAGCTAAAAATATGTCACCAAATCTACTAGAAGATATTTTCTTCCTGGTGATGCACACGTGGCCAACTGATAAAGGCCATGGATCTTTGAAGACGACGCACCCACCTCGATAGCCATACCAAGCCGGTGGTCGCGAATCGTTTGCGCCAACTGTCGTGCGTGGTAGATGCAACCCGAACCTTTGACCACTCTCGTGAAACCTCGAAGCCTCTCTCTTCATGAGTAAAGATGGGATGAAGTTGCAAAGACATCCAAGGAGGATGTCAGACACCGCCAAGAGATATCAATACGTCGGTCGCAAAAGGACCACCTTGAGAAGGATGTCAGACACCGCCAACAAATATCAATACGACGGTCGCAATAGGACCACCTTGAGAAGGATGTCGGACACCGCTCAAAATGTAGTCTTGAAAAGGTTCCACCTCCAACTAAAATCAGAGATTTTGGGAGAACCTCACGTAGAAGGCGTCGAATGAGGAGAAACCAATGCCTTCTTAACATACAGTGGGAGCTATCATTCCCAACCAGTACGTGAAGCAACCTCTCAGAAAAAAAGGAGCATTCATGATAAGAAGGCACTCGAAGAAGCAAATAAACATGAACACAAGCTATGAAGATCCACCAGACAGTTGAGAGAACACTTGAAGCTTAATGCCTCCCCTTTCCTTTATATTCATGTATAGATAATGTCCGCCACTATAGGTGGTTTTAGGACCTTGGCACTTCCGGAGCATATATCTTCTGAGAGACATGTAACAACAAATGATTTAAAGGGTAACCTCTCTCTCTCTCTAATTTGTTAATGTGTGTAGGCCCGAGGAGCCTCTGAGAGCCCCCCAACAAATGGAATAAAAATAGAGCTTAAGCTACTAAAAATTTTCCATAAATACCTTTCCAACAAATGATCTCCACTACAAACACACACTTCTCCAAGCCTTTAGGTACGGGGAATACCTCTTATTGTTCAAAACAACCTAGGAACTTGGTACAGTCCTAGGGAAATAGTCGAACCGTTTAAACCTACAAACACCTAAGCATCTACATACTTGCTCGTATGATAGATGTTGCGTGTAAAAGAGTCTATCGCAATAGAGTGCAAGTGTACACGACACAAGTAGTAAAGTGATACACGAAGTATCAGATGTCGAATCCACAGGGACTGGAAATAGCCTTAACCTTGAATTGCTGCACAAGAAAGAAGATAATTTTAATTGTTTGCAAGGGAATACTAAAGAGTACTGAAGATAAAGGATTAAAGAAATCAGAATAGAGAGAATGGGCCGGTATTGATTTGCTTAGTAGTGTAGGTGTTGCAATGTCTAGGACTTTCTGTTCTGTCGTTGTTCCTGTCGCAGCAACACCTGCGGCGGCAGAGGTCTGTTGATGTCGCGGCAGCAATCACACAACTCTGTACTTCAAGCTTGGCAAGAATCCTTGTTGTGCCTTGTCCTATCCCTAGGTCCAAGTCTGTCGATGAACACGTTTTTGATGATACCTCCCGGCGTGAATCGAAGGATGATCGCCAATGTTGTTGAATTCTTCCTTAGCCACTTAACCTCGTCCTATCCCTAGGTCTGAGATAGTTCAACCATAAACTGGAGAACTCGTACTTATTCCTTTCGTATACTTAACTCTCACGATATTAAGTAAATGTATAATCTCACAATGCTCTCCCGATACTCTTGCAAGATGTTGAAAACCAGAATAAGCAAACTTGAAGTCTATTTTATTGAACAGAAAAATTCCTAAAACAATGCAATCCTTGCAACTACTTTACAGAATCAACCCTTAGCCCTAGGGGAAGTTTAGAACATGATGAGAAGGGGGAAAACGACTAGGGTTTAGGGGAAGACGGCTAGAGAATAAGATATCCTTCCCTAGGTCGAATTACATGCCTTTATATAGGCCTTGGGTTCAAGTTTTCTAATATGGCAAGAATACAAGTTTAAATTAAAGTGCAACTCTATTAAAGACTAAATCTTCAGAGTAGATGTCTTTAATTCGTCCTCTCTTCTTGCTTGGAGTTTCTTCCTTGAACTTTGGGCTTGGCCTTCATTCTGATCTAGGGCTCGGAAAAATATATGAGTGCTCCACGACAGACCGGCTTAATTTCCTCTTTCTGTCGAGTTCCATTTTACTTTTTCCCTTCACCATTGCTGTCGTCCTTGGCTGCCACGGTAGCGGCCTTGGAGGCATCGTCCTTCTCGACTTCAGTCCTGTGCTCCAACTCTATTTCTCCACTGCCCTGAGTCTGCTACAACAGCTACCTGCAAAAGTAACCAAAATCAGTAGCAACTGTGCCATTTAATATAATTGTGATGTATAACTGAAATCTATCCTAAATGTAATGAATTATGCTTGAATGCAGCAGAAATATGGGTTAAATAGGGGGTAAAATATAGATCGTTTACACACTCAACACACCCCCAAACTCAAGTTTTTGCTTGCCCTCAAGCAATTAAGACCTAAAAAGAAATAATTTTTTTTGTTTGGCTTAAAACAGTGAACTTTTCATTACCTACCATTCATTCCCTATTGTGAGCAACACCCTGTTGGATAATTCAGGATTTATTCAAAACCTTCTTATAATTCTCGTGTAGTATGTGCATGTTTTGTAAACAATTATATGCCTAGACTCCCTTAGTTTACTAGAATAACTAAGCTTCTAACTTGAATTTTTATGCCAACTTTCATTTAAGTTTTTATTTAGACTTGATTCTCTTTTCTTAATTTAAGTTTGACTAGAGCTGGTTTCGGGCACCTCTAGCTAACTTCCTTGAGCCAGTTTCGGGTACCTCTAGGTGTATTGAGTCTACTTTTTCTTAACTTCTTTTCCTAGAGCCAGTGTTAGGCACCTCTAGGGGCAACTCAAGTGCTAAGCTTTTCCCTATTCTAGTTTACCAGTAGAGTTTCTAGACAATATAAAAGTCACAAAGGGTGTTTAAGAATCAGAACTATAGTAAGACTCTAAACTGCTCCTAAAACTATCCTAAAGGCACTGCCATGACAGAGGCTGTCACGGTAGGTAAGTTCAGTTCAAAGATTTAAGCAATTTTTTTGAGCAAAAATAAACTAACACTTAGACACAAATCTTAAACAAAATAGACACTTCATTAATGGAGGGATGCCACCCCCAAACTCAAGGGTTGCATTGCCCTCAATGCATGACGACAGAATGAAGAAAAGAAAATAAAAGCATCACAATTATAACAAAATAACGAACATCAAAGATAAGATAAAAACTTAAATTTTAAGTGCTGTCGTCGCTGCTGCTGCTGCTGTTGATTTGTATCTGTCGGCGGGCAGTGACCTTCATCGTCGGTGCCGGCAGATGACTTGGAGAGGCGGAGGTAGTCTTTTTCTTGGCTTCCCTCGGGGGCTGGATGCGAGTAGGTGAGTTTTGGGGTAGTTTCTCCAGCACTTGAACCTCCTCGGAAGAGCTGCTACTGCTGTTAGACTTCCCTTGGCCAGATGGTCCGTCACCGGTGTTGGGTTTCTACCGTTTCATCTGGGTGAATTCTTTGGACAGGTTCCTCTTGACAGAGGGCTTGCCATCGGATTCCTCCCAAATTGAGGAGGAGGAGAAACCAGCAATGAATTCGTCGAGGTCGGACGATGGCTCTTTTTGTTTTTCTCCCCTGGCAGAGGTAGCGGCGGTGTGGCTGCCACCTGCTGCTGTCGCGGCCGGGGTTGGAGTGGACGCAACAGAAGGTGTTCTCGGTGTGGCAGTAGGGGTAGAGGTGTGAGCATGTGTGGTTGCAGCAAAATAATGATCGGGGAAGACAAGAAATTGTACATCAGAAAAATTTAAATTGCTTTTAATGAAATGTACCGTTGCTGTTGTGAAGTCACGGACAAAGCTCATCAGACCTAGCTGTCGTTCCTCTATTTTCTGTAGGGCAGCAAGGATTTGGGTGGAGGAGTCTGCTGTGGGAGCTGTTGCTGTGGGCTGCCTCTATGCTGCAGCGACAGGCTTTGTTTGGGTAGGCTCTTCTGGCTCACCCGCCGCGACAGAAGGGTTGAAGCAGGAGATTGGTGTTGTAGCTTTCAGCTCCATAAAACTGAAGATATTTTCTCCATCCATCCTTTTCCTTGAATCTTCAGTTCTTCTGCAATTTCAGGGACATTGTGGCCACGTCAGATTTCTTTGATGAGGTAGGGGAAGACAAGGGGTCCCGATGGCTGTAGTGCACAGTCCAAAATCCCTTCTCGAATATATCGACCAACATTAATGGGCCTCTCATTTAAAATGGAATAACGAGAGCTAACCTAGGTTGATCCACTGTGCTGTTGTGTGAGGAAGGCATGATCCTTTTTTTCACGAAAGCGTTCCACAGTTTTGCTTCGGGGGTGAGTTGCGCTTGTTTCACCGTCCGTGGGTGTTTTGGGTCTGTATTCCACTGGGTCCCTTCCTCGGTCAGTTCTGCCATGACAACATCATAATCTTATGCCGACATAGAGTCCGTAGAGGGTGTTAATGTACTCCGGCTCAAGAGGGACTTCCTTACCACGAACTGTCACTGCTATCGTGTCTTTGCCGTCGACGGCTGCGTAGAATTCTCTGACCAGAGTGACGTTCATCTCCTCAGGTTGCTCAGCAAACATCTGCCAATGAAGTGCTCTGATCTTGCGGGCGATGAATGGTTCGAGCCCGAGATTCTCCGTTCGTTTGCTATAGATGAACCCTTTCTCTTCCCACATCTCCCTTTTTTGGAAGGAGGTGCAGTATCGGTCATTGGACTTTGCGTTGGAAAATCGGTTTGGGATTCTGTCATGGCTGGGAGTGGCTGCTGCAGCAGCAGAGCTTGATGTAACACTCCTTCTAGTGTTTCTGGTACTCATAGTTGCAAGAGACTGTAGAAAAATGAAAGCAAATGAAAATCTAGAGAGAAAGCAAGTAGAGAGAGTAAAAGTGAAGTGAAAAATGAAGAGTAAAACGAGGTTTATATAGATGAAGAGTTTGCTGCTCGTTGGAGCTGTAACGACAGGTGCGAATAACGGGACCAGTTGTTATGCGGTTTTTGATGCGTCTGTCACGTGTTTTCGTGTCTGCTGCGCGTCTGTTACGCGTTTGCGTGTCTGCCGCGACAGCATGTTGACAGGCTGTATTTCCCGCGTCTGTTGCAACAGCTGTGATGACAGGCTCTTCCTTTGGGCTTTTGGTGAGATGGTGGGCTAGTTCACTTCTTCTCCTCTCATTGTCTCCTTTATTTCCTAAAAATAATTAAAATAAAAACTTAGTTCCTAAGAATAAAATAATTCTAATTTCCTAATATATATATATAAATATAAATAAATAGTAATAAAAATAAAATTAAGTTAAATTAGGGATGCTAGGGGGCATCTTCTAAAGTAACCACTTCCTGCATTCTTGGGGCTTCAGTCCCCTGATAGTGCTTCAGTCTCTGTCCGTTGACTTTAAATTGGTGCCCGTCTTTTAAGGATTTGATCGTGATGGCACCGTGAGGAAAAACTTGCACAACTTGAAATGGGCTGGACCATCTAGATTTCAGCTTCCCTGGGAAGAGTTTCAACCTAGAGTTGAACAACAACACAAGCTGCCCTGGGCAGAACTGTCGTGGCAGCAACTTCTTGTCATGCCACTTCTTTGTCTTGTCGTTGTAAATCCTTGCGTTGTCTTAGGCCATTGCTCGAATTTCTTCAATCTCGTTCAAGTCAAGTAGCCTTTTTTGTCCTGCCTTTTCCAAGTCCATGTTCACTGCTTTGATGGCCCAGTATGCTCTGTGCTCTATCTCAACAGGTAGATGGCATGTTTTTCCATATATCAGCCGGTAGGGTGACATTCCCAATGAAGTTTTAAATACTGTTCTGTAGGCCCAGAGTGCATCATTGAGGTGTAAGGACCAGTCCTTTCGAGTTGGTTTAACCATCTTCTCGAGAATGTTCTTTACCTCCTTGTTTGATATTTCGGCCTGTCCATTGGTCTGAGGGTGATAAGCTGTTGCGATCCGATGCTTAACGCCATATCTCCTTTAGGCATAAGCTATTACCCTATTGTCAAAATGCCTCCCTTCATCACTGATGATCGCCTTAGGGATGCCAAATCTGGAAAAAAATGTTCTTATGTAAAAATCTCTGAACAGTCTTGGCATCATTTTTCTGTGTGGCGATCGCTTCAACCCATTTGGACACATAGTCCACTACCAGGAGGATAGAAAGATTCCCACATGATGCTGGGAATGGTCTCATGAAATCAATCCCCCAAACGTCGAAGATTTCGACTTCAAGGATGTTTTGCAGCGGCATCTCATGTCTCCTTGAGATGTTTCCAGTCCGTTGACACTTGTCACAGCTTTTGTAGAATGCTTGGGCATCCTTGAATAGTGAAGGCCAATAAAAACCAGACTGCAAAACCTTGGCAGCAGTTTTGTTACCGCCTAAGTGTCCTCCATATTGTGAAGCATGGTAGTGATGAAGCACATCTTCATGCTCATCCTGTGGTATGCACCTCATGATAATCTGATCTGCACAATTTTTGAAAAGAAGAGGTTCGTCCCAATAATAATGCTTAACATCATTTTGGAACCTCTTCCTAGCTTGATAATTAAGTTCAGGAGGAAATATTCCGCTAACTAAATAATTAACGAAATCAGCATACCAGGGGAGTTCAGAAAACTTACCTGCCGCCATGGCTGTCGCGACAGTGCTTGTGGCAGCAAAGAGCTGCTCGTCAGGGAAGGTCTCCAATATGTGTGTCTTGTCTATTGGGAGACTCTTTCCCCTCTCTAATCTTGACAAGTGATCTGAAACTTGGTTCTCTGTCCCCTTTTTATCCTTGATTTCTATGTCGAATTCTTGTAGCAGTAGAATCCAACGAATCAGACTGGGCTTTGTGTCTTTTTTAGCAAACAGATATTTCAGTGCAGAGTGGTATGTGTGGACCACCACTTTCGTTCCAAGTATGTAGGATTGGAACTTGTCAATTGAAAACACCACTGCTAACAGTTCCTTCTCTGTTGTGGTGTAATTTACTTGGGCATCGTTGAATGTTTTGCTAGCGTAGTAAATTACGTGGAATAACTTGTCTTTCCTCTGCCCAAGTGCTGCCCCTACAGCGTAATCACTGACATCACACATAATTTCGAATGGCAACTTCCAGTCAGGTGGCTGTACAATTGGGGCTGTTACTAGCTTCTCTTTCAGAATTCTGAATGCCTCAGTACATTCAGTATTGAAGTCGAAGGGACGATTCTGCTCTAGTAGGTGGCATAACGGCTTGGTGATCTTCGAAAAATTTGCTATAAACCTTCGATAGAACCAGCATGCCCTAAAAAACTCCAAATTCCCTTGACTGTGGTGGGTGGCGGCAACTTTTCAATTACCTCAATCTTGGCTCTGTCGACTTCTATGCCGCGACATCTTATCTTATGGCCTAGGACTATCCCTTCATCCACCATGGAGTGACATTTCTCCCAGTTTAATACTAAGTTCGCTTTCTCGCATCTTTCGAGCACTTTCTGTAGGTTGCTTAGGCAGCTTTCGAAATTATCTCCAAAGACAGAGAAATCATCCATAAATATCTCTAGGAAATCCTCCACCATGTCGGAGAATATAGCCATCATACACCTCTGGAAGGTTGCTGGTGCGTTTCAAAGTCCAAATGGCATCATCCGAAAAGCGTAAGTACCGTATGGGCAAATGAACGTCGTTTTCTCTTGATCCTCCGGTGCGATGGCTATTTGGTTATAACCTGAGTAACCATCAAGAAAATAGTAATAAGGCTTCTCGCTAATCTATCAAGCACTTGATCAATAAAAGGCATGGGAAAGTGGTCCTTTCGGGTAGCTTTGTTAAGCTTCCCGTAGTCCATACAAACCCTCCAACCAGTCACAGTCCTGGTTGGGATTAACTCGTTTTCTTCATTGGTCACCACGGTTATTCCTCTCTTCTTAGGAACGCACTGCACTAGGCTCACCCACTTACTATCCGAGATGGCATAAATTATCCCAGCGTCTAGCCATTTGATAATTTCTTTTTGAACCACTTCTCGCATAGCATCATCCAAACGTCTCTGGGCATCAATGGTTGGATTATGATCATCCTCGAGGAGAATTTTATGCATGCATAGTGCCGGACTGATGCCTTGGATATTAGCTATCATCCATCCAATAGCCTTTTTGTGCTGTTGTAGCATCCCTATTAGCTGTTGTTCCTGTTCCTGCATCAACTTGGAAGAGATGATTACAGGCAACGTATCATTTAATCCAAGAAAAACATATTTGAGCTGCCCTAGCAGGGGCTTAAGATCCAGAACATGTGGCTCTACAGTTGATGGCTTTTGGATGATATGTTCATTAGAGGTATAGTTTAAGGGCTCGAATAACTTACCTGGACGATTGCCTATCTAGTTTACCTCCTCATGATATTCAATGTTAGATATGTCAGAATCTGAGGAGCTGCTGTCGTCGTCGCTGTCGTGACAGTCTTCCAGATGGCTGCTGTGGCAGTGGCCAAACTTGATGTCATGGCAGTCCGACCTGATGCAGGGTTGGTCAAGGATTACTTTAGTGATAGCCTTGCATTCTTCTTCTGCATTAGCGGGTTTCATTGCTTGGAGAACCTTTAGCTTGATCTCTTGATCGTTCACTCTCATAGTGAGTTCTCCCTTTTCTACATCAAACAGTGATCTGCCTGTGGCTAAGAAGGGTCGCCCCAGGATGATTGGTGCATTCTCATATGCTTCACAGTCTAAAACAAGAAAGTTAGCAGGAAAAATAAATTTATCCTCTATGACCAGAATATCTTCAATCTTCCCTTCTGGTTGTACGTTAGAGCGGTCTGCCAGCTGCAGCATAACTGTCGTGGGTCGTGCTCGTCCAATACCTAATTTCTGAAATACAAATTTTGGCATTAAATTAATACTAGCACCTAGATCACAAAGTGCCTTACCCACGAATTTATCACCGATTATGCACGATATTATGAAGCTCCAAGATCCTTCTTTTTCTGGGGTGGATGCTTGTGCAGAATAGTCATGCATCCTTCTGTGAATTTAATCGTCTCAAATTCCCCAAGTCTGGATTTCTTCGACATAGCATCCTTGAGAAATTTGGCATAACCGGGCATCTCCTTGATGGCATCTAAAAGCGGAATATTGATGTGGACCTGCTTAAAAATATCATAAATCTTCTTAAGCTGGAACTCTTGTTTCTGCTTCTGTAGCCGCTGTGGAAAAGAAGGTGGAGGACGATAATCTTCAATGCGTCCTTCCCATGGTATTCGGATCTGAGGAGACTTAGGTTCTTCATCCTTCTCCTCTGTCCCTTCTGCTGTCGTGACAGGTGTGGCGGCAATAGGCTGTTTATCGTCTGCCTGGGCAGCATTCACGGCACTCGATTCTAGGGCTGGTTCTTTAACTGGTTCAGCTTTCTTCTCCGGTCTTGGTAATTGCTTCCCACTCCTAGTTGTGATAGCTTTGCACTGCTCATGCGTGGGTTGTCTAGCGACCTCAGTATCGCTAGGGAATCCTCCGTTCTGCCTTGGCTTAATATGCTGAGAAACTTGACCCATCTGTGTCTCAAGTGATTTCAGAGTAGCTTCATGGTTAGTCATCCGCATCTCTTTTTTATCCATGAACGACTCAGTCTTCTTGACGAAGTCATCCGCCAAGGTCTGCTCCAGTATACTTGGTGTGGCTGCTGATTGCTGTTGCGGCTGCTGTTGCGGTTGCTGCCGAGTCAGAATTCTAGGTGCCCCCTGATTTTGGGTGTTCTGTGCTTGAGGGTTCAGTGCATTGTTTGGGTTTCTCCAAGAGAATTTGGGATCCTTCCTCCAGTTGGGATTGTAGTTGTTAGAGTCATAGTTCCTTTGCTTGTTGAAGTTTCCAACATACATCCCTTCCTCTAGCTGTAGCGGGCATTCTTCCGAACTATGATTCCCACTGCAAGTTTCACATACCTCTTCTGCAGAGTAAACAGGTTTTGAATCTTTCTCCAGCAGATTCTCTACTGCCTTTGTGAGGTACGCAACCTGTGTCTTTAGGGAGTTGTCAGCCTCATAATCCTTTACAGCTAGTACTCGTTTACCTCTCATTGCTGTAGGAAATTGCTCTTCATTCTTTGCCAAATTCTTTAATACTACCATGGCCTCATCTGTATCTTTATCTAACAGCAACCCATTGGCTGCTGAATCGATTCTCATGCGAGTCTGTAGGTTGGCAGCATTGTAGAATTTTATGACTTGATTCCAAACAAGGAATCCGTGCATCGGGCAATTCCTCAAAAGAGTAGTAAACCTGTCCCATGCCTTGTGCATTGGCTCATCATCTTCCTGTTGAAAAGTAGCAATTTCGTTACGTAATCGCTCAGATAAATGGGAAGGGTTAAAACAAGATAAAAATTCACGAGTTAAATCTGCCCAAGTTCGTATTGAACCCGATGTTAGTTTATTCCACCAAGTTTTCGCTCTGTCCCTCAATGAATGGGGAAATAACCGAAGCCTCAGTATCTTCGGATTTACTCCTGGCAGTCTAAACGAACCACAGATTTCTTGGAATGTTTTCAGATGTTCCCTAGCATATTCTGTAGCAGCACCACTAAATTGGCCAGTGGAATTAATCATGCTGAACATGACAAGTTTCAGCTCGAAATTTTCAGCTTCCACGTCTGGCAGGGTGGTCTCTAGTTCCACATGATCATTGATCATGTAATCACGGCATGACCGACATGCGGCCTCAGCAGCAGGAGGAGCGGCAGGCCGTCCGTTTCCTCCATCTTCGATAGGATCGTTAGGATCTTGGGGGTTCCCTTGGTTGTTCATGGCTTCTAACTGCTCTTCAAGGTAATCGTTTCTGGCTAGCAAGAGTCGGAGTCGGTTCCTAAGATTGCACGAACGTTCGATTACAGGATCTAGCTGATACTCAGGTTCCTTTCATCGTCTCGATCTGCGCATAAGCAAACGAAAAACCTTGTGAAAAGTACAGGATGAACAATCCAAGTAAAAATAGAAAAATTAAAAGAATGTGTAGTAAAAGTAGGGTAAAGATATGTTGCCAGTCCCCGGAAACGACGCCAAAAACTTGTTGCATGTAAAAGAGTCTATCGCAATAGAGTGCAAGTGTACACGACGCAAGTAGTAAAGTGATACACGGAGTATCGGATGTCAAATCCACAGGGACTGGAAATAGCCTTAACCTTGAATTGCTGCACAATAAAGAAGATAATTTTAATTGTTTGCAAGGGAATACTAAAAAATACTGAAGATAAAGGATTAAAGAAATCAGAATAGAGAGAATGGGCCGGTATTGATTTGCTCAGTAGTGTAGGTGTTGCAATGTCTAGGACTTTTTGTTCTATCGTTGCTCCTGTCGCGGCAGCACCTACGGCGGCAGAGGTCTGTTGATGTCGCAGCAGCAATCACACAACTCTGTATGTCAAGCTTGGCAAGAATCCCTGCTGTGCCTTGTCCTATCCCTAGGTCCAAGTCTGTCGATGAAAATGTCTTTGATGATACCTCCCGGCGTGAATCGAAGGAAGATCACCGATGTTTTGTTGAATTCTTCATTAGCCACTTAACCTCGTCCTATCCCTAGGTCCGAGATAGTTCAACCATAAACTGGAGAACCCGTACTTATTCCTTTCGTATACTTAACTCTCCCGATATTAAGTAAATGTATAATCTCACAATGCTCTCCCGATACTCTTGCAAGATGTTGAAAACCAGAATAAGCAAACTTGAAGTCTATTTTATTGAACAAAAAAATTCCTAAAACAATGCAATCCTTGCAACTACTTTACAAAATCAACCCTTAGCCCTAGGGGAAGTTTAGAACATGATGAGAAGGGGGAAAACGAATAGGGTTTAGGGGAAGATGGCTAGAGAATAAGATATCCTTCCCTAGGTCGAATTACATGCCTTTATATAGGCCTTAGGTTCAAGTTTTCTAATATGGAAAGAATACAAGTTTAAATTAAAGTGCAACTCTATTAAAGACTAAACCTTCAGAGTTGATGTCTTTAATTCGTCCTCTCTTCTTGCTTGGAGTTTCTTCCTTCAACTTTGGGCTTGGCCTTCATTCTGATCTAGGGCTCGGAAAAATATATGAGTGCTCCACGACAGACCGAATTAATTTCCTCTTTCTGTCGAGTTCCATTTTACTTTTTCCCTTCACCATTGCTGTTGTCCTTGGCTGCCTTGGCAGCATTGTCCTTCTCAACTTCAGTCCTGTGCTCCAGCTCTATTTCTCCACTGCCCCGAGTCTGCTACAACAACTACCTGCAAAAGTAACCAAAATCAGTAGCAACTGTGCCATTTAATATAATTGTGATGTATAACTGAAATCTATCCTATATACAATGAATTATGCTTGAATGCAGCAGAAATATGGGTTAAATAGGGGGTAAAATATAGAACTTTTACACACTCGACAATAGAATATAGGAAATTTGAATGCGTACATGTATGGACAAAACAACAGTTATGAGCGCAACTCGGCATGCAAAATCCCAAGAATACCCCTCCAACGGGCAGGCTAAGATGCCTCCGTAGTGTCTACGTTCTTGCTCAGATTATAGAATATAGGACATTTGAATGTGTGCATACGTGGACAAATAACAACGGTTATGAGCGTAACTCAGCATGCGCAATCGCAAGAATACTGCTCCAACAGGCAGGCTAAGATGCCTCCTTCTGCCTTGCATCCTTGACCACTTCTACAATCATCAAAGCTAAAGTCTTTGACAACACGACTATTTCTACAGACATCTTTGAACTCGACTATCTCTACAACACCTTCGGACTACGGTCGACTATAAGATATCTCTAAAACGATCAACTCGATGAACAATAATCTTTACAAAAACTATAATACCTCATTCCATTTAGTTTCGTCAACATTATGTTTCTACAAGGATGTTGAGATGCCTCTGCTCATTTCCCCAACTTATCGATTGTTTCTCTAAGGGCTTGATACTACAAGAAAGAAATGATGGCTTTACCCAAGAAAAACACTTGACTCTCCAAGGGTACGAGATATCTCCTAAAAGGAGATTTCGCCATACATTGTTTCTACAAAATACACGGATGCCCTTAAAGAGAATACCTTCGCGCTTCTCAAGAGAAACCTTCTGAGAGCATAAAAGGAGACGCCTCCACCCATAGAGCTCGATGCTACTAGAGTATCAAGAAAAACTCCACTCCACAACGATCAATTCTAAAAGGGCATTGAGCAATGCTCCGCCCACACAATATTATTTTTCTCCAAGGGAGATTAAGCAAAGGTTCCACCCATTTCATGTTTGATTCTTCAAGGGCAACAAGCCAAGCTCCGCCCAATATGTATCTATTTCTCCAAGGACGATGAGCAAGGCTCCGCCCTAGATATGTCACTCCTCCTAGGGCGCTGAGCAAGGCTCTTCCCATTCTTACGTTTGATGAATCCAATAGCGTCGAGCGAGACTCCGCCCATTTATAAATCATTTACCCAATGGGCGTCGAGTGAGCTTCACCCATAAATGTGATTTTCTCAGAGGGCATTGAGAGTGAGCCCCCCCATAAATGTGATTTTCTCCAAAGGGCGTCGAGAGTGAGCTCCTCCCATGACATAATTCTCACTAAGGACATCGAACAAGGTTCTGCCCGTATAAAATTTATCTTCCAAAAGGCGTCGAGCGAGGCTCTGCCCATCATATGATTATTCTGTCGAAGGGCATCGAGGTTGCCTTTGCTAAAATCATGATTTTTCCTCCAAGAGCAACGAATCATCTCCGCTCAACACATTTCCATATCATTTCTCTCGAAGCGTCGGGTTACCTCCACTCAGCACACAACCGTCCGCACGAAGGGTGCGCAAATAAAATCCCGAGGGTTAAATGAAGACAACCTCCACCCTGTTATAAGGAAACTCACCAAGATGCATCCATCTCCTAAGGAGAGATAAACGACACTCCTTCGACGAATATTTTTTGGAGTAGAGCCATTCACTCACTCTCTTGATGGCTTTCCAGGGTCGAATCACTATCTTATTTACTCATCTGACAATTTTCTAGAGTCGAGTTATTCATTCACTTCCCTAGTGATTGTCTCAAGGTCGAGCCATTCACACACTCGAGTCGCCTCTTTACCTGCCCCCTAATGATTCCTAAATTCAACGACTTCATAACACATAAAAGGAATAATGCATTGACACAAACTAGAAATAAACTACTATAAGACAACGTATCCGATATGGAGGCATCACAAAATTGCTCTGGAGTAGAGCTAGAGTTTGTCAAGTTAGATCCATCTAGAAAGCTCGAGTCCTATATTTGAAATTTTATCATGTTCCCTAAAAACATAAGAAATCATCTGAAAATAATTCCACACATTCTTTAAAATCTTATATCCTAATAAGTAGAGGGGTTCAAATCCGGGTATCGAGTATTCAGGTACCCAAAGTACCGGTACCTAGATCGTCAGGCAGTACTCTCTTCGGCCTGTGTCCCGATCTGATTATTACGGGTACCCGTTAGTCGGGTACCCAAAAATTTCGGGTACCTAGAAAATATGGTATTTGGGTACCTGGAAATTTAAAAAAAATTATTGGTTTAATATAAAAATATATATTTATTAGTTTAAAATTAAAATATGTATTTATTAAATATAAAAATATAAAAATTTAATATTTTTTATTAGTTGAATATAAATATAAATATATTGAATATAGAAGGTATTAATTTTAAATATATTCGGGTACCCAAAAAATCTGGCTACCCAAAAAATCATAATATTTTGACCCGGGCCTGACCCGGGAAATAGCGGGCCGAGTACCCGACCCGAACAAAAACAATTCTGGGTAAATACCATGTTATTTGTGTTCGGGTAGTCGAGTCGGGTAATTCGGGTCGAGTCTTTTTGAACACCCCTACTAATAAGTCTGATGACAAGTCTTTTTGTCTAAAAAATCAAGTATACTGTATGGCACAAAGATCAGTCAGTTAGACTAGCACATTAGTAAACATCAATCAATCAAACCTAGCTTTGTTATTTGTCCATAAAGGATATCAACTTTCCTCCTTAAATACGTCAAGAATGGACTGACAGATACAAAACGAACCTGGCACAAGAAAACTCATCAGTCACCACTTTACGTTTCTAGAATCTCAACTTTCATCTTTTCTCCACTCGTTCTGACCACGCCTACTGCAGCTCTCCACCCAGAAACAGACCTATATTGGAACCTATGGGGCTTTGGCTGTAACATCCCGATAAATATGGTGTTTTATTATAAAAAGGGAGATATTGGCATTTTACTATTAAAGTGCATGATTTAAAATTTTTGAAGTTGGATTTGTAATATTGCAACAGTTCAGGGATTTGGGCTTGATATTTCCCTTACCTTTGGCCCTTTTGAAAATAGAGAAAAGAAGAAAAAGAATTGGAAGTGCAGCCAAGGGGACTCAATCCCATGCCCCTTGGCATAGGTGATGAAAGGCTTAACCATCTGAGCCAAGGCCACTATTGGTCTTATCCTACCTTGGTTTTTGTTTAACTTATTATGTTTTGGATATACCAGTAATAAATGATAATCAAAGTCCATCACCTACCTAATACTCATTCGAATCTATTACTCGAGAGAGAAAATACCCTGAGCCTTCTAAAACCTTTCATCTCCCCTTCAACGGTCACCCTTCAGATCTCCATCACCGTCGCGTTGTGGCTGTCGCCGCTGGTGTTATCGTGTTCACCGCCTCACCTCGACTCCAGCCCTAGCCACCGGTCGCCCTATTTTGTCGTCGTTTGCCGTAGGAATTGGCTTAAAGGTTCGTCAGAACTTTTGGTGACTGTTACTATTTCTTGCATTTTCCGTCACCGTCCATCATTCTTTTGCCACACCGTCACCACCAGTGAGTCCCTTGCATCGGTGCGAACAAAGCCTTGGTTGTCGATCGTTAGCTGGATGTCGTTTAAGGCCTCATCGGATCTACGCCTTATTTTGGCCGTCCCTTTGCGTTTAAGGTAAAATCAGTGAGATTCCGAATTTTTTTCGATATGTAAATGTTGATGTTGAGTTGTGGAGTTTAGCCCCATTCTATTTTTGGCCAAAATGTCTCTTTTGGGGTCACCAGTGAGGTTTTTCGGTGATCGACTGGTGAGCTTAAATCGATAGGGGTAAGTAGGGTTAAACCGAACTAAATCGGTCAGTACCAAACCTGGTCCGAGTCTATTAACCAAACCGGTCTAGGCCCAAGTCGGACCCGGCCGACTCGTCTGCCCGACCCGTTGAATGAGTCAACTCGTCTGAGTCAACTCGTTCGAGTCAACTCAATGAGTCAACTCACTCGAGTCAACCTAGTTGACCGTTGACCACTGACATCAGCATTGATTGTTGACTGCTGAAGTCAGCATTAACTTTGACCAAAAAAGTTAAATTTTTTGAAACACCATTTTTTATGTTTTTTGACGTCATGAGTCCGATTTTGAAGTCTATTTTTATGAAATTCTAACCTGAAGCTCTCCGAATCTGACATTGGATCCAAGCATTCTTATATATTTAATTATTCAATTAAGCGCAATGTGAATAAGGACTAAAATTTGAATTTGTGCAATTGAAGGTATTCATCATTCCTTGTATGCGAGATGTTGATGGACGTCGAATTCAGGTTCGAGAGTGATCGGATGGAGTATCATGGATCGACCGATGTAGCTTAGAGCTGAGGTAATACATTGCTACCTCTTGTATGCTTTATGAACATGTCGGTATTCGGTTAATGCATGCATGATTATGATTAAGTCTACTTTCAACTTTGCTTAAGTAAATTTGAATACGAAATAAAAGAAGGGTAATCTGGATAAGTTTGAACTATTCAAAAGAGAAGTTTAATAGACCGAAAGGATCCTGTGTTCAGTAAGTGATTAGTAAGGTAGTTAATCTCCAAACCCAATTAATAGTGTTAAAAGTTTCAAGGTCAAATATTTGGATATGAAATTACGAAAATGCTCTGGAGATAAAGAACGAGTAAAATACATATGACAATGAAAACAATCTAGAAATCTACACTAGATCTGGTAAAACAACTTGTTTATATGAAAACCTCGAATTACTTAGGGAGTTATGGTAATAAGACTTAAACCTTCGAGATTGTATAGTACTTGGATTTTCTTGAATTCTGAATAAATCTCCGAAGATAAATTTAAGGAAAACTTTTTCGTATGTCTGAATTAGTCATAGTGACGTAAAATACTAAATTGATTGAAACGACAAAAAGGATTGAAAATATTGATAAGGTTGAATTTAGCGGAACCATCGTATTGACCAAAAAGACTAAAGTATCCTCGGGAATCGAATTTCCAAATTAACTAGAATGATGGATAAACCCTTGAGTTTTGAAATAAATGAATTGTTTGGAAATACCGAAAGTACTTGAATGACTGAAACATCAATGAGTACTTAAATAATTGAAATACATATGTGACTCGAGATAAGTGAAAGCTTGGGACATCCTAAATTTTTGATAAATCTCAAATGATGGTAATGCCCCAATGGGTTTTGAAGCATGACTCATGTACGTCAACCAGTCACGATATTAATGCAATATAGGAAGATTTCTGCACATAATATATGTTCGACTACTCGGTGGTAAGTCACGTGGTGAATCATGAAGGTGAAAATTTAGCTTTACGATACAATCGTTTCTAAGAAATGAATACCCATGAGGTGTCCATGTTCAGATACTTGGTAAATAAGTTATTGTTGGATTTGTTTGGTTGGAGGGTACTTGGAGTTTGAGCGGTCAATAGAAATTTGAAATATTACAAATCACCATTTTATCAATATTGGGTTGAATTACCAGATTTCTCTTGTAGCTAAATGACCAAAATGCTCTTATGTCTAAAACTCTCCTAATATATCTGATATCTTGAATGATACTAAGACGTTAATCTTCTAAATTTCTGATAGAGCCTTAGTTAACAGACCCCTTTATACGAATGGCAAATTTTAAAATCAGTCTAATGTTAACAAAAATCGACGCTCCATCTTCAGTTATGATTAAATACCTTTATGTAATAATATTGAACCATCTAGGTGTTCCTTGTGCATATGACCATCCTCTCTGAATTAAAACCAAGATTGTCCATCTGATTTTAAACATGACTCATATTCTTCCGAAAATATACCTTTGTATCTGATCTAAAAGCATGCTATATGTATTTTGATATACTTGAAACATATGTCTAATTTCTGTATTTACACCATTACTATCGACTGCACTAAATTGATTTTCTGGGGTACTATCTGGGATATTGTAAGAAGTCACTGCAAGTTCAGTGTTGGTAATTCCTTATGGACCCAAGGTCGCTCCTTGGGTAGGTTCTGACGCTTCGGATCGGGTAATTCCTTATGGGCCCAAGGCATCCCCTTAGGTTGACTCCTACATCCTATGGGCCTAGGGTAAGTCCTTGTGGATGCAGTTTGGAGGAACTACATATCGGTGCACGGTTGGGGGTAGCTAGATGCTACAAATAAAACTTTCCTTATTCATTAAATCTATTCTATTGAATAAATTGCAAATGTCTGAAACTCTCAGTATCCTTACAATATGCGCTTAATAAAACACACTAAACTCCTTGATTAAACTTATGAAATCTAGATCTCTTCTGAATCTTCGGCTATAGACTTATCTGTTGATACTCGTGTGATCAAATAAAGAGCAACTCTGTTACCTTATGATATAACGCTCTATTGAAATATTGAATCGTAATTTGAGCTTGTTGTTGCCCAATACATCATGACAATGTTATGCTTGCCATATACTTGCTTGTGCTTTTAGCATCTCTTTGTAATTTTGTATTATTGAGCTTTCTGAAGCTCATGTTGCTTTTACCATCGCATGTTAGAAGAAATCTATCATGATATTATAACCGATATCAGTGTCTAGAGTCTTCTCGGTGTGGCTTTCAGAGTACGGTACTGGTATATTAGTGGACATGCATGTCATGTTTTGTTCTATGTTAGTGTCTGTATTATACTTTCTGAACTACTTTTATATGTTTAGATGAATTTTTCTAAAATTGTATTTCGAACAGAAGTTTGTTTTACAGTTTTAATGTATTTAAAGAAAAACATTTTTAGGTGGATTTTTACTGTGGGTCGCTCTTGTGACCCTAATGTGGCCTTCTAGATTTAGGTGTAACGCATAGGCGGGTCTAGAAGGTTATATTCAGTGGTATCAGATCTTAGAGTTGAATCATTTTAGATAGACCGACTGATCGTTTGTCATAGGTTTTCTGGTCTATGCATGCCCCTAGATCAAACCGTACTCCTTCGAGCTGGGACTCTGACGTTGAATCTCTTTTTCTGAAATAAGTGAATCTAAGTATCCTGTCCCATATAGCTCGATATGTACCTGAATGGAATGCTTGCAACGTTCGTCTGTGATTTTGATTAACGCGATGAATTTGATTTTGGATAAAGAACATAATATGGTTAATGCATGTGAAGTTGAAGATCTGATTTAGATTAAGATTAAATGTTTGATTATGTGAGATGACTAGTATAAGATTTCATGTAAGGGTATGTGGTAATAATGATTAGGTTTGAAAATGCACTGGTGGAGATCTAATAGAAGTATTATGAACTTGAAAGAAATGAGTCCGTGAACGTGGTAAAGTGTAAATTCTGCAGTGACTCTGTTATACATGAAGGAAATATTTGTTGGAATATTGCATTTAAGGTAAATGATATCCGTTCAAGACTTTGGTTGTGTTCGGTCAGCATAAAGAAAGATATCTCCTTGAAAATTGAGGCATGGTGAGTCGTATGTATCATCTCTAACTAAAATTTGACGTTTACATCCTAATTTTTGAAGGTTTTGTTGAAGGCTTTGAGTACTCGTCTGAACTGCAATTGCAGTTTTTGTCTCTAAACTGATGGCCAACCTAGAAGAGTAATACAAATTCTAGAAGATATACTTTTGGACCGTATGATTGACTTGTGTAATAGTTGGAAGGTTTACTATCCCCAATTAAGTCTACTTATAATAACAACTTTGAGACAAGTATTCATGACATTGTACGAGGTTCTGTATGGTTGCAAATATTGTATTCCGATCAATTTTTCTGAGATGTATGTTAGGATGACTTTGGATCTAAAGTTAGTCTAAGTGACTAAAGATACTACCAGATTGATCTATGATCGTTTGTGAGAGTTGAGAAATAAACATACTCTGATGGGTAAGTCTCAGTAGAATAAGGATGAAAGAGAGGGTTTCGCATTTCTCCGACTTTGGTAAAAATTTTGAGGATTAAATTTCTTTTAGGGGGAGAAGAGTTGTAACAGCCCGATAAATATGATGTTTTATTATAAAAAGGAGGGATATTGGCATTTGAGCATTAAAGTGCATGATTTAAAATTTTGGAAGTTGGATTATTAATATTGCAACAATTCAGGGCCTTGGGCTTGATATTTCCCTTACATTTAGCCTTTTTGAAAATGGAGAAAAGAAGAAAAAGAATTAAAAGTGCAGCCAAGGGTACTCAATCCCATACCCCTTGGCATAGGTGATGAAAGGCTTAACCATCTGAGCAAAGGCCACTATTGGTCTTAGCCTACCTTGGTTTTTATTTAGCCTATTATTTTTTGGATGTACCAATAATAAATGATAATCAAAACCCTTCCCCTACCCATTTTGGATACAAGTTCGAATCTATTACTCGAGAGAGAAAACATCCTGAGCCTTCTAAAACCTTTCATCTCCCCTACACTGGTCACCCTTCAGATCAGTGTCACCGCCGCGTTGTGGCTGTCACCGCTAGTATCGTCGTGTCCACCGCCTCACCCCGACTCCAGCCCTAGCCATCACTTGCCCTGGTTCGTCATTGTTCGCCGTAGGAATTGGCTTAAAGGTTCGTTAGAACTTTTGGTTACCATTATTTTTTCTTTCATTTTCCATCGCCGTCTACCGTTCTTTTACCGCACCGTCACCCCCAGTGAGTTCCTTGCATCGGTGCGAACAAAAACTTGGCTACCGATCGTTAGCCGAACGCTGTTTAAGGCCTCGTCATAGCTACGCCTTATTCCGACTGTCCCTTTGTTTTTCAGGTAAAATCAGTGAGATTCCGACCTATTTCCAATATGTAAATGTTGAGGTTGAGTTGTGGAGTTTAGCCCCATTCTATTTTCGGCCAAAATGTGCCTTTTGGGGTCACCGAAGAGATTTTTTGGTGACCAGCCAGTGAGCTTGAATCGGTAAGGGTAAGTGGGGTTGAACTGGACTGAATCGGTCAATATCAAACCTGGTCCGAGTCTATTAACCGAACCGGTCTGAGCCCATTATATCCCAAATCCAAGTCTGACTTGCCTAACCCGTTGAGTGAGTCAACCCATCCGAGTCAACTTAGTGTGTCAACCCATTCGAGTCAACTCAGTGAGTTAACTTTCCAGATTCAACCCAGTTGACCATTGACCGCTGAAATTAGCATTGACCACATACATCAGTGTTGACCATTGACCGATGACGTTAGTGTTGACTACTGATGTTAACGTTGACTTTGACTAAAAAGTTAAATTTTCTAAAAACCCATATTTTATGTTTTTTGACGTTTTAAGTCCAATTTTGAAGTATGTTTTGTGAAATTCTAACCCGATGGCCTCTGAATTTGACCTTGGATCCAAGCATGCTTATGCATTTAATTATTCAATTAAGAGCAATGTTAATAAGGACTAAAATTGGAATTTTTGCAATTGGAGGTATTCATCGTTCCTTGTATGCGAAATGTTGAGGGACGTCGAATTTGGGTTCGAGAGTGATCAGATGTAGTATCATGGATCGACTGATGTAGCTCGGAGCTGAGGTAATACATTACTACCTCTTGTATGCTTTATGCACATGTTAGTATTCGGTTAATGCAAACATGATTATGGTTAAGTGTATTTTCACTTCTACTTAAGTCAATTTGATTACGAAATAAAAGAAGGGTAATCTGGATAAGTCTAAACTATTCGAAAGAGAAGTTTAAAAGACCGAAATGATCCTATTTTCAGTAAGTGATTAATAAGGTAGTTAATCTCCAAATCCAAATAATAGTGTTAAAAGGTTCAACATCAAATATTTGGGTATGAAATTACGAAAATGCTCTTGAGGTACAAGAACGACTAAAATACCCATGACAATAAAAGAAGTCTAGAAATCTACACTAGATATGGTAAAACAACTGGTTTATCTGAAAATTTCGAATTACTTAGAGAGTTAAGGTAATAAGTCTTAAACCTTTGAGATTTTATAGTACTTGAATTTTCTTGAATTCTGAATAAATCTCCGAAGATAAATTTGTGGAAAACTTTTTGTATGCCTGAATTAATCATGGTGGCATAAAATACTAAATTGATTGAAACAACAAAAAGGATTGGAAATATTGATAAGGCTGAATTTATCGGAATGATCGTATTGACCAAAAAGATTGAAAAATGATGGATAAATCCTTGAGTTTTGAAATAAATGAATTGTTTGGAAATACCGAAAGTACCTGAATGCTTGAAACATCATCGAGGACTTAAATGATTGAAATACATATATGACTCGAGATAAGTGGAAGCTTGGGAAATCCTAAAAATTTCTGATAAATCACAAATGACGGTAATGCCCTATAGGTTTTGAAGCATGACTCATGTACGTCAACCACTTACAATATTAATGCAATATTGGAAGATTTCTGCACGAAATATATATTCGACTACTCAGTGGCAAGTCATGTGGTGAATCCTAAAGGTGGCTATTTAGCTTTACGATACAATCAGTTCTAAGAAATGAATACCCATGAGGTGTCCATGTTCGGATACTTAGCAAATATCGTATTGTTGGGATTTGTTTGGTTGGAGGGTACTTGGAGTTTGAGCGGTCGATAGAAATCTAAAATATTACAAATCATCGTTTTATCAATATTGGGTTGAATTACAAGAATGCCCTAGTAGCTAAATGACCAAAATGCCCTTATATTTTATATCTAGAACTCTCTTGATATATCTGATATCTTGAATTATATTGAGACGTTAATCTTCTGAATTCCTAATAGAGCCTCAGTTAACAGACCCCTTCAAAAAAAATTGCAAAATTTGAAATCAGTCTAATGTTAACAAAAATCGACGTTCCATCTTCAGTAATGATTAAATACCTCTATGTAATAATATTGAACCATATAGGTGTTCCTTGTGCATATGAACATTCTCTCTGAATTGAAACCAAGATTGTCCACTGGATTTTAAACATGACTCATATTCTTCCGAAAATATACCTTTGTGTTTGATATGAAAGCATGCTATCTGTATTATAATATACTTGAAACATATCTCTGATTTCTGTATTTACACCATTACTACCGTCTGCACTAAACTAATTTTCTGTGGGAACTATCTAGGATATTGTAAGAAGTCAATGCAAGTTCAATGCTGGTAATTCCTTATGGATCAAAGGTTGCCCCTTGGGTAGGTTCTGACGCTTCAGATTGGGTAATTCTTTATGGGCCTAAGGCATCCCCTTAGGTTGGCTCTTACGCCCTATGAGTTAGGGTAAGTTCTTATGGATGCAGTTTGGGGGAACTGCATATCGGTGCACGGTTGGGGGTAACTAGGTGCTACAAATAAAACTTTCCTTCTTCATTAAATCTATTCTATTGAATAAATTGAAAATGTTTGAATCTCTCAGTATGCTTACAATCCGCGCTTAATGAAACACTAAACTCCTTGATTAAACTTATGAAATTTAGATCTTTTCTGAATCTCTGGCTATAGACTTATCTGTTGATACTCGTGTGATAAAAGAAAGAACAACCCTGTTACCTTCTGATATAACGCTTTATTGAGAAATTGTATCGTAATTTGAGCCTGTTGTTTCCCAGTATATCATGACAATGTTATGCTTGCCATAAACATGCTTATGCTTTTAGCATCTCTTGGTAGTTCTGTATTACTTAGCTTTCCGAAGCTCATGTTGTTTTTACCATCACATGTTAGAAGAAATCTATCATGATATTATAACCCATAACAATGTCTGGACTCTTCTCGGCGTGGCTTTCGGAGTACAATGCTGGTATATTAGTGGGCATGCATGTCATGTTTTGTTCTATGTTAGTGTCTATATTATACTTTTTGAACTACTATTATATGTTTAGATGAATTTTTCTGAAATTGTATTTTGAACAGAAGTTTGTTTTACAGTTTTAATGTATTTAAAGAAAAACATTTTTCATGTGGATTTTTACTGTGGGTCGCTCTTGTGACCCTAATGTGGCCTCCTAGATTTAGGTGTAACGCATAGGCGGGTCTAGAAGGTTACATTGGCCCCCTAGATTTTGGTAAATTAATTTTTAGTCCCTTAAAACTTTAAAATTGTGTAATTTGACCCCCCTTTAAAAATGTTATTATATTTTATTTTTTTGAATATTTTTAATTTAGTCCCCCCTAAAAAATTTAAAATTTCTCATTAAATCACAAAATCTTTGCAAAATTTAAATTAAACATCTAAAAAATTTAAATAATCCTCTCAACCTGTATTGTCAAGTTTCGTCTGCGTCTCCGCCCAAACACAAGCAAGAACTCAACACTCATTTATGTAAATTGTTAGTTACTATATTCATGTGGCATACTAAATAATTTTGTTAAACCTAATCAAAATTTAGTGTATTAAAGTAAATTGAAGAAATTCATCACTCATTCATGTGCACTTTACAAGTCTTAAGATCTCGACACCCATAGATATCAAAATACCTTTAAAAAATTGCATCAACGAATAAAGTAGTATTTTGTTAATATATATAGGGAAACTGCACTATTTTTGTTTTAATCTCTATTGTTATTGTAAAACCAATATTTGATTTTTATATAAGAAGTAATTCAAGGATCAATTTGCAAAGAAAATAAAATTTTAAGTAATCAAAATATTCGATTTTGACAAGTACAAATTATACATCAAATGTCTTCAAGTCAAAACTTAATCCTCATAAATTTTCTAAGTGTTTTTCAGGCCAAAATACACAAAATCGCCCAAGTGTTTCGAAACACCTTCAAAGTGTTCCAATACATTTTCCACTGGAGGCATCTGTTTCGAAACGACTCAAACCTATTTCGATAGGACCTTCATCTGGGCCTTTAATTTTTAAGCATCGTTTCAGAATGGCTAAAACCCGTTTCGATACAGAGGTTAAGTAATTTTAAAATTAAGCAGTTAATGAACTAGCCGTTACTTGTCAGAAACTGAATTTTAAAGATTTGGTTATGTGTTTCGATACACCCAAGCTGTTTCGGAACACCAAATTACAGTTTCAAAATGTTTCGATACACCCCTTATCTGTTTCGATACGGCCTTCTTTTTGCACTTGCTATTTCGATACGACCTATAGCTGTTTCGATACGCGCCCTATTTTACACAGAACAACTATTTCCTTTTTGAGTGTCTGTTTCGATATAGGGGTCCTGTGTTTCGAAACGGGTAGTTGTAAAACTGCATTTATGTAGGAAAGAGAGAGCTCCAACGGCTCTATTGATGATCTCAACCACCCAAATGGCTAGAAATCAATGAGAAGGTATAAAAACAAGTCTCAAAACCTACAACAACAACTAATGAGTCTTCAAGCAACATCAAAGCATTCTAATCCAAACCTTGTTCATTTTAGAGTCAAATCTTTGTACCCAACTCCATTGTGATTTTCATTGTAATTTTATTGTGAGTTTGGGGAGTGTTTGATTGTAATTGGGAAAACATTATCCTTAGAGAGGAATTTGTAAAGTTTACCAAAAAACCCTTCTTTGTAAGAGTGTGTGTGGATTAAGCTTTGGGTAGAAAGCTTAATCAAAATTGTAAGGTTTCCTCCTCATCCAAGAATGGAGGAAGAATTAATTAGTGGATTGGTTGAAAATCCTTAGTGGGAGCTAAGGTAGTGGATGTAAAGTTCATTTAGAAACTTGAACCACTCTAATTACCTTGTGTTCAAATTTTCACTCATCAAAATTTTCCCACCAAATTTTTAATTGCCAATTCACCCCCTCTTGGCCATTTGCAATTGTTTGATCAACTCAACATTTGGTATCAGAGCTACACTCATTGAAAGGATTACAACCCTCTTGAGTCGATTCTAGGAGAGTTTTGATCAACAACAAGTCAAAGCAATAACATCCACCTCCATTTCCAACCTCTATGAGTCTCAATCCACCACCAAACCATCATTCTTCAACGGGGATAACTACCCATTTTGGACGAATAGGATGCGACTCTTCATCAAATCTACCAACTACATGGTATGTGATGTAGTTGAAGAAGGGCCTTACATTCTTATGAAGAGAGATGGTGAATGAAGACTTGTCCCAAAGGTGAAAGTCGAAATGACCGAAGATGATAGAAGAAGGATGCAAGTCAATGATAAAGCCTTGCATGTCATCTTTTGTGCTCTTGGTCCATATATCTACTCCAATGTGTCTTCAATCGAGAATGCAAAGGAAGTTTGGGATACCCTCGAGACAACATATGATGGAACTAGCGATGTCAAAGAGACAAAGATTGGGCTACTCAATCTAAGCTATGAAAACTTCAAGATTGATCCCGGTGTAAGTGTCTCCAAGATGTTTGATCGATTCTCGGTCATCGTCAATGAACTAAAGGGTTTCGGTGAAATCATTCCCGAAGAGAGAAAGAAAAAAAGATGGAGGAGAAGAAGGTTGAAAAGAAGGAAGTTGAGAAAAAGAAGATTGGAATTGCACTTAAAGCTTTATACCATGATAGCGATTGTAGTGAGGATGAAGATGAGGAGATGGCCATGTTGGCCAAACGATTCACTCGTTTCATGAAGTCTAACCAAGGGAGAAAATTCAATAGAAAATGGGACTTCAAGAACAAAAGTAAAGAAGAAGAGAAGGACCAAATCATTTGTTACGAGTGCAAGAAATCCGGTCACATCCGATCTGAGTGCCCTCAATTGAAAAAGAAGAGTTTTGGGAAAAAGAACAAGCTCAAAGCTCAAGTGGCAACTTGGAGTGATGAGGAGTCATCCGAGGAGGAGTAGGAAGTGGTTAACATTTGCCTCATGGCCATTGATGATGATCCAAAGGTAAACCTCAACTAATCTAATTTCGATTTTACCTATGATGAGTTTCATGAGGCATATGATGAGTTATTTGAAAAATATAAAGAGTCAATTTTGAGAAATAAGAAAAATATTTCCGATTTGAAAAATCAAAATGAGTCTCTTTCAAAAACTAACTCCGAATTGGAACAGAAGGTTTTATACTTGATAAACCTTTCAAATGATCTTTAAAAGAAAATTCTTGATCTTGAAAAACTTCTTTCCAATTTTCAAGATTATCAAACCAAGGAGGTGGATAATCTTAAAACCTCTATTACTATTGGAAAACAAAATGAGTCTCTTTCAAAAACTAACTCCGAATTGGAAAAGAAGGTTTTATACTTGATAAACCTTTCAAATGATCTTTAAAAGAAAAATCTTAATCTTGAAAAACTTCTTTCCAATTTTCAAGATTATCAAACCAAGGAGGTGGATAATCTTAAAACCTCTATTACTATTGGGAGAAATAATTTTGAGAAAGGAAATTATTCTAAAACCCAATATGTAAAAAGAAAACCATTTTATCCTAAACAAAGAAAATTTTCAAAGCAATCTAAAAGTAAAAGAATTAGGAGTGTTTGGGTTCCCAAGGAACTCATTGCTTTTAATAATATGAATGCTATTGCTTCTTGGATTCCTAAGGGAACCAAGGTTTTAAGGGCTAACACACATGGACCCAAATGATTTGTGTACCAAAAACCAAAGCCTAATTTCTTTGTTTGTAGGGGGCATTGCTACAAAGCCAAAGCTTCATGTCAAAACTCATGGTACCTTGATAGTGGATGCTTAAGAAACATGACCAGTAACAAGAGTAGATTCATGGAATTCAAGCCAAAGAGTGATGGAGTAGTAACTTTCGGTGACAACTCCAAAGGCCACATTGAAGGAATTGGCTCCATTGGTAATCACTCTTCTATTTTTATTGAAAATGTATTATATGTCAACGGTCTTAAGCATAATTTATTGAGCATTAGTCAATTATGTGATAAAGGTTTTAATGTTCTCTTTGATAAAAATGGTTGCAAAATAATGAACATTAAAACAAATCAATTGATGCTCATAGGGCATAGGATAGGAAATATCTACATGGTGCATTTAGATGACATACATTCATTTCATGCATGTTTAGTTGCACATGATGAGAATGATACATGGTTGTGGCATAGAAAACTTGGGCATGCTAGCATAAGTGTTTTAGAAAAATTAGCTTCCCAAAATCTAGTTAGAGGTTTACCCAAACTAAAATTTTCATTAGATAAAATATGTGATGCTTGTGCTAAGGGTAAACAAAAGAGGACCTCATTTAAACTCATTAATGATGTTTCGACTAGTAGGGTATTACAACTAGTTCACATGGATTTATTTGGGCCTATTAGAACCATGAGCTTGGGTGGTAAGTCATATGCTTTTGTTTTGGTAGATGACTTTTCTAGATAAACTTGGGTTCTATTCTTAAGTACTAAGGATGAGGCTTTAGAGAATTTTATTACTTTTACAAAAATTACCCAAAATGATCTTGATCATAAAATTTCACACATTAAAAGTGATCATGGAACCGAATTTCAAAATATGAGTTTTGAATATTTTTGTAACGAAAATGGTATTAGCCATAATTTTTTTGGCTCCTCGTACTCCTCAACAAAATGGGGTAGTTGAGAGGAAAAATAGAACTTTAGAAGAAATGTCTAGGACTATGCTTTGTGAAAACAAATTACTTAAGTATTTTTGGGCGGAAGCCACTAATACAACTTGTTACATTATAAATAGAGTAATGATTAGGCCTATTTTAAATACAATACCTTTTGATATTTTAAAATCCAAAAAGCCTAACATTAGCTATTTCCACCGTTTTGGTTGTAAATGTTTTGTTTTGAACAATGGAAAAGACAACTTAGGTAAATATGATGCTAAAAGTGATGAAACAATATTTTTGAGTTATTCCCTAAACTCTAAAGCTTACTGTGTATTTAATAAAAGAACTTTGGTTGTTGAAGAGTCTATACATGTTGTTTTCGATGATAACCTCCTTCCGAGGAAGGATTCTTGTGATGATGATGATGTAGGGATCATTAAAACCATTGATGGAGGACAAACATCAATGGTGGATGAGATTACAACCAAAGAAGGAGATGCACAAGATCCACCTCTTAAAGCCTTGAAGGACTTGGCTCTTGAGGAAAAGGAGGTGACATACCCAAGGGAGTTCAACTATGTCAAAGACGGTGAAATTTTGGGTGATCCATCCTAGGAGGTAACCACTAGACCCTCCTTAAATTAATGAACCATGTTGCATTTCTTTCATGCATTGAGCCTAAAAATATCAAAGAAGCATTAAAAGATGATTTTTGGCTTTTAGCCATGCAAGAAGAATTAAATAAATTTGAGAGAAGTAAAGTATGGACATTAGATGAAAGGCCTAGTAATCAATCTACTATAGGAACTAAATGGGTCTTTAGGAATAAATTAGATGAGAGTGATAACATTGTGAGAAACAAAGCTAGGCTTGTTGCTCAAGATTTCACTCAAGAAGAAGGAATTGATTTTGATGAAACATATGCACCTGTAGCTAGAATGGAAGCTATTAGGATGCTTCTAGCATTTGCATGTGTAACGCCCCAATTTTGGGCTTAGAAGTTTTGGGTTCGGACCGGTTCGGTCGGAGTGCGGTTCGAATATATAGGGTGAATTTAGGAAAGCCTAGTTCGGGTTGCATTAAAAATATGGAAAAATGTCTTAAAATCCTCTTTTATTATATATAAGAGAAAGGTGAAGTCAATTTTACAAAATGAGGTTTGGAAGGGTGACATTTTGGGTTAGTGACCAAAATATAATTTTTGAAAATTGGGTGACTGTTTTAAAAAGGACTGAAACTTTGAATCTTTAAGGAGCTATTTACCCAAAAGGAGTTTCTCCAGATTTTTCTTAAATATTAAATGATTAATTAATGGTTTAAAATAAAGGTAAAAAGGAGGGAAAGATATTTTAGCCTTTTAACTAACTATTCCTAATTTTCCATTTTCATTTTCTCTCATCTTTTCTCTCAAACCAAACACATTTCTGCAGAGATTTTTCCTCTGATTTTGTCATCTAAATAACACATTTCAATTCTCTTTTTATCTCTAATCATCTCTTCAACAAAACCTTGGCATTTGCTTATTGGATTTTCAAGCATTTTGGTTCCAAAAAGGGAGAAACTCAAGTTTAGAGGTATGAACGTCCTTCTCCTCTAAATTCTCAGTTCTTTACTGAAATTCCCAAGTTCTCAATCCTTAATTTGTGTTTTATAAAAGGTTTTATGGTTGTGTTCTTGATCTTGGCTTTAAATGCAAGATTTGGTTGATTTCTGGATGAAATTCGTATGATCTGTTTGGGCAGTGTTTTGAGGTGTCTTTTTGATGTTAATTAAATGTATAATTAATGAGAAGTTGAGGTTTAATCAATGCAATCCCGGATAGGTTGATTTTCCTAAGTTTTGCTTGAGTTTTTGGTTGTTTTTGGAGTGATCTTGATGATCTGTTATTGCTGGAGGTATAAGAACGTGGTTGAGATCATTTTGGATGTTAATTGATGTTTATAAATGGTTAGAAGTGATGGATCTTGGCTGGGTTAAGTTTTGGAAGTGTTTGAAGGTGATTTCGGTTGTGTTTGGTAGCCGAAATGTTGGATTTGCTTAGAACAGCGAGTTTAGGTGTGTTGCTGGTGTTTTTAATGCATGATGATGCATTAATCCTCTGTTGTTATGTGCTTGAAACAGGGGAGAGTGATCCGTGAGCAATAGAGGTGGAGTTGAAGGTTTCAGATGCTTGGAAGGCTTGTTGGCTAGCCTTGTTTTGTGTATCGGTGAGTGAAGTTGGGTTTTCGGCTTTAAAACCAAGGTTTGAAGGTTTTGGGAGCTTAGTTTAAGTCTAAACAACTTAGATAAGCTCAAGAGTAAGTAATTGGAATTTATCTCTTGGTTGTGTTATGAATTGGTTTTAAAAGCACTTGTGTTTGTTGGATGCAATGCATGTGATTTGCATGTTTTAAATTCTGTTTTGAAAGCATATTTTAGCATGGTTTAATGCTGGTTATGGAAGCCATGTGTGAAGGGTGCTCAAGGTAAGAGGTCCTTGGTTTTGTACATTGAATTTGTAGAATTGATGCATGGTGTTGCATGTTGTTTAATAGCTTTGTGAAATGCTTCAAAACAGTGGATTAATGATGGTAATTGGTGGTTTTGGCATTTTGGTAATGCTTGTAAAACAATGGATTAATGTGGTAAGAAGGTTATATTGGCAAGTGATGTAAGTGGTTCTTTGTTACTTTAATCGGATATAGTTAGCCGGCTATAGGATTGGGTGCATCATGAATAAAGTCGCCTTGGATGTGGAGTGGTTATGAGTGAACCGGTAACTCCATCCAAGTCCACTAACGAGATGGTCAAGAACACCATGGTGGTTAAGATTCCATGGGTGGGTCTTGCGTTAAGGTTATAATGGTGGTTAAAATTCCATTTGAGGACCTTGTGTAAGCAAAGGTTATAATGGTGGTTAAAATTCCATTTAAGGACCTTGTGCTTGTTAAGATCACAATGGTGGTGTAAAGTCCATGTGTGGATCTTGTGTTGTATGTCCCGGATCTCGTTAGTGATGTTATACAACTACCAACGGGTGATGTTAAGGTCATATGGTGGTTAAAATTCAATATGGGGACCTTGTGTGTGTCACGGTCATATGGTGGTTAAAATTCCATATGAGGAGCTTGTGTAAGGTAAGGTCAAATGGTGGTTAAAATTCCATTTGGGGACCTTGAGGTTGGTAGTGTGTATGAAGCGTGGGGACAACGCTTGTGATCTGCGTATCCGATTGGTTGTTGAGTTGAAAAGTGGATATGGTTTATCACTTGGAAGCCAATATAAAGTTCTTGAATTTAATGAAGCATGAGATGCTTGAAATGATGCATGGTTGCATGAGAAGTGTGTAATGCTTTATGAATGCATGTGTTACTTGTTAGCTTGAACAAGTGTTATTATCTATTGAGAATATTGCATTGTGTGCATGGATTCTCTTTAATGCATTGAAGTCTTGTGAAGGCTTGTTTGAAAGGGCATGTAATGCAAATGTTGAGTTTGTGGTTCATGTGTTGCATTTGTTTAGTGCATGTGATTAATTGAAGGAGTAAGTGGTTTTCAAGGGCTCTTGCTTTGGAATGACTTTCAATGTATAAGGAAAGTATGATGTAAAATGGAAGTGTTTTCTAAGGATCTTGAATTTAACTTTGCATATGATGTTCATGCATGGAATAGTTAAATTGATGGTTTTTGCAAGGTTGTGTTTGAAGTGATTTACATGGCTTTCCAAGCTAAGGTTTGTTTTCATGTTTGAGCAATGCATGATTTTAAAGCATGTTGTTTAAAAGGGTTTCAAACATTGCTTGGTATATTGAATTATGTTGCTTTTGAAAGTGGTTTTATAACTCGCTGCATTGATGGTGTTTTGGTTTTGAGCATTCCTCACTAAGCATTATGTGCTTACGCTCCTTTTTGTCCATCAATGCAGATATTTGAAGTCGGAACAGCGAGAAGCAAGGGATTCAAGGAAAGCTCCACTTGAGATGTATGTCTCGGTAAATAGCTATAGATAATAAAGGCAATGGGGGGGAGAATCTCTTATGTTGATGTTTTATGAGATTGTGTATGTTGGACAAGTTTGGTTTATATTTTTGAACTATGAGGGTTAATGCTTGCAATCTATGAATCCTTTTATTCATAAGTCTTATGCTATGCTTGTTGCTTTAAAAGCATGAATTTGGATTGAGTGTGTTAAATGAGTTGGTGCACCTAGGAGTGGTTTGTATCTAGATTTTTGATGCAATTATGTTCCTTGGGTGTTGGATGATTTGCTGGTATGATTTGGTTGCTTTTGGAGTATGTTTGGCGGGTCGAATATGTGATAAACCAGCAATTTTTCTGCAGTCTGTGCAGCCTGTTTCGAAACAGGAGCTACCGTATCGGAACGGGGGCCTGAAATGGCTTAGGCGTTCCGAAACGGGTAGAACTGTTCCGGAACGGTTTTGCCACTGCCAGGCTCTGTTCCGGAACTGGTTTCGGAACGGTCCCGTGTTTCGGAACAGATCATCCCTGTTCCGAAACACCCGACCGTTGGGCACTGAAATTGTTGGTTAAATGTTTTGAAAACCTTGCGTTTTGGTCCTGAACTTTGTATATGCAATTGAATGAGTTTGAGATGTCCGTTTGAGCTGAAATTTGGCAGAGAAGCATGAAAGATGATTAATTTCATATTGGTAACTTTAATTTGGGTTAAATCCTTATAATTTCCAGAATTTACAATTTGGTCCCTAAAGTTGTGATTTGTGCAATTGAGTCCCTGAATGCTCTCCGTTTGTTCTGATCTTTGAGTATGCTGATCATGTGAACATAACTAGGGTTAATGTGCATCTAGATAAGATTAAAAAGAAAAAAAGGGTCGTTAATCAAGGTTGACTTTCGGGTTGACTTTGGTTTTCCCCGTGTAATCTCCTTAATTCGGGTCAACCGTCTAGGCCGGGTTAAGGGGGTTACATTTGGTGGTATCAGAGCTGAGTTGCGAATTCTTTGGGAAATGGTAAGTTGTTGTAATATGTGTTTGATGTTCATTCTGATGTGAGGTTGAAAGCCGGTTAGAAAGTGTGTTATTGGGCGACTTGTTGATGTTTTTAAGCATGCTTGTTGATTGTGAATCTTCTTTGAGCTAATGTGGATTTGTGCTGATGTTATGCCAATGATGTGAGCTGATTTTATGAATGATGAAAGTGTAATGGGTGTGACATGTTGATATTATGCTATTACAAGTGAATGTTGTTTGTTGAGAGCATGATCAAAGTATGTTGATTGATACGCTTGATGTTGTGATATACGTGTTTTATTGATTGTTATGTCATGTGTAAGGGGAGGATTCAGGATACCCATTGCCTTATTATTATAGCTATTGTGTTATTTTGGAAGTGGGAGTTTTGAATCCTTGCTTAAAGCTGGTCTGATCGATTTGTTTGTTTTGTTGTGATTGCTTGCTGTTTATAGCATGGTGAAATCGATGAAAGAATGGCAGTTGGGTGAGATGGTTGCTGCTTTAGAGCAGGTTGTTAAGGCGTGGAATTCACCTTTTATTGGGGGTATTTCATCTCAGTCTTCTGTGCCTGGAGTTGAGATAGTGAGGCAGGAGGAAGAAGCTGGTTCTGTGATGAAGAATTCATCACCTATAGTTCAAGAGGTGTTGGGAACATCTCAGGCTGTGGCAAAAGTAAGGTCTTTAGACGTGCTGACCATGGGATGCACGGGTTTGTCGAAACAGCGTTTGCTTGATTTGGGAGCTGTGGAGTATCATGGTTCAACACCTGAGACGTTCGAGGCCTGGTTGGCCAGTGTAATTCTGATTTTAGATCAGGAAGGTTGTGATTATGCTTGTAAGCTGGGAAGTGTTGTTTTATTGATGATGAAGGACGCTTGTGCCTGGTGGACATCTGTGGCGGTGGCATCGCACATCCAAGATATAGATTGGGACTTCTTTGTGTCTGCCTTTTATGAAAGGTATCTTGGAGGGAAGTTCCCAAGGGTTAAGCAGAGTGAGGGTATGGTTTCTGTTCATGAAGGTGAGAAAAGTTTAAGCAAGAGAGTTGTGGATACTGACCTCGGGAGCGGTCAGCGTAAGAGGCTACGTGATGGGAGGTTTTACCTGAATCAAAGTCTGAGTGGTAGTGCAAATCTGGGGCAAGTGATGCATGATCAAGGAGTGGAAGCTCAGCTACCGATGTGTGGCCGTTGTGGAAGGCGCCATGTTGGAGGTTGTTGGGGCGTAGGTGTTTGTTGGAACTGTGGTTCTAAGGATCATGTGAAGCGAGATTGTTCTCAAGTGGTGAAATCAGCCTCAGTGGTAGCAGAAGGGTTTCTGAAGGGTCGTGGTCACGGTCGAGACAAAGTTTGAAGGTGGCAGGAGGAGCAGAAAGTTTTGAAGAGTTTGGGAAGTGAAATCTGCTGGAGTTTTGGGTCTGCTGGACATATGAGACGTAATTGTTGGAAGTTGGCTCGGGGTAGTCAGGGTTCTTTACAGCAGGGAGTGGATAATGACCTTAGTGTGTTGGCTGGTGCTGCAGTGGTGCGGCTGGAAGATGATGGTTCTGCGAGGAAGAGGGCTCGTCTGTTGAAGCTCCGGGGCAGTGAGGTGTTTTCAGGTAACCTTGTTAAGTAACCTTTGCTCTAGTATCTTAGGTTGGTTTCTGTTGGTTTTTCCTTGCGTAGAGGGTATGGTCTCGTTGCTAGCATGTTGGGGTAGTAGTTGTGTTGTTTGAAAACAACTTTAGTGTGAAGAGGGCATTAGTGGGTACCTTGTGGTTAATGGGTTATTAGAACGATAGAGTTGGTCAAGTTGGAAGTGAAGTAGGAGGTTGTTTTTAGGCGGATTCTGAGGATGTTATTGGTGGGTGTGAACTGACATACATGCACAGCTAAAACCATTGTTATAGGCTATATTATATATATATGTGCTGGTCCATGCATACATGTGACATGACATTAGAGGTTTTGCATACATGTACATCAGGCATTGGTAGGGCATATTGGTGACCATGCATACAATGTTCACACTCGCTAATAGCTAGTCGGATCCGTTAGTGTTGAGATAGTGTTAGGTTGGATGATGGGTTTTAAAAGTTGTTTTGGTGCTGGGTGAATGTTAGAAGTTGTGGAGGGTATTAAGCGTGCTGTTAGCAGTAGTGAGTGCGGTATAGCATGTTGGTAGAAGGAAGGTGTTTGGCTTTTAACGAGTTTAGCGGTATGGTGTTGGGGAGATTATTGGTTGAATTTAGAACGGGTCAAGTGGCTTTGAATAGCTGGTAGAAGTGGTAGTTCCTTGGAGTTTAGTGATGTTGCAGAATAGTGGTTGTGTTCCAGAGTGCTGAGGTAACTCGGCATTGATGTTGTAGTAGAAGAGTTGTTTTGTAGGTGAATGTTGGTAGCAGCCTTTGAGGAGTTGAGAAGAGGTTGTGTTGAGGATTATAGTAAAAGGTTAGCCTGGGAGAATAGAAGTTTCGTAACCTAAATATGTATGTATGGATTGGGCGATGTTCTAGTAAGGCAAGTGTTGTAGTCAAGGCTTGAAGTGGAAAGGCAATGTAAGATCAAAGGCCCTTGTTGGTTAGACGGGTTCTTGTAGGAAGTGGTTGGTTGGTTGTGATTAAGTAAATTCCTTTTGAAGTCAGCTGGTGGTGTATGGAACGGCTGGCGGAGTCAAGGTTGGGGTTTTGTGATGAGATTTTTGGATGTTGGGTGAGTAGTCCTGGTGAGTTGTTGTGGTGGTGATAGCGGTATGTCAGTAAAACGTTGAGAAGTTTGGGTAAGCAGTTGATGCTTAAGAATTCTTGCTTGATGTGGTAACCTTTGGAAAAGGGTGAGCAATTGTGTAAGGGGGTTTTTAGACGCGGTGAAGGCTGTGGGTTACATGGTGGCTGAACTGGATTGGTTGGTGTCACTGTGTGAGCAAGTTTTGGGAATTATGAGTTAAGGTGATGTATGCTGTAAGAGTTGGAGGCTCTTCAGGTTGTTGTTGGGGCTATGTGCAGTCCGGAAGTGTGAAGGGTTAAGATGTGGTTAACATCTGAGTGTTCTGGAATTCGTGAACAGTATGTGGTGGTGTTGAGTTTGGGGGAGTTTTGTGAGGAGTGTGTTCAGAGGTGGTTAAGTCTCCTGTGTTGCCTTGTGTATTGCTTTGAGAAGTTTGATTGTTCTCTTTTCGCCAGTTGAAATTTCGAGGACGAAATTTCCTAAGAGGGGGAGAGTTGTAACGCCCCAATTTTGGGCTTAGAAGTTTTGGGTTCGGACCGGTTTGGTCGGAGTGCGGTTCGAATATATAAGGGTGAATTTAGGAAAGCCTAGTTCGAGTTGCATTAAAAATATGGAAAAATGTCTTAAAATCCTCTTTTATTATATATAAGAGAAAGGTGAAGTCAATTTTACAAAATGAGGTTTGGAAGGGTGACATTTTGTGTTAGTGACCAAAATGTAATTTTTGAAAATTGGGTGACTGTTTTAAAAAGGATTGAAACTTTGAATCTTTAAGGAGCTATTTACCCAAAAGAAGTTTCTCCAGATTTTTCTTAAATATTAAATGATTAATTAATGGTTTAAAATAAAGGTAAAAAGGAGGGAAAAATATTTTAGCCTTTTAACTAACTATTCCTAATTTTCCATTTTCATTTTCTCTCATCTTTTCTCTCAAACCAAACACATTTCTGCAGAGCTTTTTCCTCTGATTTTGTCATCTAAATAACGCATTTCAATTCTCTTTTTATCTCTAATCATCTCTTCAACAAAACCTTGGCATTTGCTTATTGGATTTTCAAGCATTTTGGTTCCAAAAAGGAAGAAACTCAAGTTTAGAGGTATGAACGTCCTTCTCCTCTAAATTCTCAGTTCTTTACTGAAATTCCCAAGTTCTCAATCCTTAATTTGTGTTTTATAAAAGGTTTTATGGTTGTGTTCTTGATCTTGGCTTTAAATGCAAGATTTGGTTGATTTTTGGATGAAATTCGTATGATCTGTTTGGGCAGTGTTTTGAGGTGTCTTTTTGATGTTAATTAAATGTATAATTGATGAGAAGTTGAGGTTTAATCAATGCAATCCCGAATAGGTTGATTTTCCTAAGTTTTGCTTGAGTTTTTGGTTGTTTTTGGAGTGATCTTGATGATCTGTTATTGCTGGAGGTATAAGGACGTGGTTGAGATCATTTTGGATGTTAATTGATGTTTATAAATGGTTAGAAGTGATTGATCTTGGCTGGGTTAAGTTTTGGAAGTGTTTGAAGGTGATTTCGGTTGTGTTTGGTAGCCGAAATGTTGGATTTGCTTAGAACAGCGAGTTTAGGTGTGTTGCTGGTGTTTTTAATGCATGATGATGCATTAATCCTCTGTTGTTATGTGCTTGAAACAGGGGAGAGTGATCCGTGAGCAATAGAGGTGGAGTTGAAGGTTTCGGATGCTTGGAAGGCTTGTTGGCTAGCCTTGTTTTGTGTATCGGTGAGTGAAGTTGGGTTTTCGGCTTTAAAACCAAGGTTTGAAGGTTTTGGGAGCTTAGTTTAAGTCTAAACAACTTAGCTAAGCTCAAGAGTAAGTAATTGGAAATTATCTCTTGGTTGTGTTATGAATTGGTTTTAAAAGCACTTGTGTTTGTTGGATGCAATGCATGTGATTTGCATGTTTTAAATTCTGTTTTGAAAGCATATTTTAGCATGGTTTAATGCTGGTTATGGAAGCCATGTGTGAAGGGTGCTCAAGGTAAGAGGTCCTTGGTTTTGTACATTGAATTTGTAGAATTGATGCATGGTGTTGCATGTTGTTTAATGGCTTTGTGAAATGCTTCAAAACAATGGATTAATGATGGTAATTGGTGGTTTTGGCATTTTGGTAATGCTTGTAAAACAATGGATTAATGTGGTAAGAAGGTTATATTGGCAAGTGATGTAAGTGGTTCTTGGTTACTTTAATCGGATATAGTTAGCCGGCTATAGGATTGGGTGCACCGTGAATAAAGTCGCCTTGGATGTGGAGTGGTTATGAGTGAACCGGTAACTCCATCCAAGTCCACTAACGAGATGGTCAAGAACACCATGGTGGTTAAAATTCCATGGGTGGGTCTTGTGTTAAGGTTATAATGGTGGTTAAAATTCCATTTGAGGACCTTGTGTAAGCAAAGGTTATAATGGTGGTTAAAATTCCATTTAAGGACCTTGTGCTTGTTAAGATCACAATGGTGGTGTAAAGTCCATGTGTGGATCTTGTGTTGTATGTCCCGGATCTCGTTAGTGATGTTATACAACTACCAACGGGTGATGTTAAGGTCATATGGTGGTTAAAATTCCATATGGGGACCTTGTGTATGTCACGGTCATATGGTGGTTAAAATTCCATATGAGGAGCTTGTGTAAGGTAAGGTCAAATGGTGGTTAAAATTCCATTTGGGGACCTTGAGGTTGGTAGTGTGTATGAAGCGTGGGGACAACGCTTGTGATCTGTGTATCCGATTGGTTGTTGAGTTGAAAAGTGGATATGGTTTATCACTTGGAAGCCAATATAAAGTTCTTGAATTTAATGAAGCATAAGATGCTTGAAATGATGCATGGTTGCATGAGAAGTGTGTAATGCTTTATGAATGCATGTGTTACTTGTTAGCTTGAACAAGTGTTATTATTTATTGAGAATATTGCATTGTGTGCATGGATTCTCTTTAATGCATTGAAGTCTTGTGAAGGCTTGTTTGAAAGGGCATGTAATGCAAATGTTGAGTTTGTGGTTCATGTGCTGCATTTGTTTAGTGCATGTGATTAATTGAAGGAGTAAGTGGTTTTCAAGGGCTCTTGCTTTGAAATGACTTTCAATGTATAAGGAAAGTATGATGTAAAATGGAAGTGTTTTCTAAGGATCTTGAATTTAACTTTGCATATGATGTTCATGCATGGAATAGTTAAATTGATGGTTTTTGCAAGGTTGTGTTTGAAGTGATTTACTTGGCTTTCCAAGCTAAGGTTTGTTTTCATGTTTGAGCAATGCATGATTTTAAAGCATGTTGTTTAAAAGGGTTTCAAACATTGCTTGGTATATTGAATTATGTTGCTTTTGAAAGTGGTTTTATAACTCGCTGCATTGATGGTGTTTTGGTTTTGAGCATTCCTCACTAAGCATTATGTGCTTACGCTCCTTTTTGTCCATCAATGCAGATATTTGAAGTCGGAACAGCGAGAAGCAAGGGATTCAAGGAAAGCTCCACTTGAGATGTATGTCTCGGTAAATAGCTATAGATAATAAAGGCAATGGGGGGAGAATCTCTTATGTTGATGTTTTATGAGATTGTGTATGTTGGACAAGTTTGGTTTATGTTTTTGAACTATGAGGGTTAATGCTTGCAATCTATGAATCCTTTTATTCATAAGTCTTATGCTATGCTTGTTGCTTTAAAAGCATGAATTTGGATTGAGTGTGTTAAATGAGTTGGTGCACCTAGGAGTGGTTTGTATCTAGATTTTTGATGCAATTATGTTCCTTGGGTGTTGGATGATTTGCTGGTATGATTTGGTTGCTTTTGGAGCATGTTTGGCGGGTCGAATGTGTGATAAACCATCAATTTTTTTGCAGTCTGGGCAGCCTGTTTCGAAACAGGAGCTACCGTATCGGAACGGGGGCCTGAAATGGCTTAGGCGTTCCGAAACGGGTAGAACTGTTCCGGAACAGTTTTGCCACTGCCAGGCTCTGTTCCGGAACTGGTTTCGGAACGGTCCCGCGTTTCGGAACAGATCATCCCTGTTCCGAAACACCCGACCGTTGGGCACTGAAATTGTTGGTTAAATGTTTTGAAAACCTTGCGTTTTGGTCCTGAACTTTGTATATGCAATTGAATGAGTTTGAGATGTCCGTTTGAGCTGAAATTTGGCAGAGAAGCATGAAAGATGATTAATTTCGTATTGGTAACTTTAATTTGGGTTAAATCCTTATAATTTCCAGAATTTACAATTTGGTCGCTAAAGTTGTGATTTGTGCAATTGAGTCCCTGAATGCTCTCCGTTTGTTCTGATCTTTGAGTATGCTGATCATGTGAACATAACTAGGGTTAATGTGCATCTAGATAAGATTAAAAAGAAAAAAAAGGGTCGTTAATCAAGGTTGACTTTCGGGTTGACTTTGGTTTTCCCCGTGTAATCTCCTTAATTCGGGTCAACCGTCTAGGCCGGGTTAAGGGGGTTACAGCATGTCACCATGATTTCAAGCTCCTTCAAATGGATGTAAAAAGTGCTTTTCTAAATGGTTTTATAAATAAAGAAGTGTATGTTGAACAACCACCGAGTTTTGAGGATTCAAAATTTCCAAATCATGTTTTTAAATTAATCAAGGCTCTTTATGGTTTAAAACAAGCTCATAGAGCTTGGTATGAAAGGCTTTCAAACTTTTTAATTGAAAAAGGTTTTGAAAAAGGCAAGGTGGACATTATACTTTTCATAAAAAGATATTGTAATGACATCTTAGTAGTGCAAATTTATGTTGATGATATCATTTTTGGTTCTACTAATGAATGTTATTGCAAAGAATTTTCTAAGCTAATGCAAGGTGAGTTCGAGATGAGCATGATGGGGGAGCTCTCATTCTTCTTGGGGCTCCAAATCAATCAAAGGAAGGATGACACCTTCATCAATCAAGAAAAGTACGTGAATGACATGCTCAAAAAGTTCGGCTTGGAGAATGTAAAGCCTCAAGCCACCCCTATGAGCTCTTCTATAAAGTTTGACAAAGATGAAGGATGTAAGTGTGTTGATTCTAAGTTTTATAGATCTATGATAGGTTCTTTTCTTTACCTTACCGTAAGTACACCGAATATTATGTTTAGTGTTTTCTTGTGTGCTAGGTTCCAAGCTAGTCCAAGAGAATCACACTTAGTAGCCATTAAGAGAATTTTTAGATACCTTAGAGACACACCTAACTTAGGTCTTTGGTATCCTAAGGATTCTTCCTTTAGCCTTTATGCTTATTTGGATGCAGATTATGGGGGGGGGGGGTGCAAGATATATAGGAAAAGTACCTCCAGGACATGCTAATTCTTAGGTAGTATGCGCATATCTTTGTTCTCTAAGAAACAAAATAGCGTAGCCTTATTTACCACCGAAGCGAAGTACATATCCTGAGAGAGTTGTTGTGCTCAGGTTCTTTGGATGAAGCAACAACACTTAGATTATGGTGTTCAAATAGAAGCCATACCCCTTAGGCGTGACAACAATAGCGCCATTTGTCTCACTAAGAATCCCATCCAACACTCTAGAACCATTCATATAGAAATTAGACATCATTTCATTAGAGACCATGTTTTGAAAAATGATGTTGTTCTAGAATATGTTGATACCTTGAACCAATTAGCAGATATATTTACCAAACCTTTAGATAAAGAGTGTTTTTGGACCCTTAGGAGAGAGTTAGGTTTAAACAACCTTCCTTGACCCTTTTAGGTCCCAAATGGTCAAAATTTTGCTTGAAATTGGTTGATATTCATGCTTATGTTAATTTGCATCATTTTGCTTCTATGCATATTGTTAGGGGGAGTATGCATCAATTTTAGCCATTAAATCTTGCTCATATATCATTCACATGCATTTAGGCTCGATCTAAATTAGCTTTGTTGCGTGTAAAAGAGTATCACAATTGGGTGCAAGTATACACGTCAAAAGTAATAAAGTGATACGAAGTATCAGATATCGTCTCCACAGGGACTGGAAATACTTCTAACCTTAAATCTCTGCACAAGAGAAGAAATAATATTAATAAAGTGATTGTGGAAGACTTGAAGATAAACTAAAGTAAAAGATGAAATCAAATTGAGAGAATAGGCTGTTATTGATTTGCTCAGTAGTGCAGGTATTGCACTGTTCAAAGGAACTTCTGTTGCTTCTGTCATTGTGCCTGCCGCGGCAGCAGTCTGTTGTTGTCGTGGCATCGACCAACAACTCTATACTTCAAGTTTGGTAAGAATCCCTGTTGTGACTTGTCCTATTCCTAGGCCCAAGTTCTGTCGATGAACACGTTTTTGATGATACCTCCTGACGTGAATCGAAGGATGAACACCGATGTTTGTGAATTCTTCTTTATCCACTTAACCTTGAACCTATCCCTAGGCCAGATGGTTTAACCATAAACTGGAAAACTCGTATTTACTCCTTTCGTATACTTAACTCTCCTGATATTAAGTAAATGGATAACCTCACAATGCTCTCCCGGAACTCTTATGAGATGTTGAAACCAAAGTAAATAAACTTGAAGCTTTTATTAATTGAACAGAAAAAAATCCTAAGAAACAATACAATCCTTACAACTACCTTACAAGATCAACCCTTAGCCCTAGGGGAATTTTAGAACATGATGGAGAGAGAAAATAACTAGGGTTTTTGGGGGAAGACGGCTAGGAGCTAGATTCCCTTTTCCTTGTCGAATTACAATAATATATATAGGCCTTGGACTTGAGTTTTCTTAATGGCCAAGAATACTAGTTTGAATTAAACTACAACTCTATTTAAGACTAAATCTCTGAGTAGATGTCTTTTAATTTTCCATATTTTGTTGCTTTGACTTTTTCCTCAAACTTTGGGCAAGGCCTTCCTTGTACTTCTGAGCTCCGGCAGTTATGCGAGTGGTCTAGAAAAATCAGGCTTTAAATGCTCTATCAGTCGAACTCCACTTCGTATTTTCCATAACCATAGTCTTCACTGTCGCCTCTTCTGCCATGGCAGATGTCTGGACAGTGTTGAAATAGGCCATCTTCTACAATCCTTCACTCCAGCTCTGCTGTTATCTTTTGTTCCTCTGCTGCCCTGGTTACTGCCACGACAAGTATCTACAAGAATAGACTAAAATCAACAGTATCTATGCAAAATCTATCCTAAAATGCAACTAAACATGCTTGATTGCATCAATAATATGGGTAAAGGAGGGTTAAAATATAGAACATTTATGCACTCAACACACCCCCAAACTCAAGTTCTTGCTTGTCCTCAAGCAAATGCAACCTAACTAAGAATGAAACTTTTTGGTTTTGGCTTAACTCAGTGAACAACTATTACCTACAACACCTTCACCATCTAGATCAGTACCTTTTCGAATGTTTAAAGACTTATCCGGAGCAATAATATAATTCTCTTGTAAGTGTGTGCAGGTTTTGTGAACAAATATGTGCCTAGACTCTTTAGCAACCAGAATAGTTACTTAACTTACTTGAGTTTTATTTCAGAAATAATTCTTAAATAGAGCCAATTTCAGGCACCTCTAGCTTGATTTCTAAAGTTTTTCTATTTTTACTATAGCCGGTTTTAGGGCACCTCTAGTTTAATTTCCTAGAGCCAATGTTAGACACCTCTAGGAGTAAACTAATTCTAAGTTTTTTTTCTAACTCAAGTAGCTAAGCTTCATATTCTAAGTTTTCTAACAGAGTCTTAACAACATATAAGTCACAAGGTGTTTTTAAGAGTTCAGAACTATAGCAAGGCTCTAAATACATCCTAAAACACTCTAAAGATACTATCGCGACAGAGACTGCCGCAGTAGGTAAGAGCAGTTCAAAGACTTAAGCCAAACGATTACTATATATATTTTTTTAACACAAAAATGACAAAATAAAATAAGTTCATTAATGATAATAAAGAGGAATGCCTACCCCCAAACTCGAGGGTTGCATTGTCCTCAATGCATGACACGAAATAGAAATAAAAACATCACAATATAGAAAATAAAACATACGACAGAAAAATAAAAGAACTTAAGTTGAAGAGCTGTCGTCACTGCTGCTATTGATGAATAGCTGTCGTCGGGCAGTTGTTTTTATGGCATAGGCTAGCTTTGGAGTAAGGGAGGGTGATGCTACCTTCTTCTTTGCCTCTCGAGGTGGCTGGAATCTAGTGGGTGAAATTTTTGGGGCTTGTCATGGACCTCGAGCGCACTGTCACTGCTGCTGCTGCTGCGGCTGCCGCCTGCTCTGTCGCAGCAGGGTCCCTCAACATCAATATCAAGCTTTTTCTTATTCATCGGAGGGAAGTCCTTTGCTATCTCTCAGACGACAGAGGGCTCGAAGTCAGAGTCATCCTACCAGAATGAGGAGGAGGAGAAACCTTCAAAATATTTTGGGTCTATTTCTGGCAGTGGTTCCTTTCGTTTGGTTCATCGAGGAGTGGCAGACTGTCTGTTGCCGTCTCCGGCCGTGGTAGATGGTGAAGCAGAGGTAGCTGTCGGTGTGGGCGTCTTGGGGCTTGGCAGCAGGTGTTGGGACAGAAAGAAGGGTTTCTGGAAAGGAGGGAAACTGCACGTTTGGATAATTAAGCTCAACTTTAATAAAGTTTACCGTTACAGTGGTGAACTCCCTCATGTACTCCATGAATCCCAGTTGTTGTGCCTCCATCTTTTTCAGCAGTTGAATTATTTGGTTGGAGGAGGTAGCTTCTGGTTGTGCAGGTTCTGTCTGCTCGGGCTCTGCCGCGACAGGTTCTGTGGAATCTAGTTCTGTCGTTGGTTCTGTCGCGGCAGAGGGATTAACATACGCCATTGAGGTGGCTGCCTTCAGTTCCATCAAGCTGTAGATGTTCTGCTACGTCCACCCCTTGCCCTGGATCTTCACGTCTTCTTCAATTTTGGGCACATTGTTGGCTCGGTAGAGGGATGTGATTAATTAGAGGAAGAAGAGGGGCCCTTATCTTTTAGTGCACACTCGTGTATGCCATCAAGGATGTATTTACCCACGTTGTTCTGTAGTTCATTAATGATGGAGTGCACGAGGGCAAGCCTCTGTCGGTCCACTGTTGTGTTATGGGAAGTTGGCATGAGACGTTTTTTCACAAAGTGGTTCCACAGTTTGGCAGCAGGTGTGAGTTGGGTTCTTCGCACTGTCCATCTATGTTTTGGATCTTCGTTCCAGTTGTTGCCCTCTTCAGTCAGGTCTGCCATGATGCCGTTATAGTCTGCTAACGACAGATTGCTGATAAACCTGCTGTGTGCATCCTCTTTCCTGCCCACATGTATGGCGTATAAAGTATTGATGCAGGCTCGATCAAGAGAGATTTCCTTACCCCTAATAGTGACTATCATGGCATCCTTGGATGTGACGGCAGCATAAAATTCACGGGCAAGTGTAACGTTCATCTCTTTAGGTTGTGCCGCGAACATCTGCCACTTTTATGCAATGATCCGTTTGGCAATGAACCCTTCAAGCCCTAGATCTCATGTCTTCTTTGTGTAGGTGAAGCATCTTTCCTCCCACATTTCCCGTTTCTGAAAGGATTCATAATATCTTTTCTCTGAATCTACTGAGGCGAACCTTCTATGAATTATACTGTGACTAGGAGTGGAGACTGCCGCGGCAGATGTGGAGGCAATACTTCTTCTGGTTGATTTCGTTGTCATTGTAAGGATACTGTAGAAACGAAAGAAAATACATGAAAAGCTAAAATGCCCGAAAACAAAGTAGAGAGAAGAGAATGAGGTGAAAAATGAAATGGAGGTGGTGGCTTATATAGAACGGGGTTCTGCCCGTTGAAGCCGTAACGGGTGCCGTGAATAACAGAGCCAGCTGTCACGCGGTTTCCTGACGCGTCTGTTACGCGTTTCCGTGTCTGCTGCGTGTCTGTCGCAACAACTTGGTGACAAGTTGTAATTACGCGTCTGCCACGACAACTAGTGACCGGTTGTCACGACAACCTTGTTCCATTTGGCTTCTTGGGCTGTTGTGGATGGGTTGGGCTGGTTCATTCTTTCTCTTTTCTTTGCTTCTTTTATTCACATGAAAACTAAAATAAACAAATATTAAATTCTTATTTCCTAAAGCAACAAAAATAAATAAAAATAAAATAAAACTAAGTTAAATTAGGGATGCCTTGAGGGGCATCTCCTAAAGCAAATACTTCCTGCTCTCTTGGGGCTTCAGTCCCCTGATAGTGTTTTAGCCTTTGTCCATTGACTTTGAATTGGTGCCCATCCTTGATTGATCTTATTGTGACGACACCATGAGGATAAACCTAGACTACTTGGAAGGGTCCAAACCACCTAGACTTTAGCTTTCCTGGGAAGAGCTTCAACCTAGAGTTGAACAACAACACCTTCTGCCCTGGTGTGAACTATCGTGGCAGCAGTTTTCTGTCGTGCCACTTCTTTGTTTTGTCTTTATAAATTATGGCGTTGTCGTAGGCCATGGCTTGAATTTCCTCAATTTCATTTAAGTCCAGTAGCCTTTTCTGCCCTGCTTTGTCCCAGTCTATGTTAACTATCTTGATAGCCCAATATGCTTTATGTTCTATCTCAACAGGTAAGTTGCAAGTTTTTCCGTAGATGAGGCGGTAGGATGACATTCCCAATGATGTCTTAAATGCAGTTATGTAGGCCCATAATGCATCATTCAAGTGAAGAGACCAATCCTTCCTAGTTGGTTTAACCATCTTTTCTAGGATGTTCTTCACTTCTCTATTTGAAATTTCAGCATGCCCATTGGTTTGAGGGTGATATGTTGTTGCGATCCTGTGCTTAACTCCATACTTCTTCAACGCACTAGCAATTACCATATTGTCAAAATGCCTACCCTCATCACTAATGATCGCCCTTGGGATGCCAAACCTTGTGAAGATATGTTTGTGGAGAAATCTTTGCACGGTCTTGGCATCATTCTTTTGTGTGGCGATAGCTTTTACCCAATTTGACACGTAGTATACTACCAACAGTATGTACAGATTCCCACACGAAGCTGGGAATGGTCCCATGAAGTTGATTCCCTAGACATCGAAAATTTCGACTTCAAGAATGTTCTGCAAGGGCATCTCATGCCTTCTAGAGATGTTTCCAGTCCTTTGACATTTGTCACAATGCTTGTAAAAGGCTTATGCATCTTTGAAAAGTATAGGCCAAAAGAAACCAGATTGCAAAACTTTGGCAGCAGTTTTGTTTCTTCCAAAGTGTTCTCCATAAGGAGCAGCATGGCAGTGGTGGAACACTTCTTCATGTTCTTCATGTGGTATGCATCTTCTGATGATCTGATCTGCACAATGTTTAAATAGAAGAGGTTCGTCCCAATAATAATGTTTTGCATCATTTTGGAACCTCTTCCTTGCTTGGTAGTTAAGTTCAGGAGGTAATAAACCACTAACAAGGTAATTTACTATGTCAACATACCAAGTGATTTCAGAAAGTTTACCTGTCGCCATGGCTGTCGCGGCAGTGCTGGTGGCAGTGAATAACTGCTCGTCTGGGAAAGTCTCTTGTATGTTAACTTTGTTTTTGTCTCGATCCTTTCCCATCTCCAATCTTGACAAGTGATCAGCTACTTGGTTTTCTGTCCCCTTTTGTCCTTGATATCTATATCGAATTCTTGCAATAGCATAATCCAACGTATCAATCGTGGTTTTGCATCCTTCTTTGTGAACAAATATTTTAGTGTTGAATGATCTGTATGGACTACCACTTTTGTTCCAAGTATATATGGTCTGAACTTGTCAAAGGTGAACACCACCGCTAACAACTCCTTTTCTGTTGTGGTGTAGTTTATCTGGGCATCATTTAAGGTCTTGCTGGCATAGTATATAACGTGGAAGAGTTTCTCCTTTCGCTGCCCTAGTGCAGCCCCGACAGCATAGTCACTGGCGTAACACAATATCTCAAACAGTAAACTCCAGTCTAGTGGCTGTACTTTTGGGGCTGTTACCAGCTTCTCCTTCAGCGTCTTGAATGCTTCAGTACATTCAGTATTGAAGTAAAAGGCTATATTTTGTTCCAACAAGAGACACAGGGGTTTAGTGATTTTAGAAAAACTAGCAATAAATCTACGATAAAACCCTGCGTGTCCCAAGAAACTTCTAATGCCCTTGACTGTGGTGGGTGGCGGCAATTTTTCGATAAATTTGATTTTTGCTATGTCCACTTCTATGCCGCGACAGGAGACCTTGTGTCCCAGCACTATGCCCTCATCCACCATAAAGTGGCATTTCTCCCAGTTCAATACAAGGTTTGCCTCTTCACATCTTTCAAGCACTTTCTTCAAATTGCCTAGGCAATTGTTGAAATTGTCTCCAAAGACGGAAAAGTCATCCATGAAGATCTCTAGGAAATCTTCCACCATACCCGAGAATATTTCCATCATACACGTCTAAAAAGTTGCTGGTGCATTACATAATCCAAATGACATTCTTCGAAAGGCGTACGTTCCGTATGGGCATGTGAAGGTTGTCTTCTCCTGATCCTCCGGTGCAATTGCAATTTGATTGTAACCTGGGTAACCATCAAGGAAACAATAATAACACTTTCCCGCTAATCTATCTAACATTTAATCCCATTTATCTGAGCGATTACGTAACGAAATTGCTACTTTTCAACATGAGGACGACGAGCCAATGCACGAGGCATGAGATAGGTTTACTACTCTTCTGAGGAATTGCCCGATGCATGAATTTCCTGTTTGGAATCAAGTAATCAAATTCTACAATGCTGCCAACCTACAGACTCGCATGAGAATCGATTCAGCAGCCAATGGATTGCTGTTGGATAAATATCCGGATGAAGCCATGGTAGTGTTAAAGAATTTGGCGAAGAATGAAGAGCAATTCCCCACATCAAGGAGAGGTAAACGAGTACTAGCTGTGAAGGATTACGAAGCAGATAATTCCTTAAAGACACAAGTTGCATATCTCACAAAGGTAGTAGAAAACTTGCTGAAAAAGGATTCTCAACTGGTGTATGCTGCAAAAGAGGTATGTGGATCTTGTAGTGGGAATCATAGTTCGGAAGACTGCCCGCTACAGCTAGAGGAAGGGATGCATGTTGGAAACTATAACAAGCAGAACTACAATTCCAACAATTACAATCCCAATTGGAGAAAAGATCCCAAATTCTTTTGGAGCAACCCAAAGAATGCCCTGAACCCTCAAGCACAGAACACTCAAAATTAGGGGGCACCTAGAATTCTGACACGGCAGCAACCACAACAGCAGCCGCAACAGCCACCAACAGCCACGCCTAGTATACTGGAGCAGACTTTGGCCACGTTTATGTCTCAGACAGGAACTTACATTGAATACATGAATCACTTCGTCAAGAAGACTGAGTCGTTCATGGATAAAACAAAGATGCGGATGACTAACCATGAAGCTACTCTGAAATCATTGGAGACGCAGATGGGTCAGGTTTCCCAGCATATTAAGCCAAGGCAGAATGGAGGATTCCCTAGCGATACTAAGGTCGCTAGACAACCCACACATGAGCAATGCAAAGCTATCACAACTAGGAGTGGGAAGCAATTACCAGGGCAAGAGAAGAAAGCTGAACCAGTTAAGAAACCAGCCCTAGAATCGACTGCCGAGAATGTTGCCCCGGTAATTGATAAACAGCCTGTTGCCGCCACACCTGTCACGACAGCAGAAGGGACAGAGGAGAAGGATGAAGAACCTAAGCCTCCTCAGATCCGAATGGAATGGGAAGGACGCATAGAATATTATCGTCTTCCACCTCCTTTTCCACAGCGGCTACAGAAGCAAAAACAAGAGTTCCAGCTTAAGAAGATCTATGATATTTTTAAGCAGGTCCACATCAATAATCCGCTGTTAGATGCCACCAAGGAGATGCCTGGTTATGCCAAATTTCTCAAGGATGCTATGCCGAAGAAATCCAAACTTGGGGAATTTGAGACGGTTAAACTTACAGAAGGATGCATGACTATTCTGCACAAGCATCCACCCTAGAAAAAGAAGGATCCTGGGAGCTTCATAATACCGTGTATAATCGGTGATAAATTTGTGGGTAAGACACTTTGTGATCTAGGTGCTAGTATTAATTTAATGCCAAAATCTGTGTTCCAGAAATTAGGTATTGGACGAGCACGACCCACAACAGTCATGCTGCAGCTGGCAGACCGCTCTAACGTATAACCAGAAGGGAAAATTGAAGATATTCTAGTAAGAGTGGATAAATTTATTTTTCCTGCTGACTTTCTTGTTTTAGATTGTGAAGCAGATGAGAATGCACCAATCATCCTGGGGCGACCTTTCTTAGCCACATGAAGATCATTGATTGATGTAGAAAAGGGAGAACTCACTATGAGAGTGAATGATCAAGAGATCAAGTTGAATGTTCTCCAAGCAATGAAACACGCTGATGCAGAAGAAGAATGCAAGACCATCACTGAAGTAATCCTTGACCAATCCTGCATCAGGTCGAACTGCCATGACATCAAATTTGGCCACTGCCCCAGCAGCCATTTAGAAGACTGTCACGACAGCGACGACGACACCAGCTCCTCATATTCTGACACATTTGATACTGAAGATCATGAGGAGGTAAACTGAATAGGCAATCGTCCAAGTAAGTTATTCGAGCCCTTAAACTATACCTCGAATGAACATATCATCCAAAAGCCATCAACTGTAGAGCCATCTGCTCTAGATCTTAAGCCCCTGCCAGGGCAGCTCAAATATGTTTTTCTTGGATTAAATGATACGTTGCCCGTAATCATCTCTTCCAAGTTGATGCAGGAACATGAACAACAGCTAATAAGGATGTTCCAGCAGCACAAAAAGGCTATTGGATGGACGATAGCTAATATCCAAGGCATCAGCCCAGCACTATACATGCATAAAATTCTCTTAGAGGATGATCATAAGCCGACCATTGATGCCCAGAGACGTTTGAATGATGCTATGCGAGAAATGGTCCGAAAAGAAATTATCAAATGGCTAGATGCTGGGATAATTTATGCCATCTCGGATAGTAAGTGGGTGAGCCTGGTGCAGTGCGTTCCTAAGAAAGGAGGAATAACCGTGGTGACCAATGAAGAAAACGAGTTAATCTTAACCAGGACTGTGACCGGTTGGAGGGTTTGTATGGACTATCGAAAGCTTAACAAAGCTACCCGAAAGGACCACTTTCCCCTGCCTTTTATTGATCAAATGCTTGATAGATTAGTGGGAAAGCCTTATTACGGTTTTCTTGATGGTTACTCAGGTTATAACCAAATAGCCATCGCACCAGATGATCAAGAGAAAACAACTTTCACTTGCTCGTACAGTACTTATGCTTTTCAGAGGATGCCATTTGGACTTTGCAACGCACCAGAAACCTTTCAGATGTGTATGATGGCTATATTCTCCGACATGGTGGAGGATTTCCTGGAGATATTCATGGACGATTTCTCTGTCTTTGGAGACAATTTTGAAAGTTGTTTAGGCAACCTACAAAAAGTGCTCGAAAGATGCGAGAAAGCGAACTTGGTATTAAACTAGGAGAAATGTCACTTCATGGTGGATGAAAGGGTAGTCCTAGGCCATAAGGTAAGCTACCGCGGCATAGAAGTTGACAGAGCCAAGATCGAGGTAATTGAAAAGCTGCCGCCACCTACCACAGTCAAGGAAATTCAGAGTTTCTTAGGGCATACTGGGTTCTATCGAAGGTTTATAGCAAATTTTTCGAAGATCACCAAGCCATTATGCAACCTACTAGAGCAGAATCGTCCTTTCAACTTCAACACTGAATGTGCTGAGGCATTTAGAATTCTGAAAGAGAAGCTAGTAACAGCCCCGATTGTACAGCCACCAGACTGGAAGTTGCCATTCGAGATTGTGTGTGATGCCAGTGATTACGTTGTAGGGGCAGCACTTGGGCAGAGGAAAGACAAGCTATTCTATGTAATTTACTACGCTAGCAAAACACTCAACGTTGCCCAAGTGAATTACACCACAACAGAGAAGGAATTGTTAGCAGTGGTGTTTTCAATTGACAAGTTTCGATCCTACATACTTGGAACGAAAGTGGTGGTCCACACAGACCACTCTGCACTAAAATATCTGTTTGCTAAGAAAGACGCAAAGCCCAGACTGATTTGTTGGATTCTGTTGCTGCAAGAGTTCGACATAGAAATCAAGGATAAAAAGGGGTCATAGAACCAAGTTGCAGATCACTTGTCAAGATTAGAGAAGGGAAAGAGCCTCCCAACAGACAAGACACACATACTGGAGACCTTCCCTAACGAGCAGTTGTTCGCTTCCACAAGCACTGCCGCGACAGCCATGGCGGCAGGTAAGTTTTCTAAACTCCCCCGGTATGCTGATTTCGTTAATTATTTAGTTAGCGGAATATTTCCTCCTGACCTTAACTATCAAGCTAGGAAGAGGTTCCAAAACGATGTTAAGCATTATTATTGGGATGAACCTCTTCTTTTCAAAATGTGTGCAGATCAGATCATCAGGAGGTGTGTACCACAAGATGAGCAGGAAGCTGTACTTCGTCATTGCCATGCTTCACAATATGGAGGACACTTAGGTGATAACAAAACTGCTGCCAAGGTTTTGCAGTCAGGTTTCTATTGGCCTTCACTGTTCAAGGATACCCAGACATTCTACAAAAGTTGTGACAAATGTCAACGGACTGGAAACATCTCATTGAGACATGAGATGTCGCTGCAAAACATCCTTGAAGTCGAAATCTTCGACGTTTGGGGGATTGATTTCATAGGACCATTCCCAGCATCATGTGGGAATCTTTATATCCTTCTGGCAGTGGACTATGTGTCCAAATGGGTTGAATCGAGCGCCACACAGAAAAACGATGCCAAGATCGTTCAGAGATTGCTACATAAGAACATTTTCTCTAGATTTGGCATCCTTAAGGCGGTCATCGCTGATGAAGGGAGGCATTTTGATAATAGGGTAATACCTGCTGCCTTAAGGAAATATGGCGTTAAGCATCGGATCGCAACAACTTACCACCCTCAGACCAATGGACAGGCCGAAATATCCAACAGAGAGGTAAAGAACATTCTTAAGAAGATGGTTAAACCAACTCGAAAGGACTGATCTCTACACCTCAATGATGCACTTTGGGCCTACAGAACATCATTTAAAACTCCATTGGGAATGTCACCCTACCGACTGATTTACGGGAAAACATGCCATCTACCTGTTGAGATAGAGCACAGAGCATACCGGGCCATCAAGACAGTGAACATGGACTTGGAAAAGGCAGGACAGAAAAGGCTTCTTGACTTGAATGAGATTGAAGAAATCCGAGCAATGGCCTATGACAACGCAAGGATTTACAAGGACAAGACAAAGAAGTGGCATGACAAGAAGCTGCTGCTACGACAGTTTTGCCCAGGGCAGCTTGTGTTGTTGTTCAACTCTAGGTTGAAACTCTTCCCAGGGAAGCTGAAATCTAGATGGTCCGGCCCGTTTCAAGTGGTGAAAGTTTTTCCCCATGGTGCCATCACGATCAAATCATTAAAAGACGGACACCGATTTAAAGTCAACGAGCATAGATTGAAGCATTATCAGGGGATTGAATCCCCAAGAATGCAGGAAGTGGTTACTTTAGGAGATGCCCCTCATGGCATCCCTAATTTAACTTACTTTTATTATTATTATTATTTAATTATATATATTTATTTATTTATTAGGAAGTTAGAATTATTTTATTAGGAACTAAGTTTTTTATTATTTTCAGGAAATAAAGGAGACAAGGAGAGGAGAAGAAGTGAACTCAGCCCACCATCTCACCATCAGCCCAAAAAGCCCAAAATAGGAGCCTGTCATTACAGCTGCCGCAGCAGACACGCAAACGCGTAACAGATGCACAGTAGACACAGAAACACGTGATAGACGCGTCAGAAACCGCGTAACAGCTAGCTCTGTTATTCGCACCTGCCGTTATAGCTCCAACGGGCAACAAACTCTTCATCTATATAAACCCCATTTTACTATTCATTTTAACTTCACTTTTACTCTCTCTACTTGTTTTCTCTCTAGATTTTCATTTGCTTTCTTTTTTCTCTACAGTCTCTTGCAACTATGAGTAACAGAAACACCAGAAGGAGTGTTGCCTCAACCTCTGCTGCAGCAGCAGCCACTCCCAGCCACAACAAAATCGCAAACCGATTTTCCAACGAAGAGTCCAATGACCGATACTATACCTCCTTTCAAAAAAGGGATATGTGGGAGGAGAAAGGGTTCATCTACAGCAAACGAACGGAGAATCTCGGGCTCAAACCATTTATAGCCCGTAAGATCAGAGCACCACATTGCCAGATGTTTGCTGAGCAACCTGAGGAGATGAACGTCACCTTGGTCAGAGAATTCTATGATGCCGTCGACTGTAGAGACGCGACAGCAGTGACAGTTCGTGGTAAGGAAGTCCTTCTAGAGCCAGAATACATTAACACCCTTTACGGACTCTACGTCGGCAAAAAGGAAGACGGGCATAAGAGGTTCGTGGAGAGCTTGGAGGCAGCAGATTATGATGCTGTCATGGCAGAACTCACCGAAGGAGGAACCCAATGGAATACATAACCCAAACACCCAAGGACGGTGAAACGAGCTGAACTCACCCCTGAAGCCAAACTGTGGAACGCATTCGTGAAAAACAAGATTATGCCCTCCCCACACAACAGCACAGTGGATCAACCAAGGTTAGCTCTCGTTCATTCAATTTTAAATGAGAGGCCTCTTAATGTTGGTAGATATATTCGGGAAGGGATTTTGGATTATGCAATGCGACCATCGGGACCCCTTATCTTCCCCTACCTCATAATAGCACTCTACCGTGGCCACAATATCCCTGAAATTGCGGAGGATTTGAAAGTCCGGAGAAAAGGATGGACGAAGAGAAACATCCTCAGTTTGATGGAGCTGAAAGCCACAACACCAATCTCCAGCTTCAACCCGTCTGCCGCGGTAGGTAAGCCGACAGAGCCCATCCAGACAGAGCTTGCCGCCACAGAATAGAGGCAGTCCACAACAGCAGCTCCCCCAGCCGACTCCTCCACCCAAATCCTTGCCACCCTGCAGAAAATGGAGGAACGACAACTGGGCATGATGAGCTTTATCCAGGACTTCACAACAGCAACGGTACATTTCATTAAAAGCAATTTTAATATTCCAGATGTACCGTTTCCTGCTTTCCTCGATCACTATTTTGCTACCCCCACCCCTGCCCATACCCCTACCCCTACTGCCACACCAAGAACACCGTCTGTTGCGTCCACTCCAACCCCGGCCGGACAGCTCCAGGTGGCAGCCCCACTGCCACAGCCTCTGCCAGGGGAGTAAAGAGAAAATAGCCCATGTCCGACCTTGACGAGTTCATAGCTGGTTTCTCCTCTTCCTCAATTTGGGAGGAATCCGATGGCGAGCCCTCTGTCAAGAGGAACCTGTCCAAAGAATTGACATGGATGAAGCGGTAGAAACCCAACACAGGTGATGGACCATCCGGCCAAGGGAAGTCTGACGGCAGCAGTAGCAGCAGCAGTGGTAGCAACAGCAGCAGCTCTTCCGAGGAGGTTCAAGTGCTGGAGAAACCATCTCAGATCTCACCTACTCGCATCCAACCCCCGAGGGAAGCCAAGAAAAAGACCGCCTCTGCCTCTCCAAGCCATCTTCCGGCACCAAAGATGAAAGTCACTACCCGCCGGTAGATACAGATCAACAGCAGCAGCAGCACCAGCGACGACAACGCTTAAAATTTAAGTTTTTATCTTATCTTTGTTGTCTCCTATTTTGTTATAGTTGTGATGTTGTTATTTTCTTTTCTTCATTTTTTCATCATGCATTGAGAGCAATGCAACCCTTGAGTTTGGGGGTGGCATCCCTCCATTTATGAAGTGTCTTTATATTTAGAAATTCGTGTCTAAGTGTTAGTTTATTTTTGCTAAAATATATATCTATATTTGGGTTAAATTTTTGAACTTTTATTATTTGCTGCTGCCATCTCTGTCGTGACAGCCCCTTAAAAATATTTTAGGAAGTAAGTAGAGCCTTAGTATAGTTATGAAAAAACTGAAAAACTTTGTGACTTACTTGATAAAAGACTTTCTCTAGCATACTTAGAATAGAAAACTTAGAACTTAGAGTAGAAAGAGACTAGAAACTCAGGAAACCTAGAGGTGCCTATCACTGGCTCTAGGAAAATAACCAGAGTAAAACTTCTAGAGGTGCCTACCACCGGCTCTAGAAAGTTAACTAGAGGTGCCTGAAATACTGGCTCTAGTAGAGAAGAGAAAATTGCCGACAAAGAAGGAAAACAACTAGAGGTGCCCGTTACTGGCTCTAGTGAAAAAAATGAATTAAGTCTCGAAAGAAAAATCTAATCAAGCTAAATATAATATTCTAGTTGCTAGGGAAGTCTATATTCAAGTATGTTCACAATAATTGCACACACATGCACGAGAACTATACTTTTGCTCTAAGTAGATCCTTAAATATTTGAACAAGTGCTAACATCATGGGGATGGTATTGTGGATAAGGATTGTTCACTAACTTAAGCCAAACAAAAAAATTATATATATATATATATATATATATATATATATATATATATATATATATATATATATATATATATATATATATATATATATATATGCATGCATGTTAGTTATGTTGCATTTGCTTGAGGACAAGCAAGGATTCGAGTTTGAAGGTGTGTTGAGTGTGCAAAAGTTCTACTTTTTACCCTTTATTTACCCCATATTCCTGCTGCATTCAAGAATATTTCATTGCATTTAGGATAGATTTCAATTACACATCACAATTATATAAAAAGGCACAGTTGCTACTGATTTTGGTTACTTTTGTAGGTAGCTGTTGCAGCAGACTCATGCTTTGTTTAGCATTGCTTTTTAAACCACCTTTTAGTTCCAAAAGCTGGTTTGAGGCCAAAAGTTGTGCTAAACAGCTAGCTTTTGGAGGAAAAACTGCTTTTGAAAAGTGATTTTCAACCCAAACACAGAAGTTAAAATTTTTAGCTTTTGCGGTTGTAAAAGTCATTTTGAGAGATAAATTACAATTTTAACCTCCATTTGCTATTGTGTTTATTTATAATTTATAAATTTATAATTCTTTACGAAGATATAGTTATATAATTAATAATTATTTTTTTAATTTTAAATGATATATATTTATTTATGTCAAGTTTTTAAAATAAAATATGTCAATTTTGTTATATTTTCATAGAACACGTATAATTGTTAAAAAATATATTTATTAATAAAAATATTTTTATAATAATTTAAGCTAATATATTTCATATATTATAACATTAGAAAATTTAAATATCATTTTTATATATTTATACATACAAATATATATAACTAACCATATCATGTCTAAAATGGTCATTTATCTTCTTAAAAGCACTTTTTGACATCAATGATAAACAGTAAAATCTTACAACAAGCTTTTTAAAATCACTTTTCAAAATCTCTTTCTAACAGCACTTTTAAAAATCACTTTTTAAAAGCAATGCTAAACTAGCCCTCAGTGCAGTGGAGAAGCAGAGCTGGAACACAAGACTAAAGTCGAGATGGATGATGCTGCCAAGGCCGTTGCCGTGGCAGCTAAGGACGACAACAATGGTGGAGGGAAAAAGTAAAATGGAGCTCGACAGAAAGAGGAAATTGAGCCGGTCTGTCGTGGAGCACTCATATATTTTTATGAGTCCTAGATCAGAATGAAGGCCAAGCCCAAAGTTCGAGAAAGAAACTCCAAGCAAGAAGAGAGGACGAATTAAAGACATCTACTCTGAAGATTTAGTCTTCAATAGAGTTGCGCTTTAATTTAAACTTGTATTCTTGCCATATTAGAAAACTTGAACTCAAGGCCTATATAAAGGCATGTAATTTGACCTAGGGAAGGATATCTTATTCTCTAGCTGTCTTCCTCTAAATCCTAGTCATTTTCCCCTTCATCATCATGTTTTAAACTTCCCCTAGGGCTAAGGGTTGATTCTGTAAAGTAGTTGCAAGGATTGTATTTGTTTTAGGATTTTTTCTGTTCAATAAAATAGACTTCAAGTTTGCTTATTCTAGTTTTCAACATCTTGCAAGAGTATCGGGAGAGCATTGTGAGATTATACATTTACTTAATATCGGGAGAGTTAAGTATACGAAAGGAATAAGTATGGGTTCTCCAGTTTATGGTTGAACTATCTCGGACCTAGGGATATGACGAGGTTAAGTGGGTAAGGAAGAATTCAACAACATCAGTGTTCATCCTTCGATTCACGCCGGAAGGTATCATCAAAGACATTTTCATCGATAGACTTGGACCTAGGGATAGGCCAAGGCACAACAGGGATTCTTGCCAAGCTTGAAGTACAGAGTTGTGTGATCGCTACCGCGACAACAACAAACCCTTGCCGCCGCAGGTGCTGTCGTGACAGGAGCAACGACAGAACAGACAGTCCTAGACATTGAAACACCTACACTACTGAGCAAATCAATACCGGCCCATTCTCTCTATCCTGATTTCTTTACTCTTTTATCTTCATTACTCTTTATTATTCCCTCACAAACAATTAAAATGATCTTTTCTTTGTGCAGCAATTCAAGGTTAAGGCTATTTCCAGTCCCTGTGGATTCGACATCCGATACTTCGTGTATCACTTTACTACTTGCGTCGTGTACACTTGCACTCTATTGCGATAGACTCTTTTACACGCAACAATCAAATCCACCGACTACATGGTATGGGAAGTAGTTGAAGAAGATCCATACATTACGATGAAGAGAGATGTTGAAGCAAGACTTTTCCCTAAGGTGAAAGTCGAAATGAACGAAGATGATAGAAGGAGAATGCAAGTAAATGATAAAGCCTCGCATGTCACCTTTTGTGCTCTTGGTCCAAATATCTACTCCAAGGTGTCTTCAATCGAGAATGCCAAGGAAGTTTGGGATACCATCGAGACAACATATGAGGGAACTAGCGATGTCAAAGAAATAAAGATCGAGCTACTCAATCTAAGCTATGAGAACTTCAAGATGGATCCCGATGAGAGTGTCTCCACGATGTTTGGTCGATTTTCGGTCATCATCAGTGGACTAAAAGGTTTCAGTGAAATCATTCCCGAAGACAAACTAGTGAAGAAGCTATTGTATTCTCTTCCAGAATCATGGGATAATAAGAGAACGACCATTATTGAAGCTAGAGATTTGAAGAATCTCAAGCTAGATGCTCTTGTTGGATCTCTACTTACCCATGAGATCATGAAAAAGGGAAGAGAAGAAGAAAAGAAGACGGAGGAAAAGACGGTTGAGAAGAAGGAAGTTGAAAAAAAGAAGATTGGAATCACACTTAAAGCTTCATACCATGATAGCGATTCTAGTGAGGATGAAGATGAGGAGATGGCCTTGTTGGCCATATGATTCATTCGCTTCATGAAGTCCAATCAAGGCTTCTGTCGAGGTGGGCATCATTTCGAGGCTTCTGTCGTGGCGGGCCTATTTGCCGAAGCATATGATGTTGTCGTGGCATCGTCAATTCCTTTGTCAGCCTCACTAGGTGTTGCTCTGGCATTGCTTTGTTCATGTACTTTCCTTTCACTGCTCAATTCATCTTTGGGCAGGGTTCTAGGTAGCTGCCAAAACAGCTGTCAATCTTACTGTTCGGGCAGTGTTTTTCATCCTCTTGGCTTGGAGGTTCTAATTGTTCCTCACACATCGGAGATCTTTCTTCGCATTGCTCTTCGTCCTCTTGTCCTGGGACATCAGTATCCCTTGGACTTAATTGTTGGGGATCACTAGTTGTCGAGGCAGAAGTTGTTGAGACATCGTGTTCAGGTTCATCTATGGCATTAATGAGGTCTGAATTGCTCAGAAGGGCATCCATCTTAGCGATGTTGACGTCCATAGCAGTTGACACTTTATGCGTGAGTGCGAGAAAAGTTTGAAGTGTGTCCTCCAAGGATTTTGATTGCTCTTGAGGATAAGTATATTTCCAGGGCATGTCGATTTCTGCAGCAAAATTGTTGTGGTAAAAAATTGAGATTCTTGATTATACCATGAAAAATCTTGCTGCTGCGATGGCGGCATCTACTATTCGTATTCAGACATCCACTCCTGAGTGATTTTTCTCGACATGTCTGCTGCAAAAAGATTAGGGCAACTTTCGAACACATGATTGCCTTCACAATAATCGCACGAACTTTCCCACATGTTGATGCCCTTGACTTGTAGTGCACCCGAATATTTTTTTTTGAATAAAAATAAAAATAATAAAAACTAAAGTTGAATGCAAATAAAATAAAAGTGTAGAAAAATAAAAATGAATTTACTGTTGTCAATCCCCGGCAGTGGGGCTTAAAACTTGTAGAGCGTTTAGGTGTTCTCTAAATAGGAGCGCAAGTGCACACTCTTGTCAAGTTATAGTATAAAAGATGTCGTCTCCCACAGGGATTGGGTAGCTTATTCGAATTGCAATTTCTGTACAGGAAATAAATGCACAAGTAAGTTTTAGTTTATAAAAGAAAAGTAAATAAACACAAGTAATTGATAGAAAAGATCAGGGTAATGGAATGGGTCAGGCTATGCTGCTTAGTAGTGTGAAAATGCGTTGAACAGGTTACGTTGCTTTGCGCTGCCAGACTTTGCTGCCTCGACGGAAGTTGGCAGATTGGCTGCTTTGACGCTTTCGCTGCCTCGATAGTGGAACGGATAGATGGCTCGGTGGCAAACTCGGCAGTTCTTCAAGCTTCGACAGAATGCTTCGATAATGATCCCGCTTATGTCTAAGTCAGAATTATGTTGTTGCCCACTACAGATGATACTCGTCGGCGTGAATCGTACAATGAACACCAACCTTTGGTTCGTTCCTTTTTAGCCGCCTTAAACCCTAACCTATGTCTAGGCTGGATTGATCAACACCTGGTATTGATGAGATCGTGCTTACTTCTTTCGTGAGTTTGACTCTCTCGATACCAAAAAAATATATTGCTTCCAATTGATCTCTCGACTCAATTGAAAATAGTGAAGAACATGAAGTAAACAAACCTTGAATTTATTGCAAAAACAAACTTAAAACCTAAACAATCGTTCTCACAACTACTTTACAACATAACCCAAACCTTAGAGAACTTAGAACATAGTGGCGGCAAGAAAACACAAGAGAAACCTAGGTTATGCCAATTATGTGGTGTTTAAAATACAAGGTATGGTCGGCTATATATAGGGCATGGCCTAGAGAAAGTTCTCCTTGGAGTAGAAGTCTTCTTTATGATAAAGTAGCTTTAGCACTGAATGCATCCTTTAAATTTTGACTTCTTTGACTTGAAGTTAGACTCCTTGTGGCACAAGTAACCTTAAGCCGCCTTGGATAATCTCCCCTTGGGTGGCTCAGTCCGTTGTTCCCGCATCGATCAATTGAGCGGATGGGCTCATTGGACTCGGGAAATTATGCTCTTCCAATCGCACTCCAATTCACCAAATCTTCCGGTTGCTGCCCTAGGCGGCAAGTATGGCGGCGGCAGCTACTCGGTAGCGTCTATCTCTTTGTTGAGCTGCTTCAATACAGCTCCTTGGCTTGCTACCTTAGCAACAGCTCCTCTCTCATTCTGATAGCTTCTAGCACCTGAAACTAAATCTAAACTAAAACATTTCACTTTCTCACCAAATTAAAGATATTCAATATAAACAAGGCAAAACAAAGAATACTGTAAATAATGCATGCATGCACCTAAATATGCCAAAAATGTACTTAGGAACAACACTAATATGAGATAGAATGCATATAAAATATAGGACTTATGAGCACTTTACAGAGCTACACTCATTGGAAGGATTACAACTCTTTTGAGTCGATTCTATGAGAGTTTTGATCAACAACAAGTCAAGCAATGGCATCCACCTCTAGTTCCAACCTCCATGAGTCTCACTCTACCACCAAACCATCATTCATCAATGGGGATAACTACTCATATTGGAAGAATAGGATGAGACTCTTCATCAAATCCACCGACTACATGGTATGGGATGTAGTTGAAGAAGGGCCATACATTCCGATGAAGAGAGATGGTGAAGGAAGACTTGTCCCAAAGGTGAAAATCGAAATGACCGAAGATGATAGAAGAAGAATGCAAGTAAATGATAAAGCCTTGCATGTCATCTTTTGTGCTCTTGGTCCGGATATCTACTCCAAGGTGTCTTCAATCGAGAATGTCAAGGAAGTTTGGGATACCCTTGAGACAACATATGAGGGAACTAGCGATGTCAAAGAAACAAAGATCGGGCTACTCAATCTAAGCTATGAAAACTTCAAGATGGATCCCGATGAGATTGTCTCCAAGATGTTTGATTGATTTTCAGTCATCATCAATAGACGAAAAGGTTTCGGTGAAATCATTCCCGAAGAAAAGCTAGTGAGGAAGTTATTGTATTATCTTCCAAAATCGTGGGATAGCAAGAGAACGACCAATATTGAAGCTAGAGATTTGAAGACTCTCAAGTTAGATGCTCTTGTTGGATCTCTACTTACCCATGAGATCATGAAGAATAGAAGAAAAGAAGATGGGGGAAAAAAGGTTGAGAAGAAGGAAGTTGAGAAAAAGAAGATTGGAATCGCACTAAAAGCTTCATATCATGATAGCGATTCTAGTGAGGATGAAGATGAGAAGATGGTCATATTGGCCAAATGATTCACTCGCTTCATGAATTTCAACCGAGGGAGAAAGTTTAATAGAAAAGGGGACTTCAAAAACAAAGAGTAAAGAAGAAGAGAAGGACCAAATAATTTGTTATGAGTGCAAGAAATCCGGCCACATCTGATATGAGTGCCCTCAATTAAAAAGAAAGAGTTTTTGGAAGAAGAACAAGCTCAACGCTCAAGTGGTAACTTGGAGTGACGAGGAGTCATTCGAGGAGGAGAAAGAAGTGGCTAACCTTTGCCTCATGGCCATTGATGATGATCCAAATGTAAACATCGACTCATCTAATTTCGATTTTACCAATGATGAGCTTCATGATGCATATGATGAGTTGCAAGAGGTCTATGATGAGTTAGTTGAAAAGTATAAAGAGTCAATTTTGAGAAATAAGAAAAATACTTCCGATTTGAAAAATCAAAATGAGTCTCTTTCAAAAACTAACTCCGAATTGGAAAAGAAGGTTTTATACTTGATAAACCTTACAAATTATCTTAAAAATAAAAACCGTGATCTTAAAAAACTTCTTTCCGATTTTCAAGATTATCACACCAAGGAGGTGGATAATCTTAAAACTTCTATTACTATTGGGAGAAACAATTTTGAGAAAGCAAACTCTTCTAAAACCCAATATGTAAAAAGAAAACCATTTTATCCTAAACAAAGAAAATTTTCAAAGCAAGCTAATAATAAAAGAATTAGGAGTGTTTGGGTTCCCAAGGAACTCATTATTTCTAATAATGTGAATGCTATTGCTTCATGGATTCCTAAGGGAACCAAGGTTTTGAGGGCTAACACACATGGACCCAAAATGATTTGGGTACAAAAATCGAAGCCTAATTTCATTGTTTGTAGGGGGAGCACTGCTACAAAGCCAAAGCTTCATGTCAAAACTCATGGTACCTTGATAATGGATGCTCAAGACACATGACCGATTACAAGAGAAGATTCTTGGAACTAAAGCCAAAGAGTGGTGGAGTAGTAACTTTCGGTGACAACTCCAAAGGCCACATTGAAGGAATTGGCTCCATCGGTAATCACTCTTCTATTTTCATTGAAAATGTCTTATATGTCAACGGTCTTAAACATAATTTGTTGAGCATTAGTCAATTATGTTATAAAGGTTTTAATGTTCTATTTGATAAAAATTGTTGCAAAATAATGAACATTAAAACGAATCAATTGATGCTCGTAGGGCATAGGATTGGAAATATTTACATGGTGCATTTAGATGACATTCACACATCTAATGCATGTTTAGTTGCACATGATGAACATGACTCATGGCTTTGGCATAGAAAATTATGACATGCTGGCATGAGTGTTTTAGAAAAAATAGTTTCCCTTAATCTAATTAGAGGTTTACCCAAACTTAAGTTCTCTAATGATAAAATATGTGATGCATGCTCTAAGGGTAAACAACATAGAACCTCATTTAAATCTGTTAATGATGTCTCTATTAGTATATGCTTAAAATTGATTCATATGGATCTTTTTGGGCCAATTAAGACTATGAGCTTGGGTGGTAAATCATATGCTTTTGTACTTGTTGATGACTATTCTAGATTTACTTGGGTTATTCTTAAGTACAAAAGATGAGGCTTTAGAAAAAGTCATCACATGTTCAAAATAACTCAAAAGGATCTTGAGCTTAAAATCGCTCATATTAGAAGTGATCGTGGAACCGAGTTTCAAAATTTAGGTTTTGAAGAGTTTTTAAATGAAAATGGGATTACCCACAATTTTTCTGCACCTCGCACTCCTCAACAAAATGGGGTAGTTGAGAGGAAAAATCAAACTTTAGAAGAAATGGCTAGAACCATGCTTTGTGAAAATAATTTACCTAAATATTTTTGGGCGGAAGCAACAAATACCGCTTGCTACATTATAAATCGAGTAATGATTAGGCCAATTTTGAAGAAAACATCATATGAGATTTTAAAATCTAAGAAGCCTAACATTAGCTATTTTCATCCATTTGGTTGCAAGTGTTTTGCTTTAAACAATGGAAAAGACAACTTAGGTAAATTTGATGCTAAAAGTGATGAAGCTATTTTCTTAGGATATTCTTCAAACTCTAAAGCCTATCGTGTATTTAATAAGAGAACTTTAGTAGTATAAGAGTCTATTCATGTTGTTTTTGATGATAACCTCCTTCCAAGGAAGGATTCTTATGATGGTGATGATGTAGAGATCATTGAAGCCATTGATGGAGGACAAACATCAAAGGTGGATGAGATTCCAACCAAAGAAGAAGATGCACGATATCCACCTCTTGAAGCCTTGAAGGACTTAGCTCTTGAGGAAAAGGAAGTGACTTACCCAAGGGAGCTCAACTATGTCAAAGGTGGTGAAGTCTTGGGTGATCCATCCAAGGGGGTAACCACTAGATCCTCTCTCAAATTAATGAACCATGTTGCATTTCTTTCATTCATTGAGCCTAAAAATATCAAAGAAGCATTAAAAGATGATTTTTGGATTTTGGTCATGCAAGAAGAATTAAATCAATTTGAGAGAAGTAAAGTATGGACATTAGTTGAAAGGCCTAGTAATCAATCTACTATAGGAACTAAATGGGTCTTTAGGAATAAACTAGATGAGAGTGGTAACATAGTGAGAAACAAGGCTAGGCTTGTTGCTCAAGGTTACACTCCAGAAGAGGGAATCGATTTTGATGAAACATATGCACCCGTAGCTAAAATGGAAGCTATTAGGATGCTTCTAGCATTTGAATGTTACCATGATTTCAAGCTTTTTCAAATGGATGTAAAAAGTGCTTTTCTAAATGGTTTTATAAATGAAGAAGTGTATGTAGAACAACCACCGGATTTTGAGGATTCAAAATTTCCAAATCATGTTTTTAAATTAACCAAAGCTCTTTATGGATTAAAATAAGATCCTAGAGCTTGGTATGAAAGGTTTTCAAACTTTTTAATTGAAAAATGTTTTGAAAATGGCAAGGTGGACACTAGACTTTTCATAAAAAGATATTGTAATGACATCTTATTAGTGCAAATTTATGTTCATGATATCATTTTTGGATCTACTAATGAATGTTATTGCAAAGAATTTTCTAAGCTAATGCAAGGTGAGTTCGAGATGAGCATGATGGATGAGATCTCATTCTTCTTGGGGCTCCAAATCAATCAAAGGAAGGATGGCACCTTCATAAATCAAGCAAAGTACGTGAGTGATATGCTCAAAAAGTTCGGCTTGGAGAATGTAAAGCCTCAAGCCACCCTTATGAGCTCTTCTATAAACCTTGACAAAGATAAAGGAGGTAAGTGTGTTGATTCTAAGCTTTATAGATCTATGATAGGTTCTTTTCTTTTCTAAACATACGAGACTAAACTGAAATTTCATTTAACCAAACTTATCAATTTACGAGCCAATTTAAAATTTTCTTATCATCTTTAATAAAGATCCTATTTTAAATCATCATTACTTATTTCATTCGAACATTAAGCTATCTATGTTATTAATTTAACTCTAACCATTAACTAATAATTCACCAACTAATACATGAACAAGAATTAAATCAAACATACAAATACACTTAAACAATTCATTTCCATGCCATTCGAATTCTTGTTAATTTTAGCCTAGGTGGTTTTCGGATTACACAAACATTACCAATAATTAGAACCTCAATATTAACATGCAAGTCAGGTTCGAATTCATAAACCATGATATCAAGATTTCCGTTAACTATTCCATTACAAAATAACATATTACCCAATGCTCCTAAGCCATGCCAAGCTATCAAACCATATACAACAAAAAGAATAACGGAAGACCACTAGCTTGACTTACATATATACAACAAAAGAATGAGGCTATCTATCTAAAAACAAAACATGATTTTAGCCTCCTAATTAAGAATCAAGGAGCATATAACTTCAAACACCAACGTAAACTTAGGCTACGACCAAACAAAATGAAACGAGCCCTTAGACAAACTTCGAAGCCACCATCTAGGAGTCTAAAAATGAGACTAAGATCATACATAACTGGTCTTGTAATTTGTCTCGATCGAATGCTATCTTTAGGTCCAAGCTACCCTGCTAAAGTGGGAAGAAGAAAACAAGGGAGCGTTAAGTACAAAATTGTACTTAGCGAGGTAATGCTAAAGCTAATTCATTCTTGAATTTATATGTGATCAAGCATTGAGTTTACTTAGCTAGGGTCGATAGCATAAAATTAACACCTAACTAAGCTTAGCAAAACCAAACACAAGTGGCTTCATACATTACATATATAAACATTCATGGCTTCATACTAGAATACATTTCGATTAATATTAGTTTATCCACATGCTTCATTTTCGATTCATTCAAGAACCATATATCAATTCAATCTCCAGCATACTCATTTTCATGCTTCATAATCGAAATAACCAAAAATCATACCAATTATAACATTGCATTATCAATTAGTCAAGACCAAAAATCACCAATCTTCTTTAAGCATTTCAATTCAAATGGGTCACAAAACATTGTCCATAAATCGAAATTTATCAATCATATCACATTTCATTTTCAATTCAATCAAAAGGGGTCATTACCCACATTGCTTATATTCGAACATTGCAAGCATCTCATATGCATTTTATCACAATCGAAAGGACCAATGTCAACAAAATTCATCCATTAATTTCACATCATATCATGCCAATACAATATCAGCCTGTTTACCCATTCCATAAGCTTCCCATAATTATGTATTTCCTTTTAATTTTAACTAAATTGCCCTAGGTAGAGTAGAAGAATCAGATAATCAAGTCATCAAGAGGGTACCAAGTACCAAACAATGGTTGCCTAAGCAACAAGTCAATGGATGCTCAATAGCATCAATGTGTCTTGAACACCAAGCAAGATCACATTCAATCATCAAGTACGGAGAGTAGCCAAGGTACTAAACAATGGTTGCATTAAGCAACAAATCAATGGTTTCACAAAGCAACAAACAAGAGAGCTCGGACTCTAGGCATGTCGTACTATCTAAGACCTCTAATCGACCAAGGGCATATTATTCTTATTAATTTATCATTCATTTTTCAGCGATATCATTCATTTTTAATTTAGCACATACATATTGCAAAATTCGATTTGCATGCTCATTCTATCATATAATTGTACCCAATCACATAAATCATGCTGATTAATTTCATGCCACATTCGAATAGAATCAAAACATACATGGGCAGCAATTTTACATGAAATTACATGCATATTGAGCATAGCAAAAGTACCATATAGGGCAGTCCACACATTCAAGCATTATCAAGGATCCAATTCATGCTTATACAACATAACAAATAGATCACATAAGGCAGTCCACATTTTCATACATTCAAGCATTAAAAAAGATCCAATTCATGCATATACAACATAACAAATAGATCACATAAGGCAATCCACATTTTCATACATTCAAGCATTAACAAAGATCCAATTCATGCATCCATTTTCCTTTAATCTCCTTCCCTTACTAAACATGTTACCAACAATAAATTAGGTCCATTTCATGCATAAAATCATAAATTACATAATAAACAAAGTGGTTATGACACTAGTCTCAACCCTAATACAATTACACTCACAAACTTCTCAAGCTTGGTCTTTGATTAGGAAGTCATTATTCCTTCCCCTTGATTGGTCAATCTTTGATTCCTCCAAAGAATCATCACAATTTGGATCTTAACACTCAACACAAAATAAATACAAATCATATCAGAGAGAAATTCAATTACATTCACTCCTTTAATACAATTACAACATACATTCTCAAATATGTTTTTACTGTTGAATTAGTTGGAGGACCAGTTAGTATTTTAATCATAACTCTTTAATTACTAATCCAAAATTCACTTATTATACACCATTATAAGGGTATTAAACTCGGATATTTAAACATTTAAACCTAATATTTTTATCTAATCCGAGTTAATACAGTTTATTACTTGATTATGACCCTTTCAACAAACCTGGACATCTTGCACTGCCCATTTTATTTAATCCATAACTTTCAATTCACATACTGGAATCCAATTCTGTTTTCTCTCAGTGATACTAGACATTTCAAAGTTTTTACCATAACAATTTCAGTTCAAAATACCCTAAATCCTATTTTTGGTGAATTTTCAAAGTTACAGCTTATGGTTTGAGTTTTCTGGACAGTTTACTCATTGGACACATTTAGCTTTGAATTCACCTAATTACCTTAGTCTAATTCTAAATTCACTTAATACATGATTTGTACTATCTTTTTACAACATTTTTAAGTCCATATTAATTCTTATTATCAAAAGACATGTCCTCAATTTTACTATTTTTCCAGATCAGCCATATTCTTAGGTTTCAAGTACTAACTTCCTAAAGTCACCAATTAGGCCATTTCGACTTCAATTCAAAAATCTAATTTCATTCTTACATAATCCCTTGATTCTAAATTTTTAGTTAAGTGTCAATTTCATAAAATTTAGGTCCTTGTAATTAATGATTTTATTCAAAACAGTCCCTAATTCCATTATTTTCAAATACACGTCCAATGTTGATTCTAACCAAAATTTCCTCATTCGAATTCATTTTTCCAGAAATTAAAGACTTTTTCCTTATAGAAATTTCATTTCTCTTCAACTTTGTCCTAATTAGAATTTTCTAGTTTGGTCCCTAACTATTTTAATTTTCCATTTAATCATGAATTTCTATTCTTTCTTCAAAACAGTCCTCTTTTAATCAATTCACCATTTCACAAACAAATATTCAAAAACTTCATTATCTCTACTCAATATAATCACCATGACTCTAATAATTTTATGTTTAAACTAATTTTAAACTTGCATGCATAATTTTTACACTTATTCGAACAACTAGAAGAAGGAATGAGAACTTACTTCTTTGGCTTTTCTACCACTAGCTAACTCTTCTTAATCCTAGCTTAATTCCTTCAACATGCAAGCAATTTTCTTCTCCATTAGAGCTCAAATTTTCAGAGTTTCAAGCTTTCATCCTCTCCCTTTTCTCTCAAGTTATAAGACAACAAGGAAGAGAATGATGGAGAGAAACACTATCCTTAATTTGGGGGATTTTATAGGATTTGGTTTTACTTAATTACCCTTCTTAACATATCTAATATAAACTTTTACTAAGGGCAGCCCCAAGGAATAATAATTTTTAACATGCAAATTTTGAGCTTTATTTTCTTTTTAAATTAGTCATCAATTTCCTCCACAAACTCTTTCTTTATTTCTTCCATTTTGGTCTGATTTCCACTAGGGAAATGTACCCTCTCTATTTATTTTTAATTTCTCCTATCTTATTACTTTGATCTTGTTACTAATAATTTATATCCAACTAAATTATCAACTCGACTCAATTCCTTAATTCGAAAGCCTAATTCTCTTTAATTCAAGTTGGTGCAATAAGTGCCCAATTAAAGGAAATTCAAGGACTAAATTGAATAATTTACTCAAACATGAACTTAATTGCTTTCAAAGAATAATTTAATATTTTAATTTTATGAATTAAATTCTAGGACGAAAAAGTGGATGATACAATTCCCTCCTCCTTAATGAAAGAATTCGTCCTCGAATTCTTACCTGAACTGAACAGATGAGGATATTGCTTTCGCATTGTATCCTCGGTTTCCCACGTTGCTTCTTTAACGTGATGATTCTTCCAGAGAATTTTAAGAAGATAGACGTTCTTATACAAAGCCTTTTAACTTCCCGATCAAGAATCTAAATAGGTTCCTCTTCATAAGAAATGTCGGGATTGAGTTCAACTTCTTCTGTTTCGAGAATGTGAGACGGATCAGATCGATAATGTCTTAACATAGAAACATGAAAGACATTATGAATCTTATCGAACTCAGGAGGTAGCGCAAGTCGATAAGCTACAGGACCAATTCTCTCAGTTACTTCGAACGGTCCAATGAAACGAGGACTAAGCTTTCCTTTTTTGCTGAAACGGAAAACTTTCTTCCACAAAGAAACTTTAAGAAATATTTTATCTCTGATTTCATATTGAATGTCCCTACGCTTCAGATCAGCGTACGACTTCTGCGTATCAAAAGCTTGTTTCAATCGGGAATGAATAGTTTGAACATGTTCTTCAGTTTCTTGAAGTAGTTGAGGTCCTAACGCCTTATTATCTCCGAGTTCAGACCAGTACAAAGGTGTTCGGCATTTTCTTCCATACAATGCTTCAAAAGGAGCCATCTGAATAGAATACTGATAACTATTATTATAAGCGAACTCTATTAATGGCAGTGATTTTTCCAGTTCTTACCGAAATTGATAATACAAGCTCTAAGCATATCTTCAAGAATTTGAATTACTCGTTCTGATTGTCCATCGCTTTGAGGATGAAAAGTTGTGCTAACATTCAGTTTAGTTCCAAGAGACTTGTGTAACGTTTTCTAGAATCGAGCTGTAAATAGAGGATCTCGATCTGAAACTATAGAAGTCGGAACTTCGTGTAAACAGATAACTTCCCAAATGTACAGTTCTGCCAAGGCTTCAAGGCTAAAATTCATCCGCACCAGAATGAAATGTGCTAATTTGGTGAAACGATCAACGATCACCCAAATAACATCACACTTTCTTGGAGAGCAAGGAAGACCAGTCACGAAATCCATCGTAATCCGTTCCCATTTCCATTGTGGAAATTCAAGAGGTTGAAGTAATCCAGTAGGAGCACGATGTTCGGCTTTGACTCATTGACAGTTCAGACACCTCAATACAAAGTCATTGATAGTCGATTTCATTCCAGACCACCAATACAAGGGCTTGAGATCCTTGTACATCTTAACAGATTCAGGGTGGATTGAAAAATAACTTTGATGTGCTTCTCACAGAATTTCGTCTTGCAATTCCTTGTCATTAGGTACACAAATCCGATCTTTGAAATATAGAAGACCATTTGACTTGACAGAAAAATCAGGATTAGACTCAAGCTTAGACAAGATTTTTTGAAGTTCCGGATCAACTTGTTGGAGATCTTTGATTCTAGAAATCAGAAAAGATTGAACCTGAAGTTCGTTCAGATAATTCCGAGCTTTACATAGTCAGAAATGAACATTGATGGCCAGAGAAGCTACGAATAAACAAATCAAATACATTACTTGGAAAGCAAGGTACTATTCGAATGATTTAGTGAATTTTCAAGATTGAGCACTTTGAATTTGAGAATTTCAAAAGACTTACCGAGGTTCGGTTTCCGACTCAGAGCATCGGCAACCATGTTAGCCTTTCCAGGATGATAATCGATGGTCAGGTCATAATCTTTGAGTAATTCCAACCATCTTCTTTGTCTAACATTTAGCTTTTTCTAAGTGAGAAAATACTTCTGACCTTTATGATTGGTGAATATCATACACTTCTCACCGTACAGATAATGCCGCCAGATTTTAAGCGCAAACACACTGGCTACTAATTCAAGATCATGAGTTGGATAATTCATCTCGTGAGGCTTAAGTTGTCGAGAAGCATATGCAAACACATTACCTTCCTGAATCATAACGCATCCAAGGCCGGAATGTGACGCATTACTATAAACAACAAATTCTTTTCCCGACTCGGGCTGAATAAGAACAGGAGCACAAGTCAAGGTTTGTTTGAGCTGATCAAAACTTCTTTGTTGTCCTTTGGACCACTTAAACGGTTCACTCTTTCTGAGAAATTTGGTTAGTGGTGCAGAAATTTGTAACACCCCAAATTTAGGCTTGGAAGTTTAGGGTCTGAACCGGATCGGTTTGGAAGACGGCTCGAATATAAAAGGAGGTTTTAGGGAACGCCTAGTTTGGGATGCTTTAAAAATATGGAAAAATATCTAAAAATCCTCTTTTAATATATATAAGAGATTGGTGAAATCAATTTTACAAAATTTGGTTTGGAAGTACAACATTTTGGTATAGTGACTAAAATGCGATTTTTAAAAAGTTTAGTGGTGACTGTTTTGTAAGGATTGAAACTTTGAATCTTTAAGGAGCTAATTTACCCAAAAAGGATTTCTCCAGATTTTTCCTTAATTTAAGTGATTTAATTAATGTTTAATTAATTAAATGAAAAGGGGAAACCACTTTTTAGAATTTCATAACTAACTTTTCCTAAAATTTTCTCATTTCTTTTTCTCTCAAAATTCCATCATCCAAAAACTTTTCTCTAGAAACTTTTGCATTGATCTTCACTTCAATTGATGAGATTTCTATCATCAATTAGTTTTTAATCAATCTTGCATCAAATCCTTTTGATTTTCTCATTGGAATTTCAAGAAAATTGCTCAAATCAAGGAGAAATCACCATTTAGAGGTAAGGTTGTTCTTCTCCTCTAAATACTCAGTTCTTTACTGAAATTCCCAAGTTATCAATCCTTAATTTAAGTTTTATAAATGATTTTAATGATAGGAACTTGATTTTGGCTTAAAACTCAAGATTTGAAAGAAATCTTGAAGAAATTCGTTGTAATTGTTTGGGCTCTGTTTTGAGATGATTCTTAAATGTATTTTGGATGTCTAATGATGTGTAAATGAGGTCTTATCAATGCAATCCCGAATATGTTGAATTTTCTAAGTTTTTGCTTATGAAAATGGTGGTTTTTGGGGGTGATCTTGGTGTTCTGTTAATGCTGGAGGTATAAGGACGAGTTTGGGTTCATTTTAGATGTTAATTGATGTTTATAAAAGGTTAGAATTGATGGATCTTGGTTGGGCTTTGTTTTGGGAGAGTTTGGAGGTGATTTCGATTGTTTTTGGTGGCCGAAATGAGGTTCTTGAGTAGAGCAGCGAGTTGGGTTGTGTTGTTGGTGATTTTAATGCATGGTGATGCATTAATCCTCTGTTGTTATGTGTTTAAAACATGGGAGAATGATCCGGAAGCAATAGAGGTGGCGTTGGAGGTTTCGGATGCTTGGAAGGCTTGTCGGCTAGCATAGTTTTGTGTATCGGTGAGTGGAAAAGAGTTTTTCAGCTTTGAAACATTTTGGACGAGGTTTTGGGAGCTTAGTTTAAGTCTAAACAACTTAGCTAAGCTCAAGAGTAAGTAAATGGAATTTCTCTCTTGGTTTGTGCTATGATTTGGTTTTAAATGCACTTGGGGTGGTTGTGTTTTAATTGTTGTTTTTAAGCGTGTTTAGACATGGTTTAATGCTGGTTTATTAATGCCATTATGTCATAGACGCACTAGGTAAGTGATCTTTGGCTTGCATGTGTTGAATGCATATGATTTTAAGCATGTGATGCTTGTGGAAATGGCACTATGGTTAAGCTTGTAAAAACAGTGGAATAATATGGTAAAATGGTTATATTGGCAAGTGATGTAAGTGGTTTTTGGTTATTTTAATCGGATATAGTTAGCCGGCTATAGGATTGGGTGTACCGTGAATAAAGTCGCCTTGGATGTTGAGGGGTTGTGGTTGTACTGTAAACTCCATCCAAGTATCCTAACGAGAGAGGTAAGATCACAATGGTGGTTAAAAGTTTGTCTGTGGTTCGTGGTAAGATCACAACGATGGTTAAAAGTCCGTGTGTGGATCTTGGTAAGATCACAACGGTGGTTAAAAGTCTGTGTGTGGATCTTGTGTTATGTGTCCCGTACTCTCGCTAGTGAGTTATACAACTACCGATGAGTGGTGTTGAGGGGTTGTGATTGTACCGTTAAACTCCATCACGGGTGTTGAGGGGTTGTGATTGTACCGGTAAACTCCACCTTGTGTTGTTCGGTAGTGTGTATGAAGTGTTTGGGACAACGCTTGTAATCCGCGTATCCGATTGTGTCTTATGTTGTGATGGTTTGTGATTTATCGCTTGAAAGCCAATATAATGTATTTGAATGAAATGAAGCGAGAGATGCTTGAAAATGATGCAAGGTTGCATGGGAATATGTAAATGGTGCAAGAATGCATGTGATACTTGTTAAGTATGAGCAAAAGTATATCTTCTATTGTGAATGGTGCATATGTGCATAGAATCTCATAAGTGCTTTGAAGTCTTGTGTAGGCTTGTTTTTAAAAGGCATGTAATGCAAATGTTGCTTTTGTAGTTCATGTGTTTTGCACTTGTTAATTGCATGAGATAGATAGAAGGAACACTTTGTTCTTAAAAGGCATTTTTGCTTTGAAATGATCTTTAAGCATGAGAAGAGTATGATGTGTTGTGGAAGAGATTTCCAAGGAAATTGAGTTAAACTTTGCATGAGGTGTTCATGCATGGAAAGGTTTAAAAGATAGCACTTGTAAGATTGTGGTTTGGGGTGAGTTGTTTAGCACTTCAAAGTTAAATGTTGGTTTTATGTTGAGCAATGCATGATTTAAAGCAATGTTGTTTCAAAGGGGATTTTCAAACAATGCCTTGGTTTATTGAATTGTATCTACTTTTAAAGAAGGTTTTATGATTCGTTGCATTGATGGTGTTTTGGTTTTGGGCTTTCCTCACTAAGCATTATGTGCTTACGCTCCTTTTTGTCCATCAATGCAGATAATTGAAGTTGGGGCAGCAAGAAGCAAGGGATTCAAAAAGAGCTCCACTTGAGAAGTATGTCTTGGTTTATAGCTATAGATAATAAAGGCAATGGGGGGAGAGTCGTTTATGTTGTTGTGTAACGTGATTGCGTATGTTGACCATGTTCGGTTTGTGGATTGAATCTCGTTGATTATCGCTTTGCAACATTTGAATCTTCTTCTTCATAAGTTTTTATGCTATGCTTCTTGTTTTAAAAGTATGATCATGTGTTGGATGTGAAGAATGAGTTGGTTTGCTTAATTCTTGAATATAACTAGTCTTTGGTGTATCATTGATAGTTATAATGTTTGTCATGTTGTGGATATGTTTTGGAATGGTTCCAAGTATGTTTGATGGTGTTTTGAAGTGAAAAACCAGAATTTTCTGCTGTTTCTGGGCAGGGTGTACCGAAACACCCTTAGCTATTTCGAAACGGGTGCAAGAAATGGCCTGGGCGTTTCGGAACGGCTAGAAGTGTTTCGAAACACTTTGGCCACTGGAGGTGTCCGTTTCTGAACTGGTTTCAGATCATACCCGCGTATCGAAACGGTCAACACCGTTTCGAAACGGGCGTTCGACACGGGTGTTTCTATACGGGTGTCAGTGTTTCGAAACGGGTGACCGTTGGACAGTTTCTGCATGTAGTACGTTTTAGTCCTGAAAGTTGTATTTGCAATTGCTTGAGCTTGGGATGTCTTTTTAAGCTGAAATTTGGCAGAGAGGCTTGTAATATGATTAATTGAGGTTTGGTAAAACTAAAATCTTGGAAGTCCTTTTATTTTCCAAAATTTACATTTTGGTCCCTAAGAGTGTTTTTCTTGCAATTGAGTCCTTAAACTTTTCGATCGCTGTGTTTTTCTCTTCCAAGGTTCTCGGGCTTTCACATAGGTTTAATGCGCATCTAGAGAAGTTTAAAAAGAAAAAAAAAGGTCGTTAATCAAGGTTGACTTTCGGGTTGACTTTGGATTTCCCCGTGTGATCTTCGTAGTTTGGGTCTAGCGTCTAGGCCGGGCTAAGGGGGTTACACAATTACCGAAAATCCTTTCACAAATATCCAGTAATACCCATCTAAACCAAGGAAACTTTGGACATTGCTTACATTGCTCGGAGGTCGCCATTCAAGAATTGTCTGAATTTTCTTAGAATCAACCTTGATTCCTTCGGCTGAAATAACATGTCCGAGGAATGACACTTCTGATAGCCAAAATTCACACTTAGTGAACTTAGCAACCAACTGATGTTCTCGGAGTGTCTGGAGTACAATTCGAAGATGTTGAGCATGTTCCTCCCTGTTACGAGAGTATACCAGAACATCGTCGATGAACACGACAACAAACTTGTCAAGATGAGGCTTCAACACTCGATTCATCAGATCCATGAATGCAGCAGGGGCATTCGTTAACCTGAATGGCATCATCAGAAATTCTTAATGACCATAGCGAGTTCTGAAAGTAGTTTTGGGTATATCTTCATCTTTCACCCTCATTTGATAATAGCCGGAAAGGAGGTCAATTTTTGAAAACACACCAGCACCTTTCAGTTGATCAAACAGATCTTCAATTTGGGGTAGAGGATATTTGTTCTTGATAGTTACTCTGTTTAATTGTCGGTAATCAATACAAAGTCGCATCGTCCCGTCATTCTTTTTCACAAATAAGATCGGAGCACCCTAGGGAGAAGTGTTGGGTCGAATGAAACCCTTATCTTCTAATTCCTGAATCTGTTTCTTTAATTCTTGCAATTCAATAGGTGCCACACGATAGGGCGTAATGGACACCGGATTTGTTCCATGCTGAACTTCAATTTTAAACTCAACTTCTCGAATCGGAGGGAGTCCAGGGAGATCCTCAGGAAAAACATCAACAAATTCATATACAACAGGCATTTCAGTTAAACCAAAATCTAATTCATCTTGTAAAGTCATAGCAGCAAAAAGAGATGTCAGTTTCTTGTCAATTAACAGAATTGACTCATTCCCTAAACCCCTTAAGTAACTCATTTTTTGATAGGCGAGTAATCGATGGAATTACAAATGGAGTAGGCATTACAAGTTTTTTTGTAGGAGAAAGTATAAAATATGTAGGGGGAGTCACATCTCGTTTTATCTATTATTGTATTCATTTTATGTATTCATTTTTTTATTAATTTACTACTTTATTTTATTTTAATTTTATAAATTTTATGCAATTTATAATTTATATATATTTATCTTCTTTTTTTTAATATTTCGAACTTCGAACTTTCTTGATTCCCATCCAGGTAAGAAGTTTCATAAACAGATCTATTTTTATGGTATGCAGTCTTTTATTCTGACAATCAATTCAGGCTTCATGTCTACCCAACCAGTCTAAACCTAATACTAGGTCAAACTCACATTTAGGTAGAACATACAGGTCATAGGGAAAATGTACATTTCGAATATATACAAGGCTATTCTTACAGATTAGATTGGCAGGCAAGTCACCTCCTATAGGGTTTGAAACAATTAACCCAGTTTTAACAATTTTAGGCTTTAGTTGTAACTTGTCAATCAAGTAAGAACACACAAAAGAATGAGTTGATCCAGAATCAATTAAAGCATAGACAAGAGTAAGGTTCAGTTCAACCGTACCCGCAATAACATCTGGAGATTCTTCCTCATCCTTGCCACGTATGTGATAAACTCGAGCTAGAGCTCGTGATTCCTGATGAGTGATAGCTTTCGACTGATTGCTTCTGCCTCTACCTTGATTCCCATACTGTGCTTGTCTAGTATTCTTGTTCCGATGGATTACACATGACTCGGATTAGCAGAGTTTTGAGCAGGAGCTAGATTCGGTCCTTTCGGGCAGTCTCTGATATAGTGGTCATTTCCACCACAAGAAAGACATAAGTTGGCATGCTTTCGGGACTAACTGAAATGGGGTTTCTGACAATGCTGACAGACTGTAGCCCTTTCTGTACTTCCCGTGCTATTAACAAATATAACCGGGACAGTAAGTTTATTTACTGACTGAGGCTTCAGTGTGAAATTACTACGAGGAGTTGGATTATACGAAAAAGACCCTTCTTTCTGGCTTTTAGACTTCTTCTACTTCTAGTGAGACTTGTCATCACCTTTGCGCTTCTTATCATGTCGTTAACCACTTTTTCTCCTTTCTGGGGCCCTAAACTTGGATTCCGTAGCAATAGCTCGGTTCACCAAAGTTTGGAAGTCCGTGATATCCAGAGTGGTAAACATCAGACTCAGCTCATCATTCAGACCGTCAATGAACATACGGCCTTTTTCTTTCTTTGTCTTGATGTACTCAAAACCATACTTCTAATACTTACAGAAATCTGCCACATACTGTTTTATTGGTCGACCTGCTTGCTTCAGATACAAGAAACATTTCCTTCGATCGGCCAAGTATTGTTCACTGATATACTTCTTCTTAAATTATTCTACAAAGAATTTCCAGTTCACGAACTCTATTGGAGCGGTCAGTGTTGTAGTCTCCCACCAGCTCAAAGCTTTATCAGCAAGTAACGCCACAACGCATTTGAGCTTATGCTCATCTGAGCACTGAAGTTGCTTAGTCAATATCTGAGTAGTTCTCTCTAACCAATACTCAACTTCTTCATGTTTCTCTTCACTAGAGCCTGCAAATGTATAGGCTCGGTGCTGAGCAAGCTTTTCGATAGGAGCTCTGCTAGGGGCAGCAGCTATAGGAGTAGGTTGTTCTTGTCTCATGTTCGTCAAAAGCTGATCGAACATTTCTTTCATACTCAAGAGGCAGTCTCTTTGAGCATTCTAAACAGTCGGATTCTTAGTGTTCGTCTGAGGTTGTACAGGAGGTTGTGGTCGAGTACTATCTTGTACAGGAGGGTTCTCTCTCATACAGACACTATCCCCTTCTATTGAGGATCCTCGAGGACTTTTATCGTCTCGAGCTAACCGTGTCTCAATCATTATTATTCAGATTAAACAAAATCAGACTTATGAGCATATTTACAAGAAATACAATGTATGATTCCTAGGTGGCTTGACTCAACTTAAATGATGCATTAAAAACTTAATCGAGGTTTTTAGGACTTGTAATCGAAAAAGCTCAAATGCCACAAAATAAAACACCCCTAGCCCGGGCCAGGAGCGATGAGCGTTACCGGAGATCGGAAAACAGAAAATTGAAAACAAAAGTCCATTCTTAATTAAATTATTTGTATTAATGTATATGTGGAAAGTAGGCTAACAAAAACTTTTCTAAACATATGAGACTAAAACCGAAATTTCATTTAACCATACTTATCAATTTACGAGCCAATTTAAAATTTTCTTATCATCTTTAATAAAGATCCTATTTTAAATCATCATTACTTATTCCCTTCGAACATTAAGCTATTTATGCTATTAATTTAACTCTAACCATTAACTAATAATTCACCAATTAATACATAAACAATAATTAAATCAAACATACCGATACACTTAAACAATCCATTTCCATGCCATTCGAATTCTTGTTAATTTTAGCCTTGGTGGTTTTCGGATTACACCAACATTACCAATCATTATAACCTCAATGTTAACATGCAACTCAGGTTCGAATTCATAAACCATGATATCAAGATTTCCATTAACTATTCCATTACAAAATAACATATTACCCAATGCTCTTAAGCCATGACAAGCTATCAAACCATATACAACAAAAAGAATAACGGAAGACCACTAGCTTGACTTACATCTATACAAAAAAAAAGAATGAGGCTATCTATCTAAAAACAAAACATGATTTTAGCCTCCTAATTAAGAATCAAGGAGCATATAACTTCAAACACCAACGTAAACTTAGGCTACGACCAAACAAAATGAAACGAACCCTTAGACAAACTTCGAAGCCACCATCTAGGAGTCTAAAAATGAGACTAAGATCATACATATCTGGTCTTGTAATTTGTCCCGATCGAATGCTATCTTTAGGTCCAAGCTACCTGCTAAAGTGGGAAGAAGAAAACAAGGGAGTGTTAAGTACAAAATTGTACTTAGCGAGGTAATGCTAAAGCTAATTCATTCTTGAATTTATATGTGATCAAGCATTGAGTTTACTTATCTAGGGTCGATAGCATAAAATTAACACCTAACTAAGCTTAGCAAAACCAAACACAAGTGGCTTCATACATTACATATACAAACATCCATGGCTTCATTCTTGAATACATTTCGATTAATATTAGTTTATCCACATGCTTCATTTTCGATTCAGTCAAGAACCATATATCAATTCAATCTCCAGCATACTCATTTTCATGCTTCATAATTGAAATAACCAAAAACCATACCAATTATAACATTGCAATATCAATTAGTCAAGAGCAAAAATCACCAATCTTCTTTAAGCATGTCATTCAAATGGGTCACAAAACATTGTCCATAAATCGAAATTTATCAATCATATCACATTTCATTTTCAATTCATTCAAAAGGGGTCATTACCCACATTGCTTATATTCGAACATTACAAGCATCTCATATGCATTTTATCACAATCGAAAGGACCAATGTCCACGAAATTCAGTCATTAATTTCACATCATATCACGCCAATACAATATCAACTCGTTTACCCATTTCATAAGCTTCCCATAATTACGTATTTCCTTTTAATTTTAATTAAATTGCCCTAGGTAGAGTAGAAGAATCAGATAATCAAGTCATCAAGAGGGTACCAAGTACCAAACAATGGTTGCCTAAGCAACAAGTCAATGGATGCTCAATAGCATCAATGTGTCTTGAACACCAAGCAAGATCACATTCAATCATCAAGTTCGGAAAGTACCCAAGGTACTAAATAATGGTTGCATTAAGCAACAAATCAATGGTTTCACGAAGCAACAAACAAGAGAGCTCGGACTCTAGGCATGTCGTACTATCTAAGACCTCTAATCGAGCGAGGGCATATTATTCTTATTAATTTACCATTAATTTTTTAGCAATATCATTCATTTTTAATTTAGCACATACATATTGCATAATTCGATTTGCATGCTCATTTTATTATATAATTGTACCCAATCACATAAATCATGCTGATTAATTTCATGCCACATTCGAATAGCATCAAAACATACATGGGCAACAATTTCACATGAAATTACATGCATATTGAGCATAGAAAAAGTACCATATAGGGCAATCCACACATTCATACATTCAAGCATTATCAAGGATCCAATTCATGCTTATACAACATAACAAATAGATCACATAAGGCAGTCCACATTTTCATACATTCAAGCATTAACAAAGATCCAATTCATGCATATACAACATAACAAATAAATCACATAAGGCAGTCCACATTTTCATACATTCAAGCATTAACAAAGATCCGATTCATGCATCCATTTTCCTTTAATCTCCTTCCCTTACTAAACATGTTACCAACCATAAATTAGGTCCATTTCATGCATAAAATCATAAATTAAATAATAAACAAAGTGGTTAGGACACTAGTCTCAACCCTAATACAATTACACTCACAAACTTCTCAAGCTTGGTCTTTGATTAGGATGCCCTTATTCCTTCCCCTTGATTGGTCAATTTTTGCTTCCTCCAAAGAATCCTCATAATTTGGATCTTAACACTCAACACAAAATAAATACAAACCGTATCAGAGAGCAATTCAATTACATTCACTATTTTAATACAATTACAACATAAATTCTCAAATTTGTTTTTGCTGTTGAATTAGTTGGAAGATCAGTTAGTATTTTAATCATAACTCTTTAATTACTAATCAAAAATTCACTTATTATACACCATTAGAAAGGTATTAAACTCATATTTTTAACCATTTAAACCTCATATTTTTATCTAATATGAGTTAATACAGTTTTTTACTTGATTAGGACCCTTTCAACAAACCTGGACAGCTTGCATTGCCCATTTTTTTTAATCTATAACTTCCAATTCACATACTGGAATCCATTTCCGTTTTCTCCCAGCTATACTAGACATTTCAAAGTTTGTACCATAAAAATTTCAGTTCAAAATACTCTAAATCCTATTTTGGGTGAATTTTCAAAGTTACAGTTTATGGTTTGAGTTTTCTGGACAGTTTACTCATTGGACACATTTAGCTTTGAATTCACCTAATTACCTTAGTATAATTCTAAATTCACTTAATACATGATTTGTACTATCTTTTTACAACATTTTTAAGTCCATATTAATTCTTATTATCAACATATATGTCCTCAATTTTACTAATTTTCCATATCAGCCCTATTCTTAGGTTTCGAGTACTAACTTCCTAAATTCACCAATTAGGCCATTTCGACTTCAATTCAAGAATCTAATTTCATTCTTACATAATCCCTTGATTCTAAATTCTGAGTTAAGTGTCAATTTCATAAAATTCAGGTCCTTGTAATTAATGATTTTATTCAAAACAGTCCCTAATTCCATTATTTTCAAATACACGTCCAATGATGATTCTAACCAAAATTTCCTCATTCAAATTCATTTTTCCAGCAATTCAAGACTTTTTCCTTATATAAATTTCATTTCTCTTCAACTTTGTCCTAATACGAATTTTCTAGTTTGGTCCCTAACTATTTTAATTTTCCATTTAATCATGAATTTCTATTCTTTCTTCAAAACAATCCTCTTTTAATAAATTCTTCATTTCACAAACTAATATTCAAAAACTTCATTATCTCAACTCAACATAATCACCATGACTCTAATAATTTCATGTTTAAACTAATTTTTAACTTGCATGCATAATTTTTGCACTTATTCGAACAACTAGAAGAAGGAATGAGAACTTACTTCTTTGGCTTTGCTACCACTAGCTAACTCTTCTTAATCCTATCTTAATTCCTTCAACATGCAAGCTATTTTATTCTCCATTAGAGCTCAAATTTTCAGAGTTTCAAGCTTTCATCCTCTCCCTTTTCTCTCAAGTTACACTGCAACAAGGAAGAGAAATGATGGAGAGAAACACTTTCCTTAATTTGTGGGATTTGATAGGATTTTGTTTTACTTAATTGCCCTTCTTAACATATCTAATATAAACTTTTTACTAAGGGCATCCCCAAGGAATAATAATTTTTAAAATGCAAATTTTGAGCTTTATTTTCTTTTTAATATAGTCATCAATTTTCTTCACAAACTCTTTCTTTATTTCTTCCATTTTGGTTCGATTTCCACTAGGGAAATGTACCCTCTCTATTTATTTTTAATTTCTCCAATCTTGTTACTTTGATCTTTTTACTAATAATTTATATCCAACTAAATTATCAACTCGACTCAATTTCTTAATTCGAAAGTCTAATTCCCTTTAATTCAAGTTGGTGCAATAAGTGCCCAATTAAAGGAAATTCAAGGACTAAATTGAATAATTTACTTAATCGTGAACTTAATTGCTTTCAAAGAATAATTTAATATTCTAATTTTATGAATTAAATTCTAGGACAGAAAAGTGGATGTTACACTAAGTATCCCATCCAACACTCTAGAACCAAACATATAGAAGTTAGACATCATTTCATTAGAGACCATGTGTTGAAAAATGATGTTATTCTAGAATATGTTGATACATTGAACCTATTAGCAGATATATTTACCAAACCTTTAGATAAAGAGTGTTTTTGGACCCTTACAAGAGAGTTAGGGCTAACTAGCATTTCTTGACCCTTTTTAGGTCCCAAATGGTCAAAATTTTGCTTGAAATTGGTTGATATTCATGCTTATGTCGTTTTGCCTCTTTTTCCTTCTATGCGTGTTGCTAGGGGGAATGCATTAATTTTAGTCATTGAATCTTGTTCAAATGTCATTCACATGCATTTAGGGACATTTAAAGTTGGATTTTTGAATCTTAAACTGTCAAAATTGCATTATATGGTAAAGGCGTATCTATATGGCTAAAAGCGTATCGATATGGGTTCGTCAAGGGAAGTGATACAGGTCAAATTGTATCGATACGGTCACGTGTATCGTTACGGGTTCGTCAAGGGAAGTGATACATGTCAAACTGTATCAATACGGTCATGCATATCGATACGGTATTAAAATCAAATTAAAAATTAGGGCAAAGAGTATCGATACGCTCTACAAGCGTACCGATACGGTTTCAACGGTGAGTTAAATTAGGGCTCTTAAATGAGAAATCACTTCACAAAACTTCCCTTATTTTTCTCTAAAAATCCTAGCCGAAAATACCTATAAAACTCCCCCTCAATCTCTCAAATTTTTCACACCAAACTTCAAATTCTTTGAGGGTTTTTCATCTACACATCAAAGTCAAGCTTTGTTAGCAATCTTGTGCATTCACATCAACCCACTCATCCATTCTAGTAAATCAAGGTATAAACTTTTTTCCTTTTTCTTTTTAATTTTCGTTTGTTTTTATTGGTTGATTAAACTTAATTTTTGTATAAAACATATGTATGTGATATGGGTTTTCAAGTTTTTACAAAAACTTTTCAAAATCTGAAATTTTTTAATTCGAATATAATTTTATATCGTATATTTTTGTAAATTGTTTTTTGAAAATTTCTTTAACCAATCTTTTCTTTTATACATGTATATCTTTTTAACATTAAAATTGATTTGCAAATACCTTGAATTATTGGAATTTATTGTTGGATTGATTGAGATTTTAATTGCATACATATTCAAATTGTTTTGATGTTTTCAGGATCATGGCACCAAAATAGAAAGCAAAACGATATTTGGCCACTACTTTATATCCTATGGAGGATGATGAGGGTAACCCTAAACCAAATCTCCCTTACATAATCCAACATTGTTTTCCAAACCCTTCGAATATGTCACGTTATAAACTTTTTCAAGGTTTTACTCTTAGGGAAGAATGTGTCGTGTCTATTCCTTTTTTAAATTCCGAACGCTTTAAATTTGTATACCTTCCTTTGATTCAACAATGGAAATTTTTGAACTTCTTGAGCCTTCCTCCCATTTTATATCGAAATTTGGTCACCATTTTCTTTTTCAATGCCATATGCATTCATAATGAAACGAGAGAACATGTTGTTGCTATCGAGTCACATCTTATGGGCACAACTTTTCAAATCAATCAAGATGTTCTTTGTAAAGCCTTTGATTTTGAAAATATAGGGATTGATGATGAGATTTCATTAGGTCATGGTCCTCTAGGTTCTGTCAATGTTTGAAATGCTCATGATTGTATTCTTCATCTCATTGTTACATGGTTTTTTCGTCCCTCGGGTGGAAAATTTTCAACTATCCGTCAAGTAGACGATTTTTGGCTTAGGTGTTTTCGTGAGAGAAAGTGACCTAATCTTTATCATATCATGTTTTCCGACCTTGTTTACCTAGTTCAACACCGTCACACCGATCAAGTAAAGTTCTTTTACTATTCTACGGCGTTGAGTCACTTGTTCCATTCCTTTAAGATCGGTTGCACCCATGATTATCATGAATCCCTTGGCCAACCTATTGATGAGCGTTCCCTCTCTCGTGCTCACTTTTCTTATGTCAACAATGAATGGGTTCGTGTCCCTCGAGCTCCTCGATAAGATGCTCAAGCCAATGCTCCTCAAGGCTCTCAAGGTGCTCCTATTGCTTCCTCCTCTATGGACACTCTCATGACATTCCTTAATGAGAAATTCACAAACATGGAAGTCGGGTTTGCAGCCATTGACACTCGATTCACATCCTTGGAAGATCGAGTCAAGGGTCTTGACACTCGCTTCACATCGTTGGAGGATCAAGTCAAAGCCATAGCTCTTCAACAAAACTCCATGGATGTCTCTCTCACCTTTTTCCATGGTGCTTGGCTCAATCAATCTAGTAGGCATCAACCGAGTCAAGATGATGAGGATGAAGAGGACGAAGATGACGATGATGGTGGGAACGAGTAGTTATGCATATCATCGCATATCATTTAGTTTCATTGTTTATGCACCTATTTTTTTAGAACTCTATGCTTTTCTTTATGTTATTGGGATTTAAGTTTTGGATTTATGACTTTGAACTATTTGTTGCTTTTAAATTCTGATGTTTGCAATTGAATTTAGTTATATTTTGTTGCTATTATCCTACCTTGTGCTTTTATGTTTGATCTAACAAAAAGCGGGAGAATGATTATAGAACCAATTTTTGAAAACTTGAAACTTAAATTTGAAAATCTATCTTAAATTAAGGGGGAGTAAGCTTTTCAAAGGTTTCAAAACTTAAAAATTTATAATTGGTTTTGTTATATCAAAAAGGGGGAGATTTTGAAACCAAAATTGATTTTGATATAACAATTTAACTTATGGACTAAATTGTAAAACAATAAATTTTAAGTATTTTCAAAGACTCACATTTTGACAAGTCATTTTGAACCAAACACAATTTCAAGTCAAAACATATTTAAAGGTTCGATTTTCACTAAGTCTTTTCATGAGTTTTCAAGCCAAGCTTCAACAAAACGCCCAGGCATATCGATACTCTTATGCGTATCGAAACGGTTTTTCAACACTGGAATTTTAATCGTTCATAGCGCACCGATACGGTCTAATCCCATATCGGTACGACATTCATCTGGGTAAGACTTTAAGCTAAAGCGTATCGATACGCATCGAGACTGTATCGATACTATTTTTATATTAAAATATTCTTTTGCTATAGCGTACCGATACGACATGTCACCGTATCGATAGGATATGTTGACCTTTGCAAAATCCTTGCATTTAATTTTTGAACGTTGGGTTGTCAGTTAATTAGAATCCAAAATTTTAAATGATCGTTGAACGGTATCGATACACTAAGGGAGCGTACCGATACGCTTTTTATCAAAACTCAACTAAGGATTCCAGTGAGCAAAATCCGTATCGATACGACTAACTGTTTCGATACACCCCTTAATATCATACCAATACGCCCTTCAAGCGTATCGATACGCCCTGTTTTTCCGTCACAACGGATTTTTCTTATTTGAGACAAGTATCGATATGCCCACTAGTCGTACCGTACAGTAGGTTGTTGAGCGGTATTTATTGCGAGAAATTGCAGCACAACAGCTCTATTGATGATCTCAATCACCCAAACGGCTAGAAATCAATGCAAGGGTATAAAAACAAGTCTCAAATGCTACAGCAACAACTATTGAACCTACAAGCAACATCAAAGCACTCAAATCCAAACCTTGTTCATTTTAGAGTCAAATCTTTGTACCCAACTCCATTGTGATTTTCATTGTAATTTTTATTGTGAGTTTGGGGAGTGTTTGATTGTAATTGGGTAAACATTATCCTTAGAGAGGCATTTGTAAAGTTTACCAAAAACTCTTCTTTGTAAAAGTGAGTGGATTAAGCTTTGGATAGAAAACTTAATCAAAATTGTAAGGTTTTCTCCTCATCCAAGAAAAGAGGAAGAATCAATTAGTGGATTGGTTGAAAATCCTTAGTGGGAGCTAAGGTAGTGGATGTAAAGTTCATTGGAGAACTTGAACCACTCTAATTACCTTGTGTTCAACTTTTTATTCTTCCAATTTTCACCCTTAAAATTTTTAATCGCCAATTCACCCCCTCTTGGTCATTTACAATTGTTTGATCAACTCAACAAAAACTCATAAATAACATTTTTTTAAGCATGCAAGAATTTTAAAGATTAATAAAAAAATTAGAACAAAAATATTACCGGATCCGCGAAACGATTTTCCAACTTCAAAAAACACAACCTAACAACAAACAAAAACAAACATCAAACAAGAAAATAAGATTCAGCCAAGAACAAATATAGAACTTACTAAAAATATTTAAAGGAAAAAGAAGAATTTTACCGAAAAGCGAAGAACTCGAATGCAATCTTTCTCGAATTGCTTCCCAAACGCCACCAGAAAATTGCCCCGAGCTCGAACTTCACCCCAAAAATATCAGCAAACTCAGAGAAAGTTTTAGAGAATTTTCGGATTTTTTTAATCTTTGTTTTTTGCTCTTCCAAGTGTGTTGAACAATGGGGTTTAGAGGGTTTTTATACTTGAAACTTGGCCTTGCCAATCAAGCAAAAATGGGATTCATTACCCAAATTGAAGCCTAAATTCGACACAAAGCTTGATCCTCGGAAAAACCCTTGAGAATATTTCGATTTGGGTCAAATTCAGGATCAATTTTTCCCTTGATTCGAGCCTAGGTTTTGACCACTTTTCTTTTGTTTTTTTTTTTGCAGATTGCGGCCGCTACAGTGGACGGCGGTGAGAGGTGTTGGTGTCGTTGGGTTGACGACAGCGAGACGCGTCGACCGACACCAACGGCGAAGGTAGCTGTGGCCGATGGACGATGAACGATCGTGGGCAGTGGCACGAGGCTGGGGTTTGAGGGAACCAGCCCACGCGTGTGTTCACACGCGCTAGGGGCGTGACGCGCGTTGGTTCCCCTCTTTTTTGTTGTTTTTTGATGTTTTTTGCTATGTTTTTTTTTCTGCTTTATTTTCATTTATTGTTTTTTGTTGTCATTTTTGTTTCCCTTTTTTCTATATTTAATATTTTATTTATTATTATTTTTTACTCAAATGTGTTTTTTAAAGGTGGGCTTTTCAAGCATAAAATTTGTATTTCAAGGTGGGCTTATTATTTATTTATTATTATTTTTTTGAAATGGTTTTTTAAAATGGGCTTTTTATTTTAGAAGGGGTTTATTATTTTAAGAAAAAAACTTTTTTTTAATTATTTGATAATGTTGGGTGAAAATCTAGTGACAACAGAATAACAATAGGAATTATTATGAATGACAATATAATGTTGAAATTAATATAGCGATATCAAAATTGATACTTACGCTCAATATTACCAAAACCTAGCTTGAGGTTACTAACTCAATAGTTATGAATTTCAACAATAGCTTAGGGAGTTTAGCTTACCCAATCGAGGACAACAATTCGATATCGAAAATTTTAAAAAAAAACTCAAGCTTTAGAAAGTCATCAATAGAGGTGCTTGCTTGACTATGAACGATAAAGATGATAACTTTAAAGGAGGTGCTTGTTTTCTCTACAATCGCGTAAGTCTTTCTAATTCAGTATTCCTTCCTTTTATCAACAATAGCCAAATTGACTTTCCTTCAAATGAAGGAATTGTGTTTAAACACCCCACGTGGATATTGACTATGCTTAGGGAGGGCTAATTACAAAATTAGTCCTCCAACTTTTAAATCCTTATACTATTGCTTCCCTACTTCCAACATTAGCAATTTAGTCACTAAATATTCTCTTAATGGATTCAATATGGTCCTTAAACAGCAAACTTGACTCATTCAAGGTCTAGTATCGATGCAGTTAACTACACTGACAATATCAATGCAATATTTAGACTTTTCGATATAAGATTTCTGGTTGCCGAAATCCAATTCCGACCAGACCGAATTTTAAGGTGTTACGTAATTAATCTGTTTATTTTTATATCACAGCCCATAATAATAATAATAATAATAACAACAACAACAACAACAACATACATATAAGAAACACACACATATATATATCCACTGCATATATTTATAAGACACATACATATAGCATATATATTTAATAGTATTAAATATCTGTATACATGGTCAGACAAAAATTTATGATTACACATTGTTTGCGAAACAGGTCTGGCGGGTAATGAGTAATAAAATCATTATGCTTCAAAGTTCTTTCAGATCGTTACTTGTCTAATGGCAATGTTCTTTATGCTAAGCATGGTGATAAAGCTTCTTTTGGTGGAGCAGTATTTTCAAAGCTAAAGAAAGCATTAAGGATGGATTTTATTGGAGGCTTGGTATTAACAATGAGGTTATCTTGTTCCAAAAAAAAAGTGGGTGGTGATTCTCTCGTTGTTCTAGCAGGCTCGTGTTGGAGTTTTGTGCCCTAAGTTAAATAATTTATGTAATTATTAAATTATTTGGACTGTAATAAAATAAATAAAATTTCTATATGTTATTTGTAGGCTACTTTAGTACGTACATTGTCTTTAAACTTGATATTGCATGTGAAGAGATAAATTGATAAGCAAATATCGGCTCATTGATTACCTATGGTTTAACTGAACATAAATAGCATTATAAGGCTAATTATAATACAGAAGACAACATATATTGGTTGGTAATCTAAACATGTTCGTAGTTCATAGAATTATTTGAGCAAATAATTTGGAAGACTATTACATTGTCTAAAGTCTAAATGGGGAAATAGCTTGTCTTGGCTATCGGGATGGTTGACTCTCAAGTAAAAACGTAAATTTGTTTGTCTGGTGACGACGCATTAGACCGGACCCAAGATAAATTAATATCTTAAATACGTTAAAAGATTAAATTCACTTGTGACGTTCAAAATATACTTACCTTAATCCTAAGTAAATGTAGGACCATGTGTGTGACTTGCATACTTTTATATATCAAGATCTAATGTGTTGCATAGTAGTAAGATGATGAATGATATGTTGTGTATGTGACTCATAAATGATGTGGATGCATTTATAGATATGGAATCATAGCTCGGTTAAAGAGTAAATGATATCCTCTCAATGACAATGTAATGGTTTGTGAAAATAAAATGTGGCCACGAGTCGTTCGTCAAGGATGAATGATTTATTATTCACTACAAAGAAAAAACATTGCGACAATAATTCACCACAAAAATTCATTTTGTTGTGACAAATTTAATTTCAACAATGTAACCCCCTCGACTCGGTCCGGACGCTTGACCGGTTCGAGCGGGCTACACGGGGAAAACCGAGGTGGAACCCTTTAAGGCTCCACTTCGGTTAACAACCCGAGAAAACTTTTTCTTTTATTTATTATTTTGTCTAGATGCGTTAACATATTCTATGTGAAACAACGATAGCGGAAGCAACAAGCGAGGCGAAACAACGAACATACAATTTAAAACAGCCCATTTTAACTTTCACAGCAGGTCGTATCGATACACTAGAAGAGGGTATCGATACGCCTTGACTAGGTCAACAGCCCAAGGTCAACCCAGGGAGACCGTATCGGTACACAGGTTGACCGTACTGATACGCCCTCACTGATCAACTTCTCACAGTCAACGATACAAGACTGTACCGATACACCCTAGACCCGTACCTATACGACAAAATCTCGTCAAAATCTCAGATTTTCAGAGAGGTCTTGGCATATCCATACACCCCAGTGTACCGGTACGCTAGGCCAAACTTGAGTCCCAAAGTGTAGGACCGTATCGATACGGCCCTTGGGCGTACCGATACGCCCTGCCCTGCAATACTCAAATTTGCAGCCAAAGACTCCAAAACACAACTCTAGATGCAATTTAAGAATCGCTTAGACACAAGAAAACACACATACAACATATAGCAACCAAGATTTCAGCACACGAGAAATTTGAAACGAACAAGGATCATACATTCAAGGAATCATACATTTACCATAAAGAGACATACATAGCGTTTTAAGGTTTCATGCCTTAGAAACAAAACGCATAAGCATTCATGACATGTAACTTAAACATGGTTTACAATCCAAAACATGGCATCAACAAGCCACACCATAATAGCAACATATTAAAGGAGTATAAACAAGCTCCTACACAAAACAACAACACATATCCCATTGCTTATCTATTACATCCCTAACTTAAATAGTTCATACTTGAGGATAGCAAAAGCTTAACTAGCACACTTCGAGGCCCTCTCCTTGCACAAGCAACCCACGAACTACGGATATGCATTGTCGAACAAAAGAGAGCGTAAGCATAAAGCTTAGTATGGGTAAGCTCATAAAACAAACCTCGACAATGCAGGGTCCAAGCACGAGCAACACAACCGATCAAGAATGCATGCTTTCATACCTTCGACGCCACATGAGTCAAAATATAAATGATGCATGAACATAATATCATTATTATGCCATGCTCAACAAGTCCACAAACACAACCACATGGAAACACATATATCAAACGTATTGGCACCTAGCTATGACCCGAATACGCAGATTACAACCGTTGGAACTCACATCCAACAACACAACCATTACCTTATGGTGGGATTACACTCATCACCGTTACACGCAGAGGGGATTCCACTCATCCTCACGCCTCGTCGAGGGGATTCCACTCATCACCGACTAACTTATATAAGAAGATTTTCGGGCGTACTCGTACTTCATCTTGATGACTACCATCACCAAGACCACGCGCGCATTTCGACTCTCGTGTGCACACTAAACATCCTAATGATCGATCATTTGTACCCAAGCATACTAATGCCAATACTAACACATTTCATTAATCAACCTCACAACCTTCTTACCAATTTCCGTGCTTAGCACGTACTCACCATGATTTACCATCATACACAAACCACATTCCACAACCACATGCATATCATAATGCATCACACGTCATGCCTCAACACACATGTATATCACAATATACATAACAACATTAATCACAATAAATATGAATCAATAGGCATAGAGGCATATCATACATTTAGAAGTTCAACCAAAGGTCTCTTAAATTAAGCTTGAGATTAGGCTACAACTCTAATCCCAACTCTAGGTGGGTTTACCAAGCCCAACCTAGGTCCACGTGCTTGAACCAACATTTGAAAACCAATTTAAAAATGTAGAACCACTCACCGACTATTCCAAGCTCAACAACTCTAGCCGATCAATCCACCAAGTTATCTGGATTCGTTCCCGAGGCTTCACCAACACAATTCCTTGCTTCTAAACATCCCAACACAATCAAAACAACCACATTTCAGTCCACAAATCACTGTAGCAAACCCAGAACACAATCCAAGCATAAATCACATGAATTCAAGCTAAAGACAACCCCCACAAGTGCCATTTTCGAGCTGCCCAAAAGCCAAACCAGAAAACCATGTTTCCAACTTCCCAAGTGTCATCTAATACACCCAAAACAACCCTCAAACATAGACTAACCTTCATCCCTCAAGTTCTCACCCAAAACAACCCCAAAAACCAACCTTAAACCCCTCTGAAACCCCAACAAACCCAAATTCGTGAATCATTACAAAACCTTAGAAAAAATAGTTATGTTGGACCTTTTAGATAGCAAATAACTTATCTATCATCGACAAATCGAAAACTTAACTAAAAGCTAACAAAGTTCACATTTTTAATTCAAAACTTCAAAATGTAAAATCATGGGTTTTAATGAAAACTAAAGGTATAGATATGTAGAGAACAATGAGGACAACTCAAAAATACGTTTACCTTTCAAAAACCTTCAAAGATGAGGAAGAATGATGATGGAATAGTAACTCAAGGGGAAGGGGGAGTTTTGTCGTTGAAATGGGAAGAGAAGGGGAAAGAAGATGAGTGAAAAAGAAATTTTTAATGTTTTGTTTTATTTTAAAACCAAAAGACCCATTTACCCTTAATGAACATGGATTATTACAATAGTGTAAAATCCATGGCCATTGGGTTTATTTCTACACAAGCCCAACACAAATTTACTTGTTTTGAAAATACGAGGCCCAACGTAATATTTTATTTTTCTAATTTCACCCAGCCCCCAAACCCGGGTGTTACAACTCTCCCCCACTTAAGAAATTTCATTCCCAAAATTACCTAACGGAAACAAGTACGGAAACTGCTCAAGCATGTCTGATTTCCTCTCCGAAGTGGCCTCTTCCACACCTCTGTGTCTTCACAACACCTTGACCAACTCTATGGTCTTGTCACACAACACCTTGCTATAAGAAGCAAGTATCTCGATAGGTTCTTCATTGTAAGACAAATCTGGATTCAGTTCTATCTCTTCCACGGGCATAACATGAGACAGATCTGATCTATATCTCCTAAGCATCGACACGTGAAAGACATCATGGATCTTCTCTAACTCTGAAGGCAATCTCAAACGATAAGCTACTGGCCAATCCGCTCAACTATCTCATACGGACCAATAAACCTCGGACTCAACTTGCCTTTCCGGCCAAAATACATTACCTTCTTCCACGAAGATACTTTCAGAAACACCTTCTCACCCACTGAAAACCCAATCTCTTTTCTCTTCAAATATGCGTAAGATTTCTGACGTTCGGAAGTTGCTTCTAGACTGTCACAAATCAACTTCACCTTAGTCCCCTTAAGCAAATCTGGCATAGGTAACAATTTCTGGCCCATTTCAGCCCAACAGATCGGAGTCCTACATCGCCTACCATACAATGCCTCATAAGGAGCCATCTGTATACTAGCCTGGTAACTGTTGTTGTAAGCAAACTCGACTAAGAGTAAATGCTTCTCCCAAGAACCCTGGAAGTCAATCACACAACAACGGAGCATATCCTCTAATACTTGTATCACTCGCTCTGACTGACCATTGGACTGCGGATGATAAGAAGTACTAAAATGCAAACGAATACCTAGGGCACTATGCAAACAACTTCAAAACCTCGCTGTGTATCTCGAATCTCTGTCTGATACAATAGACTTCGGAATTCCATGAAGTCTCACAATCTCGCGGATGTACAAATCTGCCAACTTGTCTAAAGAATATGTGGTGTTCACTACTAAAAAATGAGCACACTTAGTGAATCTATCAACTATCACCCAAACAGAATTCTTCTTCGAATGAGACAACGGCAACCCTGACACAAAGTCCATAGTGATTCTCTCCCATTTCCATTCCGGAATCTTCAAAGGCTGTAACAAACCTGAAGAAACCTGATGTTCTGCCTTAACTATTTGACAAACCATGCAACGGCTCACATACTCGGCTACATCCTTCTTCAAACCAACCCAGTAATAATCATTCTTCAGATCTTGGTACATCTTAGTACTGTCCGAATGCATAGAAAAATGACTCGAATGTGCTTCGCTCAAAAATCATACGCCTCAACTCAACATCTTCAGGTACTACAACTATGTCTCTAAAACACAACACATTCTCACCACTGAAACTATACTCTGCCGGTCTACCTTCTGCAATATCCTGAACATGTGAAGCTAAAGATATGTCTTGCAACCGTTTCTCTCTGATCATCTGAATCAACAAATGCTTCACTTGCAACTCTCTAATCAAACCACCATCCCCTGATACACTCAGTCTAGCAAACATAGCTCGCAACTCAACTACAACTTTTCTGCTCAACGCATCGGCCACTACATTTGCCTTACCTGAATGGTACTCGATAGTCAAATCATAGTCTTTCAACAGTTCAAGCCATCTTCTCTGTCTCAAGTTCAGCTCTCTTTGAGTCATCAGATACTTTAAGCTTTTATGATTAATGTCAACCGTGCACTTCTCACCTTACAAGTAGTGACGTCAAATCTTCAACGCTAACACAACTACTGCTAACTCAATGTCGTGCGTAGGGTAGTTCTTCTCGTGCACCTTCAACTGTCTTGAAGCATAAGCAACAACTCTTCTTCCTTGCATCAGGACACAACCTAAACCTACGTAGCAAGCATCACTATAGATCACGAACTCTTTCCCTGAAACTAGTTGTACTAACGCTGGAGCATTCGTCAAAGCTTCTTTCAATTTCTCAAATGCCTTATGTCTCACATATGACCACTCAAACTTTACACCTTTTTGCAACAATTTAGTCAACGGAGCAGCTACTCTAGAGAAACCATCAACGAACCTCCTATAGTAACCAGCTAATCCTAGAAAGCTCCTAATCGCTTTCACTGACTTAGGTTGTTTCCATTCAACAATGGCTTCAATCTTCGTCGGATCAACACGGATACCTTCAGCTGACACAACGTGGCAAATAAACACAACCTCTCGAATCCATAACTCACATTTCCTCAACTTAGCATACAACTGATTACTCATCAATCTCTGCAAAACAAGTCTCAAGTGTTCATCATGTTCTTCTTCTGATCTCGAGTACACAAGGATGTCGTCTATGAAAACAACTAAAAAACAGGTCTAGATAGTCTCGGAAAACTCTGTTCATCATGTCTATGAAAGTTGTTGGTGCATTCGTGAGCCCAAACGGCATCACAAGGAACTCATAATGGTCGTATCTAGTCCTAAAGGTTGTTTTCGGAACATCACACTCTTTTACCTTCAACTGATAGTACCCTGATCTCAAATCTATCTTCGAGAACACTGAGGCACCCTTCAACTGATCAAACAAGTCATCTATACGAGGCAACGGATACTTGTTCTTTACTATCAACTGGTTCAACTGCCTGTAGTCGATACACATCCTCATACTGTCATCCTTCTTCTTCAAAAACAACACGGGAGCCCCCAAGGAAAACTACTAGGCCTAATAAAACCTCGGTCTAACAACTCCTAAAGCTGACTTTTCAATTCTTTCAACTCTTTTGGAGCCATATGGTACGGAGCAATAGAAACTGGAGTAGACTCTGAAACAGTCTCAATCACAAACTCTACATCTCTGTCAGGAGGAAAACCTGGTAACTCTTCTGGAAACACATCCGGAAAATCACAAACTATCTTGATATCTTTCGGTCTAACCTCACTCATATTCGGATTCATCACATACGCTAAATAAGCCCCACAACCGGAATCCATCAACCTATGAGCCTCTAAAGCCGATACAACGTTCGACAATAACTTAACGTTTTCGCCTACTACTACTACCTCGTAGTCATCGGAAAGCTTCAACGAAATTCTCTTTGTCTCAAAATCTACACTAGCTCTATGCTCAACCAACCAATCCATACCCAAAATAATATCAAATCTATAGAACAGAAGCTCCATCATATCAACGGGAAACACATGACCCTGAATCTTCAACGGGCACCTCATATACATCTATCTAACTACAACTGTCTCAGCGAAGGAACTAGTAACATGCATCCCTATGTCTAAAATCTCAACAGGTATGACTAACTTCTTTGCATGCTCACTCAAAATGTAAGAATGCGTAGAACCCAAATCAACTAAGGAAAGCAAAGACATGGACTGTAACTCAAAATTACTTGCTATCACATTTGTGTCATTCCCTGCCTCTCTCTGTGCATAGACTCTAGTTGGTCCACCGGCCTCTGGCTAAACTGCCACAATATGAGCAAGACTCCTTGGTGCCTCTATCCTAGGTGCATCAGCCCTCGGCTGGAAGTAACCACAACCGCGCCCACGGCCTCTTTGATAGTTAATCGCTCTTGCAAGAGCATGTGCCTGAATCGGTGCCTGTGTCGCCTGATGTGGACACTCTCTCCTGAAGTGGTCTCTCGATCCACAGTTCCAGCAAGCATGAAAGTTTCCCCAACACTCTCCTGAATGTTGTCTCCCACAACGGGCACACTCGGGCAAACGCCCTCCAGCTCTATGGCTCTGATGGGCTCTACCATGGTGGCCACCGCCACGCCTATGATCAAACTGAGGTCCACCGCCTCGATGCCTCTTGGCATCACCACGATCAAAATCAGAATAATCTGAAGCTAAGGTGTACCTCTTGACTTCCTCATGAAGCCCATACCTGAACTGATCACAACGGTCCCTCTCAATAGGAACCAACTCTGGAGCATACTGACTCAGTCGGACAAAACGGATCTCATAATCTATCACTGATGTGTCTCTCTGAACAAGAGCCATGAACTTCCGCTTCTTCTCATCTAAGTATCTCGGGCCCAAATACCTCTTCCTGAAAGCAGTCTCAAAGAAATTCCAACTGATCTCGGCCTTAAGCACGCCGATAGTAATGGTGACCCACTAGGTGTAGGCATCACCCTGAAGCAACGAAACCACACAGCCCAACTTACGAGCCCCAACACATCCCATTTGAGCTAGAATACGGATTGTCTTCTCCAACCACAACTCTGATCTCTCGGGCCTAGATCCTTTGAACTCATATGCTCCTAGGCTACGAAGCCTCTCTAAAGGTAAGCTAGCATCATCACCTCTCGGCTGAGCTGCGGCCTGAGCTCTGGCAACTGCAGCCTGAAATGCTCCTGCTATAGCTTGAACTAGCGGAGCCATATCTATCCCAGAAGGACCTTGGCCACCCTGACAAACCTGAGGTCCCGCTCCCTCAGCTGCAGCCTCGCCTCCCAATTCAGGCTAAGGAGGTGGTGGTGAAGGAGGAGCTCCGACTCCCACAGCAGACTCTTTCACAAGATCCTCTACTCCAACCACCGGCTCATTAACAGGAGCCGCAACACGAGGTTCCTGACGAACCAACCTCGGTCTACCTCTAAGCCTCGACATACCCGCTCACAGATAACAACTACAACAACAACAACATACAACACATGGCTAGCAAGGGCAAGCGTCCAAGTGGCTCAAGTATGTTTCCCTCACTTAAAAATCTTTTTTCTGATGTAATAGAAGCAATGGGACTCTACTCAACATGCTTCAAACAACATCCAAACATCAAGCATACTTACATGGAAAGCAAACACCGTGCAATTGCAATACAAGAATTTAACTTACCTCACTTACTTGCCCGAGGTCTCAGAAACCTCAGGCTCTGATACCAACAAGTGTAACCCCCTCGACCCGGTCCGTACGCTTGACCGGTTCAAGCGGGCTACACGGGGAAAATCGAGGCGAAACCCGTTAAGGCTCCACTTCGGTTAACAACCCGAGAAAACTTTTTCTTTTATTTATTATCTTGTCTAGATGCGTTAACATATTCTATGTGAAACAACGACAGCGGAAGCAACAAGCGAGGCGAAACAACGAACATACAATTTAAAGCAGCCCATTTTAACTTTCACAGCAGGCCGTATCGATACACTAGAAGAGGGTATCGATACGCCTTGACTAGGTCAACAGCCCAAGGTCAACCCAGGGAGACCGTATCAGTACACAAGTTGATCGTACTGATACGCCCTCACTAGTCAACTTCTCATGGTCAACAATACAAGACCGTACCGATACACCCTAGACTCGTACTGATACGACAAAATCTCAGATTTCTAGAGCGGTCTTGGCGTATCGATACACCCCCGTGTACCGGTACGCTAGGCCAAACTTGAGTCCCAAAGTGTAGGATCGTATCGATACGGCCCTTGGGCGTACCGATACGCCCTGCACTACAATACTCAAATTTGTAGCCAAAGACTCCAAAACACAACTCTAGATGCAATTTAAGACTCGCCTAGACACAAGCAAGCACACATACAACATATAGCAACCAAGATTTCAGCACACGAGACATTTGAAACGAACAAGGATCATACATTCAAGGAATCATACATTTACCCTAAAGAGACATACATAGCATTTTAAGGTTTCATGCCTTAGAAACAAAACGCATAAGCATTCATGAAATGCAACTTAAACATGGTTTACAATCCAAAACATAGCATCAACAAGCTACACAATAACAACAACATATTAAAGGAGTCTAAACAAGCTCCTACACAAAACAACAACATATATCCCATTGCTTATCTATTACATCCATAACTTAAATAGTTCATACTTGAGGATAGCAAAAGCTCAACTAGCACACTTGGAGGCCCTCTCCTTGCACAAGCAACCCACGAACTACGGATCTGCATTGTCGAACAAAAGAGAGCGTAAGCATAAAGCTTAGTGAGGGTAAGATCATAAAACAAACCTGGACAATGCAGGGTCCAAGCACGAGTAACACAACCGATCAAGAATGCATGCTTTCATACCTTCGAAGCCACATGAGTCAAAATATAAATGATGCATGAACATAATATCATTATCATGCCATGCTCAACTAGTCCACAAACACAACCACATGGAAACATATATATCAAACGTATTGGCACCTAGCTATGACCCGAATACGCGGATTACAACTATTGGAACTCACATCCAACAACACAACCATTACCTTACGGTGGGATTCCACTCATCCTCACGCCCCGTCGATGGGATTCCACTCATCACCGACTAACTTATATAAGAATATTTCCGGGCGTACCCGTACTCCATCTTGATGACTACCATCACCAAGACCACGCGCGCATTTGGACTCTCTTGTGCACACTAAACATCCTAATGATCGATCAGTTGTACCCAAGCATACTAGTGCCAATACTAACACATTTCATTAATTAACCTCACAACATTCCTACAAATTTCTGTGCTTAGCACGTACTCACCATGATTTACCATCATGCACAAACCACATTCCACAACCACATGCATATCACAATGCATCACACATCATGCCTCAACATACATGTATATCACGATATACATAACAACATTTCTTGAGTGTGTAAAAGTTCTATTATTTACCCCCTATTTAACCCATATTTCTGCTGCATTTAAGTATAATTCATTGCATTTAGGTTAGATTTCAGTTATACATCACAAATTAATAAAAATGGCACAGTTTCTACTAAAATTGGTTGTATTTGCAGGTTGCTGTTGTAATAGATGGAGAAGCAGGCGCTGGACAGTGATACAGAAAAGATGGAACTGGATGAGCAGTCGAGGAGGACGATGCTGCCATGGTCGCCGCCGTGGCAGCCATGGACGACAGCAGTTTTGAGGAGAAGAAGCAAAGTGGGCCTCGAGAGAAAGAGAAAATTAAGCCCGTCTGTCGTGGAATACCCTTATATTTTCCAAGCCCTAGATCGGAATGAAGGCCAAGCCCAAAGTTCAAGGAAGAAATTCCAAGCAAGAAGCAAGGACGAATTAAAGATATATTCTCTGAAGATTTAGTCTTTAATAGAGTTGTACTTTAATTTAAACTTGTATTCTTGCCATATTAGAAAACTTGAACCCAAGGCCTATATAAAGGCATGTAATTCGACCTAGGAGAGGACATCACCTATCTCTAGCCTTCTTCCCAAAACCCTAGTCGTTTTCCCCTTCTCAAGATGTTCTAAATTCCCCCTAGGGCCACGGGTTGATTTGTAAAGTAGTTGCAAGGATTGCTTTTGTTTTAGGAATTTTCTGCTCAATAAAATAAACTTCAAGTTCTCTTATTCTGGTTGTTAACATCTTGCAAGAGTATCAGGAGAGCATTGTAAGATTATCTATTTACTTAATATCGGGAGAGTTAAGTATACGAAAGGAATAAGTGCGGGTTCTCTAGTTTATAGTTGAACTATCTCGGACCTAGGGATAGGACGAGGTTAAGTGGCTAAAGAAGAATTCAACAACATCGGTGTTCATCCTTCGATTCACGCTGGAAGGTATCATCAAAGACGTGTTCATCGACAGACTTGGACCTAGGGATAGGCCAAGGCACAGCAGGGATTCTTGCCAAGCTTGAAGTACAGAGTTGTGTGATCGCTGCCGCGACAAACAACAAACCGTTGCCGCGACGGGTGCTGCCGCGACGGGAACGACGACAGAGCAGATATTCCTAGACTTTGCAACACTTGCACTACTGAGCAATCCAATACCAGCCCATTCTCTCTATCTTGATTCTTTTAATCTTAATTTCCAGTTCTCTTTATTACTTTCGTGACAACAATTAAACTATTCTTTTTACCTTCGTGCAGTAATCCAAGGTGAAGCTATTAGCCCAGTCCTTGTGGAGACGATATCTGATACTTCCGTATCATTTTACTACTTGTGTCGTGTACACTTGCACTACATTGCGATAGAAACTTTTACACGCAACAAGTTTTTGGCGCCGTTGCCGGGGACTGGCAACATAACTTTACCCTACCTTTTACTGCATTCGTTTTAATTTTTATTTTACTTGGATTGTTCAACCTATACCTTTCACAAGGTCTTTTGTTTGCGTATGCGCAGATCTCAACGGGGGAAGGAACCTGAGTACCAGTTAGATCCTGAACCCGAACGAACGTTCAATCTCAAGAAAATAGTCTGTTACCTCGTTGAAAGGAACCAATATCTGGAGGAACAACTCGAAGAAATGGTGAACGAAAGACGTGAAGAAAGAAGGGACAACCAAGGGAATCTCCAGGATAATAACAATCCTGTCGGAGATGGAGGGATCGATCCACCTGTCGACCCTCTTGTCGCTGCCGCACGCCGGTCATACCGAGACTACATGCTCAATGATCAAGTAGAACTAGAAACCACCCTGCCAGATGTAGATGTTGACAACTTTAAGCTGAAACTTGTTATGTTCAGCATGATCAACAACGCTGGCCAATTTAGTGGTGCTGCTACAGAGGATGCTAGGGAGCATCTAAAAATGTTCCAGGAAATCTGTGGTTCGTTTAGACTACCAGGAGTTAATCCGGAGATACTGAGGCTTCGGTTATTTCCTCATTCATTGAGGGACAGGGCAAAGATTTGGTGGAATAAACTTACGCTGGGTTCAATTAGATCTTGGGCAGATTTAACTCGTGAATTCTTATCTCATTTTAATCATTCACACTTATCTGAGCGATTACGTAACGAAATTGCTACTTTTCAATAGGAAGACGACGAGCCAATGCACGAAGCCTGGGATAGATTTACCACTCTTCTAAGGAACTGCCCAATGCATGGATTCCCCGTTTGGATCCAGGTAACAAAATTTTATAATGCTGCCAATTTACAAACCCGTATTAGAATTGATTCAGCAGCAAACGGATTACTGCTAGACAAAGACCCAGACGAGGCAATGGCAGTATTAAAAAATCTAGCGAAGAATGAGGAACAGTTTCTGATGGCAAGAAGAGGGGGTAAAAGGGTTCTAGCTGTAAAAGATTATGAGGCTGACAGCTCATTGAAATCACAGGTGGCATATCTCACTAAGGCAATGAAAAAGCTCTTGAACGAAGATTCACAGCCTGTATACGTTGCTGAAGAGGTATCCGAGATTTGTGAAGGAAATTACAGTTCAGAGGAATGTCCAATATAGTTAGAAGAAGGGATGTATATTGGAAACTACAATAAGCAGAATTATAACTCCAACAACTACAATCCCAACTTGAGAAAGGATCCCAAGTTCTCTTGGAGCAATCCTAATAATGCTCTGAATCCTCAAGCACAGAACAATCAGAACCAGGGAGGACCTAGATTGTTGACTCGGCAGCAACCGCAGCAGCAGCAGCAACAGCCACCAGCTGCCACAAATAGTATACTGGAACAGACTCTGGCTACATTTATGTCTCAAACAGGAACCTATATAGAGAACATGAATCACTTTGTCAAGAAGACGGAAACATTCATGGATAAAACAGAGATGCGGATGACAAATCATGAAGCTACTCTGAAATCATTAGAGACGCATATGGGTCAAGTTTCCCAGCATATTAAACCAAGGCAGAACGGAGGATTTCCTAGCGATGCTGAAAACGCTAGACAGCCCACACATGAGCAGTGTAAAGCTATCATTACTAGGAGTGGGAAGAAATTACCAGGGCCTGAGAAGGAAGCTGAATCAGTTAAGAAACCAGCCTTGGAGTCGACTGTCGAGGAAGCTGCCCCGACAGGTAACAGACAGGCTGCTGCCGATGAGCCTGTCACGACAGCAGAAGGGACAGAGGAGAAAGATGATGAACCTAAACCTCCTCAGATCCGTATGCAGTGGGAAGGACGTATTGCTGATTATCGTCCCCCACCTCCTTTTCCTCAACGGTTATAGAAATTGAAACAAGAATCACAGCTTAAAAAGATTTATGATATTTTTAAGCAGGTTCATATAAACATTCCGCTATTAGATGTCGTTAGGGAGATGCCCGGTTATGCCAAATTTCTCAAGGATGCCATGTCGAAGAAATCCAGACTTGGGGAATTTGAAACGGTTAAGATGACAGAAGGATGCATGAGTATTCTGCACAAGCATCCACCCCAAAAGAAGAAGGATCCTGAGAGCTTCATCATATCATGCGTAATCGGAGACAAATTTGTGGGTAAGGCACTTTGTGATCTTGGTGCTAGTATAAATTTAATGCCCAAATCTGTTTTTTAGAAATTAGGTACTGGAAAAGCTCGGCCCACGACAATAAGTCTGCAGCTGGCAGACCACTCTTACGTTCATCCAGAAGGAAAAATTAAAGATATTCTGGTAAGGGTGGATAAGTTTATTTTTCCTGCTGACTTTCTCGTCTTGAATTGCGAAGCAGATGAAAACGCACCAATCATCCTGGGGCGACCCTTCTTAGCCACGGGAAGATCACTGATTGATGTGGAAAAAGGAGAACTCACCATGAGAGTGAACGATCAAGAAATGAAGTTGAATGTTCTCCAAGAAATGAAGCATGCTGATGCAGAAGAAGAATGCAAGGTTATCACTGAAGTTACCCTTGACCAACCCTGCATCAGGTCGGGCTGCCACGACATAAAAATTGGTCACTACCTCGGCAGCCACTTAGAAGACTGTCATGACAGCACCGACGACAGCAACAACTCAGAATCTGATACATCTGATACTGAAGATCAAGAGGAGGTAAATTGGATAGGTAATCGTCCAGGTAAGTTATTCGAGCCTTTAAATTATACCTCGGATAACCATGTGATTCAAAAGCCATCAACTGTTGAGCCCCCTGTTATAGATCTTAAGCCCCTGCCTGGACAGCTAAAATATGTTTTCCTTGGTTTAAATGATATGTTGCCCGTAATCATCTCTTCCAAGTTGATGCAGGAACAACAGTTAATAGGGATGTTGCAGCAGCACAAAAAGGCTATTGGATGGACGATAGTTGATATTCAAGGCATTATGTATGCATAAAATTCTTTTAGAGGATGATCATAAACCGACTATTAATGCACAAAGGCGTCTGAACCGTGCTATGCAAGAAGTGGTGCGAAAAGAGATAATCAAATGGCTAGATGCTGGAATAATCTACGCCATCTCGGACAGCAAATGGATGAGCCCGGTGCAGTGCGTTCCCAAGAAAAGAGGAATGACCATGGTAACCAATGAAGAAAACGAGCTAATCCAGGACTGTGATCGGTTGGAGGGTTTGCATGGACTACCGGAAGCTTAACAAAGCTACTCGGAAGGACCACTTTCCTTTACCCTTTATCGATCAAATGCTTGATAGATTAGCGTGTAAACCTTACTATTGCTTTCTTGATGGTTACTCAGGTTACAATCAAATAACCATCGCACCGGAAGATCAAGAAAAGATGACGTTCACATGCCCTTACGGAACTTACGCTTTTAGGAGAATGCCATTCGGACTTTGTAATGCACCAACCACCTTCAAAAGGTGCATGATGGCAATATTCTCTGATATGGTGGAGGATTTCCTAGAAATATTCATGGATGACTTTTCAGTCTTTGGAGACGACTTTGAAAGCTGCCTAGGCAACCTACAGAAAGTGCTCGAGAGATGTGGAAAAGAAAACTTGGTATTAAACTGGGAAAAGTGTCACTTCATGGTGGATGAAAAGATAGTCCTTGGCCATAAAATTAGTTGTCGTGGCATAGAAGTTGACAGAGCTAAAATAGAAGTGATCGAAAAGTTGTCGCCACCCACCACAATGAAGGGAATCAGAAGTTTCTTAGGACATGCTGGTTTTTACCGAAGGTTCATCGCGAACTTTTCGAAGATCACCAAGCCCCTATACCATCTTCTGGAGCAGAACCGCCCCTTCGACTTCAACACTGAATGTACTGAGGCATTCAAGGTTCTGAAAGAAAAGCTGGTAACAGCCTCAATAGTACAGCCACCAGATTGGACACTGTCATTTGAAGTCATGTGTGATGCTAGTGACTATGCTGTCGGGGCAGCACTTGGGCAGAGGAAAGACAAACTTTTTAATGTCATATACTATGCCAGCAAAACACTGAACGACGCCCAAGTGAACTACACCACCACAGAGAAGGAATTATTAGCTGTGGTATTCTCCATTGACAAGTTTCGTTCTTATATACTTGGAACGAAGGTCATAGTCCACACAGACCATTCTGCATTGAAGTATCTGTTCACGAAAAAAGATGCAAAGCCTCGACTGACACGTTGGATTCTGCTACTGCAAGAGTTCGACCTTGAAATCAAGGACAAAGAGGGGACAGAAAATCAAGTGGCAGATCACTTGTCAAGGTTAAAGAAGGGAAAGAGTCTACCGGCAGATGAGACAAACATACTAGAGACCTTCCCTGATGAGCAGCTGTTTGCTGCCACGATCACTACCGTGACAGCCATGGCGGCAGGTAAGTTTTCTGAACTCCCCTGGTATGCTGATTTCGTTAATTTTTTAGTTAGCGGAATAATTCCTCCTGACCTTAATTATCAAGCTAGGAAGAGGTTCCAAAATGATGTTAAGCATTATTATTGGGACGAACCTCTTCTTTTCAAAATCTGTGCAGATCAGGTTATAAGGAGATGCGTACCACAAGAGGAACAAGAAGATATACTTCATCATTGTCATGCTTCACAGTATGGAAGACACTTGGGAGGCAACAAAACTGCTGCCAAGGTTTTGCAGTCAGGATTCTACTGGTCGTCACTGTATAAAGATGCTCAAATCTTCTACAAGAGCTGTGACAAGTGTCAACGGACGGGAAACATTTCAAGGAGACACGAGATGCCGCTGCAAAATATTCTTGAAGTCGAGATCTTCGACATTTGGGGGATAGATTTTATGGGACCATTCCCATCTTCATGTGAGAACTTATATATCCTCCTTGCAGTAGATTATGTGTCCAAGTGGGTTGAAGCAATCGCCACTCAGAAGAATGATGCCAAGACGGTTCAAAGGTTTTTACATAAAAACATTTTTTCCAGATTCGACATCCCTAAGGCGATCATCAGTGATGAAGGGAGGCATTTTGACAATAGGGTTATAGTTGCTGCTTTGAAAAAGTATGGTGTCAAACATCGGATTGCAACAGCATATCACCCTCAGACCAATGGACAGGCTGAAATATCCAACAGAGAGGTCAAGAACATTCTTGAAAAGATGGTTAAGCCAACTAGGAAAGATTGGTCTCTACACCTCAATGATGCATTATGGGCCTACAGGACAGTGTTCAAAACTCCATTGGGAATGTCTCCTTATCGACTGATTTACGGGAAAACATGCCATTTACCTGTCGAGATAGAGCACAGAGCATACTGGGCAATCAAGGCAGTTAATATGGACTTGGAAAAAGCAGGGTAGAAAAGGCTACTTGATCTGAACGAATTTGAAGAAATTTGAACAATGGCCTATGACAACGCAAGAATCTACAAGGATAAAACCAAGAAGTGGCATGACAAGAAGTTGCTGCCACGACAGTTCTGCCCAGGATAGCTTGTGTTGCTTTTTAACTCTATGTTGAAACTCTTCCCAGGGAAGCTGAAATCTAGATGGTCTGGCCCATTCCAAGTGGTTCAGGTTTTTCCCCATGGTGCCATCACGATTAGATCTTTAAAACACGGGCACCAATTCAAAGTCAACGGACAACGATTGAAGCATTATCAGGGGACTGAAGCCCCAAGAATGCAGAAAGTGGTTACCTTAGGAGATGCCCCACCTGGCATCCCTAATTTAACTTAAATTTTATTTTTAATTATTTTTATTATTTATATATTAGGAAATTAGATCTATTTCATTTTTAAGAAATAATGTTTTTATTTTTATTGTTTTTTAGGAAATAAAGGAGACAAGAAGAAAAGAAGAAGTGAATTTAGCCCAACATCCTTTCATCAGCCCAAAAAGTCCAATTTTGGAGCCTGTCGTTACAGCTGCCGCGACAGACGCGAAAAATACAGGTTGTCGACACGCTGTCGCGATAGACTCGCAAACGCGTAACATACGCGCAACAGATACAGAAACGCGTGATAGATGCGTCAGAAACCGCGTAACAGCTGGCCCCGTTATTCGCGCCTGCCGTTACAGCTCCAACGGGCAGCAAACTCTTCTCTATATAAACCCCGTTTTACTATTCATTTTTCACTCACTTCTACTCTTCTTACTTGCATTCTCTAGAAATTTTTACTTGCTTTCATTTTTCTTCTTACAATCCTTGCAACCATGTCTTCTAGAAACACCCGCATAAGTGCTGCTTCAAGCTCTACCCCGACAGCAGTCACCGTTAGAGGGAGAGAGGTGCCATTTGAGCCAGAATATATCAACACTCTATACGGATTTTATGTGGGCAGCAACGAGGATGGCCACCAGCAATTTCTAAATAGCTTAGACCCTGCTGCCTACGATGTTGTCATGGCAGAGCTCACGGATAAAGGTACTCAGTGGAACACAAATCCTAAGAACCCGAGGACGGTGAAGAGAACTCAACTTCTCCCGGAGGCTAAACTGTAGAACGCTTTCATCAAAAAGCGAATCGTGCCATCCTCGCACAATACAACCGTCGACCAACCCAGGTTAGCTCTTATTCATTCTATTCTACATGAGAGGCCTATTAATGTGGGCAGCTACATCCGGGAAAGTATTTTGGAGTGCGCACATCGGCCGACAGGACCACTCTACCTCCCCTATCTCATCACAGCCCTCTGCCGCGGCCATCATGTACCAGAAGTTGCCACTGATCTACGAGTCCAAGAAAAAGGATGGACTGAGAAAAATATACTCAGTTTGATGGAACTTACTGCTGCTACCCCCGTTGTCATCTTTCGACCCTACTGCCACGGCAGCAGAGACGACAGAACCAACAGACACTGAACCTGCTGCCACGGAAGCCAGGTAGCCCACAGCAGCAGCAGCTCCGGCCGACACCTCCTCCCAGATCCTTGCTGCCATACAGAAGATGGAGGAATGACAGCTCGGCCTCATGAGCTTCATCAGGGATTTCACTACAGCTACGGTACAATTCATTCAAACTTCTCTTAATTTCCTTGATGATGTATTTCTTACCTTTCCATCCCAATATTTTGCTGCTACCACCCCTGTCTATACCCCTACACCTGTTGCCACACCCAAGACACCGTCTGTAGCATCCAACTGACCCCTGCCACGACAGCTGCAGGCAGCAACCGCGCAGCTGATACCTCTGCCCGAGGAACCAAGAGAAGAATGCCCTCGGAAGAACTCGATGCATTCATAGCTGGTTTCTCTTCTTCCTCAATTTGGGAGGAAAGCGACAACGAACCCTCTGTTAAGAGGAATCTATCCAAAGAGTTCACACCGGTAAAGCGACAGAAGACAATGGCAGATAAGAACAAGAAAGATAGCGGCAGTATCAGCGGCAGCAGCAGCAGCTCTGAGGTGCAGGTAGTGGAGAAACCTTCTCACATCTCCCCTACCCGTATTCAGCCTCCAAGAGAGGCCAAAATGAAGAACACATCCGCCTCCCCCATCCGCCAGCCAGTCAAGAAGGCCCCTGCCCGCCGACAGATCCGACTTAGCAGCAGCAGCGACGACAGCGCATAAAATTTGAGTTTCTTACCTTATTTTGCTGCCTGCCTTTATATATTTTGTGATGTACTTTTATTTTCATTTCTATTGTCATTTGCATTGAGGGCAATGCAACCCTTGAGTTTGGGGGTTGCATCCCTCCATTAATGGAGTCTTATTTAGTTTAAAAATTGTGTCTTTTACTTAGTTTATTTTTGCTATAAAAAATGATGAAAATTTGAAAATTTTGGCTTAAGTCTTTGGACTGAACTTACCTGCCGTGACAGCTCTGTCGTGGCAGTGCCTTTAGAATAGTTTTAGGAGCAGTTTAGAGCCTTTCTATAGTTCTGAAACTTAAACACTATTTGTGACTGTTATATTGCCTATAACTCTACTAGTTAACTAGAATAGGAAGCTTAGCACTTGAATAACCCCTAGAGGTGCCTAACACTGGCTCTAGGAAAAGAAGTTTAGCAAAATAGACTCAATACACCTAGAGGTGCCCGAAATCGGCTCTAGGAAGTTAGCTAGAGGTGCCCGAAACCGGCTCTAGTCAAACTTAAGCTTAAAAAAATAAAATCGAGTCTAAACAAAAAAAATTAAGGAGCACAAGAAGTGCCTTCAAAAAGATAAACTTTGGCATAAAAACTCAAGTTAGAGGCTGAAATATTCCAGTGAAACTAAGGGAGTCTTGGCATATAATTGTTCACAAGCATGCACACACTGCGTGAGGACTATAGCAAGATTCTAGACGAGTCCTAAATTATCCGACAAGGTGCTGCTGTCAATAGAGAATGAATGGAAGGTAAGGGAAATGATATGAACCCGGTAATGTGACCCGAGTCATATAGATGTGCCCGATCGTGATTCTAGTAAGAAATATTCTTTGCTACGCTTTGAACTCTGAGATATCATAAAACATACATGTGAGATGAATAGCAATATAATAAAACAATTAATGAAGAAAGGAATTGGATAGGTAATTTGGATAGTATGGTGGCTAAGGATAGAGGATGATAATCATGGAAAGGTGTAAATCAAAGGAGTGATGGGAGATGCTAAAGGAGGCGTGGATTTGTATGGTTGCAAGGATAGCGAATTGTGACCCGCTAGCTATAACGAGCTAGGAACCAACAATATACTTTGATGGAGTCGAGGTGGAGGAGTGTGGAACGTGACCCACAAGCTATAAGAGAGCTTGGAACCAACGCTATAGCAAAATGAAATGGATAGAAGACTACAAGCACAACTTGAAGCCGATGGAGTTCTCGCAAGAACAAGATGAAAGCAATCTTTCAAAGGTTTATATTCTCTAAAAAAAAGTCCTTACAAATGAACCTAATGTGCCTATTTATAGTGTGGGTAGGCACCATATGAAAAGTCACACAAAAGAGAGATGAATGCTCATCTAAATGCTATTGAATACAAATAAATGAAATGTTTCTTTCTTATCCTTTTGATGGATGAATTTTGCTTTAAATTGAGATGAATTTAGCCTTAAATTCGTCCAAAAGGAGTGGTGACTCTTGGGCTGCTTCATTTTGCTTGCAAATGGATAAAAGTGAATGAATGTGGACATATGATGAATGTAGACATCCCACACATCCAAATCAGCTTGTCTCTTTGAAATCCTTGATGATTTTATCACTTAATTTGATGATTAAATGACATTAAATCATCCTTCATTGCTTGCCCATTTGTGGAATATGATCAGCCTTCAAAAAATGATAAATAAAGCCTTGAATGCATAATTTGAATGTTGATTATTGCTTGTCCCTTCTCTTGAACGTGAATGACCTTCATTGGTTCATAATTTCAACCTTGAATAGGTGAATTATGAAGCTTAAATGCTTTGTTACTCTAAGAAGATGAACAGCCTTGAAAAGATGAAAAAATTCAGCCTTGAATTGCCTTCAATTGCCTTGTTTGCATGAGTAAAGATGGTCATCAATGACTTGTTTCCAAGTTGAAGTTGAAAAGTCTCTTCTTTAATCCACACGTCACATGAACCTAGACACACACAAAGGATTTATTCAAACTTAAAATAATAGATGCATGAAACAATTAAAGAGTTAGTTAATTGAGTGAACTAGTTAAATGAATGAACTAGTTTAACTAAAGAACTAACTTTATTGAATTTAACTAAATGCATGAATGAAGTAGTTTAAAGAATGATTTAAGATACTTAATTAAACTACTTCCCTAAATGAACTAAAACTATAAATGAAGTGCATGCTTTAATGGCCAACACACTTTATCAATGCAATGGAAGTTTGAAATACTTAAATTCTCATGCAAATGCATGCATGAGCAAGGAAAGGCATTCCTCCCTTATTATTTCTACTTTCTCACGTTCATGGCTTGTTGTAAACAAGCTTTCCATGGCTGATTGAAACTCCTTGGCCCCTGCACGTGTAATGGGGCCACTTGGGTACTTCTTCGGGTCCTTGTTCTTGATGGTCATATCAGTCCCTCCCTCTTTAAAGCGATTTGTCCCCAAATCGTCACCTACATCAAAAGGAGATAAATCAGCAACATTAAAGGTTGCACTAACATTAAACTCACCTGGGAGGTCTAGTTGATAAGCATTATCATTGATCCTTTTAACTACTTGAAATGTCCCATCTCCTCGAGGCATCAATTTAGATTTCCGTTGGGCTGGAAACCTTTCTTTTCTCATGTGCAACCACACCCAATCTCCTGGCTCAAAGACAACTCTCCTTCGACCCTTGTTTGCTTGCTGCTCATACTGCTTGGTTTTCTTTTCAATATTATCTCGCACTTGTTGATGAAGTTTCTTAACAAATTCAGCTTTGTTAAGTCCATCTTTATTCTCAATTTGATCAGCGGGTAATAGCAATAAGTCCATCAGAGTTAATGGGTTGAACTCATACACAACTTCAAAAGGAGTGTGTCCCGAGGTGGTATGGATTGATCGGTTATATGCAAACTCCACATGTGGTAAGCACTCTTCCCATGTCTTTAGATTCTTCTTAATAATGCTCCTAAGCAACGTGGAGAGTACTCGATTCACCACTTCGGTTTGGCCATCCGTTTTTAGGGTGACAAGTGGTGGAAAATAGCAGCTTAGTTCCAATCTTACTCCATAGGGCTCTCCAGAAGTGGCTTAAGAACTTCACGTCTCGGTCGGAAACGATAGTTCTTGGCACACCATGTAATCTCAAGACTTCCCTGAAAAACAAGTTAGCAATATGTAAGGCATCATTAGTCTTGTTGCAAGGAATAAAATGAGCCATTTTGGAAAATCTATCCACTACTACAAAGATGGAGTCTTTGTTATTATTTGTGCGTGGAAGCCCTAGCACAAAATCCATTGAAATGTCCATCCATGGTGATTCTGGAATAGGTAGTGGCGTGTAGAGTCCATGTGGCATGGCTTTAGACTTAGCCTTCTTGCAAGTGATGCGACGTTCACATAACCTCTCTACATCTCGTCTCATCTTTGGCCAATATAAATGCTCTTGAAGTATGGCCAAAGTCTTTGCTATTCCAAAATGTCCCATTAAGCCTCCTCTATGGGCTTCTTTGATAAGTAATTCACGTGTGGAACCTTGTGGAATACAAAGTCTTCCTTCCTTGAATAGGAACCCATTGTCCCTATAATAGTTTTCAAACGTGCCTTTCTCACAAGCTTTGTAAATTTTTTCAAAATCAGAATCAGATTCGTATAATTCCTTAATGAAAACAAAACCCAACAACTTAGATTCTAAGGTGTTTAGAAGAGCGTACCTCCGAGGCAATGCATCAGCAACTATATTCTCCTTACCTTTCTTGTATTTGATGACATAGGGAAAAGATTCAAGAAACTCCACCCTTTTGGCATGTCGTTTGTTGAGTTTATGTTGCCCCCGAATGTGCTTCAATGCCCATGATCAGTGTGAATAATGAACTCCTTAGGCCATAGATAGTGTTGCCATGTTTCCATTGCGCGAACAAGGGCATACATCTCCTTATCATATGTTGGATAATTCAACGTAGCTCCACTTAATTTCTCACTGAAATATGCTATAGGACGTCCACCTTGAGATAATACCGCTCCAATTCCCACACCTGATGCATCACATTCAATTTCAAAAGTTTTGTTAAAATCAGTTAAGGTAAGCAAAGGGGCATGAATTAAACATTCTTTAATTTCATTAAAAGATTTCTCTTGGTCTCCCCCCCAGAAAAAGTTAGCATTCTTCTTGATGACACTAGTTAAAGGGGCGGCAATGGTGCTGAAGTTTGGTACAAATCTCCGGTAAAAGCTTGCAAGTCCATGGAAACTCCTAACTTGGGAAATGCTTGCTGGTCGTGGCCATTCTTCAATGGCTTTAACCTTCTCTTTGTCAACCTCTAAGCCTTTAGAACTGACAACAGAACCAAGAAAGACAACTTTGTCAGTACAAAATGTACACTTGTCTAAATTAGCATATAACTTCTCCTTTCTTAAAACCAACAAAACTGACCTCAAGTGTTGAACATGTTCTTCCATTGATTTACTATAGATTAAGATGACATCAAAATAAACCACACAAAATTTACCCAAAAATGGTCTAAGAACATGGTTCATTAACCTCATGAAAGTACTTGGTGCATTAGTTAAGCCAAAAGCCATAACCAACCATTCATAGAGTCATTGCTTTGTTTTAAATGTTGTTTTCCATTCATCACCTTCCCGCATCCTTATTTGGTGATAACCACTCTTAAGATCAATCTTAGAGAAAAGGTTAGAACAACTAAGCTCATCTAACATATCATCTAAACGGGGAATAGGGTGGCGATACTTTACCGTAATTTTGTTTACCGCTCGACAATCTACAGACATGCGCCAAGTTCCATCCTTCTTTGGCACAAGTAATACCGGAACGGAACATGGGCTAAGGCTCTCCCTCACGTAGCCTTTGGCCATTAGTTCAGCCACTTGCCTTTGTAACTCCTTGGTTTCCTCGGGATTGCTTCGGTAAGCTGGACAGTTAGGAATGACGGCACCGGGAATGAAATCTATTTGATGTTCAATGCCACGGATTGGTGGCAGCCCACTTGGTATCTCCTCCAGAAATAATTCGTCAAATTCCTGCAACAAAGACACAATAGAAGAAGGCAAAGTGTGATCAAGTTGGTTAGTGTTCAATAAACTTTCCTTGTACACAAGTACAAGTAATTCCTTTCCCGACAGCAAACACTTTCTCAACTCTCTTTCTTTGGTAAAAACACTCATTTTCGCACCCTCACTTTGCTTACTCTCACTTGCTTTTACCTCCATTTTTTGTTCTCTCTCTTTGGCTCTTTCAATACTTTCTCTCAAATGTATTTGGTCTTTGTGAATTTGTTTTGGTGAAAGAGGGGCTAAGGTAATCTTTCTTACTCCATGGGTGAGTGTATACCGATTGGTATATCCATCGTGTATGACTCGTTTATCGAATTGCCATGGCCTCCCAAGTAGTAAATGGCCAGCGTGCATCGGAACAACATCGCAAAGAACTTCATCTTTATACTTTCCAATGGAGAAAGCAACAAGAACTTGCTTGGTAACCTTGAGTTCTCCTCCGTCATTAAGCCACTGCATCTTGTAGGGATGTGGATGCTTTGTGGTTGCTAATCCAAGTTTTTCTACCATAAGATTACTAGCAACATTAGTACAACTACCTCCATCAATAATGACAAAGCATACCTTTCCATTAACATGGCAGCGAGTATGAAAGATATTCTCGCGTTGCTCATTCCCTTCACTCGCTTGCACACTTAGGCTCCTTTTCAGAATAAGGGCCTCTCCTTCTACTGCATACTCTATATCATCACCTTCATCTTCTTGTATGGAAGCAACTTCATCTTCCTCCTCTTGTTCCGATTCAACCTCTCCATCATCACGAAAAAGCATGGTGTTGCGATTTGGACATTGGCTTGCAATATGCCCTCTTCCCAAGCACTTGAAGCATTGTATATCTCGGGAACGGTTTGGAACATTCAGAGCCTTACCTTTTCTAGTTTCGGCATTGGCCTTGCTTCCTTTGGGTGGTGCGCCTCTTTCATTGGGTGGTATTGGAGGACTCCGTTTGTAAGAACTTTGCCCCCATCTTGATGATGCTCCCCCATAGGTTCGTGTGGAACCCTTCCGTTTAAGGTGCTTTTCCACTTTTATGGCCATATGCACCATGTCTTCGATCTCCACATAATGTTGCAACTCAATGACGACCGCAATATTTGGGTCAAGGCCGGATAGAAATCTTGCCATGGTGGCTTCTTGATCCTCATCAATGTTAGCTCGGATCATGGCTACTTCCATCTCTTTAAAGTAGTCCTCAACACTATGGTTGCCTTGGGTGAGATTTTGAAGCTTGTTGAACAACTCCCTATGATAGTGAGTTGGTATGATAGTGAGTTGGAACGAACCTCCTACGCATAACGGCCTTCATCTCATTCCAAGTAGAAATTGGATGTTCGCCATTGCGTCTCCTGCTAGTTGTCAACTAATCCCACCATATTAGTGCATAATCTGTAAATTCAATGGCTGCAAGTTTTACCTTCTTAAGCTCGAAGTAGTTGTGGCACTCAAAGATGTGCTCAACTTTTTTTTCCAATGCAAGATAGGCTTCAGGATCCGTTCTTCCTTGGAAATGAGGAATGGTTATTTTGATGTTGCTAAGATTATCATCAACTCTTGGCCGAGCTCTTTGGTACCTAGGTTCTTGACGCCTCAAACTTTGCTGGGAGGCTCGCTCGTCTATCAGTTCTTCGTCCACCTCTCCCTCATACTCTTCCTCGTGATCTGAATTATGCCTTCGTTGAGATCTTTCCTCCAAATGATCTAATCGTTCTTGCATCGGCCTCAACCTTTGTTGCAACAACCTGTCCATCTCTCGGATAATATCTTGAAGATTGGAGTTAGTTGCATCTACGTTAACATTATTACTTCCTCCAACAGAGTTTCTCATGGAATTTTGAGACATTATTAGTAACAAAAATAAAAAAAATTAGGGTAAAATACAAAAATAATGACTCAACTTTTGCCTCTCTCCTATTTTACTCACTCATCTTTAAATTGAGTCGATTTAATGACTCAACTTTTAACATTGGGTTTTTATCATCACCCAACCGTTATATTATGGATGCCGTTAGTGACGTGGCATTTTTCATTGATTTGGCCACCACATAAGCACACACGTGTTAAAAACAGAATAAATACAAAAAAACTACAAAGAAAAGAAAAGGAAGAGCTGCTCCCCATTCCCTCTCTTTCCTTTCTCTTTTTCTTTAGTTTCTCTCTTGCTTTACCAACTTAGCTTTCTCCTCTATGGCAATATCAGCCTCAAAGCTAGTATTCTTCTGAGGATTTCATATATATGTGAAAAATTCAAAGTTTCACCAGAAAAACACACATGGGAAGATCTCATTATTTTTATAATATTTTGGGGACAAAGGAAGGGGGATATTTGATTATGAAAGGTGTACAACAGCAGCGGCGGCGGCAAGAGATGCTCAGGGAAGATCTGCATGCAGGCAGTGGAAACGAAGGAAACCGTTCGGGTTTTGAAGGTGGTGGTGAAGAAAGAGAGATCTGCTTTGATAGTAGGCAGCAACAAGATGACGAGTTGCTCGATGTTAACGATGCTTCGATTTTCTATGTTGATTTCCCTCCGCTACCTGATTTCCCTTGCATGTTGTCGTCTTCTTCTTCTTCGTCGACTCCGGCACCCGTCAAGGCCATTGCAAGTTCCTCCTCAGCTTCCACAGCTTCGTCTTCCGCGGCTTCTTGGGCGGTTTTGAAGTTGGATGCTGATGAAGATATGAAGAGAAAGAAAATTGCGCTAGACTATGCATGCGGCTCCGGTGCTGACTGCAACCCTTTATAGTCCGGCGGGATTTGTTTTCTCCCGAATACCATCCAGGCTCATGCTTCTTATGCTTTCAATAGCTATTACCAGCATCGAGCAATGGCGCCCGGTTCTTGCGACTTTGCTGGCACTGGCACTATTGCCAAAACTGACCCCAGTTTGTTCTTTAAAAACCTTCAACTTTCTTTCTTTTTTTCATTTTTTGAATGGTTTTTACGATTGGGTGTTTGCTCATTTCATCATAGTTTTGCAGGTTATGGATCTTGCATCTACCCATCTTCTCAAAGGTATGCATATTTGCTTTTTTCCTATTGAAACAATGATACATTTACTTTTCCTTTACTGGGTAGCTTTAGAAGGAATTTGCTCTGATTTCTTAAGTTTCACGCATTCTTTTGATAAATTTTTTCCCTATATACAGTCACTATTAGTACTGGTAAATAGTTGCTGAGATTTAAATCATATAAACAAAGTTGAATCAACTCTGCCATTGATGAAAAAGCAATGGTAATGGCTTTATTTGGATAATATAACACTGGCAATCTGGTATGGGAGTAGTAATTCCGATGCCTACATAGCGTGAAGGTTGGGTTTTGTGCAACCAATACTCATATATACATGGCTTGATCAGCATCTAATGTAGCAAAAGCATGCAAACCCTAAGGGCTGGGGAAGACAGGCGCCATTTATGGCACCTTCCAATTCCCTGCATCGCCGGTCGCAAAGCAGACTGCTCGTACAATAATCAAGCGATCTCGTACTTCGCCTCGTGCAAAGCTGTGCTTCCGCCATTTGCGTCCCTATTGATCCACAAAACAGTTAATCACTAATCAATCAGATTAAGACCCAAAGATTAGAAGCTCAATAAGGTAATGATCGGTGTTGGGTATGTTATGATTTTGACCTTTTATTCCACAGATATTTTATACAATCAATCACTTCTCGCCTCGGTAACCACAAGTAACGTTATGCAATCGAAAGCACTTCCAATTATCGTAATTTAAACTCCTAAGATGGTGCTTACCGGAGTAAACCAGGAGCAGGAGGGTGAGGATGAAGGAAAAGAAAAGGAAAGTGTAGTTGGGGAGACCAACAAATAGTTTAGCCATTACAGGTTTGCCGGAGGGATTGTTACACTAGGGTCAAATCAATAAAAAATGCCACGTCACTAACGGCATCCATAATATAACGGTTGGGTGATGATAAAAACCCAATGTTAAAAGTTGAGTCATTAAATCGACTCAATTTAAAGATGAGTGAGTAAAATAGGAGAGAGACAAAAGTTGAGTCATTATTTTTGTATTTTACCCAAAAAATTAAAACCTCACAAACACAAAACCTCACCTATTCCACTCCAAGAAAATGCACTCACACTCGTGTTTCACTCGGGATGGCTTTTACCCTTGATGTGCACTCTTGCCTTTTTCCACTCTTGCTCTCAATCAAGTCCTTTTAAGAACTTCCTCAAGGCTTGCAAATGGCTTGTAGAATTCGGCTGAAAAAAACAAAACTTGGCGAAAAGAATTTGGAAGGTGGGATAAGAAAAAATGGCAACAACAACAAAAAGGTAAATTGTAAGAGTTGGTAAAGATGACAAAATAGCAGCAAAAGAAAAAATGATGTAAGATTTTTTAAAGAAGAATAGAGAATACGATGCCCCCTCCCTCTTTAACTTTCTCTAATTTTTTTTTATTTTTTTCTTTTCTTTTTTTCTTTTTTTTTCTTTTTTTCGGAAGAGAGACAACGACTATCTTACTGAATCAACCTTGCTCTGATGCCAATTGATATGAACCCGGTAATGTGACCCGAGTCATATAGATGTGCCCGATCGTGATTCTAGTAAGAAATATTCTTTGCTACCCTTTGAACTCTGAGATATCATAAAACATACATGTGAGATGAATAGCAATATAATAAAACACTTAATGAAGAAAGGAATTGGATAGGTAATTTGGATAGTATGGTGGCTAAGGATGGAGGATGATAATCATGGAAAGGTGTAAATCAAAGGAGTGATGGGAGATGCTAAAGGAGGCGTGGATTTGTATGGTTGCAAGGATAGCGAATTGTGACCCGCTAGCTATAACGAGCTAGGAACCAACAATATACTTTGATGGATTCGAGGTGGAGGAGTGTGGAACGTGACCCACAAGCTATAAGAGAGCTTGGAACCAACGCTATAGCAAAATGAAATGGATAGAAGACTACAAGCACAACTTGAAGCCGGTGGAGTTCTCGCAAGAACAAGATGAAAGCAATCTTTCAAAGGTTTATATTCTCCAAAAAAAAAGTCCTTACAAATGAACCTAATGTGCCTATTTATAGTGTGGGTAGGCACCATATGAAAAGTCACACAAAAGAGAGATGAATGCTCATCTAAATGCTATTGAATACAAATAAATGAAATGTTTCTTTCTTATCCTTTTGATGGATGAATTTTGCTTTAAATTGAGATGAATTTAGCCTTAAATTCGTCCAAAAGGAGTGGTGACTCTTGGGCTGCTTCATTTTGCTTGCAAATGGATAAAAGGGAATGAATGTGGACATATGATGAATGTAGACATCCCACACATCCAAATAAGCTTGTCTCTTTGAATTCCTTGATGATTTTATCACTTAATTTGATGATTAAATGACATTAAACCATCCTTCATTGCTTGCCCATTTGTGGAATATGATCAGCCTTCAAAAAATGATAAATAAAGGCCTTGAATGCATAATTTGAATGCTGATTATTGCTTGTCCCTTCTCTTAAACGTGAATGACCTTCATTGGTTCATAATTTCAACCTTGAATAGGTGAATTATGAAGCTTAAATGATGTGTTACTCTAAGAAGATGAATAGCCTTGAAAAGATGAAAAAATTCAGCCTTGAATTGCCTTCAATTGCCTTGTTTGCATGAGTAAAGATGGTCATCAATGACTTGTTTCCAAGTTGAAGTTGAAAAGTCTCTTCTTTAATCCACATGTCACATGAACCTAGACACACACAAAGGATTTATTCAAACTTAAAATAATAGATGCATGAAACAATTAAAGAGTTAGTTAATTGAGTGAACTAGTTAAATGAATGAACTAGTTTAACTAAAGAACTAACTTTATTGAATTTAACTAAATGCATGAATGAAGTAGTTTAAAGAATGATTTAAGATACATAATTAAACTACTTCCCTAAATGAACTAAAACTATAAATGAAGTGCATGCTTTAATGGCCAACACACTTTATCAATGCAATGGAAGTTTGAAATACTTAAATTCTCATGCAAATGCATGCATGAGCAAGGAAATGCATTCCTCCCTTATTATTTCTTCTTTCCCACGTTCATGGCTTGTTGTAAACAAGCTTTTCATGGTTGATTGAAACTCCTTGGCCCGTGCACATGTAATGGGGCCACTTGGGTACTTCTCCGGGTCCTTATTCTTGATGGTCATATCAGGAAAGTTCATTGTTTTAAGCCAAAACAAAAAAATTTAGGTCTGAATTGCTTGAGGGCAAGAAAAAACTTGAGTTTGGGGGTGTGTTGAGTGTGTAAAAGTTCTATTATTTACCCCCTATTTAACCCATATTTCTGCTGCATTTAAGCATAATTCATTGCATTTAGGTTAGATTTCAGTTATACATCACAAATATATTAAATGGCACAGTTTCTACTGAAATTGGTTGTTTTTGCAGGTTGATGCTGTAGCAGATGGAGAAGCATGCGCTGGCCAGTGATGCAGAAAAGCTGGAACTGGATGAGCAGTCGAGGAGGACGATGCTGCCATGATCGCCGCCATGGCAGCCATGGACGATAGCAGTTTTGAGGAGAAGAAGCAAAGTGGGCCTCGACAAAAAGAGAACCCAAAGTTCAAGGAAGAAATTCCAAGCAAGAAGGACGGACGAATTAAAGATATATTCTCTAAAGATTTAGTCTTTAATAGAGTTGTACTTTAATTTAAACTTGTATTCTTGCCATATTAGAAAACTTGAACCCAAGGCCTATATAAAGGCATGTAATTCGACCTAAGAGAGGACATCACCTATCTCTAGCCTTCTTCCAAAAACCCTAGCCGTTTTCCCCTTCTCAACATGTTCTAAATTCCCCCTAGGGCCACGGGTTGATTTGTAAAGTAGTTGCAAGGATTGGTTTTGTTTTAGGAATTTTCTGCTCAATAAAATAAACTTCAAGTTCTTTTATTCTGGTTGTTAACATCTTGCAAGAGTATCGGGAGAGCATTGTGAGATTATCTATTTACTTAATATCGAGAGAGTTAAGTATACGAAAGGAATAAATGCGGGTTCTCTAGTTTATAGTTGAACTATCTCAGACCTAGGGATAGGACGCGGTTAAGTGGCTAAAGAAGAATTAAACAACATCGGTGTTCATCCTTCCATTCACGCCGGGAGGTATCATCAAAGACGTGTTCATCGACAAACTGGGACCTAGGGATAGGCCAAGGCACAGCAGGGATTCTTGCCAAGCTTGAAGTACAGAGTTGTGTGATCGCTGCCGCGACAAAAAACAGACCGCTTCCGCGACGGGTGCTGCCACGACGGGAACGACGACAGAGCAGATATTCCTAGACTTTGCAACACTTGCACTACTGAGCAATTCAATATTAGCCCATTCTCCCTATCTTGATTCTTTTAATCTTATTTTCCATTTCTCTTTATTACTTTCGTGACAACAATTTAAACTATTCTTTTTACCTTCGTGCAGTAATCCAAGGTGAAGCTATTAGCCCAGTCCCTGTAGAGACGATATCCGATACTTCCGTATCACTTTACTACTTGCATCGTGTACACTTGCACCACATTGCGATAGACACTTTTACACGCAACAACATTAATCACAATAAATATGAATCAAGAGGCATATCATACATTTAGAAGTTCAACCAAAGGTCTCCTAAATTAAGCTTGAGATTAGGCTACCACTCTAATCCCAACTCTAGGTGGGTTTACCAAGCCCAACCTAGGTCCACATGCTTGAAACAACATTTAAAAACCAATTTAAAAATGTAGAACCACTCACCGACTCTTCCAAGCTCAACAACTTTAGTCGATCAATCCACCAAACTATCCGGATTCGTTCCCGAGGCTTCACTGACACAATTCCTTGCTTCTAAACATCCCAACACAATCAAAACAACCACATTTTAGTCCACAAATCATTGTAGCAAACCCAAAACACAATCCAAGCATAAATCACATGAATTCAAGCTAAAGAAAACTCTCATAAGTGCCATTTTCGAGCTGCCCAAAAGCCAAACTAGAAAACCATGCTTCCAACCTCCCAAGTGTCATCTAATACACCCAAAACAACCCTCAAACACAGACTAACCATCAGCCCTCAAGTTCTCACCCAAAATAGTCCCAAAAACCAACCTTAAACCCCTCTAAAACCCCCCAACAAACCCAAATTCGGGAATCATTACAAAACCTTATAAAAAGTAGTTATGTTGGACCTTTTAGATAGCAAATAAATTATCTAACATCGACAAATCAAAAACTTAACTAGAAGCTAACAAAGTTCACATTTTTAATTCAAAATGTAAAATCATGGGTTTTAATGAAAACTAAAGGTATAGATATGTAGAGAACAATGAAGACAACTCAAAAATACATTTACTTTTCAAAAACCTTCAAATATGAGGAAGAATGGTGATGGAATAGTAACTCAAGGGGAAGGGGGAGTTTTGTCGTGCAAATGGGAAGAGAATGGGAAAGAAGATGAGTGAAAAAGAAATTTTTAATGTTTTATTTTAATTTAAAATCAAAAGACCCATTTACCCTTAATGAACATGGATTATTACAATAGTGTAAAATCCATGGCCATTGGGTTTATTTCTACACAAGCCCAACACAAATTTACTTGTTTTGAAAATATGAGGCCCAATATAATATTTTATTTTTTTAATTTCACCCGGCCCCCAAACCCAGGTGTTACAGACAAAATTAATTTTGTCACTATTAGTACTTTTATTGTGACAAAATAAATAAATGCCACTTTAAATTAGAAAAAGCATATACACCTGTAACAAAAACTAAAATCATTGTAATATTTTGTCACAATTAGAAATTTTGTGTAACATATGATGACAAAATATATTGTGTTACCTTTTTTATCACAATTGTTTCCCTTTCATTTTTTGGCGCAAAAAAAAAGTCATATAGTGACAAATTTTGTAACTATAGATTTTAATAATTATTACAGAAAAAGTTATCACATCAAATAATGAGATTCTTAGGATAAAAAAGCATATATGAAAATCAAGTTTTTTTGTGAAAAATGATGTTTGTCGTTATATATTTTAATTATAGTGACAAAATGTATAGGCATAAATATTTTCTTCTATTTTTTTGTTAAAAAAAGATATATAGTGATAACTTTTGTAACTATAAGTGATAAACATTAATAAAAAATTGACACAACAAATACTTAGATTCAAATTTAGATTTCTTATTATAAAAAAATGTGAGAAAATAAACTTTGTTGTCATTTTTTGTTTGTCACAAATTTCAAATTTAAAATTATAATTTTTAAAAGTTCAAGAACTATTTGATAAAAGTTTGAGGATCTCTTGTGTAATTAACCATTCAATTTCTAATTGAATAATAAACTCCTTTGCCCACTACCGAACTCGGTGGTTTTCTAATAGTGTTTTTATTCAATTACTATATTTTTTATATTACTAAAACCACTGATTATTATCATAATTTTTACGACCAATATATATTTATATATTAAACACCCCTTCTTATTCTATTTTATTAAAAAAATTATCACAATGTGCCTCATTAAAAATCGGAAATTTTTACCACGTGCGTCGAATATCGCTGAACACTGCTAAACAATATTAAATTGATTAATAAAGATTAAAAATTTCAAGTACTATACTTATAATTAAAATTTTATCAAAAGAAAATTAAAAATTATATTTAGCGTAAACTACATAAATGGTCACTGAACTTTTAGAGCGATTTCATTTTGGTCACCGTACTTTTAAAATTTACGATAAAATCACCCAATTTTTATTTCGTTTTCGATGCAGTCAATCTCGTTATTTTCTGTTAACTGATGTTGATGTGGCAGTTAAAAATTATTCCAGCACTATTCATCCTCTTCATCACTTTACCGTCCTCCACTTTAAATTCGTCTCTACATATTTCGGGTGGTGAAACAACAACAACGAAGCTGCTGCTACCCCTCATCATCACTGTGCCATACACCGTGTCCCACAGTTGAAGCTCCACTTTGGCGAGTTTGTTACCACACATCCTACCGTTGGTAGCAACGTTGAAGAGTTTGTATATTAGTGTGTTATCTCAATGATTTGAATCAAAAAGGTTTAAAACTTGGAAATGTCTTGATTATGTAGCCCCTTAAATGAGATTTTTGCTGATTCTGATTTATGGTGAATACCTTTGTAATTATGATCTTAAAGTTATGAAATTAACAAAAATATTAGAATGCGAGTTAATTACTTTACTGCATCGCCTTTGATAATAAGAAATTAATTCTTGGAACTTGTTTGACACTAAAATTTTTAATATTATTAATCAATTTAATGGTGTTCAACATTAGTGGTGTTCAGCAGTGTTTGACGCACGTGGTAGACTCATCCTTAAAAACCTCCATAATCCTAGTTGGGGGAAAAATACACATGGTAGGAAAATTATATAACGTGCGACGAACACTGTTGAACACCATTAACGCTGAACATTGTTGAACACTATTAAGTTGATTAATAAAGATTAAAAATCTCAAGGACTCAACATACAATTATAAACTATTTAAAGTAAAATTTGAATTAAATTGTTTCCATATATATTATTTTTTCCAATTTTAAATAATTGGATCAAATACCAACCTTAATTAATTTAAAAAATAAAAACCCTAAACGCAGAATCCAAAACAAAACCTAAAATCTCTAAATCATAAACTATAAACCCAAAAGTTAAAAGCTTAAACCCTAAACTATAAGCCTAAACCCTTAAAACCTTAAATCCTAAATTTAACTATTGTATTTAGAGTTTAGGGTTTAGGATTTAAGGTTTCGAGTTTAGGATTAATAGTTTATTGTTTAAGGTTTTTATTTTTCAATTTGACTAAGGTTGGTATTTAATTCAATTATTAAAAAATTAAAAAAATATAATATATATATGGAAAATAATTTAATTGAAATTTTATTTTAAATAATTTATAATTATATGTTAAGTCTTTGAAATTTTTAATCTTTATTAATTAATTTAATAGTACTTAGCGATGTCAGCGTTAGTGGTATTAGTTGGATATTATAGACTCGTCACATGATAATAATAAAGTACAATTTTAATCAAATCCAAACCGGAATTACTACTAACAAACCAAAGATAAAGAAAACCAAAACTGCTACAACCAAACAAAAAACAATGTGCAGCAAAACTATGAACTGCTCTCCTCAAGGTTGCAACCCGCATCCAGCAGAGGCAGCAAAGAAGCCGGCGGTGTATCAATCAAATGGATCTCAAAGTCTGAAGCCGTGGCATCTGTTGAGTGTGTAAAAGTTCTATTATTTACACCCTTTTTAACCCATATTTCTGCTGCATTCAAGCATCATTGCATTGCATTAGGTTAGTTTTCAGCAAAACATCACAATTATATAAAAGGCATGGATTCTACTAAAAGATGGCGTATTTTTCAGGTAGCTACCATAGTTGACGAGGAAGGCAGGCGCAGGGCAGAGAAGCAGAAAAGCTGAACTGGACAAGCAGACGACGAGGACAAACCTGCCATGGAGCTGTCGTGACAGCAAGGTGACAGCAACATTATGAAGAGGAAAAGTAAAGTGGACCTCGATAGATAGAGAAAAATCTGTTCGTCTGTCGTGTGAAAGCCAAATATTTTTCCAAGCCCCGGATCGAAAGATATGTCAAGCCAAAGCTCAAGGAGAAGAAATCCCTAGAAACAAGGATGGCGGCTGCAAAGTAGGAACTTTAGAGATTAAGTCTTTATTAGAATCTTACTTTTAATTAAAGTTGTAATCCTTGTTAACTTAGAATACTTGAGCCCAAAGCTTATATAAGGGCATAGATTTAACCTAGGAGGCATCATACCCCATAACCGATAACCTAAACCCCTCCGCCGTTCACCCGTCGTCGTTATGTTCTAAAAACCCCCTAGGGCCACGGGTTGTTTTGTAAAGTAGTTGCAAGGGTTGTTTTGTTTTAGGATTTTCCAAGTTCAATAAAATAAACTTCAAGTTCTCTTATCTTGGTTTTAATATCTTGCAAGAGCATCGGGAGAGCATTGTGAGGTTATCTATTTACTTAGCATCGGGAGAGTTAAGTATACGAAAGGAGATAAGAGCGTGTTCTCTAGTTTATAGTTGAACCATCTCGTGCCTAGGGATAGGGCGAGGTTAAGTGGCTAAGGAAGAATTCATACACATCGGTGTTCATCCTTCGATTCACGCCAGGAGGTATCATCAAAGACGTGATCATCGACAGACTTGGACCTAGGGATAGGCCAAGGCAGATCTGGGATTCTTGCCAAACTTGGAGTACGGAGTTGGTGTGTTCGCTGCCGCGACAGGTGCTGTCGGCGACGGGCGCGACGACAGAACTGGATTTCCTAAGCATCGCAATACCTGCACTACTGAGCAATTCAATACCAGCCCATTCTCTCTATCTTGATATTTCAATTCTTTTATTTACGTTTTCTTCAATATTTTCGTGACAACTTTCTAAAATAATTCTTTTACCTCGTGCAGTAAATTTAGGTGAAGCTATTAGCCCAATCCCTGTGGAGACGATATCCGATACTTCGTATCACTTTACTACTTGCGTCGTGTACACTTGCACTATAATTGCGATAGACTCTTTTACACGCAACAAGTTTTTGGCGCCGTTGCCAAGGATTGGCAACATAACTACACATTTCTTTTCTTGCACTTTTCGTTTTTATTTTTATTTTTGTTTTTATTTTAATTTTCTTTAATTTTTCTTTTGTGCTTTCAACTCTCGCTTTTCACGAGGTTTCTTGTTTATGCGCAGATCTAAAAGAGGCGAAGAACCTGAGCATAAATTAGATCCGGAAATCGAACGTTCCTTCAATCTCAAGAAACAACTTCGCCACCTTTTAGACCGGAACGAGTACCTTGAGGAACAGCTAGAGAAGATGGCCCGTAATCAGCCCGCTGGTGGAATTATACCGCCTGTCGGCGACCCGCCCGCGGCAGATGGACGACGGTCATGTCGTGACTACATGCTGAACGATCATGTAGAGCTGGAGACCACGCTGCCGGATATTGATGTTGATAACTTCGAGCTTAAACCTGTCATGTTTAGTATGATCAACAATGCCGGGCAGTTTAGTGGTGCTGTGACAGAAGATGCTAGGGAGCATCTCAAAACGTTCCAGGAGATCTGTGGTTCGTTTAGACTGCCAGGAGTTAGTCCGGAGATACTGAGGCTTCGGTTATTTCCCCATTCATTGAGGGACAGAGCTAAAACTTGGTAGAATAAACTTACGCCGGGTTCAATCGTAACTTGGGCAGATTTATCTCATGAATTCTTATCTCGTTTTAATCCTTCGCATTTATCTGAGCGATTACGTAATGAAATTGCTACTTTTCAACAGGAAGATGACGAGCCGATGCACGAGGCCTGGGACAGATTTACTACTCTTCTTCGGAGCTGTCCAATGCATGGATTCCCCGTCTGGAATCAGGTAACTAAGATTTATAATGCTTCTAACTTACAAACTCGCATTCGAATTGATTCTGCAGCAAACGGACTATTATTGGATAAAGATCCGGACGAGGCATTACAAGTTTTGAAAAATCTGGCTAAGAATGAGGAGCAGTTTCCGACAGCAAGAAGAGGGGGTAAACGGGAACTTGCTGTCAAGGATTATGAAGCCGACAGCACTATGAAATCACGGGTAGCATTCCTTACTAAAGCAATGAAAAGGTTATTGAATGATGATGGTTTACAAGGATTTGCTGTTGAGGAAGTATGTGATATCTGTGAGGGAAATCATAGTAGGGATGAGTGCCCAATAAATGTAGAAGAAGGAAAATACGTTGGAAACTACAAGCCAAATTATAATTCCAACAACTATAATCCCAATTGGAGGAAGGATCCTAAGTTTTCATGGAGTAATCCCAACAATGCCCTGAATCCTCAAGCACATAATCAGAATCATGGAGGTCCTAGATTGCTGACGCGACAGCAACTGCCGCCGCACTTGCCGCCGCAGCAGCAACAGCAGCCACCGCCTGCCACGAGCAGTATTTTGGAACAGACTCTGGCCACCTTTATGTCTCAGACCGGTACTTATATCGAGAATATGAATCAGTTTGTCAAGAAGACAAAGAATTTCATGGATAAAACGGAGATGAGGATGACAAATCATGAAGCTACTTTGAAATCTCTGGAGACACAAATGGGTCAGGTGTCGCAACATATTAAGCCGAGGCAGAATAGAGGATTTCCTAGCAATACTGAAAATGCTAGACCGCCCCCACATGAGCAATGTAAGGCAATCACTACTAGGAGTGGGAAGAAACTACCAGGGCCGGAAAAAGAAGCTAAAACAGTAAAGGATCCAGCCTTAGACAAACCTGCCGAGGAAGCTGCCCCGACAGGTGATAAACAGACTGCTGTCGATGAGCCTGTCACGACAGCAGAAGCGACAGAGGAGAAAAAAGATGATTATCGTCCTCAGATTCGCATGCAGTGGGAAGGACGCATTGCTGATTACCGTCCCCACCACCCTTCCCTCAACGGATACAGCAAGCTAAGCATGAATCTCAACTTAAAAAGATTTATGATATTTTTAAGCAGGTTCATATTAATATTCTGCTGTTAGATGCCGTTAGGGAGATGCCCGGTTATGCTAAATTTCTCAAGGATGTTATGTTGAAAAAATCTAAACTTGGGGAGTTTGAAACGGTAAAGATGACAGAAGGTTGCATGAGCATTCTTCATCGGCAGCCACCCCTGAAAAAGAAGGATCCGGGGAGCTTCATCATACCTTGCGTAATCGGAAATAAATTCGTGGGTAAGGCACTTTGTGATCTTGGTGCTAGTGTTAATCTAATGCCCAAATCTATTTTTCAGAAATTAGGTATTGGGAAGGCGCGGCCCACGACAGTAACTTTGCAGCTGGCCGACCGCTCTTACGTTCATCCAGAGGGAAAGATTGAAGATATTCTGGTAAGAGTGGATAAGTTTATTTTTCCTGCTGACTTTCTTGTTTTAGATTGTGAGGCAGACGAAGACGCACCAGTCATCCTTGGGCGACCCTTCTTAGCCACGGGAAGATCACTGATTGATGTGGAGAAAGGAGAACTCACCATGCGAGTGAACGATCAAGAGATTAAGTTGAATGTTCTCCAAGTAATGAAACATGCTGATGTGGACGAGGAATGCAAGGCTATCACTGATGTTACCCTTGATCAACCCTGCATCTGGTCGGGCAGTCACGATACTAAATTTGGGCACTGCCGCGGCAGCCACTTACAGGCCTTTCACGACAGCAACAACAACAGCACCGACGACAGTGACTCCTCTGACTCCGATACATCTGATACTGAAGGTCAAGAGGAGGTAAACTGGTTAGGCCATCGTCCAGGTAAGTTATTCGAACCTTTAAATTATACTTCGGATAACCATTTAATCCAAAAGCCATCTACTGTTGAACCACCTGCCTTAGAATTGAAGCCCCTGCCAGGGCGACTTAAATATGCTTTTCTTGGTTCAAATGATACGTTGCCCGTAATCATCTCTTCTAATCTACCTCAGGAACAGGAACGACAGCTAATCGACATGCTAAGGCAGCACAAGAAGGCAATTGGATGGACGATTGCTGATATACAAGGCATTAGTCCGGCATTATGCATGCACAAAATCCTCCTTGAGGAAGATCATAAGCCGACTATTGATGCCCAAAGGCGGCTAAACCATGCGATGAAGGAGGTAGTGCGTAAAGAGATAATTAAGTGGTTAGATGTTGGTATTATTTACGCCATCTCCGACAGCAAATGGGTGAGCCCGGTGCAATGCGTTCCCAAGAAAGGAGGAATGACCGTAATAACCAACGAGAACAATGAGTTATTCCCAACCATGACTGTGACCGGTTGGAGGGTTTGTATGGACTATCGGAAGCTTAACAAAGCTACCCGAAAGGACCACTTTCCTTTACCCTTTATTGATCAAATGCTTGATAGATTAGCGGGTAAACCTTACTATTGTTTTCTTGATGGTTACTCAGGTTACAACCAAATTGCTATTGCACCAGAGGATCAAGAGAAAACGACTTTTACATGCCCCTACGGAACATACGCGTTTAGGAGGATGCCGTTTGGACTCTGTAATGCACCTGCCACCTTCCAAAGGTGCATGATGGCCATATTCTCCGACATGGTAGAGGACTTCCTTGAGATTTTCATGGATGATTTTTCCGTCTTTGGAGACGATTTTGAGAGCTGCCTCGGCAATCTTCAAAAGGTACTTGAAAGATGTGAAAAAGCTAATCTTGTTTTAAATTGGGAAAAATGCCACTTTATGGTGGATGAGGGGATAGTCCTTGGCCATAAGATTAGCTGCCGTGGGATAGAAGTCGACAGGGCTAAGATAGAAGTAATTGAGAAGCTGCCGCCGCCAACCACAGTCAAGGGCATTAGGAGTTTTTTAGGGCATGCTGGGTTTTATCGGAGATTTATTGAAAATTTCTCAAAAATCACGAAGCCCCTATGCCATCTCTTAGAGCAGAACCGGCCCTTTGACTTTAATGAAGAATGTACTGAAGCATTCAAGGTTCTGAAGGAAAAACTAGTGACAGCCCCCATAGTACAGCCACCAGACTGGACACAGCCATTTGAGATTATGTGTGATGCTAGTGACTATGCTGTCGGGGCAGCACTTGGGCAGCGCCTAGACAAGCTGTTTTATGTCATATATTATGCCAGCAAGACATTGAATGACGCCCAAGTGAATTATACCACCACAGAAAAGGAGCTGTTAGCTGTGGTGTTCTCCATTGACAAGTTTCGTTCTTACATACTTGGGACGAAGGTAATAGTGCACACCGACCATTCTGCCCTTAAGTACTTGTTCGCAAAGAAGGATGCCAAGCCTAGATTGATACGGTGGATCTTGCTACTACAAGAATTCGACCTTGAGATCAAGGACAAGAAGGGGACAGAAAATCAGGTAGCTGACCACTTGTCAAGGTTGGAGACGGGACAGAATCTACCAATAGATGAGACACATATATTGGAGACCTTCCCAGATGAGCAGCTCTTTGCTGCCGCAATCGCTGCCGCGACAGCCATGGCGGCAGGTAAGTCTTCTGAACTTCCCTGGTATGCTGATTTCGTTAATTTTATAGTTAGCGGAATATTTCCTTCTGATCTTAATTATCAAGCCAGGAAGAGGTTCCAAAATGATGTTAAGCATTATTATTGGGACGAACCTCTCCTTTTCAAAATGTGCGCAGATCAGGTTATAAGGAGGTGTGTACCACAAGAAGAACAAGAAGACATACTCCATCACTGTCACGCTTCACAATATGGAGGTCACTTAGGAGGCAATAAAACTGCTGCCAAGGTGCTGCAGTCAGGGTTCTACTGGCCGACAATGTATAAAGACGCACAGGACTTCTACAAGAACTGTGACAGGTGCCAGCGGACAGGTAACATCTCGAGGAGAAACGAGATGCCACTGCAAAACATTCTAGAAGTCGAAATCTTCGACGTTTGGGGGATCGATTTTATGGGACCTTTTCCATCCTCATGTGGAAATTTATACATCCTCCTAGCAGTGGATTATGTCTCCAAGTGGGTAGAAGCAATCGCAACTCAAAAGAATGATGCCAAGACAGTCCAAAAGTTTTTGCACAAAAACATTTTTTCTAGATTTGGCATCCCTAAGGCGATTATCAGTGATGAAGGGAGACATTTTGATAATAGGGTAATTGCTGCCGCTTTGAAGAAATAAGGTGTCAAGCACAGGATCGCGACAGCATACCACCCACAGACCAATGGACAAGCTGAGATATCTAATAGGGAAGTGAAGAACATTCTTGAGAAGATGGTTAAGCCAACTAGGAAAGATTGGTCTTTACTCCTTAACGATGCATTATGGGCATATAGGACAGCTTTTAAGACTCCGTTGGGCATGTCTCCCTACATATTGATTTATGGGAAAACCTGTCATCTGCCTGTCGAGATAGAGCACAGGGCATACTGGGCAATCAAGGCAGTGAACATGGACTTGGATAAGGCAGGCCAGAAAAGGCTGTTAGATTTGAATGAAATCGAAGAAATACGGACAGTGGCCTACGACAATGCAAGAATATACAAGGAGAAAACAAAGAAGTGGCATGACAAGAAGTTGCTGCCACGATAGTTCTGCCCAGGGCAGCTTGTGTTGTTGTTTAATTCTAGATTGAAACTCTTCCCAGGGAAGTTAAAATCTCGATGGTCCGGCCCATTCCAAGTAGTACAAGTTTTTCCCCATGGTGCCATCACAATCCAATCATTAAAAGACGGGCACCAATTCAAAGTCAATGGACAGCGCCTCAAGCACTATCAGGGGACTGAAGCCCCAGGAATACAGGAAGTGGTTACTTTAGGAGATGCCCCACAAGGCATCCCTAATTTAACCTAAGTTTTATTTTTATTTATTTTTATTATTTATTATTTATTAGGTAATAAGGTTTTTTTTTTAATAATGTTTTTCTATTTTCTGTTTTTAGGAAATAAAGGAGTCAAGAAGAAAAGAAGAAGTGGCCCAAGCCCACCATCCATCCATCAGCCCAACAGAGCCCCTTTATTGAAGTCTGTCGTTTCGGCTGCCGCCGGAGACGGATAAGACAGGCTGTCAACAGACTGACACGGTAGACGCAGAAGCGTGTGACAGACGCGTAACAGACGCATAATTACGTGTCAGACGCGTCAGACATGCTAAAACACAACAGTCACCCCGTTATTCACGCCTACCGTTACAGCATTAAATGGGCAGCACCTCGACCGCTATAAAACCCCGTTCTCACATTCATTTTTTATCACTTCTGCTTATTCTTACTTGCTTCCTCCTCTCATTTTTATTTGCTTTCTTTACTTTCAAACCCTTGCAACTAATATGTCTTCTAGACAGACCCGCCGCGGTGCTGCCTCCGCCTCTTCATCCGCAGCACAGTCGCCCTTCGCAACCAAGGAATTATGGGAGGAAAGGGGCTTCACCTATATCCGCGAGGCACCAAACATGGGGCTCCGACCATTCATTGCGAAGGCGATAAGGAATTTGCTATGGGAGCAGTTCGCCGAACAACCGGCAGAACTAAACGACACGTTGGTGAGGGAGTTTTATGCTGCCATCGACAGCAAAACGGCAACCTCTGTCACTGTCCGAGGGGCAGAAGTGCCATTTACAGCTGACAGCATCAATCACATGTATGGCCTATATTTTGGCCCCGACGATGACGCCCACCAGAAATTTTTAGAGACCCTTGATGATGCCGCCTACGGTGCTATCATGGCGGAGGTGACAGAGGAAGGAACAACATGGACCACATGCAAAAAGAATCCCAACTCTGTAAAAAGGGGGCAGCTGCTCCCAGAAGCTAAACTATGGAACGCTTTCATCAAGAAGCGTATCCTGCCGTCCTCTCATCACACGACAGTGAACCAGCAGCGGTTGGCTCTCATCCACTCGATCATGCACGACCGGCCTATCAACGTGGGCCACTATATGAGGGAGAGCATCTTGGACTGTACTTTCCGCTCCTTTTCTCGTCTTTGTCTACCGTTCACGATCACCCTCCTTTGCCGCTGCGCTGCCGTCCCAGAGGCCACCACCGACAAGCTCATCAAGGGCAAAGGCTGGACAGACAACAACATCAACAGCCTCATGGAGCTGATAGTTGCAACACCTGTCAACTCCTTCAACCCTACCGCCGGCCCAGCAGACTCAGATGAAGAACCTGCTCCTGAACCTGCCGATGAACCTGCCACGGTCGCCGCTCCGACGAACCAAGCTGCCCAGATCCTTGCCGCCCTACAAAGGGTGGAAGACCGACAGATGGGGTTGATGACATTCATCCGGGACTTCACCAACTCGACGGTAAATTTTATTACCCAGACTTTAAATTATCCCGATGTCATTTTCCCCACTTTTCCAGACCATTATTTCCACATCCCCTCCCCTGTTCACACACCTACACCACCGGCTTCCCCCCATGCCCACTCTGCCGCCTCCACCCCTTCACCTGCCCCGACGGCAGCTGGTAGTCCTCCGGCCGACACTTCCGCCAGAGGAACGAAGCGACAGCCATCAGACGACCTTGAAGCATACGTGGCTGGCTTCTCTCCTTCTTCTGTCTGGGCTGACAGCGAAGCAGACCCTCCCATTCGGAGGAACTTGGAGAAGGAATTCACGCCTGTAAAGCGGCAGAAACATGTGGCAGACAGAAAACTGATGCCCAAGGCCAGCGCCACCACCAGCAGCACCTGGGATAGCGGTAGCAGCTCCGATGTCCAGGTTGTGGAGCAACCTGCCCAGCCTCCTCCACAGCCCAGACGCCGCCGTCAGATCCGTGTCAGCAGCAGCAGCGAGGACAGCGATTAAAATTTAAGTCTTTTATTTTTCTCTTCTTGCTGCATGCTTAATATATATTTTGTGATGTACCTGCCTTTATCTGTCATTCTGCATTGAGGGCAATGCAACCCTTGAGTTTGGGGGTGGCAACCCTCCATTTTAATGGAGTCATAGTACATCTTTATTTAATTGTGGTGTCTTTTATTTAATTCAAGTTCTCTTAATAAAAAAAACTAAAACTATTGGCTTAAAACTGTGAAGTTAACTTACCTGTCATGACAGTTCTGTAGTGGCAGCATCTTTAGGACAGTTTAAGGAGAAGTTTAGAGCCTTTCTATAGTTCTGAAAAACTTAACAACCTTTGTAACTGTTATATTGCTTAGATTTCTTTTAGCCAAACTAGAATATGATGCTTAGAACTTGAATAGCCCCTAGAGGTGCCTAACACTGGCTCTAGGAAAGAAGTTTAGCAAAAGAAACTCAAAAACCTAGAGGTGCCCGAAACCGGCTCTAGGAAGTTACCTAGAGGTGCCCGAAACTGGCTCTAGGAAGTTAACTAGAGGTGCCTAAAACTGGCTCTAGTAAAACTTAGCTTGAAAAAGAAGAAAAAGAAGCATGAAAATGTGTCTTCAAGAAAATAAACTTTGGCATAAAATTCGAGTTAAAAAGTTGAATATTCTAGTGAAACTAAGAGAGTCTTAGCATATAACTGTTCACAAGCATGCACACACTGCACGAGGACTATAGTGAGATTCCGGACAGATCCTAATCTTTCCGACAAGTTGCTGCCGCCACAGAGAATGAGCGACGGGTAAGGGACAGTTCACTATTTGAAAGCCAACACAAAAAATTCATTTTTCTTTTAGGTCTTAATTGCTTGAGGGCAAGCAAAAACTTGAGTTTAGGGGTGTGTTGAGTGTGTAAAAGTTCTATTATTTACACCCTTTTTAACCCATATTTCTGCTGCATTCAAGCATCATTGCATTGCATTTAGGTTAGTTTTCAGCAAAACATCACAATTATATAAAAGGCACGGATTCTACTAAAAGATAGCGTATTTTTCAGATAGCTACCATAGTTGACGAGGAAGGCAGGCGCAGGGCAGAGAAGCAGAAAAGCTGAACTGGACAAGCAGACGACGAGGACGAACCTGCCATGGAGCTGTCGTGACAGCAAGGTGACAACAACATTATGAAGAGGAAAAGTAAAGTGGACCTCGATAGATAGAGAAAAATCTGCTCGTCTGTCGTGTGAAAGCCAAATATTTTTCCAAGCCCCGAATCGAAAGATATGTCAAGCCAAAGCTCAAGGAGAAGAAATCCCTAGAAACAAGGATGGCGGCTGCAAAGTAGGAACTTTAGAGATTAAGTCTTTATTAGAATCTTACTTTTAATTAAAGTTGTAATCCTTGTTAACTTAGAATACTTGAGCCCAAAGCTTATATAAGGGCATTGATTTAACCTAGGAGGCATCATACCCCATAACCGATAACCTAAACCCCTCCGCCGTTCACCCGTCGTCGTTATGTTCTAAAAAACCCCTAAGGCCACGGGTTGTTTTGTAAAGTAGTTGCAAGGGTTGTTTTGTTTTAGGATTTTCCAAGTTCAATAAAATAAACTTCAAGTTCTCTTATCTTGGTTTTAATATCTTGCAAGAGCATCGGGAGAGCATTGTGAGGTTATCCATTTACTTAGCATCGGGAGAGTTAAGTATACGAAGGAGATAAGAGTGTGTTCTCTAGTTTATAGTTGAACCATCTCGTGCCTAGGGATAGGGCGAGGTTAAGTGGCTAAGGAAGAATTCATACACATCGGTGTTCATCCTTCGATTCACGCCGGGAGGTATCATCAAAGACGTGATCATCGACAAACTTGGACCTAGGGATAGGCCAAGGCAGATCTGGGATTCTTGCCAAACTTGGAGTACGGAGTTGGTGTGTTCGCTGCCGCGACAGCTAACGGACAGCCGCCACGACAGGTGCTGTCGGCGACGGGCGCGACGACAGAACTGGATTTCCTAAGCATCGCAATACCTGCACTACTGAGCAATTCAATATCAGCCCATTCTCTCTATCTTGATATTTCAATTCTTTTATTTACGTTTTCTTCAATATTTTCGTGACAACTTTCTAAAATAATTCTTTTACCTCGTGCAGTAAATTTAGGTAAAGCTATTAGCCCAATCCCTGTGGAGACGATATCCGATACTTCGTATCACTTTACTACTTGCGTCGTGTACACTTGCACTACAATTGCGATAGACTCTTTTACACGCAACAGCATCCGAGCAATTGCATCAGCAACCTTATTGTCGGATCATCTAATCAGTCTCGAATTTAGGAAAATATTATTAACTGGTCTAATATAAATAGAATTGGATGTGAACAAAATTCGACTCCATAAAATTAAATATTTTAGTCGAAAAAATTAGTTTTTTTGAATAACTCAAATAATTCAAGATTTTTAGTAATTAGTAAATCGATTTTCATGTTCAAGTCGAGTCCTTCAACTCTATATGATATATGTATAATAGATATAAAAAAATATAAAGATATATATATATATATATATATATATAGCGTATACGGTTGTAGAAAGTCATTTAAATTGCAACCAATTAGTATCATATTAATGTAAATATTTACAATTAAATTTGAACAGAAACTCAAACAATCAGACTTGAAAAAAAAATCAAATAAAGTTGGAGTTATAAAATATAACTCATCAACTTGAATCGCTCAAAATATTTTGACTCGTCTCGATTTAATCGAATGTTCACTCTAAATAGAACAAGAAATTTATCAAACATAACTTATATATATGGGTTAGGATCAACTTACGCAGTGTAAAACTCTTTAAGTTTTACACGTTTTTTATCGTTGGATGGGGAAAATGGATGATTGAGATTAACTCTTTACTTTTTTTTCTCAAGTGATAATCTTCACATATTCTACTATTAATCTCATCCATCCGTTTCACCCATCCAATGATCCAAAAAACATGTAAAACTTAGAGAATTTTACACTGTGTAACTGAATCTTATCCCTATATATATATATATATCCAATACACTAGCGGTGGAAACTTTTAATTTCCACACGCGCCTTAGTTTTAAGGTTTAGGGACTCAGTTTAGGGTGTATGGTTTATGGGTTTATGTGTAGGAGTTTAGAATTTAGGGATAATGGTTACAATTTAGGGGTTAGAGTTAGGATTTGGAGTTTAGAGTTAAGGATTAGATTATAGGATAATATGTTGAGAATTTAGGTTATATTTGAAACCATAAAATATATATAGTTTTGAAATTAAAAAATACTATTGTTCAATAATTTTAAAAGTTCTTTTATTATCTACATATTTATTTATATAAAATCGAAGTAAGTAGGAAAATATATGTTTAAAATATTTAATTAATTATTAGCAAAATGTATGCTTAAAATGTTTTTTATTTAAAAATAATGATATATTATTTGTAAAATGTAAAGAAAATATAAACAATCTCATTTTTTTTCAATTTTACTTTTTTATTTCACTCAAATTTAATGTATAAAAATTAAATTAGACTTTTATATTAAATAATTTTTATTTATCTAAAACTCAAAAATATATTGTATAATTAAAAAAACCCAACTATAGTATTTTTTAAATAAAATAGGAGGGAAATATTTTGGTATGGGCGGGCCTAGGGCCTAGGGCCTAGGTAGGCCAGGCACGCATTCGCCACTGCTTCCAACATGTTAGAAATAGAGATTCCACTGTCGTGGGGCGAGTTCCTCAATGTGCAGCAATATGTTTAACACTTCTTCTTCAAAAGAACCTCGAAACTTTTTCACCGCAACCTAAGAACTCCAATTTATGCTTGTCGTACGTCTTTTGGATTCCGTAGGATGTGCACTCTTATCCACCGCATCCAAGATTTATCATGAGCCTAGTGAAGCCATTCCATTTGTGTTCGCCTTAATCCTGAGTAAACGTTTATACTGCTTCTACTTTGCCAAACCTAAATCTCGCATGATCCACCATACTTCTGCGGTAAGAAAATAGTTTTTGTTGCAGTATTGATTTTTGTCATAAAAATTATTTATATTTGATGTTAAAATACAAGTTAGTTGTGACAAAACGTACTTCTCATGATAAAATAGTTAATATATTGTGACATATTTTTTCGGTGATAAGTTAATTATAGTAACAAAATTTCATTGTTACTTTAAATAATATAAAATGGTAACATACACAATTTCTTCATAATATATTTTACATAACGAGATTGTTCTTACAAACACGGTAACAAATAAAATTTGTCAAAATAAATATATTGCGACAAATTTACTACTTTTAATGAAAAATATTTTTGTTGCAATATTATAAACTTCTTGTAGCGATTGATTTCACTATTTGGTTTACAATAGAACCTTGAGATAAAAGTGATCAAACTGGATTAATGGATTCAATCCAAAGGGATCTCGGATGTCCTATGAGCGTAATATATTTATGACACGGCAATAGAAAAAAAAGCTAATATTATATGTGTGGGAGTTCAATCTTAGTACTATAGTGGAATGACTCCTTGACTTAAATGATAGAGATGTAATTAATTGACGAAAAGAATAGAACTAAGAGAAAAAATGATGATTGAGAAATAGATTGCGTAAAATTACTTATTCAAGTAATTGCATTTTCTCATAAAGATTAAAATGATTTGAAAATTGATTTAATAATTTTAGAAAATTAATAAATCAGGGCATAAGTAGCTTGTTTGGGCTCAGCATTCTTCATAGCCATAGGTGCGTAACACTAGTTGAGGGCATAAGTAGCCAATGATAGGAAATAATTGCAAATCCTAAAATTCAAAACTCAAACCTAGGGGAGGGGGAGTATGTATTCGAATGTTGAAAAGTAGAAGTTTTTGATAACAGTAACAATAACAAAATATTACAAAACAATGACAGCAACAGTAAGGCGAACTATACTTAAAAGAGCCATGATCTTCTAAATGACAAAACCATATATATGTATTAAAAACAATGATGAAGATGTATGGATTACAATTTCAAGGCAGCAATTGCTTCAGGTTTGAAATCAACCCTTAAACTCAGAACTCTCCTAACCTCAGCTGGGGTAAGTCTCCAGGTCATTGGTCCCGAGTTTTCTCCCCAGAAATCCAGAATCTCCGAAACCTTTTCCAAGTTGAGGATGGTTGCCATCTGCGTAAGACGAGCAAACTTGTCTCTCACGGTCCTCTGTGCCATCCCTGAAAAATGGCTTACCAAAGCTCGGGTATCTCTGTCTAGCTGAAGGCCGCCAAGTTGACTAAACCGTTTCTGCATCATTATCACTTCCAGTCTCTTCACAATGAAATCAATCACCAAATGTACGAATGAATCATAGTTATTCGTAGTCATTAAGGGTTGGAGCCAAGCCACGTTGATTTCAACAGCATGAAGAAGTCTCTGTACCCATGGATCGTTCACCTCATTCTCAGCATATTCGCTCTCTGATAGCTCATAGCTGATGGTTGCTACACTGTCTAATACTGGACGGATTCGAGGTGTCACAGTAGCCACTAGTTGTTCCATTCCCGCATTCTGGGCTTGCTTGAAAGTGTTGCTCAAGTCAGCCAACTCAGACAAACAAGATTTTACCCTTTCCCTTTCAGCCGGTGCAGGAAAGACCTGAAGAGAATGAAAACGGCATATACAGTACTTGGTTGACAGGATAAATATGAAAAACAGGCACCAGCAACAAAAGCCAAGTGTAAATTACAATATAATGTATAGAATCTCTAGCTTAGCTAGTAATACAACCAATTAGCATACCTCTATTCCAACATTAAAGCACTGCAGGATATCATACTTTTTTACACCAGCATGAATTCCTACTCTGAAATGTTTCTCATTTTTTGATGTTTGTTCCATTGAGCCTTATAGTCAGCTAGAAGCAAGAATTGGCACCACAAACTAGCCCAAAGAGAAACAATCTTAGAAAATTATCAAGTTCTTACTTGCATGATATTCAACATGATGACATACTCTAGTACTAATCTTCAGGAACTTTTGGATCCATTAGTGCCAACCATTTTACTTCTTCTACAACGCACAACTATAAAGTATATTATATAGCTTGAAATGTTAGGGAAAAAAGTTCAGTTTTGAAGGCAATGTTGTTGGGGGCACAAGGCACACTGTAGGCGTTAGAACACTTCTTATATTCAACATGAATTCCTACTCTGAAATGTTTCTCATTTTTTGATGTTTGTTCCATTGAGCCTTATAGTCAGCTAGAAGCAAGAATTGGCACCACAAACTAGCCCAAAGAGAAACAATCTTAGAAAATTATCAAGTTCTTACTTGCATGATATTCAACATGATGACATACTCTAGTACTAATCTTCAGGAACTTTTGGATCCATTAGTGCCAACCATTTTACTTCTTCTACAACGCACAACTATGAAGTATATTATATAGCTTGAAATGTTAGGGAAAAAAGTTCAGTTTTGAAGGCAATGTTGTTGGGGGCACAAGGCACACTGTAGGCGTTAGAACACTTCTTATATTGCCAGAAGTGCAATATGTATGTGCATATGCATCTGTGTATATATATGTATATGTATATAAAATAAGCTTAAGATATATAATTATGTCAATGAACTCTAAAGAATGGTGGTCCAATTTATCTGCAAACCATGCAAAATTTTCCTTTTCTTTTGCTAGACAATCTGCATGGTTTCCTTATGTTTCCATCTTAGCTGTTGAATACTCAAAATTGAGAAGTAGAGAGTTAATATCTTCTCGTTTCTTACTAGTAAAAGCACAATTATTGGGAAAAATAATACAAATAAAAGAAATTAAAGGCAGAGCAATCAAGCAGGATTTTTTTGGCTTCTAGTAGTGCCTTATTAAAAAAAAAACATGTCTCGCTTTCTTGTATATCATTCAATAAGGAATATTGAATTGAACCTAGAGTGTGGTCCTGATGGTTCACCCACCACCTTTAGGTGTTGGACTTCCTGTAAAGCTGGGGTTTTCTGGCCAGCTCCCAAGTATCCCAGAATTCAGCCTAACACTTACATGGAAACTCCTTAAGTTAAAAGTTATCAAAACATTAGCCAGTTGATGCAAACATAACATCATTATCCAACCCACCATGTGGCTAAATAATATAAATTTTAAATCCAATGTGAAAGGAGATAATAATGGTCCTTTATGATTTATGAATTTACTTTAATAGTTCTTTTCCTCTTTTCCTCTCCCTTTCTGAGTCCCTAAGAACCTTGCCTATAAATCCGAGCCTTCTTAAACTGTAATACTTCTATGCATTAAGGAGAACAAGCAATGTTTCACAACTCCTAACACTAGAAAGAAATAAGCCATTTACTTCAAATAAGCAAACAACAATCTTGAAAAATCAATAATATGCATGTAGCAGCTGGCCGAAACACTAGCAATTTGATGCATGAACGAATTAGAAGAACAAAAAGCAACTATACAACTGACCTCTGCACACTGCTCTTCAATTTCATGCTTTAGTTTCAGGACATACTCACTGCTGAGATCTATATTATTGAGGGCCGTAGCTATCTCTGTCCCAGTCTTTTGAACGCCAACACCACCCAAGAACAGCTTTGCCCCGAGATTCAGTTCTCTTAATTTCAGTTGCAAGGCTTCGTAGTATTCATTATTCAGCAAGCTACTAGCACCACTTAGTACGGCAACTACAGAGCTAATATTCGAAGTAGAAATTGCCCTTCGCAAGCAGCTTTGTAAAACATAAAATACATCGTCCACCATTGAAGTAGTAAGGCTATCAGGTACAAGCTCATCAATCCCTATGGCTTTCCTCACATTTTCCACCATAAAGAACCCCTCTAAAATCACATAAAATCCAGTAATCTCTTGAGAAACTTTGCTAAAACTTCCGGTACTAAAAGCTTTCGTAGCCCGTGGGACTAAATCCGGATCCACAGTTGTCATTCCCTTGATCTTTGAAATCATATATTGGGTGTAATCTTCACCAAGTTGCATCAATGACAATATTTCTTCTAAATAAAACTCAATCTCTCTTGGGTTTGGTCCTTCTGGTGCTCCAACGGTTAACAAATTCTTATTTTGAGAATTAATTTCAGATGACAATTTAGCCAATTTCCTAAATTCCATATATTTTTTCAAGATCAAAGAACCCCTTGAATCACATTCCTCTTGCAGCTCAAAAATGGCATACACCACTCCATCTTCTCCACAAAGACTCCTTAAAATATAATCATTTTCCTCAACAGCTAAAACTATATCTTTAAACAAATTAGTCAAACACCCAACAAAATTTACCTGGCTATTCTGATTTTGCACATTACTTTGTTCCATCAACTCGACCAAATTCTCATACTCTAATCTTGATCTCATCCCGATCACTTTCTTCAAATACCCGACATAAATTTGCAACCCCTCTTCCTCAAGTCCCAAAGGCGAGTAAAGCTTAATGAATCTCAGAATCGTAGGATGATCCCTTTGATCAACGGCTGCCATTAGTTTTTTCTTTACAATCCCTTCCAGCTGTCTCTTAGACGCCAACAACTGCTCCCTTTGGTCTGATCCGGAATCCTTAAACTTATTCTCAATCTCCAGAAAAGTCCTCACGTAGTTCGTGGCAGATTCGTAATCCTCAGCGTCGAGAGCGCTTTTGACGCCGTCGATGCAATTTCCTCTCTCGACAATGGCATCAATGCGATGGAGCGTGGAGTTGACGCGTGACTGAGCGAGGTCGAGCTCCCGGACCTTGCGGCTGACCTGGTCGGCGAGGTCGCAGGTGGAGGTGATGTTGGAGAGCATGTGGTCAGCTTCGGCCTTGACAATGTCGAGAACGTCGGCGGATCTTTGGAGGTTGTTGAGGCTCTTGTCGAGATCGGTGCGTTGGGAGAGGAGGGTGTCGAGATCGACATCGAGGGCGCGTTGGTAGGCGATGCACTCGTGGAGGAGGCGTGTCATGGTTCCGACATCGGTTAGGGAGCGGACATAGTCGACGGCGTCGGGAGTCCCGAATTTGATGGAGGATGATGCGGAGGTGTCGTCCTGCTGCTCCGTCGCTTCCAGGGTTTTGGGGACGGACCCGCGCGGCGTCGACGGCATTTCTCTCTCTCTCTCTCTCTCTCTCTCTCTCTCTCTCTCTCTCTCTAAATATGGAGAAGCAAATTTAGGAGCAATCGGGGTTTCAGATTCAGATTTAGTTTTTGGGAAGAAAAAGAGGTGGTGTGCACTGCACATGCCGGATGGTGGTTCATGGTCTCATGGGTAGGTTGGGTTGGGTCCAATTTTATTCAATTAGATTTTAAATTTTATTTCTTTTCTTTTCTTTTCAAAAGAATTTTACAATATTGCTTTGAATTTTTATATAATATTTAAATTATTTATAAATTGATATTTTAACGGATTAAATAAAAATTGATAGTTTGATAGGTCTGGCTTTACAACATTATTTTTTTATTTGTTAGAATTATTATTTAGGGTAAACTATACCATTAACCATTGAACTAATTGAGGATTTCTATTTTGACCACCGAACTAACGAACTCGTCAATCAGACCACCGAACTTATAAAATCAACCTATTTTGACAATCGTCGTTAAAAATCTAACGGTGGAGTGACAGAACTGCCACGTGGCAACTAACGGGAAAATTTTAAAATTACACATTTGGTCCATGTTATTTACACATTCTTTCAATTTAGTTCTAATTTTAAATTAATAAAATAATAAATTATTTAATTAAGTGATAACACGTGTCAACAACTTATTGGAGGACTTTAATTATTTATATTTAATTTTATTAGGGTTTAGGATATATATGTGAAATTAGTGTTTAGAGTTATATATGTGAAATTAGTGTTTAGGCTTTGGGTTTAGGGTTTATATATGTGAAGTTAATTTGAAATGTTTAGTGTAAAATTAATTTGAAATATTTAGGATTTAAGGTTTAGTGTTATATATGTGAAATTAGTGTTTATGGTTTGAGCTTTTGGCTTGTAAATGTAGAAACCAATAAGAGTATATATTAAATTTGGTGATTTAAAGCACAAAGTTGTGCCTGGTGTAGTGGTTAAACCACTACGTTTACCCAAGCATTGCATAGGTTCAATTCACCCCTAACACATGTTGAGGGATTTTATTTTTCTCCTCTAAATAGGTTATTGAGTGGATCAATGGATTGATCAAATTCAAGAGGGGTGAATTGGGCTTTTGAAAATTTGTTGCAATAAAATGATAGCTAAAAAATTTGTTGGAGTAAAAGGATTGCTAAAAATGAAGAACAAGGAATTTTAGAGTGGTTCAAGTTCCAAATGAACTCTACATCCACTACCTTAGCTACCACTAAGGATTTCCAACAATTCACTAATTTGGTCTTCCTCTTTTCAAGGCTTAGGAGGTAACCTATACACAACCGGTCAAATTTTCTACCCAAAATTTGACCAAACCCTCACAAGAGTACACAGAAGAATTTAGGCAAGAAAAATATCTCTCAAATACAAAATTGCCCCAAGTACAAACATTCAACCCAAATTTGATGATAAAATAGGAATTGAACACTACACAATTTGGGGTTTACAAGAAATTGGAAATAAGCATTTTGAGCTTGGATTTTTGCTTGGGTGTTTATCTTTGATGAAATAGTTGTTGTTGGGCTTCAATTGGCTTCAATTTATACCTTCTCTATTAATTCTAGCCGTTTGGATGGTTAGGGTATTGATTATTGGCGTTGGGACCCTCTCTTTCCACCATAAATGCACTTCTGAAACATATCGTATCGGTACGCGTGGACTTGTATCGATATCTGTCTCAAAACAGAAAGAGTCGTTGCACAATAATAAAGAGGGCGTATCGATACGCGTGTAAGCGTATCAGTACGGGACATGGACCGTTTCGATACGGGTAAGACCGTATCGATACCCTTTTCTCAACTTAGCTCACTGGAAGTTTCCGTGTCGATACGGCTAAGAGCGTATCGGTACAGGTCAACTACCTCTTTAAATTTTGGTTACCTAACAACTGACACCAACGGTCGGAAACATTTAAAGCCTTTCGAATTAAAAATTCCGTTAAAACCGTGTTGATACGGTTGGAACCGTATCAATACACTATTCAAAACTCCTTCAGTTTTTACAAAGGGACGTATCGATACAGATTCAATCTGTTTCGATACGCTGTTTCAATACGGTGAGGGGCGTATCGAAACGCGTCTTTCCAGTAGCCAACTTTGTAAAAAAGGTATCGATACGGCTGGAAGCGTATCGATACGCCGTGACGTATTTCAACACTTTGGTCTTGGAACACTTAGAAAATATTTGGAGTTTGAGTTTTTCAAATCAGATTAAAGTGTTGGTGATTTAAAAATTATTTGAGGGACTTAGAAATCTATTTCAAGTTTTCAATTTAATCCTTAACATACTTTATTATATCAAAATCAAACATAGGTTTTACAATCTCCCCCTTTTGATATAACAAAACCAAAACTTGAAATTTTTGACACTTTGAAAAACTTTGCAAAATAACTCCCCCTTAATATTAGCTAGGTAAACTTTTAAGTTGAAAATCAAAATATTTTAAGTGTGAGCTTGTTCCTTCTCCCCTTTTTTGTTAGATCAAAAAATAGAGACATTGATAAACATAGACAAAATGCATTTATAATAACCAAGCAACGTAATATTGATAAATATTAAGTTCAAATTAAATATAACATCAACTTAAAATCCAAATAACAGAAAATCAAAGCATATGTTTTAGAATAATGTAAACTTAATCCTAAAAACATAAACAAAAGTGCATAAATATCCTAAATGACATAAATGATATGCAAAGATGAACTACTATGCATCTTCATCGCCATCTTTATCATCCTCCTCATTTGCATCATCATTCCTCCTAGTTTGACGCCACTCATCATGGAAAGCGGTAAGGGTTATGTTCATCGAGTTGTGACCGCCTTCAAGGAAAGTGAGACGCATCTCCACATTCTTCATTCGATCTTCAAGGCTTGTAAACCTTGTGTCAATAGCGGTAAACCCGGAATTCATCACTTGATCTATGGAGGCAATTCCCGTGCGCAAACCCGTGAATTGCTCGTTTAGAAAAGTCATGAGGGAATCCATAGAAGGTGGAGGAGGAGCTTGAGCGGCTTGAGGGTTAGCAATTTCTTCCGGAACGGCATCAGCAGGGAGCTCGGATAGACGAAGTCAACTACCATTGAAGTAATGAAACTTACCCCTTTCAAGAGATCGTTCATCGATAGGATCGATGAGGGGAGTTGGATAGTCATGTGAGCAATCTATCTCTTTATGTGTGAAGAAATAACTCAAAGTCGTACCATAAGTGAAGGAAGTGACGAGTGTAGTGTGGCGATGTTGCACGAGATAGACAATCTCCGCAAACATAACTCGAGCAAGATTTGGACATTTTCTTTCACGGAAGCATCGAATCCAAAAATTATCAACTTGGCGGATAGTGGAATACTTTCCTCACGAGGGCCTAAACCACCAAGAAACCATCAAATGTAGGATCTGATCTTGAGTATTAAAGGCGGTGACAAAACCACTTATGGCATGGCCAAGAGCATTCTCATCATCAAAACCTTCATCCTCCAACTTAAACACATCACAAATGGATTGAACATCGATAGTGATTTTTTTACCCATTAGATGAGAATTAACGGCCGTAACCACACCATCTCGATTGGCACAACACTTGGCATTAGCATAGAATATCAACACTAAAGTGCGATAGAAGAAACCATGAATTTGGAGAAAGTCCATAAACTTCCATTCGAGGATCAAAGGTAAGTAATCAAACTTGAAACGCTACGAGTTAAGAAAAGGAATGAAAATTACCCTCTCCGGACAGATTTTGTAGTTTTGAAATTGTCGGAAATATTTGAGATCTCCGGTGGTCTTAAAGGATTGTTGATAGATAAGAGCGAGGTTCGGGTGAGTACCACCTCGGCATTGGAACCTTCACTGGCTTCACTAGTATGTGCTCTCTTTTTAAGTGCCATTAACTAGAAAAAACATTAAAAGTAGTGTATGCATTAATTTTCTTCATTCAAAAACCAATAATCAAGGTTTTTGTCAAAAAAATTGTAAACAAAACAAAAAAAGTTTGAAAAAAAAATATGTTTTTGAGAAGACAAAACAAAACAAAACAAAACAAAAATTAAAACAAAAATCAAAAGAAAAATTAAAAGGAAAGAAGAAAGATTTTTACCTTGATATTGATAGAGAGGAATGGGAGAAGAACTTAGCACCAAAATGATGAAAAGCTTGAAGAGCTTTGCTTGATTTTGAAAAACTCTCAAGAGATTTTGAGTTTGGTGTGAAAATATGAGGGATTGAGAGGCTATTTATAGAGTGAAAATGGCTAGGGTTTTGAAAATTTTAATTTTGGTAAAAGTGAAACACTTTAAATGCCAATTAGAAGGTCCGTATCGAAACAGATGCCATCTGTATCGAAACACTTGTTGCTCGTATCGAAACGAGTTTAACCGTATCGATACCCGTTTTAGGCAAAATGTAGTCTGAGAAGCTAATACAGTACTCGTATCGATACACTTAAGGCCATATCGATACCCTATGCCCATAAATACATTTTAGGCTTTAAGAACAACCAAAGGCTCGATTTTAACACCTCCTAAATGAATGCAAATGATGAATGAGCAGTTCTAAGCATATTCTAACAGAAGCATACTCCCCCTAGCTATAGGCATGGATATTTTCAAGAGCACTAACATATAAACATGCAATTTCACAAATTCAAGCAATTTTTAACTCAAAAAGGGTCCTAAAGGGTCAAGGAAGGCTAGTTAGACCTAATTCTCTCCTAAGGGACCAAAAACGCTCTTTATCCAAAGGCTTTGTAAAGATGTCCGCCAGTTGGTTTAAGGTGTCAACGTACTATATAACAATATCTTCCTTAAGGACATGATCTCTAATGAAATGATGCATTATCTCTATATGTTTGGTTCTAGAGTGTTGGATGGGATTTTTAGTTAAGCATATGGCACTAGTGTTATCACACTTAAGGGGTATGGTTTCAACTTTAATACCATAATCTAAGAGTTGTTGCTTCATCCAAAGGACTTGAGCACAACAACTCTCTAAGGATATGTACTCGACTTCGGTGGTAGATAGAGCTACACTATTTTGTTTCTTAGAGAACCAAGATATGAGAATACTACCTAAGAATTGACATGTTCACGAAGTACTCTTCCTATCGGTTTTACACCCCCCATAATCCGCATCTGAATAAGTATGAAGGTTGAAGGTTGAGTCTCTAGGGTACCAAAGCCCTAAACAAGGAGTATCTCTAAGACACCTAAAGATTCTCTTAACGGCTATAAGGTGAGACTCTCTAGGACTAGCTTGAAACCTAGCACACAAGCAAACACTAAACAAAATATCTGGTCTACTTGCGGTAAGGTAAAGCAAAGATCCAATCATAGAACGGTAAATCTTAGAGTCAACACACTTACCTCTTTCATCTTTTTCAAGCTTTGTAGATGAGCTCATTGGTGTGGCTTGAGGCTTTGCATTCTCTAAGCCAAACTTCTTGAGCATATCATTGATGTACTTTGCTTGATTGATGAAGGTGTCATCCTTCCTTTGCTTGATTTGGAGTCCCAAAAAGAATGAGAGCTCCCCCATCATGTTCATCTCGAATTCACCTTGCATTAACTTAGCAAACTCTTTGCAATGACACTCATTAGTAGATCCAAAAATAATATCATCAACATATATTTGTACTACTAAGATGTCATTTTTATACCTTTTTATGAAGAGTGTAGTGTCCACCTTACCTTTTTCAAAACCTTTTTCAATAAAAAAGTTTGAAAGTATTTCATACCAAGCTCTAGGAGCTTGTTTTAAACCATAAAGTGCTTTAGTTAGTTTGAAAACATGATTTGTAAATTTTGAGTCTTCAAAACCCGATGGTTGTTCCACATACACTTCCTCATTTATAAAACCATTTAAAATGCATTTTTAACGTCCATTTGAAAGAGCTTGAAGTCATGATAACATGCATATGCAAGCAACATCCTAATGGCCTCCATTCTAGCTATGGGTGCATAGGTTTCATCAAAATCTATCCTCTCTTCTTGAGTGTAACCTTGTGCAACTAATCTAACTTTATTTCTTACAATTTTACCACTCTCATATAGTTTGTTCCTAAATACCCATTTAGTTCCTATAGTAGATTGATTTCTAGGCCTTTAAACTAATGTCCAAACATTACTTCTCTCAAATTGATTTAACTCTTCTTGCATAGCCATAATCCAAAAGTCGTCTTTTAATGGTTCTTTAATGTTATTAGGCTCTATGTATGAGATAAAAGCAACATGATTCATGAGTTTTAGAGAAGATCTAGTAGTTACCCCCTTGGATGGATCACCCAAGATTTCACCACCTTTGACATAGTTGTACTCCCTTGGGTAGCTCACTTCTTTTTCCTCAAGAGCCAAGTCCTTCAAGGCTTCAAGAGGTGGATCTTGTGTGTCCTCTTCTTTTGTTGAAATCCCATCCTCCTTTGAAGTTTGTCCTCCATCAAAGGCATCAAGGATTCCTACATCATCATCATCACAAGAATCCTTCCTCGGAAGGAGGTTATCATCGAATACAACATGAATAGACTCTTCTACTACTAAAGTTCTTTTATTAAATACACGATAGGCTTTAGAGTTTAAGGAATAATCTAAGAAAATAGCTTCATCACTTTTAGCATCAAATTTACCTAAGTTATCTTTTCCATTGTTTAAAACAAAACACTTGCAACCAAATGGATGAAAATAGCTAATGTTAGGCTTTTTAGATTTTAAAATCTCATATGGTGTTTTCTATAAAAGTGGCCTAATCATTACTCGGTTTACAATGTAGCAAGCGGTGTTTGTGGCTTCCGCCCAAAAATATTTATGTAAATTGTTTTCACAAAGCATGGTTCTAGCCATTTCTTCTAAAGTTCTATTTTTCCTCTCAACTACCCTATTTTGTTGAGGAATTCGAGGAGCCGAAAAATTGTGGATAATACCAATTTCATTTAAAAATTCTTTAAAACCAAGATTTTGAAATTCGGTTGCATGATCACTTCTAATATGAGAAATTTTAAGTTCAAGATCATTTTGAGTCAATTTTGAAAACGTGATGAATTTTTCTAAAGCCTCATCTTTAGTACTTAAAAATAGAACCCAAGTAAATCTAGAATAGTCATCAACAAGTACAAATGCATAAGATTTACCACCCAAGCTCATAGTTCTAATAGGCCCAAATAAATCCATATGAATAAGTTGTAAACACCTACTTGTAGAAACATCATTAATGGATTTAAAGGATGACTTATGTTGTTTACCCTTAGAGCATGCATCACAAATTTTGTCATTTGAGAACTTAATCTCGGGTAAACCTCTAACTAGATCTAGGGAAATTAATTTTTCTAAAACACTAATGCTAGCAATGTGACCACCAGCCGTTAGAAACTAACGAAAGGAGTAACGTGGTAGTTAGTAAAATTAGTATAATTACATATTTGGTCTCTGCTATTTGTACATTTTATCAATTTGATCTTAATTTTAATAAATAAAATAATTTAATTAGGCAGCGACACGTGTCACCAGATTGGAAGAGCAAAATTAAAGAAAGAAACACCTTGCCTTTTGTAGGAATCGAACCCAAGTTCGCCAAGTTGAGAGTAAGCGTCACTAGACTAACACTATCTTTGTGATACATTGTACAAAATCTAATATATATCTTAGAACATTAAATTATTATATTAAGTACAGACCGAGTCTATTAGACCGATATATCAAAATAATTATTCAATTCAGATCTGTATATATGCAAAGATATATATATATATATATATGTATATGTAAACAAATCAAAGGTGTTGATTTCCTTTCAACTTTTTGATGCAAACAAATCTGGTAAGGTATGATGGTAAGAGCTAGTCAAGCTTGCTTTATTTGACCTTTTGCATGCCCTTGAATCCTCTATAACATTCCTTTGCTGGTATGAACTACCCCACATGCCACAAGTTGGTAGCCATGACAATTATGCTTGTCAAAATAACCAACATTATCACCAAAATTGCCATCGCCTTATCTTTTCCTGTCGATATCCCATGAACGTCCCTGTCAAGATGATGAAATCTCATTTTTTAGGTGATGAAATTGTTTACACGCAACTATCATCGAAGCAGAGTTTTAAGATCGATTACCTAAGAACAATGGCTCCTGGAAAAATGAATGAGAGGCACACAACAGTTGTTGATCCCAGGAACTGGAAGAAATACCAAATATTTGGTAGGACTATGGCAATTATATACGTAACGTCAAGCAGTACGCAAGTGAGGATCGTGAATCTCGAATTGTCTTCGGCCAGGATAGGCTTCTTTGCGAAGAGGAGTTTATCGGTGTTGGCTCTCAATGAGAAATTGATTACAGGAAAGACTAGAGCCAGGTGCATTGCGTAGCTTAATCGAACGGTATCGTTTATGAGTCGGCCGACTGCGGAATCCAAAATTTGATCAAAGTTCACTAGAATATCGGCCATGATGAAGTCACCGAAGAACATGTATCCAAAGAAACCAATGGAGAAGTAAATGGCTACGCAGATTGCTAAAGAAACCCTGACAACATATCTCATATCAGAAGGTATGTTGAGTTCTGACCTTATAGGATGAACTGCATTCATATCCAAAGACTTTCATAAGAACATGGAAATTGCAATGCTGGAATTGATAAATGCCGTTCAAAATGAGGTTCAGTTACCGTTAACATTAAAACTGAATCTGGTAACAAGAACCTGAACAATAGTGAAAAGATCAAAGACAAACACGTGATTACCAAAGTCTGGTAGTAATTAATCTAATTTTATATTTTGTACAATATATCACAAGGATGGTGTTGGCTTAGTGGTAGGCATGCTCACTCTTAGCCTAGTGAACCTTGGTTTGAATCCTACCAAAGGCAAGTTGTTTCTTATTTTAATTTTGCTCCTCTAATCTGGTGGTGACACGTCAAAATAAAAATTATTAAATAAAAAATATATAAATAAAGTCCTCCAATAAGGTGACAACGTGTTGTCGCCTAATTAAATAATCAAATTATTTTAATTATTAAAATTAGGACCAAATTGATAAAATGTACAAATAGCGGGGACCAAATATATAATTATACCAATTTTACTAACCCCACGTCACTCCTTCCGTTAGTTTCTAACGGCTGGTGGTCACATTGCAACCAGTTAAATAATTTGGTAGTTTAATTGCTTAGAAAAAAAGTAAGGTGGTCAAAATAGTAGTCATTTATGTAATTTACCCTAAACATTATGTAGTCTTAACATTTTTTTGAACCGTGTAGTCATAACATTTAAACCTTTAGCTTTTCAAAATCAGCAATGTGAAAGAGCAAGTCACACTATATATATATATAACAATCACTTTATAAACTCCCAACTACATGCAAAGTTGTTTTTTGTACAATGTATCACAAGGATAGTGTTGGTTTAGTGGTAGGCATGCTCACTCTTAGCCTAGTGAACCTTGGTTTGAATCTTACCAAAGGCAAGTTGTTTTTTATTTTAATTTTGCTCCTCTAATTTGGTGGTCACATTGCAACCAGTTAAATAATTTGGTAGTTTAATTGTTTAAAAAAAAAAGGTAGTCAAGATAGTAGTCATTTATGTAGTTTATCCTAAACATTATGTAGTCTTAACATTTTTTTTGAACCGTGTAGTCATAACATTTAAACCTTTAGCTTTTCAAATCAGCAATGTGAAAGAGCAAGTCACACTATATATATATATATAACAATCACTTTATAAACCCCCAACTACATGCAAAGTCAAATTTCATAAAGAATACCAGTTTCATCCATGACTCAGTAACCCAAACTTAGGTGATTGAAACCAAATTATAAGCAGGTGGTGGGTAACAAGGTATTTAGTAACCAATTGGAATAGAATGGTGACTAAAATAAAAAAAGAAGTAATAGTGTGGTGATTAATAACGTAATTTACCCTATTTTATATTAGAAGTGTACATCAATATATGATATTAGTGGTGTGTTTCGGTATGTGACATTCCCCGTAAAATCATCCTATTTTGTCATATGTATTGCTTTTTTTAGCCTAAGATTGTCTTAATTTTTCTAGTTCATCGTATATTAGTGGTGTGTTTTGATATGTGACATTCACCATAAAATCATCCTATTTTGTTATATGTATTGCTTTTTTTTAGCCTAAAATTGTCTTAATTTTTCTAGTTCATCGTATACAATTAAGATCTTTTTAAAAATCTAGTTATCTATTTAATTTAATAAATTTAATTTGTATGTGACCCACCATTAAGAAGAAGCAGAAAATTCATTCTTTTGGGGTTAATTTCTCTGTTGGTCCTCAAGATTTTATATGTAGTTCATTTTAATATAATTTCATATAATTATTTATTATTTTGACCATTTCAAGTTTTATTTTCTTTCGATTTAATCTTTCATCATGTTTATTTTTATTTTCATTATTTATTTATTATTTTATTGCATTGTATATTTTTTGTTATGATAATTGTTTGATGCATTGGTGGCGATTTTTTCCACAAACGACCTTCTAAAGCTAACATGTATCCTTTTTAGGAGTTATAAACCCTAAAGTCTAAATTCTAAACTCTAAACCATAAAATCTATTCACAACCCTTAAAACCTAATCACAAACACTAAAACTTAAACTTTAATCTCTAAACCCTGAAATCCATGTAATTGTAGAAAACAAGTTTTTCATTGCCAATACATAAAATATTTTCCCTTATTGTTATTAGTTTTTTATTTTATTATTATAAAACACTAGTATTATTTTTCGTTAGTTAATATACTTTTTTATAAAGGTAATTATTACATGCATGCACAAGCGTTTTGCGTAAACTTTGTTTCCACAAGCGCCTCGATTTTAGGGTTTAGAAATACAGTTTAGGGTTTAGAAACGTTGTTTAGGGTTTAAAAACACTATTTAGGGTTTATCATTTAGGGATTTAGGTGTAAGGGTTTTGAATGTAGGGATTGTAGTTAAAATTTAGGGTTTATTGGTTAAAACCTAAATCTCTAATCGTATTACTCTAAAACAAAACCCTAACTTTTACCCCTAAATTCTAACCTGTAAGTTATCCGGAAAGTGTTAGAGTTTGAGGGAGAGTGTAAGTTATCCGAGAAGTGGTAGAGTTTTATTTAATCTATAATTAGAGTTTATTCCCAAGTCAGTAGTTTAGATTTACTAGAAGTCTTATTTAAATTAGGGACAAATATTATTTAAATTAGAGATAAAAGTATAGTTTTAGTTATATTAGAACTCTATATCAACCTATTTAAAGGCTTACTCTGTATACATTTAATAATTAAGAACAATAAGAAAATACAGAGAAACATATTGTTCTCTCTGGAAAATATCTTGTTCATCTTCTCCAAACAACAAATCCCTAACCACCTATCACACACAAACCACCATTATTCATTGCATCTTCGGCCACCATGGCCCCTTTCTCACATGGTATCATGAGCCAACATCGGTCTTGATGTCGTCACCACTGCTCCCATCTCTGATCTGATTTTTTTTTTCTTTTCATATGCACACTTTTTCACGCTGCTATCATTAGGCCACGCTCGTTCCTTGGCTTCTCCTTCGTTGGAATCTTACATCTCTAGTGAAATTTCTGCTCGTTTATTTTTTGTTGTTTTGTCGAAAAGGTTATAGTTTAGCCTTAAAAAAAACTATTTGGTTCTATCTTAGCCATCCGTCCTAAAAAAAGATAGGAGAAAAGGTTTTAGTTTAGCCTTAAAGAAAAACTATATTATTTTTCAAGGGATTCTACATCAAAAATACAAGCTGGGACTCTAGTACGTGTAACTACCAGCTTAAGGGGGAGTGTAGATTCTTGTGATCGTTATTGAATGGAAGCAGCTACTTAGTCCGTGAATGGCAGAAAAAGTTGGAAGTCATCTCAGAAGAAGATGCAAAAACCAGAAAAAGATCATCACTGACAGAGGAAAGCTGAAAGACATCCAAGGAAGGTGCAAAACCAACAACCACAACAAAGTTGGTAGTCATCTCAAGAAGGATGCCGAAATCAGCAACATCAGCTGCAAATTTTCAACAATGATCGTGCGAAGAACAACATGATTATATCCTAGTTGTTCAACTCCATGGCTCCCAGAAAAGGGAGATTTTCTTTTCTCTAAGAAACAACAGAAGAAATATGAGTGGGCATCACATCCAAGATCCAAGCTGGTGCTCTACTACGTTTGCTCACCAGCTTGAGGGGGAGTGTAAGTTATCCGGAAAGTGTTAGAGTTTGAGGGAGAGTGTAAGTTATCCGAGAAGTGGTAGAGTTTTATTTAATCTATAATTAGAGTTTATTCCCAAGTCAGTAGTTTAGATTTACTAGAAGTCTTATTTAAATTAGGGACAAATATTATTTAAATTAGAGATAAAAGTATAGTTTTAGTTATATTAGAACTCTATATCAACCTATTTAAAGGCTTACTCTGTATACATTTAATAATTAAGAACAATAAGAAAATACAGAGAAACATATTGTTCTCTCTGGAAAATATCTTGTTCATCTTCTCCAAACAACAAATCCCTAACCACCTATCACACACAAACCACCATTATTCATTGCATCTTCGGCCACCATGGCCCCTTTCTCACATAACCCTAAACTTTAAATTTTAAACCCCTACACTTAAACTACTAACCCTAAAATTAAGGCGCTTGTGAAAACGTTTCGTTTCCACCGTCAGTGCATTGGATATTTTCTCTTTTTTATAATTATAATGTAATATATTTTTCATCTATTTTATTATATTTAGGGAAAACTACACAGTGGTCCCCAAACTATTACCATTTTCTTATTTTGGTCCCCAAACTATGTTTTACGGCAAAACCGTCCCTTCTGTTACATAATTCTTCTGTTTTGGTCCCCCGACATTAAATAACTAACGGTTTTGCTAACATGACATTTTTTAAATATATTTTTAATCATTTCTCTCTCCTCATATATTATTTTCATTTAACTTTATTCACCCAATCCTGTAATGCCACGTAGCATTACCCTATTGGTTGAAAAAACCCCAAAAACCTTAAAAGACACATTTGATGTTGTTGGGATTCAAACCCAAGACCTCTAACACACAAGCCATGCGCGTGAACGACTTGTGCTAGGCTAACTACTTAATTTAAATCTACTAACAATTATATATAAGCTATACATATTAACCCAAAAAGAACCTTAAAAACACAAATTGAGGCTGCTAGGATTCAAACCCAAGAAACCAACATGCAAAGTTAACATGCAAACCAATTGTTCTAAGCTAATTATTTAATTTTAATCTTCTAACATTTATATTTAACCTATACAAATTAGAAACAACACATGGTTAATGAATATAAAAGGTGGAGAGTAATTCGAACACAATACATTATTGATAAAATTTTAAATATTTAACCACCAAGTTAAAATAATAAATTGTGCTATTTTTAACTTAAATATTTTTAAGTATTTTTATTTTTATAAAATAAACAAATATTTAATTAGTTTTTATTATCTCTTTCGGGCATTCTATCAAGCACTTTACAAGCATAACCAAAGCTCCCACATTTTGCATAAGCATACACTAAAGAGTTTCATAAAACCAAATTTGGATCAAAACCAATTCTTATTATCTTCCCATGAAGAGCTTTGGCTAAACTCAAAGATTTTTCTAAAGCACAATCGCGCAAAATCTTAGAATAGAGTTTTAATTTTCCAATTCTTTCAGGTTTTTATTTTTCTTTGAAAGGTGGGATTTTTAAAGATGTGTTTACTTCATTCATAGCAATAAGGGCGGTAAATGAAGAAACAAACTGGAGTGCGGCCGGAAGAAACCTTGTCGGAAAATGAACGAAAATACGGTTCTTTCTTAAGGCAAAAGATCGGAAATCAAGTGATTGAATAAGCATTGAAACTAACGAGTTACCTGAGTTTTAGACTCTTTGTGTAAGGCTATAAAGTTTGAAGCTTTAGCACACTATCGTATAAATGGCTGCCTCTTTACGCTTTGGGCGAGGCTTAAAGAGTTGGTATGGCTCAGTTTGAACAGAGCTTGGGAGTCAAGAATTTAAAAATAATTATTTTATTTTATTAAATTAAAATTATGATCAAATTAATAGAGTGTATAAGTAACGATGACTAAATGTGTAATTATACCTTTATTTTTTAACTGTCACGTCACTCTTACGTTAACCTCTAACGGATGGTGGTCAAATTGCATCCAATTTAATAATATGATGGTTTAATTGATTCGAAAAAAAGTAAGATGATCAAATCGCGACTTTTTTAATAATATGATTGTCATTTATGTAGTTTACTCTACTTTTTGATAACATATTCAATTTACTCTCGATTTACATGTGATTGTATCTATTGTTAGTCGGTGAACCACCAAATTAAAATTTATGGATCCGTTGTGTTTAATCTGAATATAACATATAGGCTCTGTTTGACAATTAGCGGATAGCTGATAGTTGATCACATTAGCTGATTTAACTAGTGGATTGTAGTAGATGATAGTATAAAAGTGTGATAAAATTAACTGATAGCTTATAGATGTTTGATTATTTAAACAAACAAAATGACATATAAAAATATAATTATAATTGATGCTTGTTTGAATAGTTTATTGATTATTAGTTATCATTATTTTGTATCTATTACCGTTCAAAAAAATATTTTGTATCTATTAATATTAATTAGATTATGAAAAATAATTTTTTTAATATAACAATACTAAGCATATTTGAAGATCTATATATTAATTTATTATTTATATAAATTTTATAATACAATTTAATTAACTATTAAATTTGAATAAAAATATATAAAAAATATTACTTTACAAATGTCAAAAATATAAATATGTGAGAGTGAAAAATTAAAATAGAAAAAGATTGTTAAGGGTAAAAAAGTCATTATAACTATTATGTCAAACTGTTAATTTCAAAAAGCTCCTATTAGCCGCTTTTTAAAAATTAGAAGTTTTACCTCAGGAAAATTCTACAACGGGCGACGAACATTGATGAACACCACTAACGCTGAACACCGATGAACACCATTAATTTTTTAAAAAAAACTAAAAATCACATGGACTAAAATTCTAATTAAAAAAATAAAAATTAGATTTAATAAAATAATTATATTTCTTTATTATATTAAAATTGATAATTTTGAATCAAATATAACAAAATATCATAAACACAGTATCCCGACACTTTCAATTGCTACTGTCGGCGTCGCCGGTTCTCGCCGTGATCAGCCTTGTTTCGCCGGCGTTCATCCAGTCGCTCCGCCGTCCGTCGGCCGCCATCCTTTGCATCGTTTCAGCGTCGTTCCAGGTTAGTTTTCTGCCCCTTTATTGTCCCGTCGATCTTGGTCGACCATCGCAGCCGTCGTCGGCTATTCCCGACGTTCATCCGTCATCCGCGAACTGAGTTCGCCGAACCGAATCCCATCGCCGGCGACCCCAAATCCCAATCCAAAAACCTTAATTTTTATTTTCTCCAATTTCATAAACCTATTTTTAATTTCTCCAATTCGAAAATGTGAGTGTGAATGTCTTATATATTATGTTTTGAATGCTTAATATATGCAATGAACTATTTTTAGATTAATTAAAAGATCCATACCATGAATTGAAATACGCATGTAGTTCATAGAAAGAAATTATGTATACTCTTCCTTTTGAGTCTTGATTTTTTGATAATTATGAAGTTTTTGATCTTTTGAATGATAAACATGTTAGATTTTCATGCTATGTGTTGTATGATATAATCAAGATAGTAGAATGCTTGTTAATAAATTCTAAATTCGCATGGAATAATCTAAATAATGAATTAGATCATTGCTTGATCTTAACCAAATTTGTGAGCTATTACAGTAAAGCATGGGCATAATAAAAAGTTCTTTTTCCTTCATTGCATGCACAATTTGCGGTGTTTATGTTGCCCAAAACTACAACGTTCCCAACATCAAGAAGCTTGCCGACTCCGCCTTCTTCATAGCCAAGCATGTCGAGGAGAAATACCGCAAGCCCAAGAATAGAGATGAAGATTAGATCCCAAATACCAAGAACCAATGAAACCAGTAGGTTCAATATTGTTTTTTTTTATCTTCATTGGTTATGGGAAACAAAAGAGAATTCATCTTTTACGATCAAGTATGATATTATCGAGATTCGTAAAACAGAAACCAAGATGAATTTTTTTTCGTAAAGTTGGTTTTTTATTACAACTTGCCATTGAAATCTTATTTTCATTGTATGCTTTTGTGACTGCATTAAATTTGGATTTGTTCATTCTTGAAAGTAATGCCAGCCTTTGCATAGTTGAACAAGAGTTTTCATATGAAATTTATGCAGTTTTACTTTTAAGTGGTATTTGAATTAGTTAGATCATGCTTTTCAATTCGCAAACTGGTGTTGAGGATTTTGGCTTTCTCTGTGGCTTTGAATTTCATTCAACCCTTCCTTTCGGGTTGTAGTGATCATATCATATGTTATACATAGGTAAGGGTAACCCTTTCATCTAGTGGCCGCATTGACTCAGGGACGGAGCTAGGATCACTAATGGGCGGGGGCTAAGGATCAATTAAGTATTTAATTATAAAAATTGAGACAGACAAATACCTTATTTGACTAATATTTAAACTAAAATTGATCTAAAATGTCATTATAAAACAAAATTTGGCCCTTCCCACCCAAAGAATGGCTCCGTCCTTGCGCATTGTCCCTTCCGAACAATAGAAGAAATAGTGGTGGCATTTTCCCAGGGAGCTTTCTTCCTGCTATTTTGTAGGATATGCAGATAGATGGTATTGCTTCTATTCTATGCATTTATTGTCATGACTTTTCCTCATATTTATTTATTTATTTATTTTCATATTTTGTTTGTATTTGTGCTCATTTCTTTTTGTTCTTGTAAGTTTTTCCCTTCCTTTCTGTTCTTGATTTTTCTCCTCAGCGATTCGATTGCCATTTTGACATGGTTTTCTGGGTTCTTAAAATTGAGTATTGTGTTAATTGGTGCATAGGATTTTAGGAATGCGGATTTTATGTGTCATAGTGTACTTTGTATTCCCTCTTTCATATGAATGAATCCTTTGTACTACTAGACATCACTTGAATATGGCTTCGATTCAATGATGTGCGCAATAAAATAGCTGAAGCAACTCCGACAAAGTGCTAAGTAAATATGTTCTATTGCCTGTTCGTAGATGATTCGTAATGTACAGGGAAATGCTAATGTATTGTGTGTTCTTGTTCAAGGTTTTGGACGAACTTGACACGCTGAGGAAGAAACCTGAGGCTCAAGCTGAAAAAAAACTTCCCAATTGAGAAACTGATTGCCGAGGCGTATTCAGCTATTGATAAAGCAGTAAAAGTGGGAACACTACATAGGAACACCGGAGCACGTAGAAAGTCTCATCTTGCAAGGATAAAGAAGGCTGTTGAAATCCACCATGGCTGGTACACCCCTGCAGTCCGGCACAACAAAATCTAATCCGCATCATGCATCTTCCATTAGAAAAAAATAGAGGGGGTACGTCGATGCTTTTGATAATGCTTGTTCTGTTCTGTAACGTTTTTGTCTTGAAATATTAGTTTTTTAATTTTGAAGGGTGAAATGAACTCTATTCAATGGTCGTCAGAGTTGATGATTGCGCTAAAGTCTAGGTGCTTCAACTTTGCTCATGTTTATTGATTAAAAATAGTTTAATATAATTTCGATCATCTTTTAGTTACTTTGGATTCTGTCCTGATTCAACTCCCATATTTGGTTAAGGGGAATGAAAAGAGGATCAATAAATGTGGGGGGAGGTGCATGATGCTACAAACTTTGATTGCTCCTTCATCTGGAAGATAAGAGTACCTCAGCGTATCCGAGATTACTTACAAATGCGGAATGTTCGAGAAGGCATTTGAAGAATGATGAAACTTGCAAATCGCACGATTTGCATCAAGGAGCCAGAAACGATAAGCCATGTATGTATAACGGCAAAGAAGTTGTGGAAGCAGTTGATTCTATCAGAGGGGCCCTGCTCTAGCTGCAGATGCAGCCTAGAAGAGGAACCATGTTCCCAAGTCTTCTATTTTTCCTAGGTAGTGAACCCCAACTGCTATTTGTTACTCCATTATCGGTTCTGTTGTCTAAATGGTCTCTCTTTGAACACATTTGAGGATCATGTTTTGTTGAGTTTGTAATTTTTTTTTGGATATTACCAAATGGTCACATTCTCTTTCCGTTTCAATGAATATTTGCAACAAAACCAGAAGTCTCAGATTCTGAATGACAGGGGAACTGCAAATCATAATATGGCAGCCGATCGTCTTGAAGAAGACTAATAATCTGGTATGCTTGGTAAACATAAGAATAATACAATCTAGAAAAAGGTTTTTATAGCTCAAATATCACAAAACTCAATATCTATAAAGCAATACTTGATTAGTGGCAAATAAATAAAGGCTTGCAGATGAAAACTACAAGTTTTCTTCATTTATAGCATATAGGATTGGCACATCACTAAAACTATGTTACAATTTTAGAGGAAGCATAAAGCATTACCCAACTTTGGCACTTTTTAATCTTTTGGACCTAAGCCTCGGTGATTTGCAATTTATCCCTTGACCTTTCTTGTGTTTTTCACCTTCTTGCGCATTCAACTTGCTCTTCATGACATTCACCAAAATCTCAGTCCTTGGTTCTGGCACCATTCCTTTAGATGTCATCTCATTGTAATAGCTCAAAGCATCTTCAACCCTTCCCTTGCCATGCAACCAATGAATCATAAATGTGTAAGATCTCTGGTCCGGTCTCAATCCACTCTTCTCGATCTCATCCCAAGTATGTCTAATTCTTTCTTCATGATCCCATTTCATGTACAACCTTAAGACCAAATTGTATGTATCACAACACATATTGCAACCGTTTCTCTCCATCCTCTCAAAAATACCAGCAACCTCCTCTGGTTTCTTCGAAAACCTGAGCAAGTAATTGAAAGTTACATTGTCTGGTGAACACCCTTCCTTCTCTTCCATCTCATCCACGATTTCATAAACCTTTTCCATCCTCCCAATCTTGCCTAGGTGCTTGATAAGCGAGTTGTAAGTTGTAACATTTGGGGCACAACCACGCTCTTTCATCTCACTAAACACTTCCAAAGCCTCAAGAATCATCTTCTTGAAGCATAGAGCATCGATGACACAATTACAAATCACCACATCAGGATTACACCCTTTCTCCCATATTCCCCAAAACAATTCCATCGCGGTACCAAGTTTCCCCTTATTCGTTAACGCCTTAATAAATGTTCCATAGGTAAACAAATCTGGTTTATATTTTGACTCGATTATGTCCTTCCAAAACCTTTTAGCTTCGTGTACATTCCCTAACACGCACCATCCGTTGAGAACAATATTCATTGTCTTTAAATCATAGCTGAAATCTCTCCTCTTCGATTGATACAAAGTTTCTGCAGTTTCTACGTGCTTATACCTACATAAACACATTAAAAGAACTTGAAATGCAACCAAATCATCCTCGATTCCGAATTCTTTCCTCTTATTGAACACCCCAATCGCATCCTCCAACTTATGTGCAACAACATACCTATTAAGCCAAGAATAAAAAATAACTACAATCACATGTAAGCCAAGAATAAAAAATAATCAGACGCTACATTCAAAAGTCGTGAAATTCAAATTTACAAATTACTAGTAAGAAAAACTACAATTGTTCAGGATGGGTTTTTATATTTTTGATATTAACGTACAATAGCATCTGCACTAACATCCACAAACAAATATTTCTCCGTAAAAATAACCAAACAATCATACAATAATTATCTCTCATGTTATTACACATTTTTTTTTATAGTAGTCATGGCTGAAAAAGCAACACTAACTTTGAAAGCAAATAAACTCTTAAATGAGTGTTATGTTTCTTTGTCTCGAACAAGTTTGATGGAAAGCTCATTTAAGTTATTCAAAGAGATTAATTCCTTACTGAAGATTTCACCATATTTGAAGGTGGTTGGAAGTGAGATAATCAAAATCATGTTTAAAAAAACAGTGTTCAGAGAAAATAGTGTAGATATCAGTTGCATAATTTCTAGTCTATTCAACCTACAGAACTGTTTACATTTTGAACGAAAACATAAAGAAGATAAAAGCACATGAATTATTGAATCAAATACTTGTGATTATGGTAATTAAATATTACTAAATAACCAATAAAATGAATGGTTTAATTGATGCGTTCCACTCCAGCAAGTCAAATTGTAAGGGTAGGAAAATAAACCCCAAAAAACAAAAACAAAAACTTTACTAGTCCAAAACATCTGACCAAGAGCAACTATACTCAATTTCCAGAACAGAAAGAAAACCTGCAACTTTACTAGTCGAATTGGGGAAATTAAAAAAATAGGGTTTCTAATTTATTAAATTAGGTTTATAAAATTGGGGAAAATAAAAATTAAGGTTTTTGGATTAGGGTTTGGGGTCACCGACGATGGGATTCGGTTCGGCGAGCTCAGTTCGCGGATGAGGATGAACGCCAGGAATAGCCGGCGACGGCTGCGATGGCCGACCAAGATCGACGAGACAATAAAGGGGTAAAAAACTAACCTGGAACGATGCTGAAACGATGCACAAGGACGGCGGCCGACGGGCGGCGGAGCGAATGGATGAACGCTGGCGAAACAAGGCTGATCACGGCGAGAACAGGCGACGCCGGCAGTAGCAATTGAAAGGGTCGGGATACTGGGTTTATGATATTTGGTTATATTTGATTCAAAATTATCAATTTATAATATAAAAAAGAAATATAATTAGTTTATTAATTTTAATTTTAATTTTTTTAATAAATTTTAATTACAATTTTAGTCCATGTGATTTTTAGTTTTTTTAAAAAAATTAATGGTGTTCATCGGTGTTCGTCGTTAGTGGTGTTCAGCAATGTTCGTCGCACGCGGTAGACTCATCCTTCACCTCAATACTCTATTTCAATCTGTTATTCAACAAACATTCAAATTAAGGGATTTAACTGGTCAAACATCTAATATTATCTCAAACCTTTAATTTTAGCTCAAACCACTATTTACCAAATATGATCATAATTTTCTTTTAAACTCGGGCCAGCTCACTTCTTGAACAAATCTAAAACTTACCTTACTCTAATAATAAAAACTCCATACAACTAGAGCTGGCAGGTTGATAATATACCAGAGTTCTCATTTCCTGTCTGACTGTTGAGCCATGACCGTTAGGTTTTTACACTTGGTCCTACCTACAATTCAATTCACAACTCCCACCAATTGGCAAAGTTATTTTATTTTATTTTATTTTATGGTCTATGTTCGAGATTCACGATTATCCTTTTTCACAATTTCGTTTTGAAAATTTGAATATAAGTTCATTTTTTAAAAATATAATGTGTCTTGTCACTACATCCAACATTTATTTGTATATCTAATAAAACACACTGAACCCGATGAGTGGTAAGTGAAAAAAAATGATGTTTATTTTAAGAGACTAGGATTCAAGCAAATTTATTTACGTAGTGTGTGTTGTATCGAAAGATTAAAAAAAATATCGACAAATAATCATTTTAAGACTATTAAAAACCGATATATAACTATGCATCTTGCAAGCTTGCAATAAAAAGTGTTGTTTTTGGTGACAAAGAGCTTGCCCTCCCTTTCCCTATCCACCATCATCTTCAACCGAGAAGAGGCAGCTGAGTTTGGTGATATTTGATGGAAGAAGCGAGGAACAGTAATGCATCGGCGTCAACATCTCCGTCATTGTCACCGACGCCGCTCCCCGTTAGTAGAGGACCCGGCAACCAAAGGTACTTGTTTTCGCCCTCCCCAACTCCTTCGCCGCTGTTCTCGCCATCAATTTCCAGCAATGATTCAGCTGCAAGCCTCCCTCTTTTGCACCACGATCCGGCCTTGATTCAAGCTCGAGTAACTTCAGCTTTTTCACTAGACCGTAAAGACCCGGATGATGAATTACACCATAAAAGTTCATCATGCCTTCAGGACCTGTAAGTTCACATCTTCTCCTTTAACATTTTACTGCAATATATGCATGCAGAATACAATTACGTGAGTATACAACTTAGTTTAGTTATTTCATATCATATAGTTACTTTAAAACACGACATTCAACAATTTTTAAGATTCGAATATGAATATTTGTATCCATCATATCTCTTATCTTCAAATCATGTCCGTTTATATAACACTTGAACTTAAAATTTAGTTTATTTAACTTACATAACCACTTTTAGAAGATATTTTATAATTTTAAGATTTGAATCCTTAAATTTACATTTCTTCTTTTGTTATAAAATACAACCGATATTTAAATTTAAAATTTAATTTATATCGAACTCGAATAATTTACTAAAATTCAACATTGGTATTAGGGAGGTGAGATCTCAGGGTTTGGGAGACTATTGAGTGCATAGCTGAACATATTAGTGTAAATAAGGGTAGCTTCAGTTCAGCTTGTGACTGGTAGTATAAAAACGGTATTTCATACCAACAATCTCGTGGGATGAGTACTAGATTCCTACTGTAAACTATCGAATCTTGATGTTATGGATGAAGAAATTTGAATAGAAGTATCACTCTTATAATGGATCTCTACGATACTCAATTCGAATTAGTCAACCAATAAATTGAATGTCCAAAAAAATAACATTACACAAATCTACATCACGCTGCTAAGTTTACTATTTTTCCTGCTTTGTTTACAATAATAAGGGTTGGATAATTTGTTCTTGGTTAAAATCAAATTAACTAACATAATTTAATTTAATTAGTTTGGTTAGTTAAAGAAGTGGCTTAATTGATTAATTTAGTTGATGACTGGTTTATATAATCAATAGTCAGACTGATTGAATTAAATATTTTGGAATTTTAGACAAATCTTAAGATTTTTAAAAGGATTTTTTGAATTCACATGTAATTATAATTTTGAACATATTTTTTATAATTTCAGAAGAAATGTGAATTTTAAGAATTTCTTCTAGATTTTTATGATACTTTTAGATATAATTTTCTTACTATTAGTGTTAAGAAAATTTTAAAAAGTGCCAAAGTAACATTTTAATTATAGTTTAGAGGTCAAATTAGGTATTAACACTTGAATTAATATATCATGTTATCATTTCGTTAAAGAGTTAGTGTTCGTCAATAGAAGAGTGACCAAAATGTTTCCATTTGATGATTATAGTGATTATTTTGTAATTTTTTATTGGTAGAAAGAAAAAAAATACTAATATTTAAATGATTAATTGTGTATTTTATCCTAACTATTAGTATTTTTTTTATTTAACTACTAGTATTCGACTCATTGGCCGACTAATTTAAATCAAGCTTTGTAGAGGACCAATATGAGACCGATTTTTCCAACCCAGTTTTACCCTAACTATACTTTTATTCTTTATGAAATATATGTATGTATTAGATGTTGGTAAAAGTTATTATTATTATTATTATTATTTTGGTAGCGTTTGTGGTTTCAAACTCACAAGTCACAGATGTTATTTTCATGAAAAAAACAGGTTGGAATGGTTGGTGCAAAAATGCTGCAATTGCTGTTTCTGATTGGGCAAATCGGCAATTCCAAGTCAAATCTGCAAAGCTGACTTCTCCAAGGGTCCACTCCTATTTTTTCATGTAAAAGGTAATTTCATTGACACAAAATGTTACTATAAAATATTTGTAACATGATTCTTCAAACATTCATTTTTTTCCCAACCAAACCCGCTCTTAAATGGCTTCAAATATTGTGATTAGGGGTTTGGAATTGTAATGACCTGAATTTTTGAGTCACCTTACTGCAGTTTTTGGTGTTCGAACCTATGACCTCTAAAAACAACAACCGTTACTTTAACCACCGAGGCAAATTAGTTTGTGCCACTCTTAATAATTTTTAAATATACAATAAACATAGATTAGCTGACGCCATTATTCAATCATTAAACGGTACAGAAGTTTAGTGATTCAACTATGTTTATAAGCAATTTTCTAAAAGGTTATATTATAAAACTTTAAACTTTAAATTGGGAAAGAAATAATTTGAATTGTCTTAAAAAATAATCAAACAGTAATATAATTTAAGAGTGACCTTAAAAAGTTTTAAATTCCATTACATTCTATTTTTATTTAAGACAATTTTTAACAAAATAATAAAAATAATATGTTATAAATGTTTAATCGTGTTTCTTTAATTTATTAATTAAATTTTAAATTAAAAGTTTAAATAGATGGAATATATTTTCATTCTATAGGGGTCTATTTTTTAGTTTTCGCTCAGAGCCTTGAAAATATTCGAGACAACTCTGGTAATATAGGCTTGGGAAGTGACCTTTTGTAAAAGGAGAGAATATTGAGGATTTGACCCGTTTTTAAATAAAAGGCTGACCACCTTTTATTATTTTGTCTTTCATACGGGGAAGAGGAGTCTGTACTAGTACCCCTTCTTCAAGGTGTATAACAAGGATGAACCATGAGTGAAGTACCGACACGAGCTTCAACTAGTACCATGTGTTATTCAAATCGTATCGATACGGTTCGACCCATATCGGTACCTATTGTTTTATGAAAATTCCAGTGAGTAAAATTTATACCGGTACGCATGGGAGCGTATCAGTACTAAAGGGAGAGTACCAATACTCGTGATCAAGTACGAGTATAAAGGGTTTTTCCATCTCTCCTCTTTGGAGCCCGCGTATTGGTGCGCATGTTGGGAAACGCCGGTACACCCCATGGCGCAGCGGAAAAATTATCTGGCATATTCCACAAATGATTCATGTACGAAGAACGAATCCGGGTGAAAAGGGATGAAACATTACCTTGATTAAATCTAAAAAAAAGCGCACGAATGTAGGAGAATCCAATTCTTCCAACACGATATCGAATCCAAGTTGTCACAACAGCATTCTGACCTCTACGCAGTCCATCCAATGAAATGAATAATACTTTACTTCTCTAAATGTTAGAGAGATTTTTCGCAAATAGGCATATCTTGGTTGCGAACCCTTATGTCTTTATATAGCATTCAAAAACCTAATCCTAATTAAAATCGGATTCATTAAATATACAATATATTTAACCGAATATAATTAAATATGTAAAATCTGATTCTGCTTTATTTAGATTTCTTTAAGGATATATATAAGGGAAAACTACCCTAGTGACCACTCAACTATTGGTCGTGACCCGTTTTTGACCATCCAACTAAAAAAACTTCAAATTTTGACCACCCAACTATTTAAATAGACTTATTTTGACCACCGACAGTTATAATCTAACGGAAATGTGATGTGGTAGTTAAAGTAAAATTTGTATAATTATACTTTTAGTCCATATTAATTAACTATTATATCAATTTGGTCCTAATTTTAATTTAATTAAATAAAATTAATCAACTAATTAGAGAACGCCATGTGTCATCACCCGATTGGATGAATTTACTTTACTTTAATTTATTTAGTATGATATAATATTTTTTCCTCCAATTAGGAAATAAAATTCAAGAGAAAGAAATATGACCATGGTGGGGTTTGAACTTGTGACCTTTAAAGGGAAAAGGCCAAGGCTTAACCACCACACCAACTACTTCTTAATGATGTAAACTGCACCATTATATATATATATATATATATATATATATATATATATATATATATATATATATATATATATATATATATATATATATATATATATCTTATAATGAAGTAAGTACTAGGGAAAAAAGAAGAAAAATGTTTGAGAGGAGACTCGAACATGGGTCACATAAGATATATAAAAACACACATATCACTAAATCAAATATATTCGATTTAATTAAAATCTAAAATTATTAAATATTTGATTTAAAAGAAAAGAAATTCGATTTAAAATATTCAATTTTTTTCTTTTCAATATTTAAATTAAATCGAATATTTACTAAAATATAAAATATTTGATTTAAAAATATTTTTTAAAAGAAAATAAATTTGATTTTAAAAAGTATTCGAATATTTTAAAATTTTGATTTAATATTCTTAAATCAAATATTCGAATATATTTTTTAAAATATTTAAATACTTTTTAAAATCAGATTTCTTTTCATTTAAATTGAATACTTTTTAAATCGAATATTTGATATGCGTGTTTTTATATATCTTATGTGAACCATGTTCGAGTCTCCTCTCAAACATTTTTACTTCTTTTTTTCCTAGCACTTACTTTATTATAAGATATATATTGAATGGTGCACTTTACATAATTAAAGAATAGTTGGTTTAATGGTTAAACTTTGATTTTTATCCTTTAGAGGTCACGAGATCAAACCTTGTCATGGCCATATTTTTTCTCTTGAATTTTCCTTCAACAATATTAAATAAATTAAATTAAAATTAGGACCAAATTGATATAATAAGTAATTAACAAGGATTAAAAGTGTAATTATACAAATTTTACTCTAATTGCTACGTCATCTTTCCGTTAGAATTCAACGACCGATGGCCAAAATAGGTCTATTTAAATAGTTGAGTGATCAAAACAAGTCGCGACCAATAGTTGGGTGGTCACTGAGGTAGTTTTTCCTATATTTTAATAGTATTTGTTAATTACTATAATTATATAGTATTATAATATATAAACAAAATTATCTATAATTACAATAATTATAATAATTTTGATTTTGACTAATTTCGTGTACAACAAGTTTGTACACATGTTATCTAATCGATATTTGTTCGTTTTAATCATAGGGTGTGACTCTTGTAGGTTCATGTAACGTTAGCAGTAATATCTAGAACAATTCTAATATTACAAGAAATGAGTGGTATTTAGAAATACATCATTGCTACCTAAGTTACAAGAAGTCGTGGCTCGACATAACCTCTCAGTGATTAATTCTTTTTCATATATTACATCCTTTTGTCATTATATCTAGATTGGACACAAGTCATGGAATAGTCACACTTGTATAGTCCATCTAATATTTCTTGATATCTTAAGTAGACTATTATAAACGAATAACTATGATATCTCATATCAATTTATTCGAGCATGGTCATGCATTTCTAGTCTCACTCAATCAAGTGGCCTATGATATTACTCCTATTATGTAGGAGGGACAAATCCTATCTTGATCAACCATATCCCGCTACATAGGTTGCGATATATTCAATATCAGTCTTTATAGTGTGGTCAGTCACGACACACGTTTGACTGTATCAAAATGTGTCACTCACAATGTTGAAATAATGATGATCTCAAGTCTGAGGATCATACATATAGTTATTTTGACATACTTATGTATCTATTTTGACATCTCTATGTGTAGAACTAATGTTTTGATATAATAATTGAAAAATGTTTTGGACTAATTTGAAAAGAATTTAAAACTTGATTTTAAGTCTAAACAACTTGAATTTATGTTTGAGGTATTTTAAGAGGTTTTTGGCAAGATTTTTCATGTTTTTAATAGCCAAACTTGTGTTTTCAAAGTACCCGTATCGATACGGTTGTACCTGTACCGATATCTTTTTGCCTCAGTTTGGTCACTGTCAAAACCCGTATCGAAACAGGCTTGGTCGTTTCGATACGGATCAGGATCGTTTCGATACACCTGGTAAGCGTACCGATCCCCTTTCCAACGACCTCCAACTGCTATTTCCCAACGGTCTTTTAAAAGTGAAACCGTACCGATACGCCCTCAAGCGTATCGATACGCCCAGGCTAGCAAGAGCCCAACGACTAGTTTCTAATGAAGGCCGTACCGATATGGTTCCAAGCGTATCAATACGAATAGCTGCAGAACAACATTTATGAAGGGAAATAAAGTCCTCAACGGCTCCAAATCATCCCCAACGGCTAGTAACGGCTACAAACTCAATTAGAAGTATAAAAGGGACCTCCAAGCATCTTGTAATGGTTAATGCTTCAATTGTTACAACATTATGATGTCAAAATTTGTCTAGAGCTTTAATTGTTCATTTCTTGCTTAGACAACACTTGTGAGCTTACATTGTTAAATTTGCTCAAGTGTTTAGGTTTTGGGTGAGAGCTTAGAATTGCAAACAAACACCTTTTAGAGGGATTTCTTGTTTGCTAAGTCTTTCTTTGTAAAGATAGTGTCCCTTCAAGCTTTGGGTAGAAAGCTTTGAGGGTTGTAACCGTTTCCTCCTAATCCGAGAAAAGGGGACGAAATTCTTAGTGAATTTGTTGGAAATCCTTAGTGGGGAGCTAAGGTATTGGATGTAGACCTTGGTTAGAAGGTTGAACCACTATAAATCCTTGTGTCAAATTGCCAATTTTCATCTCCCACTAAAACACCCAATTATCCAACTTCTCCACACTTGGCGAGCAAGAACGGTTGATCGAATCGATCCCCTTTAATCTCAACTATTGGTGTAAAACTAAAATTGATTTTGATATAACACATAAATCTAAGGACCAATTTGCAAAACAATAAATTTTTAAGTACTTTTTTAAGTCTCATAAATTGACAAGTATTTTTGAACAAAATAATATTTAAAGACATGCTCTTAAATCATATATATTTCCCTAAGTCTTTTCCTATATTTTTCAAGCCTAAGTATGCAAAAACGCCCATGCGTATCGATACCCTCAGCATATCGATACCCTATTTTGTCACTGGAATTTTATTGAACTTACCGTACCGATACGCCCTGCAACCGTATCAATACGATATTCATCTAGGCAAATGTTTTCATGAAACCGTACCGATACGCCTAGCAACCGTATCGATACGATACACATATCTTTGAAAAATCCGAGCATTTAATTATTTGACCGTTACTTGTCAGTTGGTGGGTCTCCCAATTTTAAAAGACCGTTATACCGTACCGATACGCTTGGTTTGCGTATCGATACACTTTTTATACAAACATAGCTTGGGATTCCAGTAAGTTTGGACAGTATCGATACTGACCTCCGTATCGATACGCCCCTTAAAACTGTACCGGTACGCCTTCTATGCGTATCGATACGCTCCATTTTCAGGTACAACGGTTCTTTCCTCTTTGATGTAGGTATCGATATGCCCTTCTTGAGTACCGATACGGTAGGCTGCAGAGCTGCATTTATTGCGGGAAAAATGTCCACAACGGCTCTTTTGATGATCCCAACTACCCAAACGGCTAGAAATCAATGCAAGGATATAAAAACAAGCTTCAATTGACCAAGCAACAACTATTGAACCTACAAGCATCATCAAAGCAAAAATCCAAACCCTTGAGCTATTCAAAGTCAAATCTTTGTACCCAACTCTAGTGTATTTCAAATTGTCAATTTGTATTGTGAGATTGGGGTTGTTTAAATTGTAATTGGGTAGACAATCATCCCTTGAGAGGAAACATTTGAGTTTACCAAAATCTTTCTTTGTATTTGAATGGATTAAGCTTTGGGTAGAAAGCTTAATCAAAATTGTAAGGTTTCCTCCTCATCCAAGAAAAGAGGACGAATTCAAGTAGTGAATTGTTTGAAAATCCTTAGTGGGAACTAAGGTAGTGGTTGTAGAGTTCATTTGGAGAACTTGAACCACTATAACCCCTTGTGTCATTTTTATTTTCAATCTTTCTCTTCACCAAAATTTTAATTGCCAATTCACCCCCCTCTTGGCCATTTGCAAGTGTTCGATCAACTCAACAATTGGTATCAGAGCTGCACTCATTGGAAAGATTACAACCCTCTTGAGTCGATTCTTGGAGAGTTTGATCAACAACAAGTCAAGCAATGGCATCCACCTCCAACTATGAGTCCCAATCCACCACCAAGCCACCATTCTTCAATGGGGATAACTATTCTTATTGGAAGAATAGGATGAGGCTCTTTATCAAGTCTACCGACTATATGGTGTGAGATGTAGTTGAAGAAGGTCCATACATTCCCATGAGGAGAGATGCAGAAAGGCTCGTCCCAAAGGTCAAAGCTGAAATGACCGATGATGAAAGAAGAAGGATGCAAGTGAATGACAAAGCTCTTCATGTAATATTTTGTTCATTTAGTCCGGATATCTACTCCAAGGTGTCTTCAATCGAAAATGCCAAGGAGGTTTGGGACACCCTCGAGACAACATACGAGGGAACTAGTGATGTCAAGGAGACAAAGATTGGGCTACTCAATCTAAGCTATGAGAACTTCAAGATGGATCCCGAAGAAAGTGTCTCCAAGATGTTTGATCGATTCTCGGTCATTGTCAACGGTTTGAAGGGTTTCGGTGAAATCATTCCCGAAGACAAGCTAGTGAGAAAGTTGTTGTATTCTCTTTCGGAGTCATGGGATGGCAAGAGAACGACCATTATTGAAGCTAGAGATTTGAAGACTCTCAAGCTAGATGCTCTTGTTGGATCTCTACTCACACATGAGATTATGAGGAAGGGAAGAGAACAAGAGAAGAAGATAGTGGAGAAGAAGGAAGTTGAGAAGAAGAAAGTGGGAATCGTACTAAAAGCTTCACAACAAGAAAGCGATTCTAGTGAGGATGAAGGTGAGGAGATGGCTATGTTGGCCAAACATTTTACTCGGTTTATGAAGTCAAATCGTGGAAGAAAATTCATTAGAAAGGGAGACTTCAAGAGTAAAAGCAAGAAAGAGGAGAAGAACCAAATTACTTGTTATGAATGCAAGAAACCGGGTCACATCCGTTCCGAGTGTCCTCAATTGAAAAAGAAAAGCTTTGGGAAGAAGAACAAGCTCAAAGCACAAATTGCTACTTGGAGTGACGATGAGTCTTCCGAGGAAGAGGAGGAAGTGGCCAATCTATGTCTCATGGCCATCGATGATGAACCTAAGGTAAACTCTCACTCATCCAATTTCGATTTTACCATTGAGGAACTTCAAGATGCTTATGATGAATTGCAAGAAGTGTATGATGAGTTAGTAGGAAAATACAAAGAGTCCATTTTAAAAAACAAGAAAACAATTTCCGATTTAAAAATTCAAAATGAGACATTTTCAAAAGCTAACTCCGAATTGGAAAAGAAGGTTTTGTTTTTAGTTAATCTTTCAAATGATCTTAAAACTAAAAATCTTGAACTTGAAAAACTTTTTTCTGATTTTCAAGATTATCACACAAAGGAAGTGGATAATCTTAAAACATATATTGCTAGTGGGAAAATAATTTTGAAAAAGGAAATCATTCTAAATCCCAATATGTAAAAAGAAAACCTTTTGTACCTAAACAAAGAAATTTTAATAAGCAAGCTAGAGGTCAAAGAGTTAGGAGTGTTTGGGTTCCTAAAGAACTCATTATTTCTAATGATATGAATGCTATTGCTTCTTGGATTCCTAAGGGAACCAAATTGTTGAAGGATAACACTCAGGGACCCAAAATGATTTGGGTACCAAAAATCAAGGCCTAATTTCTTTGTTTGTAGGGGGAGCATTGCTACAAGGCTAAAGCTTCAAGCAAATATTCTTGGTACCTTAATAGTGGATGCTCAAGACACATGCCCGGTGACAAGAGTAGATTTGTGGAACTAAAGCCTAAGAGTGGTGGAGTAGTAACTTTCGGTGACAACTCCAAAGGCCACATTGAAGGAATATGCTCCATTGGTAATCACTCTTCTATTTTCATTGAAAATGTTTTGTATGTCAACGGTCTTAAACATAATTTGTTGAGCATTAGTCAATTATGTGATAGGGGTTTTAATGTTTTATTTGATAAAAGTGGTTGCAAAATTGTAAACATTAAAACAAATCAACTAATGCTCATAGGACATAGAATAAGCAATATTTACATGGTGCATTTAGATGACATCCATTCATCTCATACATGCTTAGTTGCACATGATGAACATGACTCATGGCTTTGGCATAGAAAATTAGGACATGCTAGCATGAGTGTCTTAGAAAAAATAATTTCCCTTAATCTAGTTAGAGGTTTACCTAAACTTAAATTTTCTAATGATAAAATTTGTGATGCATGTTCAAAGGGTAAACAACATAGAACTTTTTTAAATCCATAAATGATGTCTCTACTAGTAGATGTTTACAATTGATTCATATGGATCTCTTTGGGCCAATTAGAACAATGAGCTTGGGTGGAAAATCATATGCTTTTGTGCTTGTAGATGACTACTCTAGGTATACTTGGGTTCTATTCTTAAGTACAAAGGATGAGGCTTTAGAAAAATTCATCACATTTTCTAAAATAACTCAAAATGATCTTGAACTTAAAATTTCTCACATTATAAGTGATCATGGAACCGAATTTCAAAATCTAGGTTTCGATGAGTTTTTAAATGAAAATGGGATTAGCCACAATTTTTTCGCACCTCGCACTCCTCAACAAAATGGGGTAGTTGAGAGGAAAAATCGAACTTTAGAAGAAATGGCTAGAACCATGCTTTGCGAAAATAATTTACCTAAATATTTTTGGGCGAAAGCCACAAACCCCGCTTGCTATATTATAAATCGAGTAATGATTAGGCCAATTTTGAAGAAAACACCTTATGAGATTTTAAAATCTAAAAAGCCTAACATTAGCTATTTTCACCCTTTTGGTTGCAAGTGTTTTGTTTTGAATAATGGTAAAGAAAACTTAGGTAAATTTGATGCTAAAAGTGATGAAGCTATTTTCTTAGGGTATTGTTTAAACTCTAAAGCCTATCGTGTATTTAATAAAAGAACTCTAGTTGTTGAAGAGTCAATACATATTGTTTTCGATGATAACCTCCTTCCGAGGAAGGAATCTTGTGATGATGATGATGTAGGAATCCTTGATGCCATTGATGGAGGACAAACGTCAAAGGAGGACAAGATTCCAACTAAAGATGAGGATGCACAAGATCCACCTCTTGAAGCCTTGAAGGACTTGGCTCTTAAGGAAAGGGAGGTGTCTTACCCAAGGGAGTTAAACTATGTCAAAGGTGGTGAAATATTGGGTGATCCACCCAAGGGGGTAACTACTAGATCCTCTCTAAAATTAATGAATCATGTTGCATTTATTTCATGCATTGAGCCTAAAAATATTAAAGAAGCTTTAAAAGATGACTTTTGGATTTTGGCCATGCAAGAGGAATTAAATCAATTTGAGAGGAGTAAAGTTTGAACATTAGTTGAAAGGCCTAATGATCAATATACTATAGGAACAAAATGGGTTTTTAGGAATAAATTAGATGAAAGTGGTAACATAGTGAGAAACAAGGCTAGGCTTGTTGCTCAAGGATATACACAAGAAGAGGGAATTGATTTTGATGAGACTTATGCACCCGTAGCTAGGATGGAAGCTATTAGGATGTTACTTGCATTTGCACGTTATCATGATTTCAAGCTTTTTCAAATGGATGTGAAAAGTGCCTTTTTAAATGGTTTTATAAATGAAGAGGTGTATGTTGAACAACCACCGGGTTTTGAGGATTCAAAATTTCCAAACCATGTGTTTAAACTTACAAAATCTCTCTATAGTTTAAAACAAGCTCCTAGAGCATGGTATGAGAGACTTTCACATTTCTTAATTGAAAAGGGTTTTGAAAAAGGAAAGGTGGATACAACACTCTTCATAAAAAGATATAACAATGACATTTTAGTAGTTCAAATTTATGTTGATGATATTATTTTTGGTTCTACTAATGAGTGTTATTGTAAGGAGTTTTCTAAGCTAATGCAAGGTGAGTTCGAGATGAGCATGATGGGGGAGCTCTCATTCTTTTTGGGACTCCAAATGAAAAAAAAGAAAGGATGACACCTTCATAAATCAAGCTAAGTACGTGAATGATATGCTCAAGAAGTTTGGCTTGGAGAATGCAAAACCTCAAGCCACTCTTATGAGTTCTTCCATAAAGCTTGACAAAGATGAAGGAGGTAAGTGTGTTGATTCTAAGCTTTATAGATCCATGATAGGTTCTTTGCTTTACCTTATCGCAAGTAGACCATATATTATGTTTAGTGTTTGCTTGTATGCTAGGTTTCAAGCTAGTCCTATAGAATCACACTTAGTTGCCATTAAGAGAATTTTTAGATACCTTAGAGACACACCTACTTTAGGCCTTTGGTATCCTAAGGATTCTTCTTTTAGCCTTCATGCTTTTTCGGATGCGGATTATGGGGGATGTAAGATAGATAGGAAAAGTACTTCTGGGACATGCCAATTCTTAGGTAGTATGCTCGTATCTTGGTTCTCTAAGAAACAAAATAGCGTAGCCTTATCTACCACCGAAGCGGAGTACAAATCCTTAGGGAGTTGTTGTGCTCAAGTCCTTTGGATGAAGCAACAACTCTTAGATTATGGTGTTAAAATAGAAACCATACCTCTTAGGTGTGACAACACTAGTGCCATTTGTCTCACTAAGAATCCCATCCAACACTCTAGAACTAAACACATAGAATTTAGACATCATTTCATTAGAGATCATGTTTTGAAAAATGATGTTGTTATAGAGTTTGTTGACACCTTGAACCAATTAGCGGATATATTTACTAAACCTTTAGATAAAGAGCGCTTTTGGACCCTTAGGAGAGAGTTAGGTTTAACTAGCCTTTCTTGACCCTTTTTAGGTCCCAAAATATCAAAATTTGCTTGAAATTGTTTGTGATTCATGCTTCTGTTAATTTTGTTCCTTTTGCTTCTATGCATGTTGCTAGGGGGAGTATATATTAAGTTTAGCCATTAAAACTTGTTCATATGACATGTACATGCATTTAGGGACGTTTCAAATTGGATTTTCTGCACTTAATCTGTCAAATCTGCACAATCTGGTAAAGGTGTATCGATACTGTTTCCAAGCGTATTGATACGGTGTGATATCTGGGAATTCTTGAGGATGAACAAGTATCGATACGACCCCTTGTATCGATACGGTACAAGTCAAGGGAAATAGTCAAATCCAAGCGTACCGATACGGTCCGCGTATCGATACGGTAGTATCGACGAATATAAAATTAGGGCTAAAGGGTATCGATATGCGTGTATAGCGTATCGATACAGCCTCGACTGAGAGGCTATTTAGGGCTACAATTGTTAAATCTCTTTAAAACACAAACACCCCTTTTTCTCTCAAAAACCCTAGCCGCGAATACTGTATAAACCCCCCCTCAATCCTTCAAATTTTATCATCAATCTTCAAAATTCCTTAAGGGTTTTTACTCTACACATCAAAGCAAAGCTTTGGCATCAAATCTTGTGCATTCACATCCCCTCCTTCATCCATTCTAAGAATCAAGGTATAAAACTTCTTTTTTCTATTTTTTTTTTTAATTTCGTTTGATTTTAATTATTGTTTCAACTGAATTTTTGTACAAACCTTGTTTAATTGTTATGGGTTTCAAATTTTTTTACAATTTTTTTAAACACAAAATTTTTCATTCGAATATATTTTCTATTCGAATTTTTGTTTAATTTTTGTTTAATTCTTTTTTATTTGTGAATATTTCTTTAAATTTTAATTTTTTTTACCTTGAAATATTAGAACTTATTGGATTGAATCGGATGTTAATTGCATACATATTCGAATCCTTTTGATGTATTTTCAGGGTTATGGCACTGAAAAAGGGAACTAAGCGTTATCGTTCTTCTTCTAATCCTCATGGGGAGGTCGAGGGTAATCCTACACCTAACCTTCCTTATATCATCCAATTAAGTTTTCCCCAACCTACTGATATGGAACGATATAAACTTTTTCAAGGGATGAACCTTAGGGAAGAGCGTATTGTGTCAATTCCATTCTTAAATTCTGCCCGTTTCAAATTTAAATACCTATCTTTAATTAAGCAATGGAAATTTTTATCCTTTTTGAGTATTCCTCCTATCCTATATAGGAACCTAGTCATTGTATTCTTTTCTAATGCCGATTGCATTCATGATGAACCTAGGGAACATGTCATTGCTATTGAATCTTCTATTATAGGCAAATCCTTTCGAATTGATCAAAAAGTTTTATGCAATGTCTTTGGTTTTGAAGATGTTGGTATTGATGATGAAAAATCCTTGGGTACGGGTTTTTTAGGTCCCACAAAAGTTTTAAATGCTCGTGACTGTATCCTTCATCTTCTTATCTCTTGGTTTATCCGTCCATCGGGTGGGAAATATTCAACTATTCGTCAAACTGATGAATTTTGGCTTAGGTGCTTTAGAGAAGGTAAACGTCCAAATTTGTGTCAAATTATGTTTGCCGACCTTGTCTTCTTAGTTCAACACCGTCACACCAAACAAGTCTCATCTTTTTACTACTCCACGGCTTTGAGTTTTCTATTTCATACCCTTGGCATTGATTGTTCACATGATTTTCCCGAAACCCTTGGCCTACCCATCGATGAGAGTTCTCTAGCTCGTTCTGGTTTCACTTATGTTAATAATGAGTGGATTCGCAATGCTCAAGTTCCTCCACACGATGCTCCGGTTGATGCCTCTCGTGCTTCTTCGAGCTCTCACCGTGCTCCTCTTGATTCCTCCTCTATAGATACTCTCATGACCTTCTTAAATGAGAAGTTCACCGCGTTGGATAATCGTTTCACATCCTTAGAAGACCGCGTCCAAGACATGGAAAAGAAGATAGACACCATGGCTTCTCGCCAAAACTCCATGGATATCTCTCTTACCGCCTTCCATGGTGCTTGGATCAATCGAAACCGAAGGAATCAACCCTCTCAAGAAGATGAGGACGAAGATGACGAGGACAATGATGACGAAGGGGACGAGTAGATCATGCATCTCATTTTAGGGCATTTAGTCTTTTATCTTTGTTATTGCACTTTTGTTTTTAGGACTTGAAGTTTATGCCTATTATCTATGCCTTTAAAATTTTAATGTTTGGATTATTATGTTTGCTTTGAATTTTATGCATTTGAACTATTATGTTTAATTTGAAAGTTATGCATTTGAATTCTTATGTTTGCTTTAAGTTTATGAATTATTGTTGCTTTATGTTGCTATTATCCTTGTATTCTATTTTGATCTAACAAAAATGGGGAGAAGGATTATAGAGTCAAATGTTTTATTTTTGAAAATCTATCTTAAAGTAAGGGGGAGAAAGCTTTTCAAAGTTTCAAAAACTTAAAAATTTATTTATGGTTTTGTTATATCAAAAAGGGGGAGATTGTAAAACTAAAATTGATTTTGATATAACACATAAATCTAAGGACCAATTTGCAAAACAATAAATTTTTAAGTACTTTTTTAAGTCTCATAAATTGACAAGTATTTTTGAACAAAATAATATTTAAAGACCTGCTCTTAAATCATATATATTTCCCTAAGTCGTTTCCTATGTTTTTCAAGCCTAAGTATGCAAAAACGCCCAGGCGTATCGATACCCTCAACGTATCGATACCCTATTTCGTCACTGGAATTTTATTGAACTTACCGTACCGATACGCCCTGCAACCGTATCGATACAATATTCATCTGGGCAAATGTTTTCATGAAACCGTAACGATATGCCTAGCAACCGTATCGATACGATAACCATATCTTTGAAAAATCCGAGCATTTAATTAATTGACCGTTACTTGTCAGTTGGTTGGTTTCCCAATTTTAAAAGACCGTTATACCGTACCGATACGCTTGGTTTGCGTATCGATACACTTTTTATACAAACATAGCTTGGGATTCCAGTAAGTTTGGACAGTATTGATACTGACCTCTGTATCGATACGCCCCTTAAAACCGTACCGGTACGCCTTCTATGCGTATCGATACGCTCTGTTTTCAGGCACAACGGCTCTTTCCTCTTTGATGCAGGTATCGTTACGCCCTTCCCGAGTACCAATACGGTAGGCTGCAGAGCTGCATTTATCGCGGGAAAAATGTCCACAATGGCTCTATTGATGATCCCAACTACCCAAATGGCTAGATATCAATGCAAGGATATAAAAACAAGCTTCAATTGACCAAGCAACAACTATTGAACCCACAAGCATCATCAAAGCAAAAATCCAAACCCTTGAGCTATTCAAAGTCAAATATTTGTACCCAACTCTAGTGTATTTCAAATTGTCAATTTGTATTGTGAGATTGGGGTTGTTTAAATTGTAATTGGGTAGACAATCATCCTTTGAGAGGAAACATTTGAGTTTACCAAAATCTTTCTTTGTATTTGAGTGGATTAAGCTTTGGGTAGAAAGCTTAATCAAAATTGTAAGGTTTCCTCCTCATCCAAGAAAAGGGGACGAATTCAAGTAGTGAATTGTTTGAAAATCCTTAGTGGGAACTAAGGTAGTGGATGTAGAGTTCATTTGGAGAACTTGAACCACTATAATCCCTTGTGTCATTTTTATTTTCAATCTTTCTCTTCACCAAAATTTTAATTGCCAATTCACCCGCTCTTGGCCATTTGCAAGTGTTCGATCAACTCAACAATTGGTATCAAAGCTTGGCTCAATCGAAGAGGATTCACATCCTATTGAGAAGATCTGGAAAGCTCGATCAACATTTCACCAACCGGCTCAATGGCACAATCAATCGACAAATCGCCATTATTCGACGGAAATCACTATGCCCATTGGAAGACAAAGATGAAATTCTTCTTGAAGTCAAGAGATTACAAGCTATGGGACATAGTTGAAGATGGTCCGTTCGTGCCTCAAGGAAGCAAAGCGGAATGGAGTGCCGACGATCGCAAGAAGATGGAGCTTAATTGCAAATCCTTGCACATGCTCTTTTGTGCTTTTGGCCCAACCATCTATGAGAAGATGTCTTCTTGTGGGAGTGCCAAGGAGGTATGGGACAAGCTTGAAGTCACATACGAGGGGACCAATGAAGTCAAGGAGACCGATATTGGGCTCCTAACCTTAGAGTATGAGAACTTCAAAATGGATCTGAAAGAAAACATCGAGAAGATGTTTGATAGGTTCTCCACTATCACCGATGGTTTTAAAGGTTATGGAGAAGCCATCCCGGAAGAGAAGCTTGTCTGAAAGCTCATCTACTCCCTTCCCGAGTCATGGGACTCAAAGAGGACCGCCATCATCGAAGCCAAGAATCTCAAAACCTTGAAGCTTGATGAACTAATGGGGTCACTTCTCACTCACCAAATAATGAAGAAAAACAAAGAAGAGGAGAAGAAGAAGGAAGAGATTAGAGCGATGGGGAAGAAGAAGATCATGGAGCTAGGCATCAATGCTAGTGCCGTAGCTCTCAAATCCTCCACATGCCATCATGTAGACTCAAGTGAGGAGGAAAGTGAAGAAGAAGAGATGGCCTATCTCTTCAACAAATTTGCCCGGTTCATGAAGAGCAAAATGAAAAAATCTAAGCATGAATCGATGAAGAAGATGAAGGACTCCCACAAATCCAAAAAGAAGGGATCATCTTTAAAACAAGCATATGTGGCCACATGGAGTGATGAAGACTCCACCGATGATGAAGTAGCCCATCTATGCTTGATGGCTTTAAATGAGGGGGAGGTAACTTCTAACTCATCTATTTCAAATTCTTATACATTTGATGAGTTACAAGATGCCTATGATGATTTGCTTTTGGAATTCAAAGCATCATTTTCCAAGAACAAAAAGTTGCTTTCAAAAATAAAAATTGAAAATGATTTGCTTTCCAAAACAAATCTTGAACTTGAAGCAAAATTGAAAGATTTTGAACAAAAATATTTTGATTTACAAAATTTGCTTCTTAAAGTTCAAAAAGAAAAAGATTTGATTTCCAAAGAGCTTGAAAAGAATTTTTTTTTGGAAAATCAAATTTTTATGTAAGACAATCTAGTGCCCCTAGATTTGTGAATGGAAAATGTTTTAGAAGTGTTTGGGTCCGAAAAGGACTAACCACTTCAACTAAAAAGGATGAAATTGAAAAATGGATTCCTAAGGGGACTAAATTTTGTGCTACTAATGTCTATGGATCCAAAGCAATTTGGATACCAAAAATTACTTGATTGTCTTTTGCTAGGTGTGATGGAGAGTGATCAACAAGTCAAAAATTGAGGGGGAGCTCCATGCACACATAGGAAGAACACTTGAAGAAGGAAGGCTTCACATCCTACCTTGAGTTCAAGTGTTGATAAACATCTAGTTTTTTTAGCCCTTATTTGTTTTATTTTTAGTTTATTCAACTAGATAATCATATATGTTGAACTAACATTCTTATGATGCTTTGAGTTAGGGGGGGTCAACTTTAAACCAAAAATTTTAAGTGTGTCATTTTTTTCCTCTATTGTTATTTTGAAACTTAATGTTTTAAATTCTTTTTGATATAACAAAAAGAGGGAGAAATGGTTTGAAAAATTGAATTTTCAATGAATAAGGGGGAGTTTTATTTGATTTCATATCTTTAATCTCTTATTCGCATTTTTAAAGATAAAGGGGGAGAATCTCAAACAACTTTTCAAGTTAGTTTTATTATATCAAAAAGGGGGAGATTGTAGAACTAGTGTTTTGATATAATAATTGAAAAATGTTTTAGACTAATTTGAAAAGAATTTAAAACTTGATTTTAAGTCCAAACAACTTGAATTTATGTTTGAGGTATTTTAAGAGGTTTTTGGCAAGATTTTTCATGTTTTTAATAGCCAAACTTGTGTTTTTAAAGTACCCGTATCGATACGGTTGTACCCGTACCGATATCTTTTTGCCACAGTTTGGCCACTGTCAAAACCCGTATCGAAACAGGCTTGGCCATTTCTATACGGATCGGGATCGTTTTGATACGCCTGGTAAGCGTACCGATCCCCTTTCCAACGACCTCCAACGGCTATTCCCAACGGTCTTTTAAAAGTGAAACCGTACCGATACGCCCTCAAGCGTATCGATACGCCCAGGCTAGAAATAGCCCAAAGGCTAGTTTCTAATGAAGGCCGTACCGATACGGTTCCAAGCGTATCGATACGACTAGCTGCAGAACAACATTTATGAAGGGAAATAAAGTCCTCAACGGCTCCAAATCATCCTCAACGGCTAGTAACGACTACAAACTCAATTAGGAGTATAAAAGGGACCTCCAAGCATCGTGTAATGGTTAATGCTTCAATTTTTACAACATTATGATGTCAAAATTTGTCTAGAGCTTTAATTGTTCATTTCTTTCTTAGACAACACTTGTGAACTTACATTGTTAAATTTGCTCAAGTGTTTAGGTTTTGGGTGAGGGCTTAGAATTGCAAACAAACACCTTTTAGAGGGATTTCTAGTTTGCTAAGTCTTTCTTTGTAAAGATAGTGTCCGTTCAAGCTTTGGGTAGAAAGCTTTGAGGGTTGTAACAGTTTCCTCCTAATCCGAGAAAAGGGGACGAAATTCTTAGTGAATTTGTTGGAAATCCTTGGTGGGGAGCTAAGGTAATGGATGTAGACCTTGGTTAGAAGGTTGGACCACTATAAATCCTTGTGTCAAATTGCCAATTTTTCACCTCCCACTAAAACACCCAATTATCCAACTTCTCCACACTTGGCGAGCAAGAATGGTTGATCGAATCGAGCCACTTTAATCTCAACACTATGTCAATGAAAACACTTTGTCATCAATCAACTACATATAAGTCTTAATATATTATTGTTGTCCATGCCCGCAATAATACTCGACTAAGGACATTCAAGTATAACCATATTATTCTAAGGACTTTATTATAATTTAGTTTATTTATAAATGCATAGAATAAGACTGAAATAATAATAATGGCTTTATATTAATAAACAAGATAAAATGAGTATTTCTTTTACAATCATCTTATGATTGGTATTTGGGCATACTCCAACAATGCAAAGGTCACATATTGGTACTCGTTGTACCGTATCGATACGCGAGGTCGAGTATCGGTATCAACAAGGCAATCTACCCGAAAAATACGATTTTGAGTTCAAGAGGTCAAAAAATTGTGGGCTACAGCCTAATCGACTCCTAATGGGATTAAATGACTTATAAAATTGAGAAATCGAGATTTCTTGCCTATGTGCGAGCATCGTGAGATATATGCTTGCTTGATTTTCCTAGATAAACTCATATGAGTTAATGTAATGATTAATATATTCCATAATATACCATAGGCTTGGTAATGATAAATCGAGAGATAAACCATGTGGGTTAATGTGATGAATTATGGGCATTTTCTTGATAGCTTGGTGCCACTTACCTCGTGATGAGGTGTATGAATACTCGGGGAGCATGTTTTATCTTATGGTTGTTGAGTAAAGGAATCTGGATGTCCTAGAGTCAAGTACTATGATACTTAATTAAGGGGATGTCTACTTAGAGCTATGTGAACAAATACATCCAATGTACTCACGGGCTACAAGATTTGGGTGCGGTTAGTAACCTATCCATGGATATGGTGATCCAGATACGATATTTAACTCGACAATTATTTGAGCTCGAGTAATCCTGATGGCTTGGTGACCTCGGGTACAGATGACTTGTGGCTAATGTGATCCAAGTACATTTAGGACATGTCTGTGGCTACGATGATCCGAATATAATACATCCAACTCGGTGACTTTATGAGCACGGGTAACCTGACGACTATGTGAGCACGAGTAAAGTAGGGCTTCGTTTGCCAATACATAGTGATGTGTCGATTTAAATCATGTATGTTGTTATGGATGCTATAGATGATAGCTTGTGGATGTATTAACTCGATAGGTTGAGTGGCCTCGAGTATTGCGAAGCATTGTGGAACATGTAAGACCTCTTATAAATTGAAAGATGCCTTGAGAAATGTGATCTAAGTACTTTAGCTTGTGTAGGATAGGTGATAACTCATAGACAGTGAAACCTTATCTATGCTCTCTAGACTATATTTATCTCGCATGCTTATTTTATGATAATCGGGAATTGTGGTAGAGTGGAAATGTATCACTAAGCTTTGTAAGCTCAGCGTTCGGAACCGTTGTTCCCATTCGCAGGTTAGTAGGTTGATCGTGATCAAGGAGCACATTGTGGAGGGATTTCCTAATACCGCATCACTTCAGAGTACAGTACTTAGAATTTAGTCTTGAACTTATGTATTCATCGAACCTTACAAGTGTTGTGTTTGTATATCTATTTGAATTATTATTTTGATATACAATGTTTTAAACTCAGCGCTCCTATTTTCTAAACTAATTTATTTTGTTATTTAAGTACATGAGATTATGAATTGTTTTAATACTTTAAATGTTGGCTAAATCTACGGTTTTAAAATGGAAATTGTTGGGTCGTATTTTGGGTGACTTGAATGTAATACTTCAGATTTAGAACGTAAATGGAGTGTTACATGAATAGAGCTTGTAGTTTGTACATTTGCATCGTAGTTATATGATTTTTATGTTATAATCATATTTAAAATATTTATATATATATATTTTTAATTTTTTATATGTTTATTGTACCGCAAGTGTTGTACCTATTCTAGGATAGAAACAAGTTCCAAGAGGGAATCGAGAATGTGATGCAAGTATAAAAAGGAAGGGAAATAAAATGAGGAAACTTTTTGGCTTAAGGGTGTAATAAGCTTTGAAATTTTGAAAAAAAAACAATTAAATCTTTGAATTTTTTAACCTAGTTAAACCCTTGAACCAAGAAATTTAATCAATTAAGCTATTTGATCAATTTTGACCATTAAATCTTGACATATTTTTTTGGATTTGTTAGTGTAGTGAGTCGTGTCACAGTGTTTCCACTTGATATTTTCAAAAAAAAATTCTATTTAAAAAACTCTTTAAAAGTTCTAAAAATTATAAATTTTTATAAAATTTATAAAAAAATATTTTTTTGAAAAATATATGTGTCAGTAATATCTAATGAAAAAAATTGTCAAGATTTAATGGTTAAAATTGGCCAAAGGGTTTAATTGATTCAATTTCTTAGTTTAAGGGCTTAATTGAGCGCAAAAAAAGTTTAAGGGCTTAATTGATTTTTTTCAAAAGTTCAAGGGCTTTTTACACCCATAAACCAATTTTTTTCATGATCATTTGCGGCTCACTAACCACACCAAAAAGTAGTGGCGATAATTGGGGGATATCCGAAAACCGTGAAGATCCGAACCGATGGTGTAACTCCCTAGACCCGCCTATGCGCTACCACGGATCCTAGGAAGTCACATTAGGGTCACAAGAGCGACTCATAGTTAAAATCCACATAAACACATTTTCCCCCTTAAAACACTTATTAAAATGTAATGTTAACTTCTGTTTAAAACACCCTTTCAGGAAATCATTTAAACATATAACAGTAATTTTGGAAAACGTTTTACAGACACTATCATAAAATAATACACGACACACATGCCCACTAACTATGCCAGTACCATACTCCAAAAGCAATGTCGAGAGAACTCCAACCACTGATATCAGTCATTATACCATGATAGATCTCTTCTAACGTGCAATGGTAAAAACAACATGAGCTTGAGAATGCTCAGTAATAAAAAACTACCAAATGATGATGTAAGCACATGTATGTATAAGGTAAAGTAGGTATATGGTGGAGCATAAAACTGTCGTTGTGTTCCGGGTAACATGTTCCAATTTACGGTTTATTTTAAATTCTTATATACCCTTCAATAGTACTCCAATATGCAGTTCTGGGCTACATTTATAAAGGAATTAACCCATGCCCATTGGGCGTAGTTACCACCCTAAGGGAATACCTTAGGTCCTGGCAGAATTACCCTAGACGAAGCTAGGAACCTAATACGGGCAGAATTACCCTAGCCGAAGCTAGGAACCGAATACGGGCGGATCCTAGCCAAAACATAGGAACTTAATACGAGCAGACCATAGTTGAAGCATAAGAACCGAATACGGGCGGACCTTAGCCGAAGTGTAGGAACCAAGTACGGGCAGACCTTAGCCAAACTGTAGGAACTGAGTACGGGCGAACCTTAGCCGAAGCGTAGGAACCGAATACGAGTAGACTTACCAGCTTGGTCAGGGTTGTACCTACAATCTTAAATCAGTATCCAGTACCAAGTAAAACAATTTTGAACGGTAACAATCATCTTAGTATTAAGCAGCAGTATGACATGAATTCATGATATATGCAAATGGATAATCAGTGGAACTGGAATATCAAGACCTATAGATCGAGTATACTGATATTAGATATCAGAAACTATAAGTCATATTTTTGCTTCAGATAACTTGAACAGTAGAAAACATAATGGATAGACTTAGATTCCAGTTAGGAAGATTTTTCAAGTATACATGGAACACATTAGATTATTCTAAATTATCACTTTGATGTCCTTATTAAAAGTTAAAGGAAAAATTCTGAACTGTAATCCCTTCTAGTCTGATTTCAGAATTCAAGAACCTTATTCAAAGAAATTCGGTAAATATAAACTTCTTCCAGGTTTTCAAGAGTTATACTTCAAAGGCATTCTGAAGCTATGATATATCTTGATTATGTAGGGACTCAAGTGTATTAGGATATATTTTGAGATTCCTAGAAGATCAAGATCAATAAAGATTTCAGATATATCAAACTCATTTAGGGATTTAAACGTATCAGGAGTGTTCCAATCTTTTTTCTCATAAGAGTATTCTGGTCATTTTGACTTTTAGGGACAATTTGGTAATTTAAACCAACAAGGTATAAACCGTGATCTACCGAACTCTGCAATTCTAGTTGCTTATCAGGTTTCCAAGCCTTTTTGTACTAGTTGGAATCCCTCATTATAGTGTTTACCATTTAGCCGGATAAGTACACCTTAAGTATTCGTTTCTCAGAATCGATTACAATGTATGACAAAGTAGACCATCTTTACCAATTAATCATTGGACATGTTACGAGAAAATTGAACATGTATCCATACGGTATTTTCCATGTACTATAGAAATATCATGAGTGATTGTCGTACATGAGTTAGACTTTATATCACGTAGGAGCATTACAGACTTCTAACTGCTTATCCATCCTCCTTGTCCACTAAAACTGAACAGTTCACACTGTAACGCCCCAAATTTAGGGCCGAGAGATATCATATTAGTTAAACTGAGTTGGGTTAAAATTAAGTTGGAGAAAAACTATTTTTAACACACCAAAAAGGGTTTTAAAAGACTAAAGAGCAAAAAGGGGAAGTTTTAATAAAAGGAATAAAAAAAGAGGATTTTGAAAGCCATTGTCTTCTTCAATTTTTCATTACATGTTCTAAAACCTCCCCAAACCCTATTCACTATTCCATTGGTTTCAAGCTCCAAACCAAGTGATTTCTTCAAGGTATATGGTTCCTTAACTTAGTTTCATCTTCCTTGAGTCATGAATGTTGATATTTTTGCAAAACTCATGGATTAAATATATTTTGATTTTTAAAGTTTGGTTTGAAATGAAAGGAAATTTATGGGTTTTCGTTTGGGTTGATTATGGCTGAGTTGAGAGTGTTTTTAACTTTGTTTTAACACTAAAATAACATAAAAATGGTGGGTTGTTATGGGAAACCCGAAATAGGTGTTGTGGGTGATTTTGGGAGTTGAAAATCTTGAGTTTTTGGATGGTTTTTGGGTCTAAATGGCAGATGAAGGTTTGATAGCTTTAGGCTGATGTTTAGGGATGCTAAAAGGTATATTTTTGATGGTAAACTCGTTGGGTATGACTGCTAGTAGTTTGAGTTTTAATTGATTATGTTTCGGGTGAAATTTGGGCTTGAACCGATATGCGTAGAAGCAAGGTTGTTGAGTTCCGGGTCTTTGTTGTGTTTGTGAGTGTATTTATGTTCTAATGTTCGATTTTGGGTTGCTCAAAATAGAGGAATTGGATTCGAGCTTTGTGGACGGAAATCCATGTAGTTTGGAGGCTTGATTCGACATCTTGGACATCGTTTGTGTGTTGGCAGGTAAGTGGATCGATTTTAAAAGCCTTAACGTGGTTAAAGGAGTGTTTTGGGAGTTTGGATTGAGCTTGAAAATCCAATCCAAGCTCAAGAGTAAGTTTTAAAGGTTTTATGCAATTAAATTGTGTTTTACGATTCTTGAATGCGAGTTGAACATGCTATGTTGTTATGTGTTGAATTGCATTGTTATGCATGTTGAGGTGTAGGACTCATGTTTATACTTGCATTGTGAGTACATGCCTTGCATGAAAGTTTGGACTTGGTAAGTGGTTCAAGCATCGGTAATGCTTGTGGCTGTAATTGAGTACATTGACATGTGTTGGGTTGTTACCGGATATAATTGATCAATTAACAGGATTAGAGTGCACTCGAGGTAAAATTCGCGCGTGACCTTAGTGATGTTAGATTCAAATAAGGAGGAGTACGGTGATGTGAGATTCCACTGGAAGTTATGTTTTTACTAGACGGGTGAGTACGATGATGTGAGATTCCACCGGAAGTGTCTAGTGGGTTTGAGAAACTATCCGCATATCCGAGTAAAAACGTTGAATGTCAATATACCCATGATGCTTTAATTCTCATGTTAAGCATGTTGTTGATCCTTTCTATTATGCTTATGCATTGTTGTTTACTTTGCTTGCATTATGAGAATGAGCATGTGGTAAGCCTATGGCTTGTGGTTGCATTCGGTAAATGCACGTGAAGGTAAATTCATGTTGTTGTGTGTTCTAGCATATGGAAATGATTTGGAAATGGTTTTGGCTTTCAAACAAACTATGTTTTAAAACTGCATTGTTGTAGCTACTGTTTGAGCACCACTCACTAAGCTTAAATGCTTACGCTCTCTTTTCCAACAATGCATGCCCTTAGACCTACGGAGCAGCTCGGGGAACAAGGGAGACTCTAAGGGAGTTTGGTTTGCTCAAGTATGGTTTAGACTTCAATAACTAGTATTAAGCAATGGGATAGGACCTTTATGTTTGAGATGTTGTTGGCATGTCCTTTTTGCTTAGACAAGTTTGCTTAGATGTTTTGGGCTTGTATTGCCTTATGCCATGTTGATTTATGCTTTTGTTTGGCTTTTGGCTATGTTGGTAAATGATATGTATGCATGTCCCCCTTTAAAATCCTATCATATTGAATGTTGCATCGTTTGGTGTTTAAAATACTTTATATGTTTATCCATGGATGCCTTGTGTTATATGCATGATTGTATGTTGCTTGAATGGTCGTTATATGCCCCTAGTGTCGAGTCCTTGTGTTTTTAGCAGCTAAAATGTGTCTTGCAGTGCAGGGCGTATCGATACGCTCAAGGACCGTATCGATACGCTCCCTTGCTTTGGGGCTTGTTTTGGGCAAGACGTACCGGTATGCGGGGGCGTATCGATACACGAAATGCTCTCTGGAAATTTGAGAAATTGATGAGATTTTGGCGTATTGGTACAAGTCCTGAGAGTATCGGTACGGTCTTCGTAGTTGACCATGAGAAAGTTGAACGTTGAGGGCGTATTGATACACACCTTGCGGGTATCGATACAGTTTCCCTAGGTTTGACTTTGGGGTGTTGACCAAGTCCAATCGTATCTATACGGTCCTCTAGCGTACTGGTACAACCTGTTGTAAAATTGAAAAAGGGTATCTTAATTGCCTATTTTGTGTGGTTTGTATCCATATGTGTTTTCCGCTGCGTGTCCTCTCACATAGGATATATGTATTGCATCTAGACAAGATAATTATAAAAGAAATTTTCTAGGGTTACTAATCGGAGTGGAGCCTTAACGGGTTTCGCTTCAGTTTTCCCCATATAACCCGTTCGATGCGGTTTGGCAGCTATGCCAGGTCAAGGGGGGTTACATTTGTTGGTATCAGAGCCTAGGTTTTGCCAAGGTTCGTTGAGTTTCCGCATGCCGAAAGGTAAGTGAGGTAAGTTTTATGGTGTAAGCTTGTTAATTGTGTTTGCACGGTGATTGTAAGCATGCTTGTGGCTATCTTGGTGTTGGTTGAGAAATAGTTAAAGGCACTCATTGCTAGTATACTATTATTGTAAGTGATTTTAAGTTTAAGGACTTGAGCACCTTGGACCTTTTTCCTTGCTGACCCCAAATCATTTCTCCTTTTGTGTTTGTTGTTTAGATTTGCATCTGTTAGCATGGTGAGACCGATGGGAAGGCCGAGAATGGATAATCTGAGGGTTGAGTGGACTGAGAATGTTGAGGATGTGCGAGGAGAGAACTTGCCTCCTTCTTCTCCTCCTCCAGGGGTGGAGCGAATGCGGAAGGTGTTGGACCCCATGCTTGTCAGGGACAGGCAGGTATTGATGTGAATCCGTTGATTCAGGCTATAGCCGGGGCTATTCAGACAGCTTTAGCGGGTGTTCGGGTTGCAGCACCGCCTTAGGGTGCAGGTTCTGGTTTACCGTTAGAGCGACTCCATATCTTGGGCGGGGTTGAGTTCCGTGTGTTGTCACCCGAGGGTTCAAAGGCATGGTTTGAGAGCACATTTCGTATTTTGAGTCAGATAGAGTGCTCTGAAGCACATAGTTTGGGTTGTATTGTCTTTTTGCTTCAGGGAGATGCCTACACTTGGTGTACTACTATCACTACTGGTATGTCAGAGGCCGAGGTTACTTGGGAGTTCTTCAAGACTGCTTTCCATAAGAAGTTCCTAGGTCCTCGATACTTAGATGAGAAGAAGAGAGAGTTCATGGCTCTAGTTCAGGGTAGCTTGACCGTGTCCGACTATGAGGTGCAATTTGTACGTCAGTCAGTATGCTTATGAGTTAGTTCCCACTGAGGCGGAACGATGTGAGCATTTCCGTTATGGATGTGAAGACCTACATGTTGGCTTCCGACTATACAAATTTTGATGTGTTGGTCGCTAGGGCCAAGGACATCGAACAGTCTTTGGGACTTGCGGATCGCAAGGGTGGATCTAGTTCGGGAAAAAGGACTGCTGAATGGGACAAAGATCGTTCCAAGAGGCACAAGGATAGGAAACCTCATCATGATCATAGACGCGGAGGTGGATATCCAGGGCGATACCATCACGGCCAAGGGACTAAGAATTGTACTCCCGAGTGTAACAAGTGTGTTAGACGTCATTACGGTGAGTGTTGGGGCACTTATGGCTCTTGTTGGAACTGCGGGTCTAGGGCGCACTTGAAGCGCGATTGTCCACATCTGTCTAAGGATGGACAAGCTCATGCACGAGCTGTCGAGCATCAGAGAGGCCGTGGGCGCGGTCGAGGTAACTTTCAACCTAGGAATGACGGTCAGAGGAATATAGCTCATGTTGTAGCAGTTCAGTCCGAGGGAGGTGGGCCAGCTAGAGTGTATGCACACCGTGAGGACAAGACTGACACATATGTGATTGTAGGTAATTTCTCGTTAGAGTCTTTGACTTTGCTTTCCTTGATTGATCCCGGTTCTACACATTTGTATATGTTGAGTGAGCATGCAAGATTGCTAGATATTCTGGTTGAGATATTAGATGTGGGTATGAATGTCACTAGTTCCTTTGGTGAGACAGTTGTGGTCAGAAAGATGTACAAAAGATGTCCTTTGATGGTTCAGGGTCATGTTTTTCCCGTAGATATGATGAAATTGTCATTTTATGGTTTCGATGTAATATTAGACATGGACTGGCTTGTAGAGCACATGGCTAGGGTAGACTTTGAGACAAAGTGGGTGTCCTTGAGACTTTCAGAGGATCACGAGGTAATAATAGTTGGCGAGAACGTTAAGTTCTTGTCCAATGTAGTTTCAGCCTTAGAGGCTTAGAAGTTATTGGATGTGGGTTGTCAAGCATACCTAGCCTATGTTATGAATCCAAATATAGACGAGGCACGACCGCGAGACATTAGAACAATTTGTGACATTCCGAGTTTGTTCCCAGAAGAATTACCTGGTTTGCCTCTAGATAGAGATGTAGAGTTTGCTATTGAGACTTATTCAGATTCAACTTCAGTGTCGATTGCACCATACCGAATGGCTTCTAAAGAAATGAAAGAGTTGAAGACACAACTTTAGAAATTGATAGACCGAGGGTTCATCCATCCGAGTACTTCACCTTGGGGTGCACCGGTGTTGTTTGTGAAGAAGAAAGATGGCAGTTTGAGAATGTGTATTGATTATCGACAGTTGAATAAGTTGACAGTGAAGAACAAATATCTGTTGCCGAGGATTGATGATCTGTTTGATTAGTTGAGAGGTGCTTAGTGTTCTCGAAGATAGATTTAAGATCCATTTATTATCAGCTGAAAGTAAGAGATCAAGATGTGTCGAAGACAGCTTTCCGCACTTGTTATGGGCACTACGAATTCTTAGTGATGCTCTTTGATTTGACTAATACACCAACAACTTTTATGGACATGATGAATAGAATGTTCCACGAGTACTTGGATCAGTTTATGGTAGTGTCCATTAATGATATTTTAGTGTACTCCCGTATCGAGGAATTTCATGATCGACATTTACGTTTGGTGTTGCAGAAATTGTTAGACAATCAATTGTATGTCAAGTTGAGCAAGTGTGAATTCTGGATTAGGGAAGTAGTCTTCTTGGGCCATATTGTATCAGCCATGGGAATCTGAGTGGATCCCAAGAAGGTTGAGGCATTTGTTAATTGAAAACCACTGAAGACAGTGATCGAAGTCTGTAGTTTCTTAGGGTTGGCCGGTTACTATAGACGTTTTGTTGAGGGTTTCTCAAAGGTTGCAGCTCTTTTGACTAAATTGCTACATAAGGATGTTCGGTTTGAGTTGACTGATGCAAAACAACAAGCATTTGAGAAATTGAAAGAAGCCTTAACCGAAGCTCCTGTTTTGATTCAGCCCGTGTCAGGGAAAGAGTTTGTAGTCTTCAGTGATGCGTCGTATATTGGCTTAGGTTGTGTGCTTATGCAAGAAGGAAGAGTAGTGGCCTATGCGTCTAGACAGTTGAAGACTCATGAGCGTAATTACCCTACGCATGACATAGAACTGGCTGTAGTGGTTTTCGCTTTGAAAGTTCGGAGACATTACTTGTATGGTGAGAAATGCACAGTGTATACGGATCACAATAGTCTGAAGTACATAATGACACAAAGAGAGTTGAATCTTAGAAAACATAGGTGGCTAGAATTACTTAAGGACTACGATCTCATGATTGAGTACCATCCGGGTAAAGCCAATGTAGTGGCTGACGCTTTGAGTAGAAAGGTAGCAGTTGAGTTATGAGCTATGTTTGCTAGATTGAGTTTGTCTCAAGATGGTGGTTTAGTAGCCGAGTTGCAAGTTAAACCTCTGTTGCTTCAGTTGATTAGAAAGAAACAGTTGCAAGATAGATCTTTAGCATCTCATGTACAAGACATATCGGAGGGTAAACCGACAAATTACTATTTTAGTAATGATGGAGTCTTGTGTTTCAAGAGTAGAGTAGTTGTTCCAGAAGATGTAGACTTGAGACGCATCATCCTATCTGAAGCTCACAGTAGTCTGTTTGCTATGCATCTGGGAAGTACTAAAATGTTGAGTTGTAAGGTGCTCAATTCGTTCAACCGATGTTGCTCACCATGTGGTGGAGAGGTGGAATTTTGGGTGGATGTGGTAAGGAAGCTAAAAAGATAATTGACACAATAATTTTAGAGTGGTTCAACCTTCTAACCAAGGTCTACATCCACTACCTTAGCTTCCCAATAAGGATTTCCAATCAATCCACTATTGATTCGTCCCCTTTTCTAGGCTTAGGAGGAAACCCTTATACACCGATCAAGCTTTCTACCCAAAGCCTTGATCAAACCCTCTTTTACAAAAAAGATAAATAAAGCAAACACAAATCCCTCTAATAGGTGTTTGTTTGCACAATTAAAGCACTCACCCAAAACCTAAAACACTTGAGCAAATTTGACAAATTTGGCTCACTAGTGTTTGTCTATACAAGAATTGACAATTTAAGTACTAAGACAATATTTGATCATTTGTTGATTGACAATATGAGCATTAACCATATCTTGATGCTTGAAGGTCCCTTTTATACTTCTTTATGAGTTTATAGTCGTTACTAGCCGTTGGGGTTGATTTGGAGCCGTTGAGGACTTTATTTCCCACCATAAATGTAGTTCTACTGCTACCCGTATCGAAACGCTCGAACCCGTTTCGATACGCTCTTTAAGTAGAAAGAGCCGTTGAGCATCCGTATCAAAACACCATGGGCCGTATCGAAACGCCCGTATCGAAACGCTAGGCACCGTATCAAAATGCTCTGCATTTAAAAGTTAGTTGGAAAATAGTCGTTGGGGTTTATGACCGTTGTGGTCGATGCCACGTAGGCGTATCGAAACGACATAGCCTGTTTCGAAACGCTGGGCAAAATTCACATCCAGGGAAGGCCCGTTTTGATACCCGTATCGAAACACTTTTGCTACTGGAATCCCCCGTATCAAAACACCTAAGGGTGTTTCGAAACACCTGGACAATTTTGTGTAGTTTGGCTTTTGAAAACATTTTGAAAACATTTAAAACCCTTTGAAAAACATCCCTAAACATAGTTTCAAGTTATTTGGACTTTGGAAATGGTTTTGAATTCTTTTTAAATTAGTCCAAAACATTTTTCAATTATTATATCAAAACATTAGTTCTACAGTTTAGTAGCCGAGTTGCAAGTTATACCTTTGTTGCTTCAATTGATTAGAGAGAAACAGTTGCAAGATAGATCTTTATCATCTCATGTACAAGACATATCGGAGGGTAAACTGACAGATTACTGTTTTAGTAGTGATGGAGTCTTGTGTTTCAAGAGTAGAGTAGTTGTTCCAGAAGATGTAGACTTGAGACGCACCATCCTAACTGAAGCTCACAGTTGTCTGTTTGCTATGCATCCGAGAAGTACTAAAATGTATCACGATTTTAAAAATGAGTATTTCTGGGTTGGTTTGAAGAAAGACGTTGCCGAGTTTGTGAGTAAGTGCATGGTTTGTTACAACCGTTGAGAATTCCCGAGTGGAAGTGGGAGAGAATTGCCATGGATTTCGTACCAGGTTTGCCGTTGACACCTTCTAAAAAGAATTCGGTTTGGGTAATTGTTGATCGTCTTACGAAGTGTGCACACTTTTTGGCCGTTCACACCACTTACACTTTAGATAAGTTGGCCGATTTGTATATCAGTGAGATAGTGAGATTGCATGGTGTACCGAAATCTATAGTGTCAAATAGAGATCCGAGGTTCACAGCTAGATTTTGGGAGAGTTTGCATAGTGCTTTGGGTACTCGACTGAATTTCAACACTTCATATCATCCTCAGCCCGATGGTCAATCATAGAGAGTCATACAAGTGTTGGAAGACATGTTGAGATGTTGCATTATTGAATTTTAGGGTTCGTGGGAGAAGCATCTACCGTTAGTAGAGTTTGCATATAATAACGGTTATCAAGCGAGAATTTAGATGGCACCTTATGAAGCTCTGTATGGTATAAAATTCAGAACACCTGTTTGTTGGGCCGAAGCGGGACAGAAATTGATACCTTTGCCTGATATTGTTGAGTGGATCGCAAGATCGATATTGACCAAGAGGGGGTGAATTGGAAATTTAAAGGTTTTGAGGTGGAATTTGCAAATTGAAAATAATTGACAAGGGATTTAGAGTGGTTCAAGTTCCAAGTGAACTCTACATCCACTACCTTAGCTTCACTAAGGATTTGCACCAATTCCACTAAATTGATCTTCCCCTTTTCTAGGACAAGGAGGCAACCCTTTACAATTTCGTTTAATTTTTCTACCCAAAAATCAACCCAATCCTCACACAAGTGAACAAAGTAATTTGATGGCTAAAAGGTATCTCTCAATACAAATAATAGCCCCAATACAAGCACTCAACCCAATTGAACAAAATATGAATGAAGATTACAATTGGGATTTTTACACAAAATGGGATTTTTGCACAATTGCTTGAATTTGATGTTTGGATGTTTGCTTTAGGATCAATAGTTGTTGCTGATGCTTTTGGATGTCTCTTTTATACCTTCTCATTGATTTCTAGCCGTTTGAGTGGTTGGGAACATAAATGGAGCCGTTGGAACCCTCTCTTACCACCATAAATGCAGTCTGCACCAACCCGTTTCGAAACGCGGGGTACCTGTTTCGGAACGGACTAAAATAGAAACAGCCGTTGGGGTGCATTTAAGAGCCCGTTTCGAAACGCCTTAGGGATGTTTTGAAACACTTTTGCCACTGTCAAGGGTCGTTTCGAAACGGTCTTAGCCCGTTTCGAAACACCTTAACGATTTTCAGAAAGTTAGTTAAAAACACTATAACGGTCATATTTTCAAATTAAACTTAAGACCTGTTTCGAAACGTTTTGAATCCGTTTCGAAACGGATTTGCTACTATCAAGGGTCGTTTCGGAACGTCCTTAATCCGTTTCGAAACACCCCTTTTTATCTTTAAAAAATTAGCAAAAATATTGCAACTGTTAGCTTTTTCAAATCAAATATGAAGAATAGTTTCGAAACGAGTGATACCGTTTCGAAACGGGGTCAAGTGTTTCGATACCCGTTTCGGAACGGTGGTTGACAGTGGTGAAACCGTTTCAAAACGCCTTAGGGCCGTTTCGAAACATGAGCTTGAAAATCACTGTTTTGGCTTGAAACACTTAGAAAAATATTTGAAAAACTTGTTTTTAACTTGGGCATAATATTAAAATTATATGGGGATATTTTGAGGACTTAAAATTCGTTTTGACATTTTCAATTTAGTCCTTAGGTTTTTAGTTATATCAAAATTAAAATATTTGTTTCACAATCTCCCCCTTTTTGATATAACAAAACCAAAGTTAGAATTTTTGAGAATTTTGAAAGTTTTGAAAATATTCTAACTCCCCCTTAATTTAAGATAGGTTTTTAAAGTTAAAAGAAATTTTTTGATTTGAAATCCAAGTTGTAAACCTTTAAAAAACCTTTTCAAATTTAAAACGAATTTTAGTTAGTGTGGCTCTTAAATTTCTTCTCCCCCTTTTTGTTAGATCAAAAAGAACAATGAAAGCTCATAGAGAAGATAAAGGATTAGTACCAATAAGCATTAGTAAGCAACCATAATATTAATTTCATAATATCAAAATATCCAAACATAAACCAACATTAAGTTCAACATAAAATCCCAAATAAAAAGCCAAAGGCATAGGTTCCTAAAACATAATAAAACATAAAGATGCAATCTTAATCCTAAAATGCATAGAGAATATGATATGATATGATATGAAAATCCTAGGCCTCGTCATCATCATCCGAAGTATCATCATCGCTCTTGGCTTGAGAACAGTGAAACTTCGTCCATTGCCCATAGAGCATAGAGAAGGAGAGATCCAAGTTTGAGTGGGAAGTCTCAAGGGTATGAAGACGATCCTCGACATTCTTCAAACGATTTCCCATAGATTCAAAACTCGAAGCAATGCAAGTGTCCAAAGCATTGAACCGCTCGGTAATGAGAGCCGTGAGAGCTTCATTGTTTGCAACTTGAACTTGCGGTGGAGAAGCAACGGGAGGAGGAGCGGCTTCTCTATCAATTCTTTCCCAAACATCATTCACATATGTAAACCCGGACTTGCGAAGGGATGACTCGCCAATCTTGGTCTTGCGAGGTTCCGGAGAGTCGTAGGTACAATCAATGCCAAGATCATGAAAGATGTAGCTCAAGAGTATGCCATAGGTAAAAGACTTCAACTCATTTGTGTCAATAAGCTTGATATTATTGACTATCTCGGTAAAAATTATTTTAGGCACATTAGGTCGCTCACCCTTACGGAAACACTCAAGCCAAAAATGATCAGTTTGACGGATATGAGAGTATTTACCTCCGAAAGGTCGGATGAACCAAGAAACCATCAAGTGAAGAACGCGATCGTGCACATCCAAAGTAAGTACCTTACCGGTGAAGGTGCCAAAGTGACGTTCATCCTCAATACCCTCATCCTTAAGTTTAAAAATAGACTCCAAAAGAGCAACATTAACAACAAACTTTTTGCCCAATAAGGATGATTCAATTCCTATAATCTCAGTTTTAGACTCATCATAGACAAAGCGAGCATTACAGTAGAAAAGGAGTACCATGTGTTTGTAGCAAATATCCGGAATGCTCAAGAACAAGATAAGATTCCACTCACTCAAACGGTCGAGATAACGGAATAGGAATCGCTCGGAATTGAGGAAATCAAGATCAATGACCCGTTCTTTGCGAATTTCGAAATCCTTGACATAAGAGAAGCGAGCACGCATCTCCGAAGTTTTAAGGGATTTCTGAAAAAGCAGAGGAAGATTCGGACGAATGCTCGAATCACCGGTTTGAACGGCCTTGCGCTTTTTGTTAGCTTGATCCGCCGTCTAAAAACATTAAGCAAGTATATTTTAAAATTAAGTGTAACGCCCCGGTTTTGGGCTCAGAAGTCTTGGGCGTTGATCGGTTGGTCAAAGTGCTGATCGAGTATATAAGAGGGAATTTAGGAAAACCTAGTTCGGGTTGCATTAAAAATATGGAAAAAAATATTCTAAAATCATCTTTTAATATATAAAAGTGAACTGTGAAATCAATTTTGGAAAATGAGGTTCGGAAGGTTGACATTTTGGCTAGTGACCAAAATGTAATTTTTGAAAGTTGCGGGACAGTTTTATAAAGGATTGAAACTTTGAATCTTTAAGGAGCTATTATTCCAAAAAGGATTTCTCCAGATTTTTCTAAGATATTTTAAGCCTAAAATCTGATTTTAAAGATTAAGAAAAGAGAGGGAAATCAATTTAACCAATTCTTAACTAATTTTTCTATTTTCTCTCAAATTCTCTTTTCTCTCATTTTCTCTCTACCCAAACAAGATTTCCTCAGATTTCTTTCTCTGATTTTGACTTCTTAATCTCTCATTTCAACTCTCATTTGATTTCTAATCATCTCATCATCAAAACCTCACAATTTACAAGTTGATTCATCAAGCATTTTGGCTCTAAAAGGGAGAAATTCAAGTTTGGAGGTAAGAACGTCCTTCTCCTCTAAACTATCAGTTCTTTACTGAAATTCCTAAGTTCTCAATCCTTGATTCATGTTTTATTAAAGGCTTTTCAATTGAGATCTTGATTTTTGGCTAAAATGCAAGATTTGGTGATTTTGGTGAAAATTTCGTGTGATCTATTTAAGCAGGGTTTTGAGGTGTTAAAATGATGTTAAATGAATGCTAAAATGATTAGAAGTTGAGGTTTAATCAATGCAATCCCGGATAGGTTGAATTTCCTAAGGTTGGCTTGAGTTTTTGGTTGTTTTTGGAGTGTTATTGGTGATCTGTTATACCTGGAGGTATAAGGACGTGGTTGTGATCTTTTTGCATGTTATGTGATGTATAAAAATGGTTAGAAGTGATGGATCTTGGCTGGGTTAAGTTTTGGAAGTGTTTGGAGATGATTTCGGTTGTGTTTGGTAGCCAAATTGTTAGATTTGTGGTGAGCAGCGAGTTGTGTTGTTGTTGCTGGTGTTTTAATGCATAAGGATGCATTAATGTTCTGTTTTTATGTGCTTGAAACAGGGGAGGTTGATCCTTGAGTTTTGGAGGTGTTTTCGGAAGGTTTCGGAAGCTTGGAAAGCTTGTTGGCTAGGCTTGTTTGGTAATCGGTGAGTGAAAATGGATTTTCAGCTTTTAAACCAAAGGTTGAAGGTTTTGGGAGCTTAGTTTAAGTCTAAACAACTTTGCTAAGCTCAAGTGTAAGTTTTCGGATTACTCTCTTTAAGTGGTGGCCATGTTTTGATGAAATGTGAAATGATGATTATGCATGATTTGCTACTGTTTTGGAAAGCATGTTTTAGCATGTTAATTGCTGATGTTTTAGCATGATTTATGCTGATGATTTAAGCCATGTGTTGAAGGTGTCTCTAAGTAAGAGTGCCTTGTTTTTTTATGCATTGTTAAATGATGATTTAATGCTTTGAAATGCATGATGAAATGGCTTGGTTTAAAATGCTTTAAAACAGTGGATTACATGATGTATAAAGTGTGTATTGGCAAGTGATGGTTTGTAAAAGTGAAGGTCACTAAGGTGGTTAAAAGTCCTTGAGTGAGCCTTGTTATCTAAGATCATCAAGGTGGTTAAAAGTCCTTGGATGAATCTTGTTGCGGACTCTAAGGTGGTTAAAAGTCCTTAGGTGCTCCTTTCCATGGTGGTTAAAAGTCCATGGGGCCAAGGTGTTTAAAAGTCCTTGGGGTATTTCAAGCTACGGACACAAAGGTGGTTAAAAGTCCTTGTGTGGTCCATTCATGGTGTTTAAAAGTCCATGGCCAAGGTGTTTAAAAGTCCTTGGGGTCCAAGGTGTTTAAAAGTCCTTGGGGAAAGTTGTTGAACTTGATTTCATAAATGAAATGTATCACTTGAGCCAATATGACATGTATAGTACATGAGATGCATGAGATGCATGATTTAATGTTTATGTTGAAGCATGAGATGCTTGTTTAAATGAAATGTGGAAGCATGTTAGTGCTTGATTTAAAGTATGCTTTGAGCATGTGTAAAGGAGGTTTACAAGCATGATTTACAAATGGTTTTAATTGCATTATTGAATGGTTTTTAAAGAGCACTCCTCACTAAGCTTTGGCTTACGCTCTCTCGTTTTCTTGATTCAATAATGGAGAGCATTAGTGTGCATTGAGGGCAGCAAGAGGAGGCAAGCAAACAAGTACAAGTAAAGCTCAATGTATGAAGGTTTTATAAGTGTTTTAGCTTTTGTATGTTTTTGGCAATGGGGGACCAATGTATTTGTTTTGGGAGGTGTTTATGACTCCCTAAATATGTTGTATGTGGTTGATGTTGCTGGTTTTTGGATTGAATTTCTATTGCTTGCTTTTGAAGGTTTAAGGCTTGAATGTTAGCTTGTGTAGGAAGCATGACCTTGAATTTGGGGCTTTTTGCATGAGATGTTATCTTGCTGAATTGATGATGCTTATATGTGTTAAATATGTTTAATTGCATGCTGGTAAAGTTTGGTGATGTTTGGAGCACGTTTGAGTGTCCAATTGCATGATTTAGTATGCTTGTTTGCTGGTTTTTGTGCAGGCGTTTCGGAACAGGGGTGTACCGTTTCGGAACGGGTGCCTTGCATGAACCCAGGCGTCCGAAACGGTTTAGCCTCTGCCGAGGCCATGTTCCGGAACCCGTTTCGGAACGGCCCGTGTTTCGGAACAGGGCTAGCCTGTTTCGGAACGGTCGACCGTTAGGGGACTGACATGGTGGTTACATGTTTTGAAATGTTTGCGTTTTGGTCCTAAATCTTGTGTGATCAATTGCATGAGCTGTGGATGTCCGTTTGAGCTGAAATTTCGCAGAGAAGCATGAAACCTGACTAATTTCAAGATGGTAACTTTAATTTGGGCTGAGTCCCTTAATTTATCAGAATTTACAATTTGGTCCCTAAAGTTGTAATTTGTTCAATTGGGTCCCTGTTTGATCTCTGATGTTTGTGATCTTTGATTTGTTGTTTGTTTGATCACACTTAAGGTTAATGTGCATCTAGACAAGATTAAAAAGAAAAAAAAGGGTCGTTAATCAAGGTTGACTTTCGGGTTGACTTTGGTTTTCCCCGTGTAATCTTCGTAGTTCGGGTCAACCGGCTAGACCGGGCTACGGGGGTTTCATTTGGTGGTATCAGAGCTGAGTTCTCGAGTAATTGGGAATGTGTGAATGCATGATTGAAGCATGGTTTGGTTGGTATGCTTGTTGAGTGAAAGCATGTTCAATGATATGATATGATGATGTGTTTGTGATGCATGTTGTGATGATGCATGATGAAGGTACCCATTGCCAAACAAAAGCTAAAGAGATAATGTTGTTTCTGAAAGAAATTGAGCTTGAATACTTGGAATTTGCTTACCTTGCTGGTCCTGACTTGTTTTATTTTGTATTGTTATGCATGGTAAAGTATGGCACCACGTAGAGAGTTAAGGAGTAGCGCGAGAGCTACGACCCCGGAGGGGAATGTGAATGATGAGCACACTGGTAGTGCTGTGATACCTCCTCCTCCACCTGGTGGTGGTGGTGCGGAGAGGGAAAGAGCTGGAGCTGGAGCTGAGGCAGCTGGTGCTGGAGCTGCAGGACCTGAAGCTGGTCAGGGGCAAGCGATACCTGACATGTCTGTGCTTGTACAAGCTATTGCGGGTGCGTTTCGAGCAGCAGTAGCTGGAGCTCAAGGAGCTGGGCATCAGGGAGATGCTGGTGCTAGACTACCCTTGGAACGTTTGCGCAGTCTTGGTGGGACTGAGTTTAGGGGTATGTCAGCTGAGAGGTCTGAAGCATGGTTAGAGAGTACCAAGCGTGTCTTGGGACAAATGAGTTGCACTGATGTGCAGAAGCTGGGATGTGTGGTGTCACTGCTGCAAGGTGATGCTTATACGTGGTGGACGACCACAATCTCTGGGATGGCTGATGCTGATGTTACATGGACGTTCTTTCAGCATGCGTTCAAGAGGAGATATCTGGGAGTTAGATATCTGGATGAAAAGAAGCGTGAATTCATGTCTCTGACCCAAGGGAACATGAGTGTGGCTGAGTATGAGGTACAGTTTGTACGTCTTATCCAGTATGCACCTGAGTTGGTACCTGATGAGCGCGAAAGGTGCGAAAGGTTCCGTTATGGTTTGGTGACGGAGGTTAAGACCTATATGTTAGCTGCTGAGTACAATGATTTCGATGTGCTGGTTAGTCGGTCCAAGGACATTGAGATGAATCTGAGTTTGTCTGCTAAGGGTGCTGGAGCTAGTTCTGGGAAGAGAGCTGCTGAGTATAGTTCCGGTGGTGGACGGAACAAGAGAGGGCGTGATCAGAGGTTTCAGTCCTCGTCTAAGAGAGGTGGAGGTGCATCTGCTAGGGGTGGCAATGCTAGAGCTGACCCTAGTGCTTGTTGGATTTGTGGTTCCCGTGGTCACTTGAAGCGTGACTGTCCTCGTGCTGGGAGGGAGGTGCAAGCTCCTGTGATAGCAGCTGGTTATGAGTGCTGGAATTGTGGTTCAGCTGATCATCTGAGACGTGATTGTCCGAGGATGGCTGGTGGTCAAGAGCGTGCTCCTGTTGTTGCAGCACCGCAGAGAGGTCGTGGGCGCGGCCGTGGTAATTTTCAGAGGCGAAAGGAAGGTGGGCGCGGTGTAGCTCATGTTGTGGCTATTCAACCTGAGGGTGGAGGCCAAGCGAGGGTGTATGCTCAGCGTGAAGGAAGGAATGATGCAGATGTGATTGCAGGTACCTTTACTTTGCAATCCTTGTCATTGCTTTCTTTGATTGATTCTGGATCTACGCATTCATACATTCTTCGTGAGCATGCTGAGTTGCTTGGTTTGCCTGTTGAGTCTTTGGATGTTGGTGTTAGAGTCACTAGTTCTTTTGGTGAAACTGTTGTGACTCGTAAGCTTTATAAAAGGTGTCCTTTGGTTGTTCAAGAACATGTCTTTCTTGTTGATCTTATGGAGTTGCCCTTTTATGGTTTTGATGTGATCCTTGGTATGGATTGGCTTGCTGAGCATCGTGCTGTTGTGGATTGTGAGAATAAGCGGGTTTCGCTTAGGCTTGCGGATGATTATGAAGTGGTGGTGGTTGTGAGAATGTGAAGTTTCTTGCCAATGTTGTTTCTACCTTGGAGGCGAGCAGGATGCTGAGGCAAGGTTGTGAAGCTTTTCTGGCTTTTGTGATGAATCCTAGTTCGAAGGAGCTGAGGGTGCAGGATATCAGGGTTGTGAAGGAGTTTCCTGATGTTTTTCCTGAGGAGTTGCCTGGTTTACCTCCTAATCGCGAGGTGGAGTTTGGTATTGAGTTGTATGAGAATACCACTCCTGTGTCCATTACTCCCTATAGAATGGCACCTAAGGAGCTGAAGGAGCTGAAGACGCAGTTGCAAGAGTTGCTTGATCGTGGTTTCATCCGGCCGAGTGTTTCGCCTTGGGGTGCTCCTGTCTTGTTTGTGAAGAAGAAAGATGGCACGATGAGGATGTGCATTGATTACCGTCAGCTGAACAAGTTGACTATCAAGAATCGGTATCCTTTGCCGAGGATTGATGATCTCTTTGATCAATTTCGGGGAGCTGCTGTGTTCTCTAAGATTGACTTGAGTTCAGGGTATTATCAATTGAAGGTGAAGGATGTGGATGTGCCTAAGACAGCTTTCAGGACAAGGTATGGGCATTATGAGTTCCTTGTGATGCCGTTTGGTTTGACAAATGCTCCTGCTGCTTTCATGGACATGATGAATCGTGTTTTTCATGAATACCTGGACAAGTTTGTTGTGGTGTTCATTGATGATATCCTTGTGTACTCGCGTACTGAGGAAGAGCACGAAGAGCATTTGAGGGTTGTGTTGCAAGCTTTGTTGGAGAATCAGCTTTATGCTAAGTTGAGCAAGTGTGAGTTTTGGCTTAGAGAGGTTGTTTTTCTTGGGCATGTGGTCTCAGCTGAGGGGATTCGTGTTGATCCTCAGAAGATTGAAGCAGTGATGAACTGGAAAGTTCCTAAGTCTGTTCAGGAGGTTCGTAGTTTCCTTGGTTTGGCAGGATACTACCGAAGGTTTGTGGATGGTTTTTCCAAGATTGCTGCTCCTTTGACGAAGTTGCTGCAGAAAGATGTTAGGTATGAGTGGACAGAAGCGAGACAGCAAGCTTTTGAGAAGCTGAAGTTGGCTTTGACGCAAGCTCCTATCTTGATTCAGCCTGAATCAGGGAAAGAGTTTGTAGTCTACAGTGATGCATCCTATGTTGGTTTGGGGTGTGTGCTGATGCAAGAGGGTAAGGTTGTGGCTTATGCGTCGCGGCAGTTGAAGGTGCATGAGCGCAATTATCCTACGCATGATATTGAGCTGGCTGCAGTGGTTTTTGCTCTGAAGATCTGGAGGCATTATCTGTATGGTGAGAAGTGTACGGTGTACACGGATCACAAGAGTTTGAGGTATCTGATGTCTCAGAAGGAGTTGAATCTCAGGCAGCGACGTTGGTTGGAGTTGCTCAAGGATTATGATCTGACGATAGAGTATCATCCTGGAAAGGCCAATGTTGTTGCGGATGCCTTGAGTAGGAAGGTAGCTGTTGAGCTGAGAGCTATGTTTGCTAGCTTGAGTATATCGCAGGATGGTGGTCTTGTTGCTGAGTTGCAAGTGAAACCTTCGTTGGTTCAGTTGATCAAGGATAAGCAGTTGTTGGATGATTCCTTGGTGTCTCATGTTCAGGATATCGCGGAGGGTAGACCTTCGGATTTCTGTTTTAATGAGGATGGGGTGTTGTGTTTTGGTAATCGGATAGTAGTGCCTGCAGATGCTGAGTTGAGGCGTGCTATTCTAGCTGAAGGTCATAGTAGTCCTTTTGCTATGCATCCTGGTAGTACAAAGATGTATCGCGATCTTCGTGATGAGTACTATTGGGTGGGCTTGAAGAAGGATGTGGCAGAGTTCGTGAGCAAGTGTTTGGTGTGTCAGCGCGTTAAGGCTGAACATCAGGTTCCTTCTGGTTTGTTGCAACCGTTGAAAATCCCTGAATGGAAGTGGGAGAGGGTTACCATGGATTTTGTATCTGGTTTGCCTTTGTCTCCGTCGAAGAAGAATTCTGTTTGGGTGATTGTGGATCGCCTGACGAAGTGTGCACATTTCTTGCCTGTGCATACTACGTTTTCCTTGGATAAGCTGGCAGAGCTGTACGTTGCTGAGGTTGTGAGGTTGCATGGTGTGCCTAAGTCGATCGTGTCGGATAGGGATCCGAGGTTCACGTCGCGTTTTTGGCAGTGTTTGCATCAAGCTCTGGGTACAAGGTTGCATTTCAGTACATCCTATCATCCCCAGTCGGATGGCCAGTCTGAGCGAGTTATTCAGATTTTGGAGGATATGTTGAGATGCTGCGTGATAGAGTTCCAAGGTTCTTGGGAGAAGCATCTGCCTTTGGTTGAGTTCGCTTACAACAACAGTTTTCAGGCAAGTGTACAGATGGCACCTTATGAGGCTCTGTATGGGAGGAAGTGTAGGACTCCTCTGTGTTGGGCTGAAACTGGTCAAAAGTTGGTTTCGATGCCTGCTTTGTTGAAAGGTACCACCGAGAAGGTGAAGCTCATATGTGAGAGGTTGAAGGCTGCTTCTGATCGGCAGAAGTCTTACGCGGATTTGAAGCGTAGGGAGATAGAGTTTGCGGTGGGTGATCGCGTGTTCTTGAAGGTTTCGCCTTGGAAGAAGGTGATGAGGTTTGGGCGGAAGGGTAAGCTGAGCCCTAGATACATTGGACCGTATGAGGTTGTTGAGCGTGTTGGTCCTGTTGCGTATCGATTGAGGTTACCTCAGGAGCTGGAGAAGATTCATGATGTGTTCCATGTTTCTATGCTCCGGAGGTATCGATCTGATCCTTCGCATGTGTTGCCTATGGAGGAGGTGGAATTGAATCCAGATTTGACCTATGAGGAGGAACCGGTGAAGATTCTGGATTCAGATAGCAAGGTTCTTCGTGGCAAGACCATTGAATTGGTGAAGGTGCTGTGGAAGCATCGCGGTGTTGAGGAAGCCACGTGGGAGCGGAAGGAGGATATGCTGAAGCAGTTTCCTTATCTCTTTCCTTCAGGTAAATTTCGAGGACGAAATTTCTTAAGGGGGGGAGAGTTGTAACGCCCCGGTTTTGGGCTCAGAAGTCTTGGGCGTTGACCGGTTGGTCAAAGTGCTGATCGAGTATATAAGAGGGAATTTAGGAAAACCTAGTTCGGGTTGCATTAAAAATATGGAAAAAAATATTCTAAAATCATCTTTTAATATATAAAAGTGAACTGTGAAATCAATTTTGGAAAATGAGGTTCGGAAGGTTGACATTTTGGCTAGTGACCAAAATGTAATTTTTGAAAGTTGCGGGACAGTTTTATAAAGGATTGAAACTTTGAATCTTTAAGGAGCTATTATTCCAAAAAGGATTTCTCCAGATTTTTCTAAGATATTTTAAGCCTAAAATCTGATTTTAAAGATTAAGAAAAGAGAGGGAAATCATTTTAACCAATTCTTAACTAATTTTTCTATTTTCTCTCAAATTCTCTTTTCTCTCATTTTCTCTCTACCCAAACAAGATTTCCTCAGATTTCTTTCTCTGATTTTGACTTCTTAATCTCTCATTTCAACTCTCATTTGATTTCTAATCATCTCATCATCAAAACCTCACAATTTACAAGTTGATTCATCAAGCATTTTGGCTCTAAAAGGGAGAAATTCAAGTTTGGAGGTAAGAACGTCCTTCTCCTCTAAACTATCAGTTCTTTACTGAAATTCCTAAGTTCTCAATCCTTGATTCATGTTTTATTAAAGGCTTTTCAATTGAGATCTTGATTTTTGGCTAAAATGCAAGATTTGGTGATTTTGGTGAAAATTTCGTGTGATCTATTTAAGCAGGGTTTTGAGGTGTTAAAATGATGTTAAATGAATGCTAAAATGATTAGAAGTTGAGGTTTAATCAATGCAATCCCGGATAGGTTGAATTTCCTAAGGTTGGCTTGAGTTTTTGGTTGTTTTTGGAGTGTTATTGGTGATCTGTTATACCTGGAGGTATAAGGACGTGGTTGTGATCTTTTTGCATGTTATGTGATGTATAAAAATGGTTAGAAGTGATGGATCTTGGCTGGGTTAAGTTTTGGAAGTGTTTGGAGATGATTTCGGTTGTGTTTGGTAGCCAAATTGTTAGATTTGTGGTGAGCAGCGAGTTGTGTTGTTGTTGCTGGTGTTTTAATGCATAAGGATGCATTAATGTTCTGTTTTTATGTGCTTGAAACAGGGGAGGTTGATCCTTGAGTTTTGGAGGTGTTTTCGGAAGGTTTCGGAAGCTTGGAAAGCTTGTTGGCTAGGCTTGTTTGGTAATCGGTGAGTGAAAATGGATTTTCAGCTTTTAAACCAAAGGTTGAAGGTTTTGGGAGCTTAGTTTAAGTCTAAACAACTTTGCTAAGCTCAAGTGTAAGTTTTCGGATTACTCTCTTTAAGTGGTGGCCATGTTTTGATGAAATGTGAAATGATGATTATGCATGATTTGCTACTGTTTTGGAAAGCATGTTTTAGCATGTTAATTGCTGATGTTTTAGCATGATTTATGCTGATGATTTAAGCCATGTGTTGAAGGTGTCTCTAAGTAAGAGTGCCTTGTTTTTTTTATGCATTGTTAAATGATGATTTAATGCTTTGAAATGCATGATGAAATGGCTTGGTTTAAAATGCTTTAAAACAGTGGATTACATGATGTATAAAGTGTGTATTGGCAAGTGATGGTTTGTAAAAGTGAAGGTCACTAAGGTGGTTAAAAGTCCTTGAGTGAGCCTTGTTATCTAAGATCATCAAGGTGGTTAAAAGTCCTTGGATGAATCTTGTTGCGGACTCTAAGGTGGTTAAAAGTCCTTAGGTGCTCCTTTCCATGGTGTTTAAAAGTCCATGGGGCCAAGGTGTTTAAAAGTCCTTGGGGCCAAGGTGTTTAAAAGTCCTTGGGGTATTTCAAGCTACGGACACAAAGGTGGTTAAAAGTCCTTGTGTGGTCCATTCATGGTGTTTAAAAGTCCATGGCCAAGGTGTTTAAAAGTCCTTGGGGTCCAAGGTGTTTAAAAGTCCTTGGGGAAAGTTGTTGAACTTGATTTCATAAATGAAATGTATCACTTGAGCCAATATGACATGTATAGTACATGAGATGCATGAGATGCATGATTTAATGTTTATGTTGAAGCATGAGATGCTTGTTTAAATGAAATGTGGAAGCATGTTAGTGCTTGATTTAAAGTATGCTTTGAGCATGTGTAAAGGAGGTTTACAAGCATGATTTACAAATGGTTTTAATTGCATTATTGAATGGTTTTTAAAGAGCACTCCTCACTAAGCTTTGGCTTACGCTCTCTCGTTTTCTTGATTCAATAATGCAGAGCATTAGTGTGCATTGAGGGCAGTAAGAGGAGGCAAGCAAACAAGTACAAGTAAAGCTCAATGTATGAAGGTTTTATAAGTGTTTTAGCTTTTGTATGTTTTTGGCAATGGGGGACCAATGTATTTGTTTTGGGAGGTGTTTATGACTCCCTAAATATGTTGTATGTGGTTGATGTTGCTGGTTTTTGGATTGAATTTCTATTGCTTGCTTTTGAAGGTTTAAGGCTTGAATGTTAGCTTGTGTAGGAAGCATGACCTTGAATTTGGGGCTTTTTGCATGAGATGTTATCTTGCTGAATTGATGATGCTTATATGTGTTAAATATGTTTAATTGCATGCTGGTAAAGTTTGGTGATGTTTGGAGCACGTTTGAGTGTCCAATTGCATGATTTAGTATGCTTGTTTGCTGGTTTTTGTGCAGGCGTTTCGGAACAGGGGTGTACCGTTTCGGAACGGGTGCCTTGCATGAACCCAGGCGTCCGAAACGGTATGCACCGTTTCGAAACGGTTTAGCCTCTGCCGAGGCCATGTTCCGGAACCCGTTTCGGAACGGCCCGTGTTTCGGAACAGGGCTAGCCTGTTTCGGAACGGTCGACCGTTAGGGGACTGACATGGTGGTTACATGTTTTGAAATGTTTGCGTTTTGGTCCTAAATCTTGTGTGATCAATTGCATGAGCTGTGGATGTCCGTTTGAGCTGAAATTTCGCAGAGAAGCATGAAACCTGACTAATTTCAAGATGGTAACTTTAATTTGGGCTGAGTCCCTTAATTTATCAGAATTTACAATTTGGTCCCTAAAGTTGTAATTTGTTCAATTGGGTCCCTGTTTGATCTCTGATGTTTGTGATCTTTGATTTGTTGTTTGTTTGATCACACTTAAGGTTAATGTGCATCTAGACAAGATTAAAAAGAAAAAAAAAGGGTCGTTAATCAAGGTTGACTTTCGGGTTGACTTTGGTTTTCCCCGTGTAATCTTCGTAGTTCGGGTCAACCGGCTAGACCGGGCTACGGGGGTTACATTAAGTGTATGCATTGATATATAAAATCAATCCAATAATAAATCCCACTTAGGTTTTTGAAACAAAATTAAAAATTTAAAAACAGTAAAAAAAAGACGACTGAAAAAAATTATATTTGAATAAAAAATTTTGAAATTTTGAAATTTTTTTACAAGATATGGAAAACCCACAAAGTAAAAACTATAATGTATACAAAAATAAAATTTTCTAACCTAAGATTCGAACATAAATTGAAAGAAAAAGAAAATATTTAAAAATTACCTTAGTTTGGGATTTTGGATGATTTGATGAAAATCCTTGCACAATGTTGATGAAACTTGCTTAGACTTGAGTTTTAGAGTAAAACCCCTCACAATTTTGTGAAAATCAATGAGTTTGAGAGGGTATTTATAGAGAGGGAGGCGGTTTAGGGTTTTAAGAGTTTGATAAAAAGTGAACTTTATCATTAAAAGCCCTAAATAAAGCAATCCGCGATGCAGTTTTGGAACGGTCAAGACCGTTTCGAAACGAGGCGGCTAGGGTTTTGACCGTTTTGAGACCATAGGCTGACCGTTTCGATACGATGTTGACCGTATCGAAGCCCTGTTGACCCATATCGAAACACGTTTCGATACACCCCTTGGCAGTAGCAAAAACGTTTCGGAACGCATTGGAGGCGTTTCGAAACGCCCTTCTCTCAGAGCTGGATTTAGGGTATCCGTATCGAAACAGGGTCACCCGTTTCGGTACACCTGGGCCTGGAAGTGCAGATGAGGCTCTAAAAGTGCAGAAAAATGAAGTTTTAAGAGGCCTAACATGCATAAATGTTATGAATGAGTAGGCAAAACATATTCAAGTATAAACATACTCCCCCTAACTATAAGCATGGATGAAATTAGGAGTTTAAACACATAAACATAGCATTTCACAAGATCAAGCATATTTAAGCACAAAAGAGGTCCTAAAAGGTCAAGATAGGCTAGCTAGACCTAACTCTCTCCTAAGGGACCAAAAACGCTCTTTGTCTAAGGGTTTTGTAAATATGTCCGCTAATTGATTCAAGGTGTCTACATACTCTATAACAACATCTTCCTTAAGGACATAATGAAATGATGCCTTATTTCAATATGTTTGGTTCTAACATATTGCACTAGTGTTGATTCAAGTTGCCTTATTTTTAGTTAAACATATTGCACTAGTGTTGTCACATTTTAGGGGTATGGTTTCAACTTTAATTCCATAATCTAAGAGTTGTTGCTTCATCCAAAGGACTTGAGCACAACAACTCCCTAAGGATATGTACTCGGCTTCGGTGGTAGATAAGGATACACTATTTTGTTTCTTAGAGAACCAAGATATGAGCATACTACCTAAGAATTGGCAAGTTCCCGAAGTACTTTTCCTATCAATTTTGCAACCCCCATAATCCGCATCCGAGTAAGCATGAAGGTTGAAGGTAGAGTCTCTAGGTTACCAAAGACCTAAACAAGGAGTGTCTCTAAGATACCTAAAGATCCTCTTAACGGCTATAAGGTGAGACTCTCTCGGACTAGCTTGAAACCTAGCACACAAGCAAACACTAAACAAGATATCCGGTCTACTTGCGGTAAGGTAAAGCAATGATCTAATCATAGAGCGATAAAGCTTAGAGTCAACACACTTACCTCCTTCATCTTTGTCAAGCTTTGTAGATGAGCTCATAGGAGTGGCTTGAGGCTTTGCATTCTCCAAGCCAAACTTCTTGAGCATATCCTTAATGTATTTTGCTTAGTTGATGAAGGTGTCATCCTTCTTTTGCTTGATTTGGAGTCCCAAAAAGAATGAGAGCTCCCCCATCATGCTCATCTCAAATTCACCTTGCATTAACTTAGCAAACTTTTGACAATGACATTCATTAGTAGAACCAAAAATAATATCATCAACATAAATTTGAACTACTAAGATGTCATTTTTATACATTTTTATAAAAGTGTAGTGTCCACCTTACCTTTTTCAAATCCTTTTTCAATCAAAAAATTTGAAAGCCTTTCATACCAAGCTCTAGGAGCTTGTTTTAAACCATAAAGAGCTTTGGTAAGTTTGAAAACATGATTTGGAAATTTTGAATCTTCAAAACCCGGTGGTTGTTCCACATACACTTCTTCATTTATAAAACCATTTAAAAATGCGCTTTTAACATCCATTTGAAAAAGCTTGAAATTATGATAACATGCATATGCAAGCAACATCCTAATGGCTTCCATTCTAGCTACGAGTGCATAGGTTTCATCAAAATCTATTCCCTCTTCTTGAGTGTAACCTTGTGCTACAAGTCTAGCTTTATTTCTCACAATGTTACCACTCTCATCTAGTTTGTTCCTAAAGACACATTTAGTTCCTATTGTAGATTGATTACTAGGCCTATCAACTAATGTCCATACATTACTTCTCTCAAATTAATTTAACTCTTCTTGCATAGCCATAATCCAAAAATCATCTTTCAATGCTTCTTTTATATTTTTAGGCTCTATGCATGAGATAAATGCAACATGGTTCATTAATTTAAGAGAAGAACGAGTGGTTACCCCCTTGGATGGATCACCCAAGATTTCACCATCTTTGACATAGTTCAACTCCCTTGGGTAGCTCACTTCCTTTTCCACAATAGCCAAGTCCTTCAAGGCTTCAAGAGGTGGATCTTGTGTGTCTTCTTCTTTTGTTGGAATCTCATCCTCCTTTGAAGTTTGACCTTCATCAAAGGTATTTATGATTCCTACATCATCATCATCACAAGAATCCTTCCTAGGAAGGAGGTTATCATCGAATACAACATGAATAGATTCTTCTACTACTAAAGTTCTTTTGTTAAATACTTGATAGGCTTTAGAGGTTAAAGAGTAACCTATAAAAATGGCTTCATCACTTTTTGCATCAAATTTACCTAAGTTGTCTTTTCCATTATTTAAAACAAAACACTTGCACCCAAAAGGGTGGAAATAGCTAATGTTAGGCTTTTTAGATTTTAAAATCTCATAAGGTATTTTCTTTAAAATTGGCCTAATCATTACTCGATTTACAATATAACAAGCGGTGTTTGTGGCTTCCGCCCAAAAATATTTAGGTAAATTGTTTTCACAAAGCATAGTCCTAGCCATTTCTTGTAAAATTCTATTTTTCCTCTCAACTACCCCATTTTCTTGAGGAGTTCGAGGAGCCGAAAAATTATGGCTAATACCATTTTCATTTAAAAAATCTTCAAACCCTAAATTTTGAAACTCGGTTCCATGATCACTTCTAATATGTGAAATTCTAAGTTCAAGATCATTTTGGGTTAATTTTGAAAATGTGATGAATTTTTCCAAAGCCTCATCTTTAGTACTTAAAAAGAGAACCCAAGTAAATCTAGAAAAATCATCAACTAGCACAAAAGCATAAGATTTACCACCCAAGCTCATAGTCCTAATTGGACCAAATAAATCCATGTGAATTAATTGTAAGCATCTACTAGTAGAAACATCATTAATGGATTTAAAGGAAGACCTATGTTGTTTACCCTTTGAGCATGCATCACAAATTTTATCATTTGAAAATTTTATTTTGGGTAAACCTCTAACTAGATTTAGGGAGACTAGTTTTTCCAAAACACTTATGCTAGCATGTCCTAGCTTCCTATGCCACAACCATGCATCATTTTCATTTTGAGCAACTAAGCATGCATGAGATGTATGTATGTCATCTAAATGCACCATGTATATGTTTCCTATGCGATGACCTATGAGCATAATATTATTAGATTTAATGTCTACAATTTTGCATCCATTTTTATCAAATAAAACATTAAATCCTTTATCACACAATTGACTTATGCTCAATAAATTGTGTTTAAGACCATCGACATATAAGACATTTTCAATGAGAATGGTAGAGTGATTACCTATGGAGCCAATACCTTTAATGTGGCCTTTGGAGTTGTCACCAAATGTAACTACTCCTCCACTTTTTGGCTTTAAATCCATGAATCGACTCTTGTCTCCGGTCATGTGTCTCGAGCATCCACTATCAAGGTACCATGAGTTTTGACTTTGTGCCTTGGCCTTGTAGCAATGCTCCCCCTACAAACAAAGATATTAAACTTTGGTTTTTGGTACCCAAATCATTTTGGGTCCATGAGTGTTAGCTCCCAAAACCTTGGTTCCCTTAGGAATCCAAGATGACATAGCAATAATATTATTAGATTTTACAAGTTCCTTAGGAACCCATACACTTCTAATTCTTTTAGCTCTAATATGTCTAGGGTAGCTACCTTGTTCGTAGTAATTAGTCTTTTTCTTAGGTTGGTGTGTTCTGGAGGATTCTCCTACTTCATGCTTGACACTACCAACATTTTTTAAAGACTTTTTGAGCTCATTTAGCTCACCCAACACCTTTTGGTGTTCACTATTACATTGAGATAAAAGGTTATTAAGATCAACATTTTCATCTTGAAAGAATTTTAGCTCATCTTTTAATCCTAATATCTTTTTCTCAAATTTTGAATTAGCTTGAGTGAGTGAGTCATTTTTCTCATTTAGTTCTAAAATGATTTTCTTGTTTTTAATGACCGACTCTTTAAACTTCTCAACTAATTCATCATATACCTCTTGTAACTCATCATATGCATCATTTAACTCTTCATATGAAAAATCTAAAGTAGATGAGTTAGAGGTTACCATGGACGAATCTTCCTCAAGTGCCATGAGGCAAAGGTTAGCCACTTCTTGTTCGTCATCCTCCGATCACTCCTCATCACTCCAAGTAGCAAGCTTGGCTTTGAGCTTTTTCCTCTTCTCAAAGCCCTTCTTCTTGAGTTGAGGACACTCTGAACGTATGTGGCCGGGTTGTTTGCACTCAAAGCAAATGATTGGATCCTTTCCATCTTCCTTGTTCTTGCTTTTGAAGTCCATCTCCCTTTGGATTTTTCTTCCCCGGTTGGACCTCATAAAGCGTGAGAATCATTTGGCTATCATAGCCAATTCTTCAAGTTCATCCTCCTCACAAGATGAGCTCTCATCATGTTGTGAAGCTTTAGCCTTGAGAGCTATTCCCATCTTCTTCTTCTTCTCAACCTCAAGCTTCTCTACCCTTTTCTCTTCTTTCTTCTTCTCATCTTCCCTTCCTTGCTTCATGATCTCACGAGTAAGGAGAAAACTCACAAGCTCATCAAGCTTCAATGTCTTCAAGTTCTTTGCTTCGATGATAGCGGTTCTCTTCCCATCCCAAGATTCAGGAAGTGAATAGAGTAGCTTCCGGAAAAGATTGTCTTCCGGTATGATCTCTCCAAAGCCCTTTAGACCATTGACAATCGTGGAGAATCGATCAAACATCTTTGACACCGTCTCATCGGGCTCCATCTTGAAATTTCCATAGCTAAGATTGAGAATCCCAATCTTAGTCTCCTTAACATCATTGGTGCCTTCATAAGTGGTCTCAAGAGTGTCCCACACTTCTTTGGCACTTTCAATTGATGAGACCTTTGAGTAGATGTCCGGACCGAAAGCACAAAATAGCATGTGGAGAGCTTTATCATTTACTTGAATCTTTTTCCTCTCCTCTTCACTCATTTCTACTTTCTTCTCCAACACCATCTTGCCTTCATCGTCTTGCTTCAATGGTATGTATGGTCCATCCTCAATGACATCCCACACAAGATAGTCACTTGACTTGATGAATAGACGCATTCTATTCTTCCAAAAAGAATAGTTATCACCGTTTAAGAAGGGAGGCTTTGTGGTTGATTGTGACTCGAACATGTCGTAACCGGAGGTTGAAGTCATCTCTTGATATTTTGATGATCACACTCTTCCAAGGATATCCTCTTGTGGTTGTTAATCCTCAAAGAGTTAAGCTCTGATACCAATTGTTGAGTGGATCGCAAGATCGATATTGACCAAGAGGGGGTGAATTGGAAATTTAAAGGTTTTGAGGTGGAATTTGCAAATTGAAAATAATTGACAAGGGATTTAGAGTGGTTCAAGTTCCAAATGAACTCTACATTCACTACCTTAGCTTCACTAAGGATTTGCACCAATTCCACTAAATTGATCTTCCCCTTTTCTAGGACAAGGAGGCAACCCTTTACAATTTCGGTTAATTTTTCTACCCAAAAACCAACCCAATCCTCACACAAGTGAACAAAGTAATTTGATGGCTAAAAGGTATCTCTCAATACAAATAATAGCCCCAATACAAGCACTCAACCCAATTGAACAAAATATGAATGAAGATTACAATTGGGATTTTTACACAAAATGGGATTTTTGCACAATTGCTTGAATTTGATGTTTGGATGTTTGCTTTAGGATCAATAGTTGTTGCTGATGCTTTTGGATGTCTCTTTTATACCTTCTCATTGATTTCTAGCCGTTTGAGTGGTTGGGAACATAAATGGAGCCGTTGGAACCCTCTCTTACCACCATAAATTCAGTCTGCACCAACCCATTTCGAAACGCGGGGTACCTGTTTCGGAACGGACTAAAATAGAAAGAGTCGTTGGGGTGCATTTAAAAGCCCGTTTCGAAACGCCTTAGGGCCGTTTCGAAACACTTTTGCCACTGTCAAGGGTCGTTTCGAAACGGTCTTAGCCCGTTTCGAAACACCTTAACGATTTTCAGAAAGTTAGTTAAAAACACTATAACGGTCATATTTTCAAATTAAACTTAAGACCTATTTCGAAACGTTTTGAATCTGTTTCGAAACAGATTTGCTACTGTCAAGGGTCGTTTCGGAACGTCCTTAATCCGTTTCGAAACACCCCTTTTTATCTTTAAAAAATTAGCAAATATATTGCAACCGTTAGCTTTTTCAAATCAAATATGAAGAACATATTCGAAACGAGTGATACCATTTCGAAATGGGGTCAAGTGTTTCGATACACGTTTCGGAGCGGTGGTCGACAATGGTGAAACCATTTCGAAACGCCTTAGGGCCGTTTCGGAACAGGAGCTTGAAAATCACTGTTTTGGCTTGAAACACTTAGAAAAATATTTGAAAAACTTGTTTTTAACTTGGGCATAATATTAAAATTTTATGGGGATATTTTGAGGACTTAAAATTCGTTTTGACATTTTTAATTTAGTCCTTAGGTTTTTAGTTATATCAAAATTAAAATATTTGTTTCACAGATATGCTTAAGGGTACTACTAAGAAAGTACAATCGATTTGTGACCATTTGAAGGCAGCTTCGGATAGACAGAAATCTTATGCAGATTTGAAAATAAGAGAAATAGAGTATGTCGTGGGTGACAAAGGGTTCTTGAAAGTCTCACCTTGGAAGAAGGTGATGAGATTTGGTAGGAAAGGTAAGTTGAGCCCTAGATTCATTAGTCTGTATGAGATAGTTGAGAGAGTGGGTCTCGTCGCCTTTAGATTAAGACTGTCGGCCAAACTAGAGAAAATTGACATTGTGTTTCATGTTTCGATGCTTCCGAGGTATATATCATATTCGTCACATGTTATACCAGTTGAGGAAATAGAATTAATTTAGGATTTGACTTACGATGAAGAACCAGTTGAAATTTTGGCTTCGGACAACAAAGTGTTGTGAGGAAGGACCATTGAGTTGGTTAAGGTTAAGTGGTGACACCAAGGGGTGGAAGAAGCCACTTGGGAGAGGAGGATGACATGAGAAAGCAGTTTCCGAATCTATTTCAGCTAGGTAAATTTCGGGGTCGAAATTTCTTAAGTGGGAGAGAGTTGTAACGCCTCGAGTTTAGGGTCGAGAGATATCGAATTGGTTAAATCGAGTCAGGTTAAAATTAAGTTGGAGAAAAACTATTTTTAACACACCGAAAAGGGTTTTAAAAGACTAAAAGGCAAAAAGGGGAACTTTTAATAAAAGGAATAAAAAGGGGATTTTGAAAGCCATTGTCTTCTTCAATTTTTCATTTCACGTTCTAAAACCTCCCCAAACCCTATTCACTATTCCATTGGTTTCAAGCTTAAAACCAAGTGATTTCTTCAAGGTAAATGGTTCATTAACTTAGTTTTATCTTCCTTGAGTCATGAATGTTGATATTTTTGCAAAACTCATGGATTAAACATATTTTGATTTTTAAAGTTTGGTATGAAATGAAAAGAAATTTATGGGTTTTCGTTTGGGTTGATTATGGCTGAGTTGATAGTGTTTTTAACTTTGTTTGAACACTAAAATAACATAAAAATGGTGGGTTGTTATGGGAAACCCGAAATGGGTGTTGTGGGTTATTTTAGGAGTTGGAAATCTTGAGATTTTGGATGGGTTTTGGGTCTAAATGGCAGCTGGAGGTTTGATAGCTTTAGGTTGATGTTTAGGGATGCTAAAAGGTAGATTTTTTATGGTAAACTCATTGGGTATGGCTGCTAGTAGTTTGAGTTTGAATTGATTATGTTTCAGGTTAAATTTGGGCTTGAACCGATGTGCGTAGATGCAAGGTTGTTGAGTTTCGGATCTTTGCTGTGTTTGTGAGTGTATTTGTGTTATAATGTTTGATTTTGGGTTGCTCAAAACAGAGGAATTGGATTCGGGCTTTGTGGACGGAAATCCGGGTAGTTCGGAGGCTTGATTCGGCATCTTGGACATCGTTTGTGTGTTGGCTGGTGAGAGGATCGATTTTAAAAGCCTTAACGTGGTTAAGGGAGTGTCTGGGGAGTTTGGATTGAGCTTGAAAATCCAATCCAAGCTCAAGAGTAAGTTTTAAAGGTTTTATGCAATTAAATTGTGTTTTACGATTCTTGAATGGGAGTTGAACATGCTATGTTGTTATGTGTTGAATTGCATTGTTATGCATGTTGAGGTGTGGGACTCATGTTTATACTTGCATTGTGAGTACATGCCTTGCATAAAACTTTGGACTTGGTAAGTGGTTCAAGCATCGGTAATGCTTGTGGTTGTAATTGAGTATATTGACATGTGTTGGGTTGTTACCGGATATAATTGATCGATCAATAGGATTAGAGTGCACTTGAGGTAAAATTCGCGCGTGGCCTTAGTGATGTTAGATTCCACTAAGGAGGAGTACGATGATGTGAGATTCCACCGGAAGTTATGTTTTTACTAGACAAGTGAGTACGATGATGTGAGATTCCACCGGAAGTGTCTAGTGGGTTTGAGAAACTATCCGTATATCCGAGTAAAAACGTTGAATGTCAATATACCCATGATGCTTTAATTCTCATGTTAAGCATGTTGTTGACCCTTTCTATTATGCTTATGCATTGTTGTTTACTTTGCTTGCGTTATGAGAATAAGCATGTGGTAAGCCTATGGCTTGTGGTTGCATTCGGTAAACGCACGTGAAGGTAAATGCATATTGTTGTGTGTTCTAGCATATGGAAATGATTTGGAAAAGGGTTTTGGCTTTCAAACAAACTATGTTTTAAAACTGCATTGTTGTAGCTTCCGTGTTGGGCTTGTAGCACGCTCGAATCGATCACCAAAATCGTCAAGAAGGTTTGTAAATGTTTGGTGGTTGAATTGGCTAAAATCGAAATAAAGGTAGACAAGTGACACAATGATTTTAGAGTGGTTCGGGCTATTAACTAAGCACCTACGTCCACTACCTTAGCACACCACTAAGGATTTTCCAATTCACTCAACAATGAATTCGTCCCCTTTTCCCGGTTTAGGAGGAAACCTTTACAACCCTATCTTTTGGACTTGGCTAAGATAGAACCAACTCTAGTTTTTTCTCAAGGCTAAACTAGAACCTCTCATTTTACAAGGGATTTGTTTGGTAAACTTAATACCTCACAAGGTGGGTGTTTACACAAATTTAAGCTCACAAAAGTACAAAGATTTACAATAAAGTTCACTCTCTAAAGACTATGTACAAGAGAATAGTAAAATAAAGATTTAGACTCTAATTCTCTTGACCATATTGCTTGGATGTTGTCTCTAACATTCTTCAAGTGTTCTAGCCTTCAATTTATAGTCCCAATTGAGTTTGTGGCCGTTACTAGCCGTTAGAGATGTTTTGGAGTCGTTGGAGACTTTATTTCCCTCATTAAATGTAGTTCTGCAGTTGTCTGTTTCGAAACACTCGACCTTGTTTCGAAACGCCCTTGTTCAGAACTAGCCGTTGGAGGCTAAAAAAGTTAGGCTAGTTTCGATACCAGCAAGGTGGTTTCGAAACCTACTGGTTTCGATACCACTAGCCCTGCATCTGGGTTTTGCTTACTGGAAATGGTGGTATCGATACGGATCAAGGTGTGTCGATACAGGCCTTGTAAATATGATATTTTGGCCATTTAAAAGGTGTTTTAGACATGTTAAAAACCTATGAAATCATTTCATACATGTTTTCAAGTTGTTTGGACTTTAAATAAGTTTTCAAAATATTCAAACAAGTTAAAAAACATTTTTCAATTATTATATCAAAACATTAATTCTTCAATCCCCCCTTTTTGATATAATATAACCAACTTGAAAAATTGTTTGGGATTCTCCCCCTTCAAGTTTAAAAATGTGAATAAGAGATGAAAAATTGAAAAGTAAGTAAAGCTCCCCCTTATTCATTTGAAAATACATTTTTTTAAACCAAACTCTCCCCCTTTTTGTTATATCAAAAAGAATTTAAATGACTTTAAGTTCAAAATAACTTAAGAGGTTAAAAAAGATAGACACAAATAAGAATTTTGGTTTTAAAATGGCTCCCCCTTACTCATTGCATCATATTAGACTTAACATGTAATCCAAGACTTTAAACAAAAGTTAGATAACCAAATGTATAAAATAAAAGCATTAAGCTTAGAGGTTACCCAATCTTCTTCTCATGTGTGATTTGAGCATTCTTTAATTTTTCTTTGCTTTCCATTGCTCCAACACACCTATAAAAGACATTAACTTGATTTTTGGTATCCAAATTGTTTTGGATCCATTTACGTTAGTCACAATGTCTTTAGTTGCCTTAAGAACCCATACTTGTTTAATCCTATAAGATTTTCTCTTCTTAATAGGACAAATATGTAAGGAATGACCATGATAATGGCAATGTGAGCATTTTGCCATTATGTGACAAGATGAATTATTAAAAATGATTTCTTTTTCTTTTGTTAAGCTTTCAAGCTTAACTTTCAAATCAAGATTTTCTTTTTCTAAAACATCTTTACTTGTTTTTGAAAACTCTAAATCATTTTTCAAAATTTCATTTTGGTTTTCAAAATCAAATTTTGTTTTCAAAAGAAAATCATTTTCAAACTCAAGTTTTGAAATCATTTTCTTAAATTTGGAATTCATGGTCTCAAATTCCAAAAATAATTCATCGAAAACATCTTGCAACTCATCGAAAGAGTAAGAATTAAGCTCACTTGAGTTAGAAGATACCTTAGGCTCATCGAGAGCCAAAACACCATCCACCATTGGATTGGAGAGAAGGTTTGCACATGATTTATCATCATCTTTCTTTTCTCCCTTCTTGTTACCATAAAGCTTCTCAAGTTTCTCCCCTAATTATTTTGCACTTTTGCATGTGGAGATCCTTTTGGAAACTTCTTCGTTAAGGCCACAATAGAGAATGTGCATCGCCTTGGTGTTTAGCTTTGCTTTCGTCTCGTTAACACTCATTTGCTTTTTCTTCTTTTTCGGAGCTTCCAAGTACCCATCTTCAATAATGTCCCAAACCTCATAGTCTTGAGACTTGATGAAGAATTTCATGATAATTGCCCATTGGAAGTATGTTTCTCCTTCGAAGAGTGGAGGACACGAGATAGAGCGGCCTTCTACAAATCTTGCCATTTTCTTGAACGGTGAACTACGAGCGTTGGATCTTTACTCCCGGATGTTAGTCCTTCGATGGAGACGTGGCTCTGATACCAATTGTTGGGCTTGTAGCACGCTCGAATTGATCACCAAAACCGTCAAGAAGGTTTGTAAATGTTTGGTGGTTGAATTAGCTAAAATCGAAATAAAGGTAGACAAATGACACAATGATTTTAGAGTTGTTCGGGCTATTAACTAAGCACCTACATCCACTACCTTAGTACACCACTATGGATTTTCCAATTCACTCAATAATGAATTCGCCCCCTTTTCCCGGTCTAGGAGGAAACTGTTACAACCCTATCTTTTGGACTTGGCTAAGATATAACCAACTCTAGTTTTTCTCTCAAGGCTAAACTAGAACCTCTCCTTTTACAAGGGATTTGTTTGCTAAACTTAATACCTCACAAGGTGGGTGTTTATACAAATTTAAGCTCACAAGAGTACAAAGATTTACAATAAAGTTCACTCTCTAAAGACTATGTACAAGAGAATAGTAAAATAAAGATTTAGACTCTAATTCTCTTGACCATATTGCTTGGATGTTGTCTCTAACATTCCTCAAGTGTTCTAGCCTTCAATTTATAGTCCCAATTGAGTTTGTGGCCGTTACTAGCCGTTAGGGATGTTTTGGAGCCATTTGAGACTTTATTTCCCTCATTAAATGCAATTCTGCAGTTGTCCGTTTCGAAACACTCGACCCCGTTTCGGAACGCCCTTGTTTAGAACTACCCGTTGGAGGCTAAAAAAGTTAGGTTGGTTTCGATACCAGCAAGGTGGTTTCGAAACCTACTGGTTTCGATACCACTAGCCCTGCATCTGGGTTTTGCTTACTGGAAATGGTGGTATCGATACGGATCAAGGTGTATCGATACGGGCCTTGTAAAAATGATATTTTGGTCATTTAAAAAGTGTTTTAGACATGTTAAAAACCTATGAAATCATTTCGAACATGTTTTCAAGTTGTTTGGACTTTAAATAAGTTTTCAAAATATTCAAACAAGTCCAAAAACATTTTTCAATTATTATATCAAAACATTAGTTCTTCATTCCGTTTGAGCACCACTCACTAAGCTTAAACGCTTACGCTCTCTTTTCCAACAATGCATGCCCTTAGACCTACGAAGCAGCTCAGGGAACAAGGGAGACTCCAAGGGAGTTTGGTTTGATCAAGTATGGTTTAGACTTCAATAACTAGTATTAAGCACTGGGATAGGACCTTTATGTTTGAGATGTTGTTGGCATGTCCTTTTTGCTTAGACAAGTTTGCTTAGATGTTTTGGGCTTGTATTGTCTTGTACCATGTTGATTTATGCTTTTGTTTGGCTTTTGGTTATGTTGGTGAATGCTATGTATGCATGTCTCCTTTTAAAATCCTATCATGTTGAATGTTGCATCGTTCGATGTTTAAAATGCTTTATATGTTTATCCATGGATACCTTGTGTTATATGCATGATTGTATGTTGCTTGAATGGTCGTTATATGCCTCTAGTGTCGAGTCCTTGTATTTTTAGCAGCTAAAATGAGTCTTGAAGTGCAGGGCGTATCGATACGCTCAAGGGTTGTATCGATACGGTCCCTTGCTTTGGGGCTTGTTTTGGGCAATGCGTACCGGTATGCGGGGGCGTATCGATACGCAAAATGCTCTCTAGAAATCTGAGAAATTGATGAGATTTTGGCTTATCGGTACGGGTCCTGAGAGTATCGGTACGATCTTCGTAGTTGACCATGGGAAAGTTGACCGTTGAGGGCGTATCGATACGCACCTTGTGGGTATCAATATGTTTCCCTAGGTTTGACTTTGGGGTGTTGACCAAGTCCTGGCGTATCGATACGGTCCTCTAGCGTACCGATACGCCCTGTTGTAAAATTGAAAAAGGGTATCTTAATTGCCTGTTTTGCGTGGTTTGTATCCATATGTGTTTTTCGCTGTGTGTCCTCTCACATAGGATATATGTATTGCATCTAGACAATATAATTATAAAAGAAATTTCTAGGGTTGCTAATCGGAGTGGAGCCTTAATGAGTTTCGCTTCGGTTTTCCCCGTGTAACCCGTTCGATGCGGTCTGGCGGCTAGGCCGGGTCGAGGGGGGTTGCACACACTATCGTGTTGCTTACCAAGTATTCGTACATGTACATATCACACGAACTAAATCCTCGACGCCGAATGTACCTTTTAGAACAACAAGTTATTCTTCTAATTAACAATGTACTTTCCCCAAATAAACCAACAACCATGAGTCATGTAATACAACTTTTAGAGCCATCACACTCGTTTAGCTTTATTAATATTTCTTATTCCAAGTCTTAGAGGTGTTTTTAGTCATTTTAGTATTTGAGGGTATTTCAGACACTTCGATAGCAAATGATGTTTCAATTATTCTGGTACTTTCGGTATTTCCAAACAATTCATCCATTTCAATGCTCGAGGATTTATCCATCATTTCAATTAATTCGATAATTTTAGTGCTTGAGGTTATTTTGGTCATTTCAATCTTTCCAATCAATTCATTCTCTATTGTCACTAAGATATGTTCAGGAATACGTAGAACTTTCAGTAAATTTATCTTCAAGTGTTTGTCCAGAGTTCAGGTAATCTAAGTGTTTTGTTATCATATATATTTGTATCTTGATACCGAAGTCTTTCCCAATAGAATATGGATTCCAAATAAAGTAATCATTTTACCAGATATAGTGTAAATTTCTAGGTCATTTCCTTTGTTAGGGGTATTTCAGGCATTATTATACCTCAAGTGCATTTTCATAATTTCATGTCGAATATTTCTAACTTTGAATCCTATAACACTATTATCGGTTTGGAGATTAACTACCTAATTAATTATTGACCTTCAGATACTTCTGATTTATTATCCTTCTCATTCGAGTATTTCAATCTTATATAGATTATCTATACTTATTTTTTTTGTATCTGATTTAACTTAAGAAAAGTTAACAATATACTTCATCGTACTTATGCATGCATTAACCGAATACCAACATGTTCATAAAGCATACAAGAGATAGTAATGTATTACCTTGACTTCGAGCTACAACGGTCGATTCATGATACTTCATTCGATTACTCTCGAACCTGAATTCGACGTCCCTCAAAAACTCAGATACCATGAAATGTGATTACCTTCAATTAATCAAAATCCAAATTCAATCCTTATTCACATTGCACTTAACTGAATAATTAAATACATAAGCACACTCAGGTTCAAGGTCTGATTCGGAGGCTTTCAGATTAGAATTTCATGAAACAGGCTTCAAAATCAGAATTTGGATGTCGGAAAACAGAAAATAGGGCTTTTACAAAAAAAAATTTACTTTTTTTGTTAAAGTCAACGCTGACGTCATGCTGACATCATCAATCAAAGTCAACACTGAAGTCAGTGGTCAAATCAACGTTGACGTCATGCTGAGAGCAGAGGTCAACTAGTTGACGCGGGCGAGTTGACTCATTCAGGTGACTTAGGTAGGTTGACTTGATCAACGGGTTGACTCATTTCAGGTCGGGTATGGGTCAAACGGGTCAGGTTGGATCAACTTGGGTCGTGTCAGTCGGGCACAGGTCGGGCTTAGGTTTTGGGCTTGGATCAAAACAGGCCGATTTGGTTGGATTTTGTGCTGCTTTGAAAGGCTCAGTTCAGCTCGGTCTAGGTTAGGCCGGGTCTGGCCAGATCGGTTCAAAGGCCACCGTCCAGGGCGGCCAGAAATTGCCTCGGACGGTGCGTGAAGCTCACGCGCAGCCTAAATAAGCCGAAAACACCACCGGACAATGCTAAAAATGCCATTTACTCAACCCAAGTATGCAAAAACCCAAAATCCAGTTGAAAACTTACCAAACTTACCCAAACAAAAGAGAGGAATTGAAAACGATGTAGCCTTGACGACGATTCAAACAGTGACAGAGGGTAGATCAACAGGCAGGGTTTTTCTCAGCTTGGCCTTAAGAACACTCACGTGGTGACGGCATGACGAAAAGACTTTGAACGGTGCCAAAAATGTCCAAAAGCAGGGGCGTCAGGGTTTGGGTCACGACCGAACCTTTCGGCTGCCTTCCATGGCGCACGACGAGGAACCAGGGCGAGTGGCGGTCGCGGTTTTGATTAGGATGAAATGCCGGTCGCTCTGATAATGACGGTAACGACTACGACATAGTGTAATCACCCAATTTATCCGGCCTTCATTGTGTAATCCATCAATGTTATTTTCATTAAACCATGTTAAAAATATGATTAGCAAGTCCAAAAAATCTGTTTTTATTATTAAACCCATGTACATCTTACACTAAACCAAAGTAACCATTATTATTACACCAACCCAAATCCTAAACCCAATTACAATTACCATGACCCAATTCTAACTTTTAAACCCAAAAGCTATCGAAACCATTACAAAGCCCAAGCTGCCAAAAACAACCTTAAACCCTTGATGCACCCTTTGTCCTGAGCCTCTTACAGACCCCAACAACTCTGGTTCACGGTGCACCCCTCTGAAGCCTGAACCCAGCAGCCCTTTGTTTCCTCGACTGCCGTGCACCTGTGCTGCCTTCCCTTCGGACCGTCGAACAATTGCATGCAATATAAAAAAAATGATAGATTAAAAACATGTTGAAAAATAAAAAATGAACCCTTTTTGTTTTTATTCGAACTGTAATTTGGTTATAAAAACCAAGTCAAGACAATGTAAAAGGGATGGGAATCAATACAAAACAAAAAAAAGCAAATATTCAAAGACAAAAAAATTCCTAGGTATTCTAATCTTCCATTTTCGCATAACCTTGATATTCTTCGTTTGTTCTTTTTCAAACCGAAACCAAGAATTTTTACCTTTCACTCTCAAAAATCCGTTTTCAAAAAACAACGGGGTTTCAAATTTTTTGAATAGAACGTTGATTTAAAACAAAATCAAAGAGATTTTCGGTTCTGAAATCAAAGTTTAGGTTTTCACCTCATTTAGATATGAAATCAAAGTCAAAAAAGAAAGGGAGCGCCACCGATAAACGGCGCATGAGAAAGAGGCTAGGGTTCCTTTTTTACTGAAAATATTTTAGAGCCTTTGCTTTCTTTTTTTCCCTTTTTTTTATTTTTGTTGAAACTGAAATGGAAATGAAAAGTTACACGTTTTCTTATTTGTTTTTTTTTCTTTTTGTAAAAAAAAAAAACCATTTAATGCCGTATTTTCTATTTTTATATTACCTTTAAATATATAGGCCATGTTTGGTAAAGAGAATTTTGGGCAAAAATTAAAAGTTTAAGGTATAATTAGAGATTTGATCAGTCAAATCCGGTAATATTATTGTTTGGTAAATATGATATTGAAAGAGCGGATTGAAGTGAAACCACTAATTTTAAAAAAGCTCATAATAGGAGCCTTTTGAGATTAGATGTTTGATATTAGAGTTGTAAAGACTCTTTTACCCTTATCACTTACTAAAAATCTCAAAATAATATAAATTAAATATTTTTTCACCCTATTTATAAGCTAATTCTATTTACTTTTTTTCTTTTTATTATCACATATTTATATGTGTATTTAAAATTATTAATTAATTAAATTATATTAAAATAATTATGTAAATAATAAACTAATATATAAATCATTTAAATATGTTTAGAAAAATTATATTAAAAATAACTTTATAGATCTAATTAATAATAATTAGATACAAAATATTGATAACTAATAAACTATTCAAACAAGTATTGATTATAAACATGTCCTTATATGTCATTTTATTTGTTTAAATAATTTAACAGCTATCAGCTATCAGTTAATTTTACCAGACACTTTTATACAATGAGCTAATACAATTCGCTAGTCAAATCAGCTAATGTAATCTGCTATCCGCTAATTGCCAAATAGGGCCATAGTCTTCATCTTTTGGTTAAACTGCTATTTTGATCCCTAAATGTTTGCCCCTTTATTTTTTATTTCCTTTTTTTTCTTTTCATTAAGTGTCGTTTCCTTTACCTTTTTAGCATTAAATTCTGAGTTTTTTTACCTCTTATATCCTGCATTATTTATATATATTTATATATCTTTGTTCTTTATAATGTACCTATATATATTATAGTTTTATTACATTTTTATACATGTATAGTTTGGTTGCTTTAATATATATTTATATATTATTTACGTTTTTTATATTACGCTATATTATATTAGATATATATATTACGTACAGTATATATATATTACTATATATATTAGTTCTATATATTATATACTATATTATTAATATCTTATATATATATTTAATAATATATACTCTAGTTATAATTTGTTTATATATATATATATATATATATATTATGTTTCTTTATTATATATTCAATTTATTGTTAGTTATCGCGATTCGACTTCAGCCTTACGGTGGGTATGATTTGTATTATTTATGACACGTTTATTTAACTAACATCTAATTAACCTATGACTTTTAATTTCTGCTTTTACTTTCCCGCATTTATTTATTTCGTTCGTTCTTTTATGCTTATTTTATTCTAACCTTTAAATTTCACATTTATGTATTTATGTTTTACGCTTTTATTTTTGTATATATTTCATGCTTATTTATCTTGTTACATTCAGATATATAAACTGTCAATGCAGTGCCCTTTTATTCGAGGATAAGCTTGGCTAGTACAAGGCATAGTGGTGGTGATTTTCGTTTATTCTCGAATAACATGGCCTTTAAAATTAATTCGCATTTATAAACGAATCTTAAATTAAATTAAATTAAATTCGAACTCGCAATTTTTAATATTAAGGCAACTCGTAATCGACTAGGTACCGATTTCAGAAGTGGTGAGGGTGCGAAACTTTCTCCACTAGCAACCAACTCTCGAACTCATTTTTAAATGAACCTCTAGTTTTTGGTGTCCGGTCTACCTAAACAAAGTGACCAGTGGCGACTCTCTCATTTTTCCAAACATTTTCTAAAAACCAAAACCCGGTTCTTACAAATGACATCGGAGGGGGACGAATTTTTAAATTTTAGTCGCTACACACGATGGTGACGACAAATAGAAGGGTGGTCGGAGTTGGGTTTAGGGGAGATGGAGGGTTAGCAGATTTAGGTCTTTTAAGGGTAGATCGAACATAAATGAGCAATAAAGGGTTAGGTAGGATATTTTTATTTTTTTATTATTTCAATTTTGGATATGCAATATCACTGACTAAAACCATGTTGAATAGGATAAAATAAAAAAAGAAAGCCTTAGCTCAACTGGTTAAAGTTGGACTCACCAAGCCTAAGTTATGGGTTCTACTTCCCATGAAAGTGAGATTGTTATATCCGAACCATGGAGATAACTGTAATACTCTAAAGATTGGCTTAGTAGAATATTACTATTCGAATACGTTTTAAATGCCATGTTTCATTATGTAAATCAAGATGTATATAAAGATCTAGGACTAAATTGAAAGAGAAGGACGAATGAAAGGCCATTATCAAGTGCATTAAAATCGAAGGATATAAAAAGTATGAGACTTGCTTATGTGTCAAATTTTGGGAGAGAACTAAAACTAAAAAAATCTAGGGACTTGCTTATGTGTCAAATTTTGGGAGAGAACAAGTGGGTGTAACACCTTAAATCCGGCCTAAGAGGGAACCAAGTCCAGAGTATTAGCTATACAATTCACTAACTTGCTACTCAAGTTAGTACACAACTATCACTAAAGATCACTAAAAAATTCGAATTACATAGACATCGAACAAGATTTAGACAAATCTTGTAATTCAACCAACCAACCGAAGCACTGACAAACAAATAAACATGTGTTTCATTTAGAATTCTTCTATACCGAAACCTAGTTAGGATTTTCAATTTGAAACTTTCCTACTAAGTTCATTACTTAAGGTTTTGGGGAACATACTTAAAGTATACATATAAGTACAAGTTCATCATTCAATTAGATATAACTAAAATTCTTAGCATACTTAATGTGACCATAATAAACCAATTTAGTCTAGAGAGCCTAATAAGCAAGATGATACTTTTACAATCTAGTTTAGAACTAACCATTTTTAAAGGTTACATCCTATTTAAATTCTTTACTTAGTATACTATTAACAATCCAATGAATTTACTTACTTAACCTTGAGAGTACTTAATTAATCGAGTTTTTATCAATTTAATCTCATTATGAATAACTCATTCAACCAGTCATTCGAAGCATTCAACATCCATGGTATACTACCAACCATTCAAAGCATTCAAACAATCAAGAGAAAGTTACCAGCCATTTGAACCATAGAATAGAGGCTTACAAAACATAGCACTAACATAAACATTATACATGCCAAAACATTTTAGAACTATGAACAAAACATTAGATTATATACATGTTAATGTGCTACTATCCTGGGAGTTGAACAAAAAGTAACAACATACTTTGAGATTCCCTTGCACTCTGATTAAGCTCCTTAGATTGAAAAGTCTTTAGATTAGACCTGTAAAGTAGTGAAAGAGAGTTTATGAGTGATAACCCAGTGAGATAATTTAAAGCATCTAAGGTAATTCCCTAAAAAGATTCTTTCACTACTCAAATTAGGTTCACAATTGAACTATAAAGTTTACCAAGGTAAGCTACTTACATATAGCATAGCATAAACCATGTCGATACATACTAAATCATAAAAATCTTATCAAAATTTGTTATTAACATATTCATAGCAAGATACATCACAAGACTACTGTAGAGCATTTGAGTGTTCTCTAAATATGAGCGCAAGTGCACACTCCTGTCAAGTTATAGTATATAAGATATCGTCTCCCACATGGATTGGACAACTTAACTCGGATTTTGATTCCTGCACAAGGAAAATTAAATGCACAAATAAGTTTAGTTTGTTTAAGAGGAAAGGAAATAAAACACAAGTAAATAATAGAGAAGAGATCAGATTGATAGAATGGGTCAGATTATGCTGCTCCCTAGTGTGAAACTACGTTGAATAGGTTAAGATGCTCCGAGCTGCCAGACTTTGTTGCCTCGGCGGGAGATGACAAATTAGCTGCTTTGACGCTTTCGCTGCCTCGGCAGTGGAACGAATGTGTGTCTCGGTGGCAAACTCAGCAGTACTTCAAGGCTCGACAGAACGCTTCATAAGTGATCCCGCTTATGTCTGAGTCAGAATGCTATTGATGCCCAATGTATATAATACCAGTCGCAGCGTGAATCGTGCAAAGATAACAATGTTTGGTTCATTCTCTTTTAGCCGCCTTAAACCCTAACCTATGTCTAGGCTGGATTGGTCAACACTTGATTAAGGTGAAGACCGTACTTACTACTTTCGTGAGTTTGACTATCTCGATACCGAAGAAATGGATAGTAAACAATTAATCTCTCGACTTAATTGAAAACTATGAAGAACATGGAATAAGCAAACCTTGAAGTTTTATTGCAAAAACAAACTTAATTCCTAAACAACCGTTCTCACACTAGTTTACAACATAACCAAACCCAAAGAAGAATTTAGAACATAATTGACGGCAAGAAAACCTAAACTATGCCTAAGGGAAAACCTAAGTTGTTTTGAAGTACAAAATACATTGAGTATATATAGGCATTAGCTAGGTCAAGTCCTCCTTGGAGTAGAGATCTTCAAAGTAGCTTTTGCATTAAATGCAATCTTTAATTCTGACTTCTTTGAGTTGAATGTGGACCCTTTCACGTTGCCTTGCTCTGCAAGTTATCTTGGATCTCTTCCTTCGGCGACTCTGTCCGCTTCTACAAGCATCAGAAAATTGAGTGGATGGCATCGTTAGAATCAGGATTTTCTGCTCTATATATTGCACTCCAATTCTCCAATTCCTTAGTTGCTGCCTTGGGTGGTGGGTATGGCGGCGGCATGTACTCGGCAGCAGCTTTCTCTACTTGGAACTGCATCAGTACATCTCCATGGTCTGTTGCCTCAGCATCAGCTCCTCAGCTCTTCTCTCCTTCTAACAGCTTCTAGCCCTGAAATGCAAACTAAACTAAAACAACATCTTTTCCTTACCAAATTAAAGATATTCAATAAACTCATGGCAAAGTAAAGAATATTGTAAATATGCAATGCATGAACCTAAATATGCCTAAAATGTACTTAAGAACAACAATAATATGAGATGGAATGCGCACAAAATATAGAACTTATGAACACTTTACAACTACTAATCAAACTTAAGCAAAAGTTACCATTTACATATTAACAATTCATATTACATCATAATCAATTATCATATTTCTTCCATTATTTCTTAGCAACAATTATAATCACAATTAACCCTTAACATAGCCTTGTGAATCGAAGTTCCAGTCTAGGTACCCGAGTCCTCAACCAATTGTCACCCATAACATAACATTTAGTACTCATACTATCAACCATACCCTGTTACTTTCTCCAAATAACCATACACATACCTCCCTCATACTGTCGCCAATTAGGGACCTTTGCCCGAGACCGTAGTCCACTCGACACTGAGCTCTATGGACTCTATGTCATGCTAACTATATCTACAACTGACTCGAGACCAAGGGTACACATACATCCCTCAACTATATCTTTCAAATTCATGAGTGAGCATAGTTCTATTCTTCAACTTTACATTGTTGTATTAATATTCTACATTTCAATAGGGTACAACATTACATTCACCTCATGTGAATTCAACCATTCATGACTGGGCCGAAGGCTCATTAGCCAATATTACCATTATTAATGGATTCACAATTTCTTGCATTTCAAGTTAACATTTACTCATTTCACAAGACATATGTATGAAGTTCGATTGACACTCATAACTCAAACAATTTCCATCATGCTCATTTATCAATCAAGATACTATCATTCTCATCATAACAACCATACAAATCATACATATTCTTCTAAATCATATCTTTTATTTTTTAAGACATTTTGTCCATAGTAGACTTACTTGTGCTTCAAGCTTGTGCATAACAACACACACACACACACATCATTAAGATCAATTTACATTAGAAAGCAATGCTTGGGAGGGTTGTTAGCTCTTCCCGAGACTTTAAACTATACTCACAGATTAAGCCAACTAATCTTGATCTCGAATTATAATTCCCTTATGCCGTTCACAACCCGATTCTACTTTAGCCCTCACTTGCTGAATTCCTTCCTTGTCTAGTGATACAAAAAATTGATTACTATTAGGAGATTTTCTAATTCTTGATTTTTAAAACAATTTGCTAACAATCTTTACATCTCAATAACATTCACTAAGTCATTCAAATATACAAAAAAATTATAATAGACATCAACACATTCATTTGTACTAAAACCGTCCACTAATTGCACACATACCAAACAGTCCATTCCTTTAGCATACATGCTTTTTGATCATTAGGACAATATTCCATCAAGTTTATATACATCCAAATTATTCATTTTTACTATACAACTACCTGGCAACATTCTAGAGTCATACATATATACTTATTTATTCTCAAAACAGTGTATAACTAACTGGATTCCTAAAACAATCCCGTGTTGTTTATCCTGATGCAGGGCAGTTCCAATTCCCAAAAATTTCACCTAAAATAGTCCCCTATTTCAAATAAATTTTCTCCCCTATTTTCTTATTAACCCGAACCGCTCTTCAAATAATTAAAACATATATTTTAGTTCTTAATCTAATTCACAAACAACCTCATGTTTAAGGAGTTTTAAAATAGGCTCGATTTAAGTTAATTCACAACAGGGCAGCCCCCAATTTCTCTATAATCAATTGTACAACTACATATGGATTCAATACAACTATTTCCAGCATTGAAAACTGTGAAACTAAAATTGATTTTGATATAACAATTTGACTTACAGACTAAAGTGCAAAACAAATAAATTTTTAAGTACTTTTCAAAGTCTCACATTTTGACAAGCCATTTTAAACGAAACAATATTTCAAGTTAAAACATACTTAAAGGTTCTAATTTCACTAAGTCTTTTCATGTGTTTTCAAGCCAAACTTCAACAAAACACCTATACGTATCGATACCCTTATGCGTATCGATACAATTTTTCAACACTAGAATTTTAATCGTTCATAGCGTACCGATACATTATATTCCCTATCGATACGAAATTCATCTAGACAAGACTTTAAGCTATAATGTATCGATACACATTGGAATCGTATCAATATTGATTTCTCATCAAAATATCATTTTGCTATAGTGTATCGATACGACACGTCACCGTATTGATACGATATTATGACTTTTACAAAATCCTTACATTTATTTTTTGACCGTTGGCTTGTCAGTTAGTTGGTATCCTAAATTTTAAATGACCGTTGAACCGTACCGATACGCTAAGGGAGCGTGCCGATACACTTTTGTAGAGCGTTTGGGTGTTCTCTATTTATGAGCGCAAGTGCACACTCCTGTCAAGTTATAGTATAAAAGATATCGTCTCCCATAGGGATTGTACAACTTAATTCAAATTGTAAGTCCTACACAAGAAAAGTAAATGCACAATTAAATTGGATGGTTGAGAAGAAAAGTAAAATAAAAACACAAGCAATTGAAGAGAAAGTGATTAGATTGATAGAGAGGGATGGGTTATGTTGTTGCTTAGTGTTAAACTGCGTTTACAATGACAATTCATTTTGCGCTGCCAGACTCTGCTGCCTCGAAGGTGGATGGCAGGTAGACTGCTGAGATCATCTCGTTGCCTTGGCAGGAAAATGGAACTGTGTCTCGGCGGCAAACTCAGCAGAACTACAAGGCTCGGCATAACGCTTCGAAAGTGACTCCACTTATGTCTAAGTCAGAGTTCTCTTGATTCCCACTGCAAATAATACCAGTCGCGACGTGAATTGTGCAAAGACAATAATATTGATTCATCCTCTTTTAGCCGCCTTAAACCCTTAACCTATATCTAGGCCGGATTGATCACACTGTCTATCGATGAAATCGTACTTACTCCTTTTGTGAGTTTGACTCTCTCGATACCGAACAAATGGATAGAATTCAACTAATCTTTCTCCTTAATTGAAAACTATGAAGAACGTGGAATAAGTAAACCTTGTTATTTTTTTTTGTAAAAACAATTTAAAATCCTAAACAACCGTTCTCACACTAATTACAACATAACCCAAACCCAAGGAGAAATTTAGAACATGGTGGCGGCAAGAAAACCTAAACTATGCCTAAGGAAAACCCCAAGTTGTTTTGAAATAGAATTACAATGGGTATATATAGGCATTAGCTAGGTCTAGTCCTTCTTGAAGTAGAAGTCCTTCAAAGTAGCTTTTTACGTTAAATGTGGCTTTAAACTCTGACTTCTTTGAGTTGAATGTGGACTTTATCACGTTGCCTTGCTCCACAAGTAATCTCGAGATTCTCCTTTGGCGGCTCCACTTGCTGCTATAGATGTCGGAAAATTGAGTGGACAACATCGATAGAATCAGAATTTTCTGCTCTACAGATCGCACTCCGGTTCTCCAACTCTATAGTCTGCTGTCTTGGGCGGCAAGTTGGGTGCCGGCAGGTACTCGACAGCAGCTGTCTATGTTTGGAGCCGCATCAGTACAACTCCTTGGTTTGCTACCTAAGTATCACGTCCTCAGCTCCTCTCTCCCTCTGTCAGCCTTTAGTACCTGGAACTAAAAGTACACTAAAACAATACCTTTTTTTCACCAAATAAAAGGTAATCTAGCAAAGCATGGCAAAGTAAAAAAATACTGTAAAATGCAATGCACGATCCTAATTTTGGCTAAAGTGCACTAAGAAACAACAATAATATGAGATGAAATGTGCATGAAATATAGAACTTGTGGGCACTTTACACCCCAAACTCGAACTATTGCTTGTTCTCAAGCAATGCAACCTAAACATACTTGCCCTTATATTAACCAAAAAGAAAAACTCATTTTCATCTTGATTTCGTACCTCAAGGTCGTGGCACCTATATTAGATTAGTGAAGGGAAATAGCAAGAAAATAACTCAGAATTAATTTCTAATGCCAGTGCAGTGTGTGCAGAACTGTGTACATGCTGAATATGCAGAATAACTAGATAAATAAAGATGCTGTTATGATATATAATGTTGCTACCGAGACAACACAATTTAATAATCATGGCAATGAGGGCTTCAGCTTATCACAACTGCTCTTCTAGGTCTGAAATTAGGATAGGAGCAAACTACAAAACCTCGAACCCATGGAGTAGAGTCATCCCGTGAAACTTTCATTCACTCATGCAAATTTGTTCGTCACTTCAAAATTTTCAGATTCACGGACTTTGATAGCAGCGGAGTGTCCTTGCACATGATTCTTCCTAGAGCCTGTTGCGGGCACCTCTAGGGTAAAACATCAATGTTTCTTTGTTTTTCTTTAGGCTGCCATGGTAGTGTTGTAGTTTTCTTTTTCGATTTTCATGCTTTTCCCAAATTAAGTTCAATTTATTTATTGGTGCAAAAATAATTAATCTGCTAACTATCATAGGCACAAGTTATAACAAAATTTTATGTTCCGATTAATATTAAGGCAAATACAATGCAACCTATAAGCTACTAAGTATGGCTGGACAAAAAGATGCGAGATCTATCCTCCCCAAACTCGAGATGAGCATTGCTCTCATTGCACAAAATAAAACCGAAAAACTAAAAATAGGAAAAAAATACAAGTGAAAAAAAAGAAAAATAAAATAAAGAAAAAAGAAAGAAAAAAACTAGAAATTGGCTGAGGGTTGAGAGGAGGCTTGAGTCTTTGCTGCTAAGGAGGAGGAGGAAGTTTGGATGATTAGGCGGCGGCTAGCAGATGTCTTGGCAGCAGACTTGGCGGGCGAGATCTTCACTGTCCGCGACGACTAGACTCTTTTTGGCGTGGGACGAGGCTCTTCTTGAGGTTCGGCAGGGGGAGCGGAATGAGGGGCTTCGCTCTCTTCTGATTCTCTTTCGTCGTCCATAGGCTCAACGGCTATGATGTGCCACTTCCTCTTCCTAGTTCCTTCCTCCGTTGGTGCTTCCGGAGGGTCTATCGCCTTTGGGATGGCTGCTGCTGCTCAATCTCCTCTGATAAGGAAGTGTTTGCCACTGTTGCCGCCGTGCAGGCATGTGAATGATGTTGCTAATGCCTCTCGAGAGAGTCTGTTATCGTGTTGGAAGCAGAGGTAGCTGAGTATGAAGGGTAGTGCGTCGGAGATGGCATCTGGAGGCGAAAAGCGGCATGGCGGACAATGGCGGCTGATGGCGTTCCTTGTGCTGGGGCAGCTGCGGCAAGATCTAGAGGGTAGAAAGGCAGGTTGGGGCCATCATCAGGGAACTTTTGTAGGAGATAAGCCACAAAGGCTTCTTGGACTTCCCCCCACATATTTCATGAAAGCCAGCTGCTGCTGCACGATTCACTTGTTGCTGTCGATAAGGGTGCGCAATAGTGTGAGGACTTCATTGGCCGGGGCAGATTCAATACTGTCAGGGGCGGCTGGAGTGGTAGGCTGGGCGTTATGGGCTCTGTCTCCTGGGCCTGCATCATCTGCAAGCAGACTTTTTTGGTCCACCCCTCCTTTGGTGTCGTCATCTCATCTTTGGGGTCGGTCGGGAGATTGAAATTGGCACAAAGGCCGGTGATGAGTGATGGAAAGTATAACATGCCCTTCGTCTTTTAGAAGCAGTTTTGGATATACTTACATATGATTTCTCCCATGTTGATTAGTCGGTTCATCAGAATGCTGTGGAATAGGGCGAGGCGCGACCGATCGACAGTGGCAGGTGGCAGCGTTGGACAGAACCGCAATGCTTCTCTGCCAACCACAATGTGTTGGGCTTGCACAACTTAGCCTTGAGTTCCTCATAATTGGCATCCGTTAGTGACTGCCTTCACTCCTCGTGAGGGTTGTCGTTCATATTCAGGCCATAGAAACTATTGATTACGGCATCGTTGAGCTTGATGGGTTCCCCTCGGACGAACACGAACGACAGCTCAGGGCGGGGATGATGGGCATAGAACTCCCTGACCATGGTGATATTGGCTATCTCCGGTTGCCGTGTGAATATTTCCCATCCCTTGATGTGGATGGTTTCAAACAAATTGGGTTCTAGGCTGAGATCTCCTGTTTGCTTTGTATAGTGAAAGCCTTGCTCCTCTTATATGGCTTGTTTGGCTAACTGGGTTTGGTATCTCTTTTCATCCTCGCGGGAGAAGAAGCGTTGGAAGGTGGGCTTGGGTGCCGATGTTGAAGCCATGTGAGAGATGGTTGAAGTTTACTGAAACTTGAAAACAAAATAATGTGAGAGCAGTGGATACAAGAATAGGATAACAAGGAGTTGAAAGTAAAGTAAATGAATTGGGTGAGAAGGGTTTACATAGAGGTTACTGAGAGGTGTCGTGGCGGCATTAAATATCCAACGATCCAATTGTCTCGCGCACGTTACAAGATTTCTGCCTGTTATTTCTGTAGCCATTGGCAGCTAGCCGTTAACGGAAAACTATCCATTATGCACTTTCTACGCTGGGCCGCCCTTGGCTGTCTCGGCGGGATGGTGGGAGGGCTCCTTGCTGGGCCTTCTTCTCGATCCATCTCTTTTATTACTAATCCTAAAATAAAAATAAAGAGAATTAAATACTAAAATTAATTCTGAAAATTGAAAAAATATGGAAATTACTCTAATCCTAAAAAAATTGAAATAAATTGAACTCTAATCCTAATTCATAAAATAAAAATAAAGAAAATATAAAAAATAAAAATTAAGTTATGTTGGGAGTGCATTTGGGTGCATCTCCCAGACATAACCACTTCCTTAGGTAGTTTGGCTTGTCCTTCCCTCCTGAGGGGTTTTCTTGTTCCTTCAGGTGATGTGCTGCTGGGTCTTTCAGCCTACCCTGGGTCTGTCGCGACGGCTATTGCCTTGACCTGTCCCTGTGCTGATTTTGGCGGCCTGAGCATCTGGGCATCCTTCCTTTTCTTTTTCTGCGAGTTGTAACACATTTAACTTTATGCTTTGACTGTCTACCCTCATGGTCAGCTCCCCCTTTTCCACATCTATTAAAGTTCTGCCTGTGGCCAAGAATGGTCGCCCAAGGATAATAGGGGTTTTTCATCGGCCTCACAATCTAGGATGAGGAAATCAGCTGGAAGAATAAGGTTGCCCAACTTCACTAGGATGTCTTTGATTTTGCCCTCCGGTTGTACAAAAGAGTGATCAACAAGTTTCAGCATGATGGAGGTAGGTTTGGCTTGCCCAATTCCTAATTTATCGAAGACTGCCTTAGACATTAAGTTGATGTTGGCTCCCAAGTCGCACACGGCTTTTGTTTCATGCTTGCTGCCTATTCTGCATGGAATAACAAAGCTGCATGAATCTGTTTGCTTGGGCGACAGTTTATTGTGTAGCATGGCCATGCACTCCTCTGTTATAGCAACTATTTCGAATTCCCCAATCCTCTTCCTTTTAGAAACCATGTCCCTGAGGTATTTGGCATAGTTGGGCATGTTCTGAATGGCTTCTATTAGAGGGATATTTATGTGCACATGCTTTAAAATATCCTAGAATCTTCTGAATTGTTGCTCTTGCTTTTGTTTCTTAAGCCTCTGGGGAAAGGTGTTGGCAGGAGGATGTCCTTTATACGTTCTTTGCAGGGGAACATTATCTGTGGAGGATCATCTGCTTCAGGACCGCTGTCAGGTTCAACTACCGAGGCGGCCGGTGTTGATGCTTTCGCGGCAGGCAGTTCTTTCGATGTTGGCTATGTTTCTGGATGTTTTTCCCTGGGTTCATCCAACTGCTTCCCACTTCTGGTAGATATGGCTTTGCACTTCTCATAAATGGGCTTGGTTGCTGCTTCTGCACTATTGGATGCTGGACCCATTGTTCTGCTGCTAAAGATCTCTGTGAACTGCCCAAATTGGGTCTCCAGGTTCTTTATCGCAGCCTCTTGGTTGTTCATCTTCATCTCCGTCCTGTCCATGAAAGACTCTGTTTTATCAATAAATTTATTAGTGCGAACAATAAAATCACTAGTTCTAGACATAAAAGTATGAAGGTTTTGTTGGTAGATTCCCTGTTGCTGTTGTTGGTTTGCAACAATCTTTGGGTTGCTCTAGGAGAAGCTGGGATAGTTCTTTCATCCAGGGTTGTATGTATTCTGGGCAGGTCTGTTGTTCCTCTCGTATCCTCCCATAAAGTTGGCAGATGCGGTGCGTTTAGAGGAATCATGGTTGCCCCCACACTCATCACAAAATGGCTCCACAGCCTTAACCACTGTTTTGCCCTATCCTTTAGTGAATAGGGAAATAATCTTAGCCTCAGCATGTCTTGATGGACTTCGTGTATTTTGAATGCCTTGCAGTTGTCCAGGAATCCTCTTAAGTGCTGCCGAGCATCTTCTGTGACAATCCCTCCAAATTGCCCTAACGTGTTGATCATGTTAAACATAACGAGCTTCAGCTCGAAGTGATCCGCCTCAATCTCAGGTTCTGTCACTGTCAGATCAAACCATCTAAAGTCATGTTCCAAATAATCCCTGGTGGTTCGAACATACTATGGTTGCCTGGGCAGAAGAGGGGGCTGCTGCCTTGGTGGATCTTGATGTTCTTTGGGTGGCGGGTCTTGCTGCCCATTGTTGAGTGTGTAAAAGTTCTATAATTTACCCCTATTTAACCCATATTTCTGCTCCATTCAAGCATAATTCATTACATTTAGGTTAGATTTCAGTTATACATCACAAATATATTAAATGGTACAGTTTTTACTAAATTGGTTGCTTTTGCAGGTAGCTGCTGTAGCAGATGGAGAAACAGACGCTGGGCAGTGAAGAAGCAGAGCTGGAACTGGATGTGCAGACGAGGAGGACGATGCTGCTGTAACCCCCTTAACCCGGCCTAGACGGTCGACCCGAATTAAGAAGATTACACGGGGAAAACCAAAGTCAACCCGAAAGTCAACCTTGATTAACGACCTTTTTTTTTTCTTTTTAATCTTGTCTAGATGTGTAACGCCCCAGTTTTGGGCTCGAAAGTTTTGGGTGTTGACCGGTTCGGTCAAAGTGCTGATCGAATATATAAGAGTGAATTTAGGAGAGCCTAGTTCGGGTTGCATTAAAAATATGGAAAAATGTTCTAAAATCATCTTTTAATATATATAAATGAACTCTGAAATCAATTTTGGAAAATGAGGTTCGGAAGGTTGACATTTTGGCTAGTGACCAAAATGTAATTTTTGAAAGTTGCGGGACAATTTTATAAAGGATTGAAACTTTGAATCTTTAAGGAGCTATTATTCCAAAAAGGATTTCTCCAGATTTTTCTAAGATATTTTAAGGCTCAATTCTGATTTTTAAAGATTAAGAAAGGGAGGGAAATCATTTTAACCAAATTTCCAACTAACTTTCCATTTTCTCTCAAATTTCCTTTTCTCTCATTTTCTCTCAACCCAAACAAAATTCTCCAGATTTCTTTCTCTGATTTTGACATCTAAATCTCTCATTTCAACTCTCATTTGATTCCTAATCATCTCATCATCAAAACCTCTCAATTTACAAGTTGTTTCATCAAGCTTTTTGGCTCAAAAATGGAGAAATTCAAGTTTGGAGGTAAGAACGTCCTTCTCCTCTAAACTATCAGTTCTTTACTGAAATTCCTAAGTTCTCAATCCTTGATTTATGTTTTATTAATGGCTTTTCAATTGAGATCTTGATTTTTGGCTAAAATGCAAGATTTGGTGATTTTGGTGAAATTTTCGTGTGATCTGTTTAAGCAGGGTTTTGAGATGTTAAAATGATGTTAAATGAATGCTAAATTGATTAGAAGTTGAGGTTTAATCAACGCAATCCCGGATAGGTTGAATTTCCTAAGTTTGGCTTGAGTTTTTGGGTGTTTTTGGAGTGTTTTTGGTGATATGTTATACCTGGAGGTATAAGGACGTGGTTGTGATCATTTTGCATGTTAATTGATGTATAAAAATGGTTAGAAGTGATGGATCTTGGCTGGGTTAAGTTTTGGAAGTGTTTGGAGGTGATTTCGGTTGTGTTTGGTAGCCAAATTGTTAGATTTGTGATGAGCAGCGAGTTGTGTTGATGTTGCTGGTGTTTTAATGCATAAGGATGCATTAATGTTCTGTTTTTGTGTGCTTGAAACAGGGGAGTTTGATCCGTGAGCTTTGGAGGTGTTTGCGGAAGGTTTCGGAAGCTTGGAAGGCTTGTTGGCTAGTCTTGTTTGGTTATCGGTGAGTGGAGTTGGGATTTCAGCTTTTAAAACAAGGTTTGAAGGTTTTTGGGAGCTTAGTGTAAGTCTAAACAACTTTGCTAAGCTCAAGAGTAAGTGAATGGATTTTCGCTCTTGAATTGTGTGTGATTTGGTTTTAAAAGCAAATGTGGTTGATGATTGATATGCATGTGTTTTTGCATGGTTTAATTCTGTTTTGTAAGCATGTTTTAGCATGGTTTAATGCTGGTTTTGAAAGTCATTTGAGAAGGATGCTCAAGGTAAGAGATCCTTGGTTTTTATACATTGAAAATGTGGTTTTGATGCATAGTGTTGCATGTTGATCAATGGCTTTGTATGATGCTTTAAAACAGTGAATTGATGATGATAAACGTTACCTTTTGCATATTGGTTATGCATGTGAATCATTGGATTAATGAGGTAATGGTTTTGCATATTGGTTATGCATGTGAATCATTGGCTAATGTTGTGATGCTTTGCATTATGTTCATGCATGTGGAACATTGGATTAACATGGTAAGATGGTTATATTGGCAAGTGATGTAAGTGGTTCTTGGTTTGTTGATCGGATATAGTTAGCCGGCTATAGGATTGGGTGCACCGTGAATAAAGTTGCCTTGGAGTTGGAGTGGTCAAGAGTGGACCGGTTAAGCTCCCTTCAAGTATTCCTAACGAGATGAGGTCATAGTGGAGGTTGTTGCCCACGGGAAGGCCTTGGTTATTTGAGGTCATAATGGAGGTGTTGCCCATTCGAGGACCTTGGTTGAGTAAAGGTTATATGGTGGTTAAAAGTCCATATGTGAGAACCTTGTACTTGTTGAGATCACAATGGCAGTGGTTAAGTCCATGTGTGGATCTTGTGTGTGATGTCCCGGATCTCGTTAGATGATGTCTACAACTACCAATCGGTTATGCAAAGGTTGTATGGTGGTTGAAAGTCCATACGGGAGAACCTTGTGCATGTCAAGGTTGTATGGTGGTTAAAAGTCCATACATGGGAACCTTGAGGAAAAAGCTAAGGTTGTATGGTGTTTAAAAGTCCATACATGGGAACCTTAGGATGTTGAGGTCAAATGGAGGTTGTTGCCCATTTGGGAGACCTTGGATTGGGTAGTGTGTAGGGAGCGTAGGGACAACGCTCGGAATCCGCGTATCCGATCGGGTTGTTAAGTTGAAAAGTGAATGTGGTTGATCTTTTGGAAGCCAATATAATGTTCTTGATCATAAAGAAGCATGAGATGCTTGAATTGATGCATGGTTGCATGTGAAGCATGAGATGCTTGAGTTGATGCATGATTGCATGTGAAGCATGAGATGCTTGGAAAAGATGCATTGTTGCATGAAAAGTGTATGATGCAAGTGAATGCATGTTTACTTGTTAAGTTGAACAAGTGTTGGTAATCATTTGGTAAATGATGCATGTGAGCATGAAATATCTATGTTGCATTGGAGTCTTGTAAGTCTTGTTCTAAAGGCATGTGAAGATGTGGTTATGGTTCTTATGTTGCCTTGATTAAATGCATGTGATGGATTATTTTGAGCTATGGTTTTAAAAAGGTTTCTTGCTTGTTATGGCTTTCAAGTTTAAAGAAAGGTATGTTGTGAAATGGGAGTGTTTTCCATGGATTTTGTTTAAGCTTGACATATGGTGTTTATGCATGTTTTGAGCTTGATGTTGAAAAGGGTTTTCAAACATGGTTTTGGTAATCAAAACGGGTTTGTTTTTAAGTGTTTTAAAGACCCGCTGCATTGATGGTGTTTTGGTTTGAGCATTCCTCACTAAGCATTATGTGCTTACGCTCCTTTTTGTCCATCAATGCAGATTCTTGAAGCTTGGACAGCAAGGAGCAAGGGATTCAAGGTGGACTCCAATGGAGATGTATGTCTCGGTGAATAGCTATAGTTAATAAGGGCAATGGGGTAGAATCTCTTGGGTTTATGTGTATGTGATCGTATATGTTTGCTTATGAATGTTTAAATGTTGTTGCTATGTTGTTGGAACATGAATTGACTTAAATGAATTTGTTTTGGAAGGTTTGAGCATAAATGGTTAGCTTGAGTAGGAAGCATGCCATTGAAATTGGGGCTTTTCATATGTGATGGTTGTATGTTGAATTGGTGATGCATTTATGGTCCCTGCATGTTGATTGATTATGTGGTATGATTTGGTGTTGTTAATTTGAAGTTTGAAGCATGTTTGATGTTGATCTTGAGTCGATTTCAGGCAGGGGTATCGATACTCGGGCTTGCGTATCGATACGCATGAGCCAAATATGCACATTTCTGCCCAGGGGTATCGGTACGGCTGTGTGGGTATCGATACCGTATGAAGGCCGTATCGAAACGGGGGATTTCGTATCGATACCGTCTTTGGAGTTTGGTTACTGCCTTCCCCGCGTATCGATACGACTCCAGGAGTATCGATACGTGTCTGTTATTTCGGTTAAAAGTATCTTTATATGTTTCGAAATGTTTGCATTTTAGTCCTGAATCTTGTTTGTGAAATTGTATGAGTTCGGGATGTCCGTTTGAGCTGAAATTTGGCTGGGAAGCATGAAACATGATTAATTTTAAGTTGGTAACTTAAAATCTGGTTAAGTCCTTAAAGTTTTCAGAAATTACAATTTGGTCCCTAAAGTTGTAATTTGTTCAATTGGGTCCCTGTTTGATCTCTGATGTTTGTGATCTTTGAGCATGGAGTTTGTATGATCACACCTAAGGCTAATGTGCATCTAGACAAGTTTAAAAAGGAAAAAAAAGGGTCGTTAATCAAGGTTGACTTTCGGGTTGACTTTGGTTTTCCCCGTGTAATCTTCGTAGTTCGGGTCAATCGTCTAGGCCGGGCTACGGGGGGTTACATTTGGTGGTATCAGAGCTGAGTTGCGAAGGTTGGGGAAAACGGTAAGTTGTTGTGATGTGTGTTTGATGTTTACCTTGTTGTGTGGTTGAAAGTTGGTTGAAACATGTGTTTCTGAGTATGCTGTTGATGTTTCTGAGCATGTTGCTGGTGTATGCAAGCATGTTTTGTGGTTATGAATCTTGATTGAGTTTATGTGGATATGTGCTGATGCTATGAGCTGATGTTATGCATGGTGAATGTGTTTTGAGCATGCTATGTTGCTAATATGCTGGTGCAATTGGATGTTGTTTGGTGTAAGCATGATCAAGGTATGTTGTTGATATGCTTGATGTTGTGATATCCATGTTGTGTTGACTGTTATGTCATGTAAAGGGGAGGATTCGGGATACCCATTGCCTTATTAATATAGCTATTGTGTTATTTGGAGTTGGAGTTTGAATCCTTGCTTAATGCTGGTCTAACTGGTTTGTTTGCTTGTTGTGATTGTATGTTTGTTGTTAGTGGTATGGAAAAGTTGATGAAAGAATGGCGGATGAGGGAGATGGTTGCTGCCTTGGGGCAGGTTGTTAAGGCAAAGAATTCACCCTTTTGTAAAGGTGTTTTGTCTCAGTCTTCTGTGCCTGGAGTGGAAGTGGTAAGGCAAGGGAAAGAAGCTGGTTCTGTGATGAAAAGTTCATCATCTGTTGTTCAGGAGGTGTTGGGAACATCTCAGGCTGTGGTAGAGGTAAAGTCAGTGGATGTGCTGGCTAGATGTGAGGGTTTGCCGAAGCAACGTTTGCTTGATTTGGGTGCTGTGGAGTATCATGGTTCTTCCCTGGAGATGTTTGAGGCCTGGTTGGCCCATGTGGTTCTGATTTTGGATCAGGAAGGCTGTGATTATGCCTGTAAGCTGGGGAGTGTTGTTTCTTTAATGCTGGAAGATGTGTGTGCTTGGTGGACATCTGTGGCGGTGGCGTCACATATCCATGATATTGATTGGATTTCTTTGTGTCGGCCTTCTATGAAAGGTATCTTGGAAGGGAATTTCCAAGGGTTGAGCAAGGTGCGGGTAGTGCTGTTGGTGAGCAAGTGTTGCTTGAGCACAGAGTGGAAGCTCGGCCATCTGTGTGTGACCGTTGTGAAAGGCAACATGTTGGACGTTGTAGGGGCGCGAGAGCTTGTTGGAATTGTGGTTCTAAGTTGCATGTTAAGCGTGATTGTCCTCATGGAGTGAAGTCAGCTTTGATGTTAGCCAAAGGATCTTTGAAAGGTCGTGGGCACGACCGGGGCAAGGCTCAGAGGTGGCAGAAAAAGCAGAAGGTTGTGAAGAGTTTGGGAAATGAAGTTTGCTGGAAATGTGAGTCTGCTGGACACATGAGGCGTGATTGTTTGATGTTGGCTCGGAATAGCCAAGGTTCTTTACCGCAAGGAGTTGATGTTGACCCTGGTGTGTTAGCTAGTGTTGCAATGGTGCGGCAGGAGGGTGATGGTTCCGCAAGGAAGAGAGCTCGTCTGATGAAGCTTCAGGGTGGTGTTGTGCTTTCAGGTAACCTTGTTAAGTGATCTTTGCTTTAGTTGCCTTAGTTTGGTTTCTGTTGGTTTTTCCTTGTGTGGTAAGTCTAGTCTTGTTGCTAGTATGTTTGGGGTAGCGGTAGTTGTGGTTTGGTGATATCTTAGGTGTGAAGAAGGCTTGGGTGAGTACCTTGTGGTTAACGGTTGTTGGTATGATGGAGTTAGATAAGTTAAAGGTGAGTTAGGGGGTTGTTCTTAGACAGATTTTGAGGATGTTATTGGAGGGTGTGAACAGGCATTCATGCACAGTTAAAAATCATTGTTATATGCTATATTGTATATGTTGGTCCATGCATACATGTGGCATGACAATAGAGGTTTTGCATACATGTACATCAGGCATTGATAGGGCATGTAGGTGATCATGCATACGATGTTCACGCTCGCTAATAACTAATCGAATCTGTTAGTGTTGTGGTTGGATTAGGTGGGATGATGGGTTTTTAGAAGTTGTTTGGTGCTGAGTGAGAGTTAGAAGTGCTGGAGTTTGTTAAGCTAGTTGCTAGTGATAGTGAGAGTGGGATAGCCTGTTGGTAGAAGGATAGTGGTTGATGCTCAGAGAGTTTAGTGGCTTGGTGGTGAAGGGTATTGGTTGAGGTTAGTATCGGTTAAGTGGTTTGTTTAGCTAAAAGGAAGTGGTAGTTCCTTGGTGCTAAGTGATGTTGCAGTTTGTGGTTGTGTTTCCTAAGTGCTGAGGTAGTTTAGCTTTTAAGTTGTTGAGAAAAGGGTTGTGTTGGTTCTTAGCAACCTTTGAGGAGATCAGAAGCTGTTATGTGTGTTTTGGGTAAGTAATGTTCTGGTAATGCAAGTGTTCTGGTTGAAGTCAGTTGGTGGTGTGTGGAATGGCTGACGGTTTCAAGTTGGGGTTGTGATGTAATTTTTGGTATTTGGGTGAGTAGTCTTGGTGAGCTGTTATGGTAATGTTTTTAGCGGATGTGAAGGATTGTCAGCTTCGTTGAAGAGTTTGGGTAAACAGTTGATGTTTAAGGATTTTTGCTCGTTGGGAAAATCTTTGGAAGAGATTTGGGAGTTTGCAAGAGTTTTAGAGGTTGAGGGGTTTGCCTAGTGGCTGAGTTGGTTTGGTGGTTGTCTTTGTGAGAACAAGTCTTGGGAGTTGTGTGTTACAGTGTTGTCTGCTGTAAGAGCTGAAGTTCTTCAGGTTGATGTTGGGATTGTGTGCGGTTCGGTTATGTGGAAGGTTAAGTCGTGGTTACCTTTGAGAGTTTGGATTTGTGAACAATGTATGGTGAAGGTTTTGTGTAGAGTGTGATCAGTGGTGTTTGAGGCTGCTGTCTTGTGTGTTGCTTTGAGACGGTTGTGTTTCTCTTTCGCCGGCTGAAATTTCAAGGACAAAATTTCCTAAGGGGGGGAGAGTTGTAACGCCCCGGTTTTGGGCTCGGAAGTTTTGGGTGTTGACCGGTTCGGTCAAAGTGCTGATCGAATATATAAGAGTGAATTTAGGAGAGCCTAGTTCGGGTTGCATTAAAAATATGGAAAAATGTTCTAAAATCATCTTTTAATATATATAAATGAACTGTGAAATCAATTTTGGAAAATGAGGTTCGGAAGGTTGACATTTTGGCTAGTGACCAAAATGTAATTTTTGAAAGTTGCGGGACAATTTTATAAAGGATTGAAACTTTGAATCTTTAAGGAGCTATTATTCCAAAAAGGATTTCTCCAGATTTTTCTAAGATATTATAAGGCTCAATTCTGATTTTTAAAGATTAAGAAAGGGAGGGAAATCATTTTAACCAAATTTCCAACTAACTTTCCATTTTCTCTCAAGTTTCCTTTTCTCTCATTTTCTCTCAACCCAAACAAAATTCTCCAGATTTCTTTCTCTGATTTTGACATCTAAATCTCTCATTTCAACTCTCATTTGATTCCTAATCATCTCATCATCAAAACCTCTCAATTTACAAGTTGTTTCATCAAGCTTTTTGGCTCAAAAATGGAGAAATTCAAGTTTGGAGGTAAGAACGTCCTTCTCCTCTAAACTATCAGTTCTTTACTGAAATTCCTAAGTTCTCAATCCTTGATTTATGTTTTATTAATGGCTTTTCAATTGAGATCTTGATTTTTGGCTAAAATGCAAGATTTGGTGATTTTGGTGAAATTTTCGTGTGATCTGTTTAAGCAGGGTTTTGAGATGTTAAAATGATGTTAAATGAATGCTAAATTGATTAGAAGTTGAGGTTTAATCAATGCAATCCCGGATAGGTTGAATTTCCTAAGTTTGGCTTGAGTTTTTGGGTGTTTTTGGAGTGTTTTTGGTGATCTGTTATACCTAGAGGTATAAGGACGTGGTTGTGATCATTTTGCATGTTAATTGATGTATAAAAATGGTTAGAAGTGATGGATCTTGGCTGGGTTAAGTTTTGGAAGTGTTTAGAGGTGATTTCGGTTGTGTTTGGTAGCCAAATTGTTAGATTTGTGATGAGCAGCGAGTTGTGTTGATGTTGCTGGTGTTTTAATGCATAAGGATGCATTAATGTTCTGTTTTTGTGTGCTTGAAACAGGGGAGTTTGATCCGTGAGCTTTGGAGGTGTTTGCGGAAGGTTTCGGAAGCTTGGAAGGCTTGTTGGCTAGTCTTGTTTGGTTATCGGTGAGTGGAGTTGGGATTTCAGCTTTTAAAACAAGGTTTGAAGGTTTTTGGGAGCTTAGTGTAAGTCTAAACAACTTTGCTAAGCTCAAGAGTAAGTGAATGGATTTTCGCTCTTGAATTGTGTGTGATTTGGTTTTAAAAGCAAATGTGGTTGATGATTGATATGCATGTGTTTTTGCATGGTTTAATTCTGTTTTGTAAGCATGTTTTAGCATGGTTTAATGCTGGTTTTGAAAGTCATTTGAGAAGGATGCTCAAGGTAAGAGATCCTTGGTTTTTATACATTGAAAATGTGGTTTTGATGCATAGTGTTGCATGTTGATCAATGGCTTTGTATGATGCTTTAAAACAGTGAATTGATGATGATAAACGTTACCTTTTGCATATTGGTTATGCATGTGAATCATTGGATTAATGAGGTAATGGTTTTGCATATTGGTTATGCATGTGAATCATTGGCTAATGTTGTGATGCTTTGCATTATGTTCATGCATGTGGAACATTGGATTAACATGGTAAGATGGTTATATTGGCAAGTGATGTAAGTGGTTCTTGGTTTGTTGATCGGATATAGTTAGCCGGCTATAGGATTGGGTGCACCGTGAATAAAGTCGCCTTGGAGTTGGAGTGGTCAAGAGTGGACCGGATAAGCTCCTTTCAAGTATTCCTAACGAGATGAGGTCATAGTGGAGGTTGTTTCCCACGGGAAGGCCTTGGTTATTTGAGGTCATAATGGAGGTGTTGCCCATTCGAGGACCTTGGTTGAGTAAAGGTTATATGGTGGTTAAAAGTCCATATGTGAGAACCTTGTACTTGTTGAGATCACAATGGCAGTGGTTAAGTCCATGTGTGGATCTTGTGTGTGATGTCCCGGATCTCGTTAGATGATGTCTACAACTACCAATCGGTTATGCAAAGGTTGTATGGTGGTTGAAAGTCCATACGGGAGAACCTTGTGCATGTCAAGGTTGTATGGTGGTTAAAAGTCCATACATGGGAACCTTGAGGAAAAAGCTAAGGTTGTATGGTGTTTAAAAGTCCATACATGGGAACCTTAGGATGTTGAGGTCAAATGGAGGTTGTTGCCCATTTGGGAGACCTTGGATTGGGTAGTGTGTAGGGAGCGTTGGGACAACGCTTGGAATCCGCGTATCCGATCGGGTTGTTAAGTTGAAAAGTGAATGTGGTTGATCTTTTGGAAGCCAATATAATGTTCTTGATCATAAAGAAGCATGAGATGCTTGAATTGATGCATGGTTGCATGTGAAGCATGAGATGCTTGAGTTGATGCATGATTGCATGTGAAGCATGAGATGCTTGGAAAAGATGCATTGTTGCATGAAAAGTGTATGATGCAAGTGAATGCATGTTTACTTGTTAAGTTGAACAAGTGTTGGTAATCATTTGGTAAATGATGCATGTGAGCATGAAATATCTATGTTGCATTGGAGTCTTGTAAGTCTTGTTCTAAAGGCATGTGAAGATGTGGTTATGGTTCTTATGTTGCCTTGATTAAATGCATGTGATGGATTATTTTGAGCTATGGTTTTAAAAAGGTTTCTTGCTTGTTATGGCTTTCAAGTTTAAAGAAAGGTATGTTGTGAAATGGGAGTGTTTTCCATGGATTTTGTTTAAGCTTGGCATATGGTGTTTATGCATGTTTTGAGCTTGATGTTGAAAAGGGTTTTCAAACATGGTTTTGGTAATCAAAACGAGTTTGTTTTTAAGTGTTTTAAAGACCCGCTGCATTGATGGTGTTTTGGTTTGAGCATTCCTCACTAAGCATTATGTGCTTACGCTCCTTTTTGTCCATCAATGCAGATTCTTGAAGCTTGGACAGCAAGGAGCAAGGGATTCAAGGTGGACTCCAATGGAGATGTATGTCTCGGTGAATAGCTATAGTTAATAAGGGCAATGGGGTAGAATCTCTTGGGTTTATGTGTATGTGATCGTATATGTTTGCTTATGAATGTTTAAATGTTGTTGCTATGTTGTTGGAACATGAATTGGCTTAAATGAATTTGTTTTGGAAGGTTTGAGCATAAATGGTTAGCTTGAGTAGGAAGCATGCCATTGAAATTGGGGCTTTTCATATGTGATGGTTTTATGTTGAATTGGTGATGCATTTATGGTCCCTGCATGTTGATTGATTATGTGGTATGATTTGGTGTTGTTAATTTGAAGTTTGAAGCATGTTTGATGTTGATCTTGAGTCGATTTCAGGCAGGGGTATCGATACTCGGGCTTGCGTATCGATACGCATGAGCCAAATATGCACATTTCTGCCCAGGGGTATCGGTACGGCTGTGTGGGTATCGATACCGTATGAAGGCCGTATCGAAACGGGGGATTTCGTATCGATACCGTCTTTGGAGTTTGGTTACTGCCTTCCCCGCGTATCGATACGACTCCAGGAGTATCGATACGTGTCTGTTATTTCGGTTAAAAGTATCTTTATATGTTTCGAAATGTTTGCATTTTAGTCCTGAATCTTGTTTGTGCAATTGTATGAGTTCGGGATGTCCGTTTGAGCTGAAATTTGGCTGGGAAGCATGAAACATGATTAATTTTAAGTTGGTAACTTAAAATCTGGTTAAGTCCTTAAAGTTTTCAGAAATTACAATTTGGTCCCTAAAGTTGTAATTTGTTCAATTGGGTCCCTGTTTGATCTCTGATGTTTGTGATCTTTGAGCATGGAGTTTGTATGATCACACCTAAGGTTAATGTGCATCTAGACAAGTTTAAAAAGGAAAAAAAAGGGTCGTTAATCAAGTTTGACTTTCGGGTTGACTTTGGTTTTCCCCGTGTAATCTTCATAGTTCGGGTCAATCGTCTAGGCCGGGCTACGGGGGGTTACAAGATGCACATTATCCCTAGATATATTCACATGATCATCATATTCAAAGATCACAACCATCAGAGAACATTCAGGGACTCAATTGAACAATTTACAACTTTAGGGACCAAATTGTAAATTCTGAAAATTATAAGGACTTAACCCAATTTAAAGTTACCAACTTGAAATTAATCATCTTTCATGCTTCTCAGCCAAATTTCAGCTCAAAAGGACTTCTCAAACTCATACAATTGCATAACAAGTTTCAGGACCAAAATGCAAACATTGCAAAACATTTAACCATCAAATTCAGAGCCCAACGGTCGAGTGTTCCGAAACAGGGAAGACCTGTTTCGAAACGCGGGACCGTTCCGCAACGGGTTCCGAAACATGGCCTGGCAGTGGCCAAACTGTTCTGAAACAGTGCCCCCCGTTTCGGAACGCCCAGGCCATTTCAGGCCCCCGTTCCGATTGTAACGCCCCGGTTTTGGGCTCAGAAGTTTTGGCGTTGACCGGTTCAGTCAAAGTGCTGATCGAATATATAAGAGGGAATTTAGGAAAACCTAGTTCGGGTTGCATTAAAAATATGGAAAAATATTCTAAAATCATCTTTTAATATATAAAAGTGAACTGTGAAATCAATTTTGGAAAATGAGGTTCGGAAGGTTGACATTTTGGTTAGTGACCAAAATGTAATTTTTGAAAGTTGCGGGACAGTTTTATAAAGGATTGAAACTTTGAATCTTTAAGGAGCTATTATTCCAAAAAGGATTTCTCCAGATTTTTCTAAGATATTTTAAGTCTAAAATCTGATTTTAAAGATTAAGAAAAGAGAGGGAAATCATTTTAACCAATTCTTAACTAATTTTTCTATTTTCTCTCAAATTCTCTTTTCTCTCATTTTCTCTCTACCCAAACAAGATTTCCTCAGATTTCTTTCTCTGATTTTGACTTCTTAATCTCTCATTTCAACTCTCATTGGATTTCTAATCATCTCATCATCAAAACCTCACAATTTACAAGTTGATTCATCAAGCATTTTGGCTCTAAAATGGAGAAATTCAAGTTTGGAGGTAAGAACGTCCTTCTCCTCTAAACTATCAGTTCTTTACTGAAATTCCTAAGTTCTCAATCCTTGATTCATGTTTTATTAAAGGCTTTTCAATTGAGATCTTGATTTTTGGCTAAAATGCAAGATTTGGTGATTTTGGTGAAAATTTCGTGTGATCTGTTTAAGCAGGGTTTTGAGGTGTTAAATTGATGTTAAATGAATGCTAAAATGATTAGAAGTTGGGGTTTAATCAATGCAATCCCGGATAGGTTGAATTTCCTAAGTTTGGCTTGAGTTTTTGGTTGTTTTTGGAGTGTAATTGGTGATCTGTTATACCTGGAGGTATAAGGACGTGGTTGTGATCATTTTGCATGTTATGTGATGTATAAAAATGGTTAGAAGTGATGGATCTTGGCTGGGTTAAGTTTTGGAAGTGTTTGGAGATGATTTTCGGTTGTGTTTGGTGGCCGAAAATGGAGGTTTAGTGAGAGCAGCGAGTTTTGATGCTTTCATTGAAGCAATTAATGCATGATGATGCATTAATCCTCTGCTTTAATGTGTTGAAACAGGGGAGGCATCCTAGGATCCAAGATTTGTTGATCCGGAGGCTTGTTTTGGTGCTTTGGCTTGAAGCGAAGTGGTAATCGGTGAGTGAAAATGGATTTTCAGCTTTTAAACCAAAGGTTGAAGGTTTTGGGAGCTTAGTATAAGTCTAAACAACTTTGCTAAGCTCAAGTGTAAGTTTTCGGATTACTCTCTTAAAGTGGTGGCCATGTTTTGATGAAATGTGAAATGATGATTTTGCATGATTTGCTACTGTTTTGGAAAGCATGTTTTAGCATGTTAATTGCTGAGGTTTTAGCATGATTTATGCTGATGTTTTAAGCCATGTGTTGAAGGTGTCTCTAGGTAAGAGTACTTTGTTTTATGCATTGTTAAATGATGATTTAATGCTTTGAAATGCATGAAGAAATGGCTTGGTTTAAATGCTTTAAAACAGTGGATTACATGTTGTATAAAGTGTGTATTGGCAAGTGATGGTTTGTAAAAGTGAAGGTCACTAAGGTGGTTAAAAGTCCTTGAGTGAGCCTTGTTATTTAAGATCATCAAGGTGGTTAAAAGTCCTTGGATGAATCTTGTTGCGGACACTAAGGTGGTTAAAAGTCCTTAGGTGCTCCTTTCCATGGTGGTTAAAAGTCCATGGGGCCAAGGTGTTTAAAAGTCCTTGGGGCCAAGGTGTTTAAAAGTCCTTGGGGTATTTCAAGCTACGGACACAAAGGTGGTTAAAAGTCCTTGTGTGGTCCATTCATGGTGTTTAAAAGTCCATGGCCAAGGTGTTTAAAAGTCCTTGGGGTCCAAGGTGTTTAAAAGTCCTTGGGGAAAGTTGTTGAACTTGATTTCTAAATGAAATGTATCACTTGAGCCAATATGACATGTATTGTACATGAGATGCATGAGATGCATGATTTAATGTTTATGTTGAAGCATGAGATGCTAGTTTAAATGAAATGTGGAAGCATGTTATTGCTTGATTTAAAGTATGCTTTGAGCATGTGTAAAGGTTGTTTACAAGCATGATTTACAAATGGTTTTAAATGCATTATTGAATGGTTTTTAAAGAGCACTCCTCACTAAGCTTTGGCTTACGCTCTCTCGTTTTCTTGATTCAATAATGCAGAGCATTAGAGTGCATTGAGGGCAGCAAGAGGAGGCAAGCAAACAAGTACAAGTAAAGCTCAATGTATGAAGGTTTTATAAGTGTTTTAGCTTTTGTATGTTTTTGGCAATGGGGGACCAATGTATTTGTTTTGGGAGGTGTTTATGACTCCCTAAGTATGTTGAATGTGGTTGATGTTGCTGATTTTTGGATTGAACCTTATATGCTTGTTTTGCAAGTTGATGCTTGAGTGGATAGCTTGTGTAGGAAGCATGACCTTAAATTTGGGGCTTTTTGCATGAAATGTTATCCTGCTGAATTGATGATGCTTATATGTGTTAAATATGTTTAATTGCATGCTGGTAAAGTTTGGAGATGTTTGGAGCATGTTTGAGTGTCCAATTGCATGATCTAGTATGCCTCTTTGCTGGTTTTTGTGCAGGCGTTTCGGAACAGGGGTGTACCGTTTCGGAACGGGTGCCTTGCATGAACCCAGGCGTCCGAAACGGTATGCACCGTTTCGAAACGGTTTAGCCTCTGCCGAGGCCATGTTCCGGAACCCGTTTCGGAACGGCCCGTGTTTCGGAACAGGGCTAGCCTGTTTCGGAACGGTCGACCGTTAGGGGGGGCTGACATGGTAGTTACATGTTTTGAAATGTTTGCGTTTTGGTCCTAAATCTTGTGTGATCAATTGCATGAGCTGTGGATGTCCTTTTAAGCTGAAATTTCACAGAGATGCATGAAACCTGACTAATTTCAAGATGGTAACTTTAATTTGGGCTGAGTCCCTTAATTTATCAGAATTTACAATTTGGTCCCTAAAGTTGTAATTTGTTCAATTGGGTCCCTGTTTGATCTCTGATGTTTGTGATCTTTTGATATGTTGATTGTATGATCACACTTAAGGTTAACGTGCATCTAGACAAGATTAAAAAGAAAAAAAAAGGGTCGTTAATCAAGGTTGACTTTCGGGTTGACTTTGGTTTTCCCCGTGTAATCTTCGTAGTTCGGGTCAACCGTCTAGACCGGGCTACGGGGGTTACATTTGGTGGTATCAGAGCTGAGTTCTCGAGTAGTTGGGAATGTGTGAATGCATGATTGAAGCATGGTTTGGTTGGTATGCTTGTTGAGTGAAAGCATGTTCAGTGATATGATATGATGATGTGTATGTGATGCATGTTGTGATGATGCATGATGAGGGTACCCATTGCCAAACAAAAGCTAAAGGGATGATGTTGTTTTTGAAAGAAATTGAGCTTGAATACTTGGAATCTGCTTACCTTGCTGGCCCTGACTTGTTTTATTTTGTATTGTTATGCATGGTAAAGTATGGCACCACGTAGAGAGTTAAGGAGTAGCGCGAGAGCTACGACCCCGGAAGGGAATGTGAATGATGAGCACACTGGTAGTGCTGTGTTACCTCCTCCTCCACCTGGTGGTGGTGGTGCGGAGAGGGAAAGAGCTGGAGCTGAGGCAGCTGGTGCTGGAGCTGCAGGACCTGAAGCTGGTCAGGGGCAAGCGATACCTGACATGTCTGTGCTTGTACAAGCTATTGCGGGTGCGTTTCGAGCAGCAGTAGCTGGAGCTCAAGGAGCTGGGCATCAGGGAGATGCTGGTGCTAGACTACCCTTGGAACGTTTGCGCAGTCTTGGTGGGACTGAGTTTAGGGGTATGTCAGCTGAGAGGTCTGAAGCATGGTTGGAGAGTACCAAGCGTGTCTTGGGACAAATGAGTTGCACTGATGTGCAGAAGCTGGGATGTGTGGTGTCACTGCTGCAAGGTGATGCTTATACGTGGTGGACAACCACAATCTCTGGGATGGCTGATGCTGATGTTACTTGGACGTTCTTTCAGCATGCGTTCAAGAGGAGATATCTGGGAGTTAGATATCTGGATGAGAAGAAGCGTGAATTCATGTCTCTGACCCAAGGGAGCATGAGTGTGGCGGAGTATGAGGTACAGTTTGTACGTCTTAGCCAGTATGCACCTGAGTTGGTACCTGATGAGCGCGAGAGGTGCGAAAGGTTCCGTTATGGTTTGGTAACGGAGGTTAAGACCTATATGTTAGCTGCTGAGTACAATGATTTCGATGTGTTGGTTAGTCGATCGAAGGACATTGAGATGAACCTGGGTTTGTCTGCTAAGGGTACTGGAGCTAGTTCTGGGAAAAGAGCTGCTGAATATAGTTCCGGTGGACGGAACAAGAGAGGGCGTGATCAGAGGTTTCAGTTCTCGTCTAAGAGAGGTGGAAGTGCACCTGCTAGGGGCGGCAATGCTAGAGCTGACCCTAGTGCTTGTTGGATTTGTGGTTCCCGTGGTCACTTGAGGCGTGACTGTCCTCGTGCTGGGAGGGAGGTGCAAGCTCCTGTGATAGCAGCTGGTTATGAGTGCTGGAATTGTGGTTCAGCTGATCATTTGAGACGTGATTGTCCGAGGATGGCTGGTGGTCAAGAGCGTGCTCCTGTTGTTGCAGCACCGCAGAGAGGTCGTGGGCGCGGCCGTGGTAATTTTCAGAGGCGAGAGGAAGGTGGGCGCGGTGTAGCTCATGTTGTGGCTATTCAACCTGAGGGTGGAGGCCAAGCGAGGGTGTATGCTCAGCGCGAAGGAAGGAATGATGCTGATGTGATTGCAGGTACCTTTACTTTGCAATCCTTGTCATTGCTTTCTTTGATTGATTCTGGATCTACGCATTCATACATTCTTCGTGAGCATGCTGAGTTGCTTGGTTTGCCTGTTGAGTCTTTGGATGTTGGTGTTAGAGTCACTAGTTCTTTTGGTGAAACTGTTGTGACTCGTAAGCTTTATAAAAGGTGTCCTTTGGTTGTTCAAGAGCATGTCTTTCTTGTTGATCTTATGGAGTTGCCCTTTTATGGTTTTGATGTGATCCTTGGTATGGATTGGCTTGCTGAGCATCGTGCTGTTGTGGATTGTGAGAATAAGCGGGTTTCGCTTAGGCTTGCGGATGATTATGAAGTGGTGGTGGTTGGTGAGAATGTGAAGTTTCTTGCCAATGTTGTTTCTACCTTGGAGGCGAGCAGGATGCTGAGGCAAGGTTGTGAAGCTTTTCTGGCTTTTGTGATGAATCCTAGTTCGAAGGAGCTGAGGGTGCAGGATATCAGGGTTGTGAAGGAGTTTCCTGATGTTTTTCCTGAGGAGTTGCCTGGTTTACCTCCTAATCGCGAGGTGGAGTTTGGTATTGAGCTGTATGAGAATACCACTCCTGTGTCCATTACTCCCTATAGAATGGCACCTAAGGAGCTGAAGGAGCTGAAGACGCAGTTGCAAGAGTTGCTTGATCGTGGTTTCATCCGGCCGAGTGTTTCGCCTTGGGGTGCTCCTGTCTTGTTTGTGAAGAAGAAAGATGGCACGATGAGGATGTGCATTGATTACCGTCAGCTGAACAAGTTGACTATCAAGAATCGGTATCCTTTGCCGAGGATTGATGATCTCTTTGATCAATTTCGGGGAGCTGCTGTGTTCTCTAAGATTGACTTGAGGTCAGGGTATTATCAATTGAAGGTGAAGGATGTGGATGTGCCTAAGACAGCTTTCAGGACAAGGTATGGGCATTATGAGTTCCTTGTGATGCCGTTTGGTTTGACAAATGCTCCTGCTGCTTTCATGGACATGATGAATCGTGTTTTTCATGAATACCTGGACAAGTTTGTTGTGGTGTTCATTGATGATATCCTTGTGTACTCGCGTACTGAGGAAGAGCACGAAGAGCATTTGAGGGTTGTGTTGCAAGCTTTGTTGGAGAATCAGCTTTATGCTAAGTTGAGCAAGTGTGAGTTTTGGCTTAGAGAGGTTGTTTTTCTTGGGCATGTGGTCTCAGCTGAGGGGATTCGTGTTGATCCTCAGAAGATTGTAGCGGTGATGAACTGGAAAGTTCCTAAGTCTGTTCAGGAGGTTCGTAGTTTCCTTGGTTTGGCAGGATACTACCGAAGGTTTGTGGATGGTTTTTCCAAGATTGCTGCTCCTTTGACGAAGTTGCTGCAGAAAGATGTTAAGTATGAGTGGACAGAAGCGAGGCAGCAAGCTTTTGAGAAGCTGAAGTTGGCTTTGACGCAAGCTCCTATCTTGATTCAGCCTGAATCAGGGAAAGAGTTTGTAGTCTACAGTGATGCATCCTATGTTGGTTTGGGGTGTGTGCTGATGCAAGAGGGTAAGGTTGTGGCTTATGCGTCGCGGCAGTTGAAGGTGCATGAGCGCAATTATCCTACGCATGATATTGAGCTGGCTGCAGTGGTTTTTGCTCTGAAGATCTGGAGGCATTATCTGTATGGTGAGAAGTGTACGGTGTACACGGATCACAAGAGTTTGAGGTATCTGATGTCTCAGAAGGAGTTGAATCTCAGGCAGCGACGTTGGTTGGAGTTGCTCAAGGATTATGATCTGACGATAGAGTATCATCCTGGAAAGGCCAATGTTGTTGCGGATGCCTTGAGTAGGAAGGTAGCTGTTGAGCTGAGAGCTATGTTTGCTAGCTTGAGTATATCGCAGGATGGTGGTCTTGTTGCTGAGTTGCAAGTGAAACCTTCGTTGGTTCAGTTGATCAAGGATAAGCAGTTGTTGGATGATTCCTTGGTGTCTCATGTTCAGGATATCGCGGAGGGTAGACCTTCGGATTTCTGTTTTAATGAGGATGGGGTGTTGTGTTTTGGTAATCGGATAGTAGTGCCTGCAGATGCTGAGTTGAGGCATGCTATTCTAGCTGAAGGTCATAGTAGTCCTTTTGCTATGCATCCTGGTAGTACAAAGTTGTATCGCGATCTTCGTGATGAGTACTATTGGGTGGGCTTGAAGAAGGATGTGGCAGAGTTCGTGAGCAAGTGTTTGGTGTGTCAGCGCGTTAAGGCTGAACATCAGGTTCCTTCTGGTTTGTTGCAACCGTTGAAAATCCCTGAATGGAAGTGGGAGAGGGTTACCATGGATTTTGTATCTGGTTTGCCTTTGTCTCCGTCGAAGAAGAATTCTGTTTGGGTGATTGTGGATCGCCTGACGAAGTGTGCACATTTCTTGCCTGTGCATACTACGTTTTCTTTGGATAAGCTGGCAGAGCTGTACGTTGCTGAGGTTGTGAGGTTGCATGGTGTGCCTAAGTCGATCGTGTCGGATAGGGATCCGAGGTTCACGTCGCGTTTTTGGCAGTGTTTACATCAAGCTCTGGGTACAAGGTTGCATTTCAGTACATCCTATCATCCCCAGTCGGATGGCCAGTCTGAGCGAGTTATTCAGATTTTGGAGGATATGTTGAGATGCTGCGTGATAGAGTTCCAAGGTTCTTGGGAGAAGCATCTGCCTTTGGTTGAGTTCGCTTACAACAACAGTTTTCAGGCAAGTATACAGATGGCACCTTATGAGGCTCTGTATGGGAGGAAGTGTAGGACTCCTCTGTGTTGGGCTGAAACTGGTCAAAAGTTGGTTTCGATGCCTGCTTTGTTGAAAGGTACCACCGAGAAAGTGAAGCTCATTTATGAGCGGTTGAAGGCTGCTTCTGATCGGCAGAAGTCTTACGCGGATTTGAAGCATAGGGAGATAGAGTTTGCGGTGGGTGATCGCGTGTTCTTGAAGGTTTCGCCTTGGAAGAAGGTGATGAGGTTTGGGCGGAAGGGTAAGCTGAGCCCTAGATACATTGGACCGTATGAGGTTGTTGAGCGTGTTGGTCCTGTTGCGTATCGGTTGAGGTTACCTCAGGAGCTGGAGAAGATTCATGATGTGTTCCATGTTTCTATGCTCCGGAGGTATCGATCTGATCCTTCGCATGTGTTGCCTGTGGAGGAGGTGGAATTGAATCCGGATTTGACCTATGATGAGGAACCGGTGAAGATTCTGGATTCAGATAGCAAGGTTCTTCGTGGCAAGACCATTGAGTTGGTGAAGGTGCTGTGGAAGCATCGCGGTGTTGAGGAAGCCACGTGGGAGCGGAAGGAGGATATGCTGAAGCAGTTTCCTTATCTCTTTCCTTCAGGTAAATTTCGAGGACGAAATTTCTTAAGGGGGGGGAGAGTTGTAACGCCCCGGTTTTGGGCTCAGAAGTTTTGGCGTTGACCGGTTCAGTCAAAGTGCTGATCGAATATATAAGAGGGAATTTAGGAAAACCTAGTTCGGGTTGCATTAAAAATATGGAAAAATATTCTAAAATCATCTTTTAATATATAAAAGTGAACTGTGAAATCAATTTTGGAAAATGAGGTTCGGAAGGTTGACATTTTGGTTAGTGACCAAAATGTAATTTTTGAAAGTTGCGGGACAGTTTTATAAAGGATTGAAACTTTGAATCTTTAAGGAGCTATTATTCCAAAAAGGATTTCTCCAGATTTTTCTAAGATATTTTAAGTCTAAAATCTGATTTTAAAGATTAAGAAAAGAGAGGGAAATCATTTTAACCAATTCTTAACTAATTTTTCTATTTTCTCTCAAATTCTCTTTTCTCTCATTTTCTCTCTACCCAAACAAGATTTCCTCAGATTTCTTTCTCTGATTTTGACTTCTTAATCTCTCATTTCAACTCTCATTGGATTTCTAATCATCTCATCATCAAAACCTCACAATTTACAAGTTGATTCATCAAGCATTTTGGCTCTAAAATGGAGAAATTCAAGTTTGGAGGTAAGAACGTCCTTCTCCTCTAAACTATCAGTTCTTTACTGAAATTCCTAAGTTCTCAATCCTTGATTCATGTTTTATTAAAGGCTTTTCAATTGAGATCTTGATTTTTGGCTAAAATGCAAGATTTGGTGATTTTGGTGAAAATTTCGTGTGATCTGTTTAAGCAGGGTTTTGAGGTGTTAAATTGATGTTAAATGAATGCTAAAATGATTAGAAGTTGGGGTTTAATCAATGCAATCCCGGATAGGTTGAATTTCCTAAGTTTGGCTTGAGTTTTTGGTTGTTTTTGGAGTGTAATTGGTGATCTGTTATACCTGGAGGTATAAGGACGTGGTTGTGATCATTTTGCATGTTATGTGATGTATAAAAATGGTTAGAAGTGATGGATCTTGGCTGGGTTAAGTTTTGGAAGTGTTTGGAGATGATTTTCGGTTGTGTTTGGTGGCCGAAAATGGAGGTTTAGTGAGAGCAGCGAGTTTTGATGCTTTCATTGAAGCAATTAATGCATGATGATGCATTAATCCTCTGCTTTAATGTGTTGAAACAGGGGAGGCATCCTAGGATCCAAGATTTGTTGATCCGGAGGCTTGTTTTGGTGCTTTGGCTTGAAGCGAAGTGGTAATCGGTGAGTGAAAATGGATTTTCAGCTTTTAAACCAAAGGTTGAAGGTTTTGGGAGCTTAGTATAAGTCTAAACAACTTTGCTAAGCTCAAGTGTAAGTTTTCGGATTACTCTCTTAAAGTGGTGGCCATGTTTTGATGAAATGTGAAATGATGATTTTGCATGATTTGCTACTGTTTTGGAAAGCATGTTTTAGCATGTTAATTGCTGAGGTTTTAGCATGATTTATGCTGATGTTTTAAGCCATGTGTTGAAGGTGTCTCTAGGTAAGAGTACTTTGTTTTATGCATTGTTAAATGATGATTTAATGCTTTGAAATGCATGAAGAAATGGCTTGGTTTAAATGCTTTAAAACAGTGGATTACATGTTGTATAAAGTGTGTATTGGCAAGTGATGGTTTGTAAAAGTGAAGGTCACTAAGGTGGTTAAAAGTCCTTGAGTGAGCCTTGTTATTTAAGATCATCAAGGTGGTTAAAAGTCCTTGGATGAATCTTGTTGCGGACACTAAGGTGGTTAAAAGTCCTTAGGTGCTCCTTTCCATGGTGGTTAAAAGTCCATGGGGCCAAGGTGTTTAAAAGTCCTTGGGGCCAAGGTGTTTAAAAGTCCTTGGGGTATTTCAAGCTACGGACACAAAGGTGGTTAAAAGTCCTTGTGTGGTCCATTCATGGTGTTTAAAAGTCCATGGCCAAGGTGTTTAAAAGTCCTTGGGGTCCAAGGTGTTTAAAAGTCCTTGGGGAAAGTTGTTGAACTTGATTTCTAAATGAAATGTATCACTTGAGCCAATATGACATGTATTGTACATGAGATGCATGAGATGCATGATTTAATGTTTATGTTGAAGCATGAGATGCTAGTTTAAATGAAATGTGGAAGCATGTTATTGCTTGATTTAAAGTATGCTTTGAGCATGTGTAAAGGTTGTTTACAAGCATGATTTACAAATGGTTTTAAATGCATTATTGAATGGTTTTTAAAGAGCACTCCTCACTAAGCTTTGGCTTACGCTCTCTCGTTTTCTTGATTCAATAATGCAGAGCATTAGAGTGCATTGAGGGCAGCAAGAGGAGGCAAGCAAACAAGTACAAGTAAAGCTCAATGTATGAAGGTTTTATAAGTGTTTTAGCTTTTGTATGTTTTTGGCAATGGGGGACCAATGTATTTGTTTTGGGAGGTGTTTATGACTCCCTAAGTATGTTGAATGTGGTTGATGTTGCTGATTTTTGGATTGAACCTTATATGCTTGTTTTGCAAGTTGATGCTTGAGTGGATAGCTTGTGTAGGAAGCATGGCCTTAAATTTGGGGCTTTTTGCATGAAATGTTATCCTGCTGAATTGATGATGCTTATATGTGTTAAATATGTTTAATTGCATGCTGGTAAAGTTTGGAGATGTTTGGAGCATGTTTGAGTGTCCAATTGCATGATCTAGTATGCTTGTTTGCTGGTTTTTGTGCAGGCGTTTCGGAACAGGGGTGTACCGTTTCGGAACGGGTGCCTTGCATGAACCCAGGCGTCCGAAACGGTATGCACCGTTTCGAAACGGTTTAGCCTCTGCCGAGGCCATGTTCCGGAACCCGTTTCGGAACGGCCCGTGTTTCGGAATAGGGCTAGCCTGTTTCGGAACGGTCGACCGTTAGGGGGGGCTGACATGGTAGTTACATGTTTTGAAATGTTTGCGTTTTGGTCCTAAATCTTGTGTGATCAATTGCATGAGCTGTGGATGTCCTTTTAAGCTGAAATTTCACAGAGATGCATGAAACCTGACTAATTTCAAGATGGTAACTTTAATTTGGGCTGAGTCCCTTAATTTATCAGAATTTACAATTTGGTCCCTAAAGTTGTAATTTGTTCAATTGGGTCCCTGTTTGATCTCTGATGTTTGTGATCTTTTGATATGTTGATTGTATGATCACACTTAAGGTTAACGTGCATCTAGACAAGATTAAAAAGAAAAAAAAGGGTCGTTAATCAAGGTTGACTTTCGGGTTGACTTTGGTTTTCCCCGTGTAATCTTCGTAGTTCGGGTCAACCGTCTAGACCGGGCTACGGGGGTTACACCGATACGGTAGCACCTGTTCCGAAACAGGCTGCTCAGATTGCAGAAATTCAGCTGGTTTATCATGCAATTGACCTATCAAACATGCTCCAAATGCCACCAAACTTTACCAGCAAGTCATACAACATACAAGGAACATAATTGCATCAACCAAACATTAACATGGCATCAATTATGAAAATCCCCAAATCTATAGGCATGCTTCCTACTTAGCAAACCATTCAAGCATCAATATTCCAAAACCATATCTAAAAGGCCAATTACAAGTACCAACATTATCAACAACATAAATCCAACTTAGGGAGTTCAAAACATCTCCCGAATCAACAACATAGGTCCCCCATTGCCAAATTACCAAAAGCTAATAGTGTTTAAGAAACCTTCACCATACGTGAGCTTTGTTCACCACTTGGATTCTTCACCACCTTGCTGCCCTCAAATGCACTTTAATGCTCTGCATTATTGGTTTAAGAAAGAGAGAGAGCGTAAGCAAAAGCTTAGTGAGGAATGCTCGTTAAAACCACACAATAATGCATTTATAAAACACCTTAATAAATCATACTTCAAATCAACATTTGCACATGCTCATAAGCATTTAAATCAAGCAACACATGTTTCAAGTTCATAACAAGTCATATTGGCAACAAGTGATACATTTCACATAAGATCCACACATGGACTTTTAAACACCATTGTGATCTTATAGTTTCCAAGGACCACACATGGACTTTTAAACACCATTGTGTCCTTAACCCCATGAACTTTTAAACACCATGGCCCATGGACTTTTAAACACCATGGCAAGGACCACACAAGGAATTTTAAACACCTTTGTGTCCTTAACAAGAATCATCCAAGGACTTTTAAACACCTTGATGTTCTTAAGTAACAAGGCTTACACAAGGAATTTTAACCACCTTTGTAACCTAAACCAAGGACCAATCATGGACTTTTAAACACCATATTGTCCTTAAATAAACAAGACTCATCCAAGGAATTTTAACCACCTTGATGATCTTAACCAAGAACCAACCATGGACTTTTAACCACCATGTTGTTCTTAAATAAACAAGGCTCACACAAGGACTTTTAAACACCTTTGTGACCTTAACCATCACTTGCCAATATGCATCATTATCATCAATATTCCACTGTTTTAAAGCATTTAAACCAAGCCATAACATCATGCATCTTTAAGCATCAAACCACATTTAAACAATGTTCAATAACAAGGATCTCTTACCTTGAGCATCCTTCAACACATGGCTTATAAAATCAGCATCTAACATGCTATAATATGCTTTCAAAATAGAATTTAAAACATGCAAACAACCACATTGCATACAACCAATCCATGGTTCATCATCAAGAGAGTTTTTCCGAAAACTTACTCTTGAGCTTAGTTAAGTTGCTTAGACTTAAAATAAGCTCCCAAACCTTCAAAACATTGGTTTCAAAGCTGGAAACCACAATCCACTCACCGATTCCGATTCGCCTCTTGCCGAAACACCAAATCAAGCTTCCGGATCACCACAAATTGGATCCAAAGATGACTCCCTTGTTTTCAACACATCAAAGTAGAGGATTAATGCATCATCATGCATTAATAGCTTCAATGAAAGCACCTAAACCCGCTGCTCTCATCCACACTCCATTTTCGGCTCCCAAACACAACCGAAAATGCATCCAAACAACTCCACAACATTACCCAGCCATGATCCATCAAATCTAAACACTCTCAAACATCAATTAACATCCAAAATGGATCACAACACATCCTTATACCTCCAGCTATAACAGATCAACAAGATCACTCCAAAAACCATCAAAAAAACAAGCTAAACTTAGGAAATTCAACCTATTCGGGATTGCATTAATTAAACCTCAATTCCTTATCAATTTAACATTCATTTAACATCAAAAATACACCTCAAATCACTGCTTAAACAGATCATACGAAATTTCATCAAAATCAAGCAAATCTTGCATTTAAAAGCCAAGATCAAGATCACATCCATAAAACCTTTTATAAAACACAAATTAAGGATTGAGAACTTAGGAATTTCAGTAAAGAACTGAGAGTTTAGAGGAGAAGGACGTTCTTACCTCCAAACTTGAATTTCTCCCTTTTTAGAACCAAAATCTTGAAAATCCAATTAGCAAATGGTGAGGTTTTGATGAGGAGATGATTAGCAATCAAAAGAGAATTGAAAAGAGATATTTAGGTAGCAAAATCTGAGGAAAAAGCTCTGGAGAAAGATGTTTGGTTTGAGAGAAAATGAGAAAAAAGGAAAAAATGGAAAATATGGAAAGTTAGTTGGAAATGACAAAATATCTTCCCTCCTTTTTAGTTTTATTTAAAAACCTTTAATTAATCATTTAATATCTTAGAAAAATCTGGAGAAACTCCCTTTGGGTAAATAGCTCCTTAAAGATTCAAAGTTTCAATCCTTTTTAAAACAGTCTCACAGTTTTCAAAAATTACATTTTGGTCACTAGCCAAAATGTCACTCTTCCAAACCTCATTTTGTAAAATTGATTTCACAGTTCACATATATATATATTAAAAGAGGATTTTAGAACATTTTTCCATATTTTTAATGCAACCCGAACTAGGCTTTCCTAATTTCACTCTTTCATATTCGAACAACACTTTGACCGAACCGGTCCAAGCCCAAAACTTCTAAGCCCAAAACCGGGGCGTTACAACTCTCCCCCCTTAAGAAATTTCGTCCTCGAAATTTACCTGAAGGAAAGAGATACGGAAGCTGCTTCAGCATGTCATCCTTCCGCTCACACGTGGCTTCCTCAACACCACGGTGCTTCCACAACACCTTTACCAACTCAATGGTCTTGCCACGAAGAACCTTGCTGTCCGAATCCAGAACCTTCACCGGTTCCTCATCATAGGTCAAATTCGGATTCAATTCCACTTCTTCCACAGGCATCACATGCGAAGGATCAGATCTATACTTCCGGAGCATAGAAACATGAAACACATCATGAATCTTCTCCAACTCTTGAGGTAGCCTCAACTTGTACGCAACAGGACCCACACGCTCAATCACCTCGTATGGTCCAATGTACCTAGGGCTCAACTTACCCTTACGGCCAAACCTCATCACCTTCTTCCAAGGCGAAACCTTCAAAAACACACGGTCACCCACCGCATACTCAATCTCCTTACGCTTCAAATCCGCGTAAGACTTTTGCCGATCAGAAGCGGCCTTCAAACGCTCACAAATGAGCTTCACCTTCTCGGTGGTTCCTTTCAACAAAGCCGGCATCGAAACCAACTTCTGACCCGTTTCAGCCCAACAAAAAGGAGTCCTACACTTCCTCCCGTACAACGCCTCATAAGGTGCCATTTGAATACTCGCCTGATAACTATTGTTATAAGCAAACTCCACCAAAGGCAAATGTTTCTCCCAAGAGCCCTGAAACTCAATTACGCAGCACCTCAACATATCCTCCAAGATCTGGATAACACGCTCGGACTGACCATCCGACTGAGGATGATAAGATGTACTGAAATTCAACCTTGTACCCAAAGCTTGGTGCAAACACTGCCAAAACCGCGATGTAAACCTCGGATCCCTATCCGACACAATCGACTTAGGCACACCATGCAGCCGGACAATCTCAGCAATGTACAGCTCCGCAAGCCTATCCAAAGAAAACGTAGTATGCACAGGAAAGAAATGCGCATACTTCGTCAGGCGATCCACAATCACCCACACTGAATTCTTCTTTGATGGTGACAAGGGTAAACCAGATACAAAATCCATGGTAACCCTTTCCCACTTCCATTCAGGGATTCTCAACGGTTGCAACAACCCTGAAGGAACCTGATGCTCAGCCTTAACTCGCTGACACACCATACACTTGCTCACAAACTCAGCAACATCCTTCTTCAAACCCACCCAATAGTACTCATCACGAAGATCACGATACATCTTAGTACTACCAGGGGGCATAGCAAAAGGACTACTATGACCTTCAGTCAGAATAGCACGCCTTAACTCAGCATCATTAGGCACTACTATCCGACTCCCAAAACACAACACACCATCATCATTAAAACAGAAATCCGAAGGCCTACCCTCCGCAATATCCTGAACATGCGGTACCAAGGAATCATCCAACAACTGCTTTTCCTTGATCAACTGAACCAAAGATGGTTTCACTTGCAACTCAGCCACAAGACCACCATCACGCGAAATACTCAAACTAGCAAACATAGCCCTCAGCTCAACAGCTACCTTCCTACTCAAGGCATCTGCTACAACATTAGCCTTCCCAAGGTGATACTCAATCGTCAAATCATAATCCTTGAGCAACTCCACCCAACGTCGCTGCCTAAGATTCAACTCCTTCTGAGACATCAGATACTTCAAACTCTTGTGATCCGTGTACACAGTACACTTCTCACCATACAGATAATGCCTCCAGATCTTCAAAGCAAAAACCACCGCAGCCAACTCAATGTCATGCGTAGGATAATTGCGCTCATGCACCTTCAGCTGCCGCGATGCATAAGCCACCACCTTACCCTCTTGCATCAGCACACATCCCAAACCAACATAGGACGCATCACTATACACCACAAACTCTTTCCCTGATTCAGGTTGAACCAAGATAGGAGCTTGCGTCAAAGCCGCCTTAAGCTTCTCAAAAGCCTGCTGTCTCGCTTCCGTCCACTCATACTTGACATCTTTCTGCAACAGCTTCGTCAAAGGTGCAGCAATTTAAGAAAACCCATCCACAAACCTTCGGTAGTATCCCGCCAAACCAAGGAAACTACGAACCTCATGAACAGACTTAGGAACCTTCCAATTCATCACCGCTTCAATCTTCTGAGGATCTACACGAATCCCCTCAGCAGAAACCACATGCCCAAGAAACACCACTTCACTTAACCAGAACTCACACTTGCTCAGCTTGGCATAAAGCTGATTCTCCAACAAAGCTTGCAAAACAATCCTCAAATGCCCTTCATGCTCCTCATCAGTGCGCGAGTACACGAGGATATCATCAATGAACACCACCACAAACTTATCCAGGTATTCATAAAACACACGATTCATCATGTCCATGAAAGCTGCAGGAGCATTTGTCAAACCAAACGGCATCACAAGGAACTCATAATGCCCATACCTTGTCCTGAAAGCTGTCTTAGGCACATCCACATCCTTCACCTTCAACTGGTAATACCCTGACCTCAAGTCAATCTTAGAGAACACAGCTGCTCCCCGAAATTGATCAAAGAGATCATCAATTCTCGGCAAAGGATACCGATTCTTGATAGTCAACTTGTTCAGCTGACGGTAATCAATGCACATTCTCATAGTGCCATCCTTCTTCTTCACAAACAAGACCGGTGCACCCCAAGGTGACACACTCGGCCGAATGAATCCACGATCAAGCAACTCTTGCAACTGCGTCTTCAACTCTTTCAACTCTTTGGGTGCCATTCTATAAGGAGTAATGGACACAGGAGTTGTATTCTCATACAGCTCAATCCCAAACTCCACCTCGCGATTAGGAGGTAAACCAGGCAACTCCTCAGGAAACACACCAGGAAACTCCTTCACAATCCTGATATCTTGCACACGCAACTCCTTAGAGCTAGGATTCATCACAAAAGCTAGGTAAGCTTCACAACCTTGCCTCAGCATCCGGCTCGCCTCCAATGTAGACACCACATTAGCAAGAAACTTCACATTCTCACCAACCACAACAACCTCTTAATCATCCGCAAGCTTCAACGAAACTCGCTTATTTTCACAATCCACAACAGCACGATGCTCAGCAAGCCAATCCATACCAAGGATTACATCAAAACCATAGAAAGGCAGCTCCATAAGGTCAACATGAAAAACATGGTCTTGAACAACCAAAGGACACCTTCTATAAAGCTTTCGAGTCACAACAGTCTCTCCAAAAGAACTAGTGACACGAACACCAACATCCAAAGACTCAACAGGCAGCCCAAACAATTCAGCATGCTCACGCAATATGTATGAGTGCGTAGATCCATAATCAATCAAGGAAAGTAATGACAAGGATTGCAAAGTAAAGGTACCTGCGATCACATCCGCGTCATTCCTTCCCTCCCGCTGAGCATACACCCTGGCTTGGCCGCCACCCTCAGGCTGAATAGCCACAACATGGGCTACACCTCGACCACCTTCCTCTCTCCGCTGGAAATTACCACGGCCGCGCCCACGACCTCTCTGTGGTGCAGCAACAACAGGAGCACGCACTTGGCCACCAGCCAACATAAGACACTCTCTCCTCAAATGATCCGCAGCTCCACAGTTCCAGCACCCATTACCAGCTGCCGCAACAGGAGCTTGCACTTCCCTCACAGCTCGAGGGCAATCACGCTTCATATGACCACGTGATCCACATGTCCAACATGCACTCGGATCAGCTCTAACATTGCCTCCCCGAGCAAGCGCACCACCACCTCGCTTAGCTGAGGACTAATACTTCTGATCACGTCCCCTCTTGTTCCGTCCACCACCGGAACTATATTCAGCTGCTCGCTTTCCAGCACTAGAACCAGCACTCTTAGCAGATAAACCCAAGTTCATCTCAATGTCCTTGGCTCGGCCCACCAGCACATCAAAATCAGTATACTCGGTAGCTAGCACATACATCTTCACCTCCGTCACTAAACCATAACGGAACCTTTCACACCTTTCTCGCTCATCCGGAACAAGCTCAGGTGCGTATTGACTGAGTCGAACAAACTGCACTTCATACTCAGCCACAGTCATGCTCCCCTGGGTAAGAGACATGAACTCTCGCTTCTTTTCATCTAGGTACCTCACACCTAGATACCTTCTCTTGAACACATTCTGAAAGAATGTCCAAGTTACATCAGCTTCCGCCATCCCAGAGATTGTGGTCGTCCACCACGTATATGCATCATCCTGTAGCAAGGATACTGCACAACCCAACTTTTGCACATCAGTGCAACTCATCTGACCCAAGATTCTCTTGGTACTCTCTAACCAAGATTCCGAACCTTCAGCTGACAAACCCCTGAACTCAGTCCCTCCCAGACTGCGCAGACGTTCCAAGGGTAGTCTAACTCCAGCATCTCCCTGATGCCCAGCTCCTCGAGCTCCAGCTACTGCGGCTTGAAAAGCTCCATCAATAGCTTGTATCAACACTGACATGTCAGGAACAGCTTGCCCCTGACCAGCTTCAGGTCCAGCGACCCCAGCTTCAGCTGTAGCTCCAGCTCCTTCACCCCCAGCACCACCACCACCAGGTGGAGGAGGTAAAACCGCACTCTCAACATTCTCTTCGTTCTCATTTTCATTTTGAGCCGCAGCTCGCACATTACTCCTTAACTCTCTACGAGGAGCCATACTATAACAATGCAATCACAATGCAAATAAACAAAGTCAGGCCCAGTATGGTAAGCAATCCAAGTACTCAAGCTCATTTTCACTTAAAAACAACATCATTTCATTAGCTTTGATTTGGCAATGGGTACCCACAACATGCTTCAACACAGCATACAACTCAATTGCTACATAATTACAAATCACACATCATGCTTTCACTCAACAAGCATACAAAGCATACATGCTTAAATCATTCACACAAACATTCCCAATTACTCGAGAACTCAGCTCTGATACCACCAAATGTAACCCCCTTAACCCGGCCTAGACGGTCGACCCGAATTAAGAAGATTACACAAGGAAAACCAAAGTCAACCCGAAAGTCAACCTTGATTAACGACCTTTTTTTTTCTTTTTAATCTTGTCTAGATGCACATTATCCCTAGATATATTCACATGATCATCATATTCAAAGATCACAACCATCAGAGAACATTCAGGGACTCAATTGAACAATTTACAACTTTAGGGACCAAATTGTAAATTCTGAAAATTATAAGGACTTAACCCAATTTAAAGTTACCAACTTGAAACTAATCATCTTTCATGCTTCTCAGCCAAATTTCAGCTCAAAAGGACTTCTCAAACTCATACAATTGCATAACAAGTTTCAGGACCAAAATGCAAACATTGCAAAACATTTAACCATCAAATTCAGAGCCCAACGGTCGAGTGTTCCGAAACAGGGAAGACTTGTTTCGAAACGCGGGACCGTTCCGCAACGGGTTCCGAAACATGGCCTGGCAGTGGCCAAACTGTTCCGAAACAGTGCCCCCCGTTTCGGAACGCCCAGGCCATTTCAGGACCCCGTTCCGATACGGTAGCACCTGTTCCGAAACAGGCTGCCCAGATTGCAGAAATTCAGCTGGTTTATCATGCAACTGACCTATCAAACATGCTCCAAATGCCACCAAACTTTACCAGCAAGTCATACAACATACAAGGAACATAATTGCATCAACCAAACATTAACATGACATCAATTATGAAAATCCCCAAATCTATAGGCATGCTTCCTACTTAGCAAACCATTCAAGCATCAATATTCCAAAACCATATCTAAAAGGCCAATTACAAGTACCAACATTATCAACAACATAAATCCAACTTAGGGAGTTCAAAACATCTCCCGAATCAACAACATAGGTCCCCCATTGCCAAATTACCAAAAGCTAATAGTGTTTAAGAAACCTTCACCATACGTGAGCTTTGTTCACCACTTGGATTCTTCACCACCTTGCTGCCCTCAAATGCACTTTAATGCTCTGCATTATTGGTTTAAGAAAGAGAGAGAGCGTAAGCAAAAGCTTAGTGAGGAATGCTCGTTAAAACCACACAATAATGCATTTATAAAACACCTTTATAAATCATACTTCAAATCAACATTTACACATGCTCATAAGCATTTAAATCAAGCAACATGTTGAGTGGATCGAAAGATCGATAATTACCAAGAGGGGGGTGAATTGGAATTTTAAAGGATTGTGAGTGGAAATTGGCAAATTAAAAATGATGAACAAGGGATTTAGAGTGGTTCAAGTTCCAAATGAACTCTACATCCACTACCTTAGTCTCACTAAGTATTTGCAACAATTTCACTAAATTGATCTTCCCCTTTTCTAGGACAAGGAGGCAACCCTTTACAATTTCGGTTGATTTTTCTACCCAAAAATCAACCCAACCCACACACAAGAGAACAAAGAAATTTGTAGGCTAATTAGATATCTCTCAATACAAATGATAGCCCCAATACAAGCACTCAACCCAATTTTACAAAATATGAATGAAGAACACAAATTGGGATTTTACACAAATTTGGGATTTTTGCTCAAATGCTTGAATTTGATGTTTGGATGTTTGCTTTAGGATCAATAGTTGTTGCTGATGCTTTTGGATGTCCCTTTTATACCTTCTCATTGATTTCTAGCCGTTTGGGTGGTTGGGAACATAAATGGAGCCGTTGGAACCCTCTCTTGCCACCATTAATGCTGTCTGCACCAACCCGTTTCGGAACACGGGGAACCTGTTTCGGAACGGACTAAAATAGAAAGAGCCGTTGGGGTGCATTTAAGAGCCCGTTTCGAAACGCCTTAGGGCCGTTTCGGAACGGTTTTGCCACTGTAAAAGGGTCGTTTCGGAACGGTCCTAGCCCGTTTCGAAATGCCTTAACGGTTTTCAGAAAATCAGTTAAAACATACAACGATCATATATTTCAAAATAAAACCTAGCCCCTGTTTCGGAACGGTATTGATCCGTTTCGAAACGGAATGGCTACTGTCAAAGGGTCGTTTCGGAACGGGCTTGATCTGTTTCGAAACACCCCTTTTATATTTAAAAATCTGAAATAATTGAAATAATTTAGCCCTTTTTAAACCCAACATGAAGAACAGTTTCGAAACGAGTTGTGCCGTTTCGAAACGGTTGTAAGTGTTTCGATACACGTTTCAGAACGGTGGTCGACAGTGGTGAAAATGTTTCGAAACGCCTTAGGGCCGTTTAGAAACGGGTACTTGAAAAACACTGTTTTGGCTTGAAGCACTTAGAAAAATATTTGAAATAGTATGTTTTTAACTTGGGCATAATACTAAAATCATATGGGGATATTTTGAGGACTTAAAATTCGTTTTGACTTTTTCAATTTAGTCCTTAGGTTTTTAGTTATATCAAAATTAAAATACTTGTTTCACAATCTCCCCCTTTTTGATATAACAAAACCAAAGTTAGAATTTTTGGGAATTTTGAAAGTTTTGAAAATATTCTAACTCCCCCTTAATTTAAGATAGGTTTTTAAAGTTAAAATAAATTTTTGATTTGAAATCCAAGTTGTAAATCTTTAAAAACCTTTTAACATTTTAAAATGAATTTTAGTTTAAAGTGTGGCTCTTAAATTTATTCTCCCCCTTTTTGTTAGATCAAAAAGAACAATGAAAGCTCATAGAGAAGATAAAAGATTAGTACCAATAAGCAATAATAAGCAACCATAATATAAATTCATAATCAAAATATCCAAAACATAATTCAAACATTTAGTTCAAACATAAAATCCCAAATAAAAATAGCCAAAAGCATAGGTCCTAAACATGAGAAAAACATAAAGATGCAATCTTAATCCTAAAAACATAAATAATATGATATGATATGATATGAAGTTCCTAGGCCTCGTCATCATCATCCTCGTCATCATCATCATCGTCCTTGGCTTGAGAACGGTGAAACTTCGTCCATTGCCCATAAAGAGTGGAGAAGGAAAGATCCAAGTTGGAATGAGAAGTTTCAAGAGAATGAAGACGATCCTCGACATTCTTCAACCGATTGCCCATAGATTCAAAGCCCGAAGTAAGGCGAGTGTCCAAGGCATCAAACCGAGAGTCCAAAGCGTTGAAACGCTCGGTAAGGAAAGTTGTGAGAGCTTCATTGTTTGCCATTTGAACTTGCGGTGGAGGAGCAACGGGAGGAGGAACCGCTTCTCTATCAATTCTTTCCCAAATGCCATTCACATATGTGAACCCGGACTTGCGAAGGGATGACTCACCATTAGTGGTCTTGCGAGGTTCCGGAGAGTCGTAGGTACAATCGATACCAAGATTGTGAAATAAGGCGCTCAAGACAATGCCATAAGTAAAGGATTTCAACTCATTTGTGTCAATAAGTTTGATATTATTGACTATCTCGGCAAAGATTATCTTAGGGACATTTGGGCGCTCACCCCTACGGAAACACTCTAGCCAAAAATGATCGGTTTGACGGATGTGGGAATATTTACCGCCGGAAGGGCGAATAAACCAAGAGACCATCAAGTGAAGAACACGATCATGCACATCCAAATTAAGTGCTTTACCGGTGAAAGTGCCAAAGTGGCGTTCATCCTCAAGACCCTCATCCTTAAGTTTAAGAGCAGACTCTAAAAGTTTAACATTTATGACAACCTTTTTGCCTAGTAAGGATGACTCAATTCCTATGATCTCGGTTTTGGACTCATCATAAAGAAAACGAGCATTAGAGTAAAAGATGAGTACCATATTTTTGTAGCACACATCCGGAATGCTCAAGAAGTATATGAGATTCCACTCATCCAAACGGCCGAGATAACGGAAAAGGAATCGCTCGGAATTGAGGAAATCAAGGTCAATGACACGTTCTTTACGAACCGCGAATTCCTTGACAAAGGAGAAACGAGCACGTGCCTTTGAAGTCTTGAAAGATTTCTGAAAAAGCATCGTGATATTCGGACGAATGCTCGAATCACCAGATTGAACGGCCTTGCGCTTTTTGTTCGATTGATCCGCCATCTAAAAACATTAAGCAAGTGTTTTAAAATTGAGTGTATGCATTGATAATTAAAATCAATCCAATAATAAACCCCACTTAGGTTTTTGAAAACAAAATTAAAATAAAAACAGTTTAAAAAAATACGATTGAAAAATTTTATATTCGAATAAAAAAATTTGAGATTTGAAATTTTTTTTACAAGATTTTGAAAACCCACAACCAAAAACATATAATTTATACAAAAATAAAATTTTCTAACCTAAGATTCGAACATGAATTGAAAGAAAAAGAAAAATAGAAAAATTACCTTAGTTTGGGATTTTGGATGATTTGAGAAAAATCCTTGCACAAGATTGATGAAACTTGCTTAGACTTGAGTTGTAGAGTAAAACCCCTCACAATTTTGTGAAAATCAAAGAGTTTTAGAGGGTATTTATAGAGAGGGAGGCGATTTAGGGTTTTAGAGTTTTATATAAAGTGAATTTGTATCATTAAAAGCCCTAATTTAAAGCAGTCCGCGATACCGTTTCGGAACGGGCGGCTAGGGTTTTGACCATTTTAAAACCATAAACAGATCGTTTCGATACGGTGTTGACTGTATCGAAACTCCCTTTGACCCATTATTGGAACGTGTTCCGATACACCCCTTGGCAGAATCAAAAACGTTTCGGAACGCTTTTTAGGCGTTTCGAAACGCCCTTCTCTCAGAGCTGGATTTAAGGTATCCGTATCGAAATAGGTTCACCCGTTTCGATACACCTGGGCCTGGAAGTGCAGATGAGGCTCTAAAAATGCAGAAAAATGAAATTTTAAGAGGCCTAACATGCATAAATGTCATGAATGAGCAGGCAAAACATATTTAAGCATAAACATACTCCCCCTAACTATAAGCATGGATGAAATTAGGAGTTTAAACACATCAACATGGCATTTCACAAAATCAAGCATATTTAAGCACAAAAGAGGTCCTAAAAGGTCAAGATAGGCTAGCTAGACCTAACTCTCTCCTAAGGGACCAAAAACGCTCTTTGTCTAAGGGTTTTGTAAAAATGTCCGCTAATTGATTCAAGGTGTCTACATACTCTATAACCACATCTTCCTTAAGGACACGATCTCTAATGAAATGATGCCTTATTTCTATATGTATGGTTCTAGAGTGTTGGATGGGATTTTTAGTTAAGCATATTGCACTAGTGTTGTCACATTTTAGGGGTATGGTTCCAACTTTAATTCCATAATCTAAGAGTTGTTGCTTCATCCAAAGGACTTGAGCACAACAGCTCCCTAAGGATATGTACTCGGCTTCGGTGGTAGATAAGGCTACACTATTTTGTTTCTTAGAGAACCAAGATATGAGCATACTACCTAAGAATTGGCAAGTTCCCGAAGTACTTTTCCTATCAATTTTGCAACCCCCATAATCCGCATCCGAGTAAGCATGAAGGTTGAAGGTAGAGTCTCTAGGGTACCAAAGACCTAAACAAGGAGTGTCTCTAAGATACCTAAAGATTCTCTTAACGGCTATAAGGTGAGACTCTCTAGGACTAGCTTGAAACCTAGCACACAAGCAAACACTAAACAAGATATCCGGTCTACTTGCGGTAAGGTAAAGCAAAGATCCAATCATAGAACGATAAAGCTTAGAGTCAACATACTTACCTCCTTCATCTTTGTCAAGCTTTGTAGATGAGCTCATAGGAGTGGCTTGAGGCTTTGCATTCTCCAAGCCAAACTTCTTGAGCATATCCTTTATGTATTTTGCTTGGTTGATGAAGGTGCCATCCTTCTTTTGCTTGATTTGGAGTCCCAAAAAGAATGAGAGCTCCCCCATCATGCTCATCTCAAATTCACCTTGCATTAACTTAGCAAACTCTTGACAATGACATTCATTAGTAGATCCAAAAATAATATCATCAACATAAATTTGAACTACTAAAATGTCATTTTTATACATTTTATAAAGAGTGTAGTGTCCACCTTACCTTTTTCAAATCCTTTTTCAATCAAAAAATTTGAAAGCCTTTCATACCAAGCTCTAGGAGCTTGTTTTAAACCATAAAGGGCTTTGGTAAGTTTAAAAACATGATTTGGAAATTTTGAATCTTCAAAACCCGGTGGTTGTTCCACATACACTTCTTCATTTATAAAACCATTTAAAAATGCGCTTTTAACATCCATTTGAAAAAGCTTGAAATTATGATAACATGCATATGCAAGCAACATCCTAATGGCTTCCATTCTAGCTACGGGTGCATAGGTTTCATCAAAATCTATTCCCTCTTCTTGAGTGTAACCTTGTGCTACAAGTCTAGCTTTATTTCTCACAATGTTACCACTCTCATCTAGTTTGTTCCTAAAGACCCATTTAGTTCCTATTGTAGATTGATTACTAGGCCTATCAACTAATGTCCATACATTACTTCTCTCAAATTGATTTAACTCTTCTTGCATAGCCATAATCCAAAAGTCATCTTTCAATGCTTCTTTTATGTTTTTAGGCTCTATGCATGAGATAAATGCAACATGGTTCATTAATCTAAGAGAAGAACGAGTGGTTACCCCCTTGGATGGATCACCCAAGATTTCACCATCTTTGACATAGTTCAACTCCCTTGGGTAGCTCACTTCCTTTTCCTCAATAGCCAAGTCCTTCAAGGCTTCAAGAGGTGGATCTTGTGTATCTTCTTCTTTTGGTTGAATCTCATCCTCCTTTGAAGTTTGACCTCCATCAAAGGCATTTATGATTCCTACATCATCATCATCACAAGAATCCTTCCTAGGAAGGAGGTTATCATCGAATACAACATGAATAGATTCTTCTACTACTAAAGTTCTTTTGTTAAATACTCGATAGGCTTTAGAGGTTAAAGAGTAACCTATAAAAATGGCTTCATCACTTTTTGCATCAAATTTACCTAAGTTATCTTTTCCATTATTTAAGACAAAACACTTGCACCCAAAAGGGTGAAAATAGCTAATGTTAGGCTTTTTAGATTTTAAAATCTCATAAGGTGTTTTCTTTAAAATTGGCCTAATCATAACTCGATTTACAATATAACAAGCGGTGTTTGTGGCTTCCGCCCAAAAATATTTAGGTAAATTATTTTCACAAAGCATAGTTCTAGCCATTTCTTGTAAAGTTCTATTTTTCCTCTCAACTACCCCATTTTGTTGAGGAGTTCGAGGAGCCGAAAAATTATGGCTAATACCATTTTCATTTAAAAATTCTTCAAACCCTAAATTTTGAAACTCGGTTCCATGATCACTCCTAATATGAGAAATCTTAAGCTCAAGATCATTTTGGGTTAATTTTGAAAATGTGATGAATTTTTCCAAAGCCTCATCTTTAGTACTTAAAAAGAGAACCCAAGTAAATCTAGAAAAATCATCAACTAGCACAAATGCATAAGATTTACCACCCAAGCTCATAGTCCTAATTGGCCCAAACAAATCCATGTGAATTAATTGTAAGCATCTACTAGTAGAAACATCATTAATGGATTTAAAGGAAGACTTATGTTGTTTACCCTTTGAGCATGCATCACAAATTTTATCATTTGAAAATTTTATTTTGGGAAATCCTCTAACTAGATTTAGAGAGACTAGTTTTTCTAAAACACTTATGCTAGCATGTCCTAGCTTCCTATGCCACAACCATGCGTCATTTTCATTTTGAGCAACTAAACATGCATGAGATGTATGAATGTCATCTAAATGCACCATGTATATGTTTCCTATGCGATGAACTATGAGCATAATACTATTAGATTTAATATCTACAATTTTGCATCAATTTTTATCAAAAAGAACATTAAATCCCTTATCACATAATTGACTTATTCTCAATAAATTGTGTTTAAGACCATCGACATATAAGACATTTTCAATAAGAATGGTAGAGTGATTACCTATGGAGCCAATACCTTTAATGTGGCCTTTGGAGTTGTCACCAAATGTTACTACTCCTCCACTTTTTGGCTTTAAATCCATGAATCGACTCTTGTCTCCGGTCATGTGTCTCGAGCATCCACTATCAAGGTACCATGAGTTTTGACTTTGTGCTTTGGCCTTGAAGCAATGCTCCCCCTACAAACAAAGATATTAAACCTTGGTTTTTGGTACCCAAATCATTTTGGGTCCATGAGTGTTAGCTCCCAAAACCTTGGTTCCCTTAGGAATCCAAGATGACATAGCAATAATATTATTAGATTTTACAAGTTCCTTAGGAACCCATACACTTCTAATTCTTTTAGCTTTATTATGTCTAGGGTAGCTACCTTGTTTGTAGTAATTAATCCTTTTCTTAGGTTGGTGTGTTCTAGAGGATTCTCCTACTTCATGCTTGACACTACCAACATTTTTAAAGGACTTTTTGAGCTCATTTAGCTCACCTAACACCTTTTGGTGTTCACTATTGCATTGAGACAAAAGATTATTAAGATCAACATTTTCATCTTGAAAGAATTTAAGTTCATCTTTTAATCCTAAAATCTTTTTCTCAAATTTAGAATTAGCTTGAGTAAGTGAGTCATTTTTCTCATTTAGTTCTTGAACAATCTTTTTATTCTTAATGACCGACTCCTTAAATTTCTCAACTAATTCATCATATACCTCTTGTAACTCATCATATGCATCATTTAATTCTTCATATGAAAATTCTAAAGTAGATGAGTTAGAGGTTACCATGGAGGAATCTTCCTCAAGTGCCATGAGACAAAGGTTAGCCACTTCTTGTTCGTCATCCTCCGATGACTCCTCATCACTCCAAGTAGCAAGTTTGGCTTTGAGTTTCTTCTTCTTCTCAAAGCTCTTCTTCTTGAGTTGAGGGCACTCCGAACGGATGTGGCCGGGTTGTTTGCACTCATAGCAAATGATGGGATCCTTTCCTTCTTCTTTGTTCTTCCCTTTGAAGTCCATTTTTCTTTGGATTTTTCTTCCTCGGTTGGACCTCATGAATCGTGAGAACCGTTTGGCTATCATAGCCAATTCTTCAAGTTCGTCCTCATCACTAGATGAGCTCTCATCAAGTTGTGAAGCTTTAGCCTTGAGAGCTATTCCCATCTTCTTCTTCTTCTCAACCTCAACCTTCTCTACTCTTTTCTCTTCTTTCTTTTTCTCATCTTCCCTTCCTTGCTTCATGATCTCATGAGTAAGGAGAGAACCCACAAGCTCATCAAGCTTTAATGTCTTCAAATTCTTTGCTTCGATGATAGCGGTTCTCTTCCCATCCCAAGCTTCGGGAAGTGAATAGAGTAGATTCCGGACAAGCTTGTCTTCTGGTATGATCTCTCCATATCCCTTTAGACCGTTGACGATTGTGGAGAATCGATCAAACATCTTTGACACCGTCTCATCGGGCTCCATCTTGAAGTTTTCATCACTAAGATTGAGAAGTCCAATCTTAGTTTCTTTGACATCATTGGTGCCTTCATAAGTGGTCTCAAGAGTGTCCCACACTTCCTTGGCACTTTCAATGGATGAGACCTTTGAGTAGATGTCCGGACCGAAAGCACAAAAAAGCATGTGGAGAGCTTTATTGTTGACTTGAATCTTCTTCCTCTCCTCTTCACTCATTTCGGCTTTCTTCTTCAACACCATCTTGCCTTCACCATCTTGCTTCAATGGAATGTATGGCCCATCCTCAATGACATCCCATACAAGATAGTCACTTGACTTGATGAATAGCCTCATTTTATTCTTCCAAAAGGAGTAGTTGTCACCATTGAAGAAAGGAGGCTTGGTTGTTGATTGTGACTCGTACATGCCGGAACCGGAGGTTGAAGCCATCTCTTGATAATTTGATGATCACACTCTTCCAAGGATCTCCTCTTGTGGTTGTTAATCCTCAAAGAGTTAAGCTCTGATACCAATTGTTGAGTGGATCGAAAGATCGATAATTACCAAGAGGGGGGGGGGGTGAATTGGAATTTTAAAGGATTGTGAGTGGAAATTGGCAAATTAAAAATGATGAACAAGGGATTTAGAGTGGTTCAAGTTCCAAATGAACTCTACATCCACTACCTTAGTCTCACTAAGGATTTGCAACAATTTCACTAAATTGATCTTCCCCTTTTCTAGGACAAGGAGGCAACCCTTTACAATTTCGGTTGATTTTTCTACCCAAAAATCAACCCAACCCTCACACAAGAGAACAAAGAAATTTGTAGGCTAATTAGATATCTCTCAATACAAATGATAGCCCCAATACAAGCACTCAACCCAATTTTACAAAATATGAATGAAGAACACAAATTGGGATTTTACACAAATTTGGGATTTTTGCTCAAATGCTTGAATTTGATGTTTGGATGTTTGCTTTAGGATCAATAGTTGTTGCTGATGCTTTTGGATGTCCCTTTTATACCTTCTCATTGATTTCTAGCCGTTTGGGTGGTTGGGAACATAAATGGAGCCGTTGGAACCCTCTCTTGCCACCATTAATGCTGTCTGTACCAACCTGTTTCGGAACACAGGGAACCTGTTTCGGAACGGACTAAAATAGAAAGAGTCGTTGGGGTGCATTTAAGAGCCCGTTTCGAAATGCCTTAGGGCCGTTTCGGAATGGTTTTTCCACTGTAAAAGGGTCGTTTCGGAACGGTCCTAGCCCGTTTCGAAACGCCTTAATGGTTTTCAGAAAATCAGTTAAAACATACAACGGTCATATATTTCAAAATAAAACCTAGCCCCTGTTTCGGAACGGTATTGATCCGTTTCGAAACGGAATGGCTACTGTCAAAAGGTCGTTTCGGAACGGGCTTGATCCGTTTCGGAACACCCCTTTTATATTTAAAAATCTGAAATAATTGAAATAATTTAGCCCTTTTTAAATCCAACATGAAGAACAGTTTCGAAACGAGTTGTGCCGTTTCGAAACGGTTGTAAGTGTTTCGATACACGTTTCAGAACGGTGGTCGATAGTGGTGAAAATGTTTCGAAACGCCTTAGGGCCGTTTCGAAACGGGTACTTGAAAAACACTGTTTTGGCTTGAAACACTTAGAAAAATATTTGAAATAGTATGTTTTTAACTTGGGCATAATACTAAAATCATATGGGGATATTTTGAGGACTTAAAATTCGTTTTGACTTTTTCAATTTAGTCCTTAGGTTTTTAGTTATATCAAAATTAAAATACTTGTTTCACACAACACATGCTTCAAGTTCATAACAAGTCATATTGGCAACAAGTGATACATTTCACATAAGATCCACACATGGACTTTTAAACACCATTGTGATCTTATAGTTTCCAAGGACCACACATGGACTTTTAAACACCATTGTGTCCTTAACCCCATGGACTTCTAAACACCATGGCCCATGGACTTTTAAACACCATGGCAAGGACCACACAAGGAATTTTAAACACCTTTGTGTCCTTAAAAAGAATCATCCAAGGACTTTTAAACACCTTGATGTTCTTAAGTAACAAGGCTTACACAAGGAATTTTAACCACCTTTGTAACCTAAACCAAGGACCAATCATGGACTTTTAAACACCATATTGTCCTTAAATAAACAAGACTCGTCCAAGGAATTTTAACCACCTTGATGATCTTAACCAAGAACCAACCATGGACTTTTAACCACCATGTTGTTCTTAAATAAACAAGGCTCACACAAGGACTTTTAAACACCTTTGTGACCTTAACCATCACTTGCCAATATGCATCATTATCATCAATATTCCACTGTTTTAAAGCATTTAAACCAAGCCATAACATCATGCATCTTTAAGCATCAAACCACATTTAAACAATGTTCAATAACAAGGATCTCTTACCTTGAGCATCCTTCAACACATGGCTTATAAAATCAACAACTAACATGCTATAATATGCTTTCAGAACAGAATTTAAAACATGCAAACAACCACATTGCATACAACCAATCCATGGTCCATCATCAAGAGAGTTTTTCCGGAAACTTACTCTTGAGCTTAGTTAAGTTGCTTAGACTTAAACTAAGCTCCCAAACCTTCAAAACATTGGTTTCAAAGCTGGAAACCACAATCCACTCACCGATTCCGTTTCGCCTCTTGCCGAAACACCAAATCAAGCTTCCGGATCACCACCACTTGGATCCAAAGATGACTCCCCTGTTTTCAACACATCAAAGCAGAGGATTAATGCATCATCATGCATTAATAGCTTCAATGAAAGCACCTAAACCCGCTGCTCTCATCCACACTCCATTTTCGGCTCCCAAACACAACCGAAAATGCATCCAAACAACTCCACAACATTACCCAGCCATGATCCATCAAATCTAAACACTCTCAAACATCAATTAACATCCAAAATGGATCACAACACATCCTTATACCTCCAGCTATAACAGATCAACAAGATCACTCCAAAAACCATCAAAAACACAAGCTAAACTTAGGAAATTCAACCTATCCGGGATTGCATTAATTAAACCTCAATTCCTTATCAATTTAACATTCATTTAACATAAAAAATACACCTCAAATCACTGCTTAAACAGATCATACGAAACTTCATCAAAATCAAGCAAATCTTGCATTTAAAAGCCAAGATCAAGATCACATCCATAAAACCTTTTATAAAACACAAATTAAGGATTGAGAACTTAGGAATTTCAGTAAAGAACTGAGAGTTTAGAGGAGAAGGACGTTCTTACCTCCAAACTTGAATTTCTCCCTTTTTAGAACCAAAATCTTGAAAATCCAATTAGCAAATGGTGAGGTTTTGATGAGGAGATGATTAGCAATCAAAAGAGAATTGAAAAGAGATATTTAGGTAGAAAAATCTGAGGAAAAAGCTCTGGAGAAAGATGTTTGGTTTGAGAGAAAATGAGAAAAAAGGAAAATATGGAAAATATGGAAAGTTAGTTGGAAATGACAAAATATCTTCCCTCCTTTTTAGTTTTATTTAAAAACCTTTAATTAATCATTTAATATCTTAGAAAAATCTGGAGAAACTCCCTTTGGGTAAATAGATCCTTAAAGATTCAAAGTTTCAATCCTTTTTATAACAGTCTCACAGTTTTCAAAAATTACATTTTGGTCACTAGCCAAAATGTCACTCTTCCAAACCTCATTTTGTAAAATTGATTTCACAGTTCACATATATATATTAAAAGAGGATTTTAGAACATTTTTCCATATTTTTAATGCAACCCGAACTAGGCTTTCCTAATTTCACTCTTTTATATTCGAACAACACTTTGACCGAACCGGTCCAAGCCCAAAACTTCTAAGCCCAAAACCGGGGCGTTACAGCTGCCATGGCCGCTGCCGTGGCAGCTAAGGACGATAGCAGTGGTGAAGAGAAGAAGCAAAGTGGGCCTCGACAGAAAGAGAAAATTAAGTCCGTCTGTCGTGGAGCACCCTTATATTTTTCCAAATCCTAGATCAGAATGAAGGCCAAGCCCAAAGTTCAAGGAAGAAACTCCAAGTAAGAAGGAAGGACGAATTAAATATATATTCTCTGAAGATTTAGTCTTTAATAGAGTTGTACTTTAGTTTAAACATGTATTCTTGCCATATTAGAAAAATTGAACCTAAGGCCTATATAAAGGCATGTAATTCAACCTAGGGAATGATATATTCATCTCTAGCCTTCTTCTCAAAACCCTTCCCGTACTTATTCAAGTTTGCTTATTCTGGTTTTTAACATCTTGCAAGAGTATCAGGAAAGCATTGTGAGATTATCTATTTACTTAATATCAGGAGAGTTAAGTATACGAAAGGAATAAGTACGGGTTCTCCAGTTTATGGTTGAACTATCTCAGACCTAGGGATAGGACGAGGTTAAGTGGCTAAAGAAGAATTCAACAACATCGGTGTTCATCCTTCGATTCACGCCGGGAGGTATCATCAAAGACGTGTTCATCGACAGACTTGGACCTAGGGATAGGCCAAGGCATAGCAGGGATTCTTGCCAAGCTTGAAGTACAGAGTTTTGTGATCGCTGCCGCGACTAACAACAGACTGCTGCCGCGACGGGTGCTGCCGCGACATGCACGACAACAGAACAGATATTCCCAGACTTTGCAACACCTACACTACTGAGCAATTCAATACCAACCCATTCTCTCTATCTCGATTTCATTACTCTTTTATTTACGTACTCTTTATTATCTCGTGACAACAACTTAAATAATTCTCTTCTCTTTCGTGCAGTAATCAAGGTGAAGCTATTAGCCCAGTCCATATGGAGACGATATCCGATACTTTCGTATCACTTTACTACTTGCGTTGTGTACACTTGCACTACATTGCGATAGACACTTTTACATGCAACAAGTTTTTGGCGCCGTTGCCGGGGACTGGCAACATGTCTTTACCCTATCTTTTACTGCACTTCCTTTACTTTCTATTTTTACTTGGATTGTTCAACCTATACCTTTCAGAAGGTCTTTTGTTTGCGTATGCGCAGATCTCAACGAGGGAAAGAACCTGAGCATCAGTTAGATCCTGAAATCAAAAGAACATACAATCTCAGGAAAAGAGTGCGTTACCTCGTTGAAAGAAACGAATACCTAGAGGAGCAATTAGAATCAATGGTGAACGAAAGACGCGAAGAAAGAAGGAACAACCAAAGGAATCCCCAGGATAATGTAAATCCTGCCGGAGATGGAGGGAACGATCCCCCTGCCGACCCTCCTGTCACTGCCGCACGCCGGTCATGCCGAGACTACATGCTCAATGATCATGTAGAACTAGAAACCACCCTGCCAGACGTTGATGTTGACAACTTTGAGCTGAAACCTGTTATGTTCAGCATGATTAACAACGCTGGCCAATTCAGTGGTGCTGCTATAGAGGATTCTAGGGAGCATCTGAAAACGTTCCAGGAAATCTGTGGTTCGTTTAGACTACCTGGAGTTAATCAGGAGATACTGAGGCTTCGGTTATTTCCTCATTCATTGAGGGTCAGGGCAAAGACTTGGTGGAATAAACTAACACCGGGTTCAATACGAACTTGTGCAGATTTAACTTGTGAATTTTTGTCTCGTTTTAATCCTTCACACTTACCTGAGCGATTACGTAACGAAACTGCTACTTTTCAACAGGAAGATGATGAGCCAATGCACGAAGCATGGGACAGATTTACCACTCTTCTAAGGAACTGCCCGATACATGGATTCCCTGTTTGGAACCAGATAACTAAATTCTATAATTCTGCCAATTTACAAACTCGTATAAGAATTGATTCAGCAGCGAATGGATTACTGCTGGACAAAGATCTAGATGAGGCAATGGCAGTACTGAAAAATCTGGCAAAGAATGAGGAACAGTTTCCTACAGCAAGAAGAGGGGGTAAACGAGTTCTAGCTGTAAAAGATTATGAGGCCGGCAGTTCGTTAAAATAACAGGTGGCATATCTCACTAAGGCGATGAAAAAGCTCTTGAAAGAAGATTCACAACCTGTCTACTCCGCTGAAGAGGTATGCAAAACTTGCAATGGCAATCACAGTTCGGAGGAGTGTCCGCTACAGTTAGAAGAAGGGATGTAAGTTGGGAACTACAATAAACAGAATTATAACTCCAACAACTACAATCCCAACTGGAGAAAGGATCCCATGTTCTCTTGGAGCAATCCTAATAATTCCCTGAATCCTCAAGCACATAATACTCAGAACCAGGGAGGACCTAGATTACTGACTCGACAGCAACCGCGACAGCAGCAGCAACAACCACCAGCTGCCACAACTAGTATACTGGAACAGACTTTGGCTACATTTATGTCTCAAACAGGAAACTACACTGAGAACATGAATCACATTGTCAAGAAGACGGAGACATTCATGGATAAAATAGAGATGCGGATGACCAATCATGAAGCTACTCTGAAATCATTGGAGACACAGATGGGTCAGGTTTCCCAGCATATTAAACCAAGGCAGAATGGATGATTTCCTAGCGATACTAAAAACGCTAGACAACCCACACATGAGCAGTGTAAAGCTATCACTACTAGGAGTGGGAAGAAACTACCAGGGCCAGAGAAGGAAGTTGAATCAGTTAAGGAGTCGACTGTCGAGGAAGCTGCCCCGACAGGTAACAAACAGCCTACTGCCAATGAACCTGTCACGACAGCAGAAGGGACAAAGGAGAAAGATGATGAACCAAAACCTCCTCAGATCCGAATGCAGTGGGAAGGACATATTGCTGATTATCGTCCTCCACCTCCTTTTCCTCATCGGTTACAGAAATTGAAACAGGAATCCCAAATTAAGAAAATTTATGATATTTTTAAGCAGGTCCATATCAACATTCCGCTGTTAGATGCCATAAAGGAGATGCCTGGTTATGCCAAATTTCTCAAGGATGCCATGTCAAAGAAATCCAAACTTGGGGAATTTGAAACGGTTAAGATGACAGAAGGATGCATGAGTATTCTGCACAAGCATCCACCCCAGAAGAATAAGGATCCTGGGAGCTTCATCATACCATGCATAATCGGAGACAAATTTGTGGGTAAGGCACTTTGTGATCTTGGTGCTAGTATAAATTTAATGCCCAAATATGTTTTTCAGAAATTAGGTATTAGAAAAGCTCGGCCCACAACAGTATTACTGCAGCTGGCAGACCGCTCTTACGTTCATACAGAAGGAAAAATTGAAGATATTCTAGTAAAGGGTGAATAAATTTATTTTTCCTGCTGACTTTCTTGTCTTAGATTATGAAGCAGATGAAAACACACCAATCATCCTGGGGCGACCCTTCTTAGCCACAGGAAGATCACTGATTGATGTGGAAAAAGGAGAACTCACTATGAGAGTGAACGATCAAGAAATCAAGCTGAATGTTCTCCAAGCAATGAAACATGCTGATGCAGAAGAGAATGTAAGGCTATCACTAAAGTTACCCTCGATCAACCCTGCATCAGGTCGGGCTGCCACGACATCAAAATTGGCCACTGCCTCAGCAGCCATTTAGAAGACTGTCACGACAACACCGATGACAACAGCTCCTCAGAATCTGATACATCTGATACTGAAGATCAGGAGGAGGTGAATTTAATAGGCAATCGTCCAGGTAAGTTATTCGAGCCCTTAAACTATACCTTGGATAACCATATAATTCAAAAGCCATCAACTGTTGAGCCCCCTGTTCTAGATCTTAAGTCCCTGCCAGGGCAGCTAAAATATGCTTTCCTTGGTTTAAATGATACGTTGCCCGTAATCATCTCTTCCAAGTTGATGCAGGAACAGGAACATTAGCTAATAGGGATGCTGCAGCAGCACAAAAAGGCTATTGGATGGACGATAGCTGATATTCAAGGCATTAGTCCGGCACTATGCATGCATAAAATCCTTTTAGAGGATGATCATAAGCTGACCATTGATGCACAAAGACGTCTGAACGATGATATGCGAGAGGTGGTGTGTAAGGAGATCATAAAATGGCTAGATGCTGGAATAATCTATGCCATCTCGGATAGCAAGTGGGTGAGCCCGGTGCAGTGCGTTCCCAATAAAGGAGGAATAACCGTGGTAACCAACGAAGAAAATGAGCTAATCTCGACCAGGACTGTGACTGGTTGGAGGATTTGTATGGACTACCGGAAGCTTAACAAAGCTACCCAGAAGGACCACTTCCCCTTGCCCTTCATCGCACCGGAAGATCAAGAAAAGATGACGTTCACATGCCCTTACGGTACTTATGCTTTTCGGAGGATGCCATTTGGACTTTGTAATGCACCAGCCACCTTTCAACGATGCATGATGGCAATATTCTCCGATATGGTGGAGGGTTTCCTAGAAATATTTATGGATGATTTTTCAGTCTTTGGAGACAACTTTGAAATCTGTTTAGGCATCCTACAGAAGGTGCTTGAGAGATGCGAAAAAGCAAACTTGGTATTGAAATGGGAAAAGTGTCACATCATGATGGATGAAGGGATAGTCCTTGGCCATAAAATCAGCTGCCGCGACATAGAAGTCGACAGAGCTAAAATAGAAGTAATCGAAAAGCTGCCACCACCCACCACAGTCAAGGGAATCAGAAGTTCCTTAGGACATGCTGGTTTTTCTCGAAGGTTCATCGCGAACTTTTCAAAGATCACCAAACCCCTATGCCATCTTCTGGAGCAGAACCGTCCCTTTGACTTTAACACGGAATGTACTGAGGCAACACTAATAGTACAACCACCAGATTGGAAACTGCCATTCGAGATCATGTGTGATGCTAGTGACTATGCTGTCGGGGTAGCACTTGGGCAGAGAAAAGACAAGCTCTTTCATGTCATATACTATGCCATCAAAACACTGAACGACGCCCAAGTGAACTACACTACCACAAAGAAGGAACTATTAGCTATGATATTCTCTATTGACAAGTTCTGTTCTTATATACTTGGAACGAAGGTCATCGTCCACACAGACCTCCCTGCATTGAAGTACTTGTTCACCAAAAAGGATGCAAAGCCTAGACTGATACGTTGGATTCTGCTACTGCAAGAGTTCAACATTGAAATCAAGGACAAAAGGGGACAGAGAATCAAGTTGCAGATCACTTGTCAAGGTTAGAGAAGGGAAAGAGTCTCCTAGTAGACGAGACACACATACTGGAGACCTTCCCTGATGAGCAGCTGTTTGCTGCCACAAGCACTACCGCGACAGCCATGGCGGTAGGTAAGTTTTCTGAACTCCTCTGGTATGCTGATTTTGTTAATTTCTTAGTTAGCGAAATAACTCCCTCTAACCTTAATTATCAAGCTAGGAAGAGGTTCCAAAATGATGTTAAGCATTATTATTGGGACGAACCCATTCTTTTCAAATATTGTCCAGATTAGGTTATAAGGAGATGTGTACCACAGGATGAACAAGAAGCTATACTACATCACTGTCATGCTTCACAGTATGGAGGGCACTTAGGAGGTAACAAAACTGCTGCCAATGTTTTGCAGTCGGGATTTTATTGGCCGTCACTGTTCAAGGATGCCCAAACATTCTACAAAAACTGTGAAAAGTGTCAATGGACTGGAAACATCTCAAGGAGACATGAGATGCCACTGCAAAATATTCTTGAACTCGAGATCTTCGACGTTTTGGGGATAGATTTTATGGGACCATTCCCAACTTCATGTGGGAACTTATATATCCTCCTGACAGTGGACTATGTGTCCAAATGGGTTGAAGCGATCGCCACTCAGAAAAATGATGCCAAGACGGTTCAGAGGTTTTTGCATAAAAACATTTTTTCCAGATTCGACATCCCTAAGGCGATCATCAGTGATGAAGGGAGACATTTTAACAATAGGGTTATAGCTGCTGCCTTGAAAAAGTATGGTGTCAAACATCAGATTGCAACATCATACCACCCTCAGACCAATGGACAGGCTGAAATATCCAACAGAGAGGTTAAGAACATTCTTGAAAAGATGGTTAAGCCAACTCGGAAAACTAGTCTTTACATCTCAATGACGCATTATGGGCCTACAGGACATCGTTCAAAACTCCATTGGGAATGTCCCCATATCGGCTGATTTACGGGAAAACATGCCATTTACCTGTTGAGATTGAGCACAGAGCATACTAGGCCATCAAGGCAGTGAATATGGACTTGGAAAAAGCAGGACAGAAAAGGCTACTTGATCTGAATGAAATCGAAGAAATTCGAACAATGGCCTATGACAACGCAAGAATCTACAAAGACAAAAACAAGAAGTGGCATGACAAGAAGTTGCTGCCACGACAGTTCTGCCCAGGGCAGCTTGTGCTATTGTTCAATTCTAGGCTGAAGCTCTTCCCAGAGCAGCTGAAATCTAGATGGTCTGGCCTATTCCAAGTGGTGCAGGTTTTTCCCCATGGTGCCATAACAATCTGATCTTTAAAAGAGGGGCACCAATTCAAAGTCAATGGGCAACAATTGAAGCATTATCAGGGGACTGAAGCCCCAAGAATGAAGGAAGTTGTTACCTTAGGAGATGCCCTACCTGACATCCCTAATTTAACCTAAGTTTTATTTTTATTTATTTATTATTTATATATTAGGTAATTAGAATTATTTTTTTAGGAAATAATGTTTTTATTTTTATTATTAGGAAATAAAGGAGACAATGAGAAGAGGAGAAGTGAATTCAGTCCACCATCTTTCCATCAGCCCCAAAAGCCCAACTTTGGAGCCTGCCGTTACAGCTGCCGCGACAGACGTGAAAAATCCAACCCGTCGACACGCTGTCACGACAGACACGCAAATGCGTAACAGACACGCAACAAACATGGAAACGCGTGATAGACGCGTCAAAAACCACGTAACAGCTAGCCCCGTTATTCGTGCCTGCCGTTATAGCTCCAACGGGCATCAAACTCTCCCCTATATAAACCTCGTTTTACTATTCATTTTTCACTCACTTCTACTCCTTCTACTTGTTTTCTCTAGAATTTTTACTTGCTTTCATTTTCTTACACAATCCTTGCAACATGTCTTCCAGAAACACCTGCCGAAGCTCTGCCTCAGGATCTGCCCCGGCAGCATCAACTCCACGATCCTTCCAGATCCGTGATATGTGGGAGGAGAAGGGTTTTATCTACACTTTGAAAACGGGGAACCTGGGGCTGCAGCCATTCATAGCCAGAAAAATTAGAGCCCTACAGTGGCAGATATTCGCGGAGCAGCCCAAAGAGATGAACGTGACTCTTGTCCGAGACTTTTATGCTGCCATCGGCAGCAGGAACATGATAGCAGTCACAGTAAGAGGGAAATAGGTGCCCTTCGAGCCCGAGTACATCAACACACTCTACGGGTTCTATGTGGGCAGAAACGAAGATGGCCATAAGCAATTTCTCGAGAGTCTAGGGCCGACCGACTATGAAGCTGTGATGGTAGAACTCACGGACGAGGGTACCTGGTGGAACACTGATCCGAAAAACCCAAGGACGGTGAAGAGAGTCCAACTAACACCGAAGGCCCATCTTTGGAACGCCTTCATCAAAAAGCGGATTATGCCCTCCTCTCACAATACAACAGTCGACCAACCCAGGTTAGCCCTCATCCATTCCATATTACATGAGAGGCCAATTAATGTTGGCAGATATGTCCGAGAGGGCATATTGGAATACGCATACCGAACATCCGGACCACTCTTCTACCCTTATCTTATCACCGCCCTCTACCGAGGCCATCATGTACCGGAGGCTGTCGAAGATTTACGAATCCAAGGGAAAGGCTAGACAGAGAGAAACATACTTAGCCTGATGGAGCTCACTGCTGCCACGCCCCTGTCGTCTTTTGACCCTACTACCACAGCAGCAGAGCTGATAGAACCCACCGACACCGAGCCTGCTGCCACGAAAACTAGGCAGCCTACAACAGCAGCAACTCCAGTCAAAAACTCCTCCCAGATCCTTGCTGCCATACAAAAACTGGAGGAACGACAACTCGTCCTCATGAGCTTCATCCGAGACTTCACCACTCCCACGGTACACTTTATTCAAACCTCTCTTAATTTCCCCGATGTTGTATTCCCTGCCTTCCCAAATCAATATTTTGCTGTCCCCACCCCTGCCCATACCCATACACCCGCTTGCATGCCCAAAACGCCATCTGCTGCGTCCACACCAGCCCCTGCCACAACAGCTGCAGGCGGCAGCCGCACAGCCGCACAGCCGACCCATATGCTAGGGGAATCAAGCGAAAGATGCCTTTGGCTGAACTCGACGCCTATATAGCAGGTTTCTCCTCTTGCTCAGTTTGGGAGGAATCCGACGGCGAACCCTCTGTAAAGAGGAATCTGTCCAAGGAGTTTACACTAGAGAAGCGGTAGAAAATGGCAGCAGACAAGGAAGAAGAAGACATCACCAGCAGCAGCGAGAGGAACAGTAGCTCCGAGGTTCAGGTAGTGGAGAAACCTCCTCATATCTCCCCTACCCGTATTCAACCTCCAAGAGAGGCCAAAACAAGGAATACATCTGCCTCTCCCATCCGCCAGCCAGCACCAGTCAAGAAGGTCACTACCTGTCGGCAGATCCAGCTCAACAGCAGCAGGAGCAGCGGCAGTGACGACATCACCTAAATTTTAAATTTCTTATCTTATTTTGTTGTCTGCCTCTTTTTTATATTTTGTGATGTATTTTATTTTGTCTCATATGTCATTTGCATTGAGGGCAATGCAACCCTCGAGTTTGGGGGTGGCATCCCTCCATTAATGGAGTCTTATTAAGTTTAAAAATTGTGTCTTTTACTTAGTTTATTTTTGCTTAAAAAATGATGAAAATTTTGGCTTAAGTCTTTGAACTAAACTTACCTGCCGTGACAGCCTCTGTCGTGGCAGTGCCTTTAGGATAGTTTTAGGAGCAATTTAGAGTCTTACTATAGTTCTAAAACTTAAACACCATTTGTGACTTTTATACTGCTTAGAACTCTACTAGTAAACTAGAATAGGAAGCTTAGCACTTGAGTTGCCCCTAGAGGTGCCTAACACTGGCTCTAGGAAAAGTGGTTAAGAAAAATAGACTCAATACACCTAGAGGTGCCCGAAACCGGCTCTAGGAAGTTAGCTAGAGGTGCCTGAAACCGTCTCTAGTCAAACTTAAGCTTGAGAAAATAAAATCGAGTCTGAATAAAACTAAAGGAGCCTAAGAATTGCCTCCAAAAAGATGAAATTTGGCATAAAAATTCAAGTTAGAGGCTTTACTATTCTAGTGAAACTAAGGGAGTCTTGGCATATAATTGTTCACAAGCATGTACATACTGCACGAGGATTATAGCAAGGTTCCGGATGAATCCTGAATTATCCGACAAGGTGTTGCTCACAATAGGGAATGAATGGTAGGAAAGGGAAAGTTCATTGTTTTAAGCCAAACAAAAATATTCTATTTTTCTTTTAAGTTTGAATTGCTTGAGGGCAAGCAAAAACTTGAGCTTGGGGGTGTGTTGAGTGTGTAAAAGTTCTATAATTTACCCCATATTTAACCCATATTTCTGTTGCATTCAAGCATAATTCATTATATTTAGGTTAGATTTCAGTTATACATCACAAATATATTAAATGGCACAATTTCTACTAAAATTGGTTGCTTTTGCAGGTAGCTGCTGTAGCAGATGGAGAAATAGACGCTGGGGGGCAGTGAAGAAGCAGAGCTGGAACTGGATGTGCAGACGAGGAGGATGATGCTGCCATGGCCGCTGCCGTGGCAACTAAGGACGACATCAGTGGTGAAGAGAAGAAGCAAAGTGGGTCTCGACAGAAAGAGAAAATTAAGCCCGTCTGTCGTGGAGCACCCTTATATTTTTCCAAGCCCTAGATCAGAATGAAGGCCAAGCCCAAAGTTCAAGGAAGAAACTCCAAGCAAGAAGGAAGGGCAAATTAAAGATATATCCTCTGAAGATTTAGTCTTTAATAGAGTTGTACTTTAGTTTAAACTTGTATTCTTGCCATATTAGAAAACTTGAACCCAAGGCCAATATAAAGGCATGTAATTCGACCTAGGGAAGGATATCTTCATCTCTAGCATTCTTCCCAAAACCCTAGTCATTTCCCCTTCTCAACATGTTCTAAACTTCCCTTAGGGCCACATGTTGATTTGTAAAGTAGTTGCAAGGATTGCATTTGTTTTAGGAATATTCTATTCAATAAAATAGACTTCAAGTTTGCTTATTCTGGTTTTCAACATCTTGCAAGAGTATCAAGAGAGCATTGTGAGATTATCTATTTACTTAATATCGGGAGAGTTAAGTATACGAAAGGAATAAGTACGGGTTCTCTAGTTTATGGTTGAACTATCTCGGACCTAGGGATAGGACGAGGTTAAGTGGCTAAAGGAGAATTCAACAACATCGGTGTTCATCCTTCGATTCACACCGGGAGGTATCATCAAAGACGTGTTCATCGACAGACTTGGACCTAGGGATAGGCCAAGGCATAGCAGGGATTCTTGCCAAGCTTGAAGTACAGATTTGTGTGATCGCTGCCGCGACTAAAAACAGACTGCTGCCGCGATGGGTGCTGCCGCGACAGGCACGACAACAAAACATATATTCCTAGACTTTGCAACACCTACACTAATGACAATTCAATACCAGCTCATTCTCTCTATCTTGATTTCATTACTCTTTTATTTAAATTCTCTTTATTATCTCGTGACAACAACTTAAATAATTCTCTTCTCTTTCGTGCAGTAATCAAGGTGAAGCTATTATCCCAATCCCTGTGGAGACGATATCCGATACTTCCGTATCACTTTACTTCTTGCGTCGTGTACACTTGCACTACATTGCGATAAACACTTTTACACGCAACACCCATCCCTACCGTTCACAACATTGTTGGCAGGGTTGTCATTTTCCATGTTTACCTTTGCTTCTCCTTTTTTTTTAGTTTTCCCTAGGGCTACTCTTATTTCCTTCTGGAGCTCTCTTGCTCTTCATTCGATATCGTCGTAATAAAGGATTTCTCCTTTTGGATTTGCCCTGGTCATACAGAAGCAAAGGAAACCGTAAAATTCTTTTTTTCCCGATTAAAAATAAAAACTAAAAATAAAATAAAATGTAAGGAAATAAAAGTGCAGAAATTAAAGACGAATTTTGCTGTTACCAATCCTTGACAACAGCACCAAAAACTTGTATAGCGTTTGGGTGTTCTCTATTTATGAGCGTAAGTGCAAAATCCTATCAAGTTATAGTATAAAAGATATCGTCTCCCACAGGGATTGGACAATTTGATTTGAATTGTAAGTCTTGAACAAAAAAAGTAAACGCACAATTAAATTGGATGGTTGACAAGAAAAGTAAAATAAAAACACAAGCAATTGAAGAGAAAGTGATCAGATTGATAGATAGGGCTGGGTTATGCTGCTGCTTAGTGTGAAACTGCGTTGAATAGGATAAGTCATTTTGCGTTGGCAGACTCTGCTGCCTTGGCGGTGGATGGCAGGTAGACTGCTGAGACCCTCTCGCTGCCTCGACAGGGGAATGGAACTGTTTCTCGATGGCAAACTCGGCAGAACTACAAGGCTCGGCAGAACGCTTCGAAAGTGACTCCACTTATGTCTAAGTTAGAGTTTTGTTGATGCCCACTACAGATAATACCAATCGCGGCGTGAATCGTGCAAAGACAGCAATGTTGATTCATCCTCTTTTAGATGCCTTAAACCCTTAACCTGTATCCAGGCCGGATTGATCGCAGCGTCTATAGATGAAATCGTACTTACTCCTTTCATGAATTCGACTCTCTCGTACTGAACAAATGGATAGAATTCAACTAATCTTTCGCCTTAATTGAAAACTATGAAGAACATGGAATAAGTAAACCTTGTAATTTTATTTGCAAAAACAACTTAAAATCCTAAACAATCATTCTCACACTAATTAAAACATAACCCAAACCCAAGGAGAAATTTAGAACATGGTGGCGGCAAGAAAACCTAAACTATGCCTAAGGAAAACCCCCAAGTTGTTTTGAAATAGAATTACAATGGGTATATATAGGCATTAGCTAGGTCTAGTCCTTCTTGAAGTAGAAGTCCTTCAAAGTAGCTTTTTACATTAAATGTGGCTTTAAACTCTGACTTCTTTGAGTTAAATGTGGACTTTATCACGTTGCCTTGCTCCATAAGTTATCTCGAGATTTTTCTTTGGCGGCTCTGCCCACTGCTACAGACGTCGAGAAATTGAGTGGACAACATCGATAGAATCAAGATTTTCTACTCTATAGATCGCACTCCGGTTCTCCAACCCCATAATCTGCTGTCTTGGGCGAAAGGTTGGGCGGAGGCAGCAGCTGTCTATGTCTGGAGCTGCATCAGTACAACTCCTTGGTTTGATGCCTCAACAACACGTCCTCAGCTCCTCTCTCCCTATGTCAGCCTCTAGTACTTGAAACTAAAAGTACACTAAAACAATACATTTTCTTCACCAAATAAAAGATAATCTAGCAAAGCATGACAAAGTAAAAAAATACTGTAAAATGCAATGCATAATCCTAATTATGCCTAAAGTGCACTAAAAACAACAATAATATGAGATGGAATGTGCATTAAATATAGAACTTGTGGACACTTTATAGTTTTTCATTAAAACCAAACTCAGGATTCCAGTGAGCAAAATCCGTATCGATATGCCTATCTGTATAGATACACCCCTTAATATCGTAATGATACGCCCCATTTTCAATCACAACAGCTATTTTTATTTGAGATAGGTACTAACACGCCCACGAGCCGTACCGATATGGTAGGTTGTTGAGTAGCATTTATTGCAGGAAATTGTAGCCCAACGGCTCTATTGATGATCTCAACCACCCAAACAACTAGAAATCAATACAAGGGTATAAAAACAAGTCTCAAATGCATCATCAACAACTATTGAACCTACAAGCAACATCAAAGCACTCAAATCCAAACTTTGTACTTTTAGAGTCAAATCTTTGTATATAACTCCTTGTGTTCTTCATTGTAATTCTTATTGTGAGTTTGGGGATTTGTTTTATTAGAATTTGGGTAAACATCATCCTTAGAGTGGAATTTGTAAAGTTTACCAAAAACTCTTCTTTGTAAAGTGAGTGGATTAAACTTTGGGTAGAAAGCTTAATCAAATTGTAAGGTTTCCTTCTCATTCAAGAAATGAGGAAGAATTCAAGTAGTGAATTGGTTGAAAATCCTTAGTGGAAGCTAAGATAGTGGATGTAGAGTTCATGGGAGAACTTGAACCACTCTAATTGCCTTGTGTCTCAACTTTTATTCTTCCAGATTTCCACCCTTCAAATTTTTATCGCCAATTCACCCCCTCTTGGCCATTTGCAATTGTTTGACCAACTCATCAATTGGTATCAGAGCTACAGTCATTGGAAGGATTACAACCCTCTTGAGTCAATTCTAGGAGAGTTTGATCGACAACAAGTCAAGCAATGACATCCACCTTTACTTCCAAGCTCTATTAGTCTCTATCTACCACCAAAGCACCATTCTTCAATGGGGATAACTACCCATATTGGAAGAATAAGATGACTCTTCATCAAGTCTACTGACTACATGGTATGGGATGTAGTTGAAGAAGGGTCATACATTATGATGAAGAGAGACGGTGAAGGAAGACTTGTCCCAAAGGTCAAAGCCAAAATGAACGAAGATGATTGAAGAAGAATGTAAGTCAACGATAAAGCTTTACATGTCACCTTTTGTGATCTTGGTCCGGAAATCTACTCCAAGGTGTCTTTGATCGAGAATGCCAAGGAAGTTTGGGACACCCTCGAGACAACATATGAGGGAACTAGCGACATTAAGGAAACAAAGATTGCGCTACTCAATCTAAGTTATGAAAACTTCAAAATGGAAGCCAATGAATTGTTTCCAAGATGTTTGATCGATTCTCGGACATCATCAATGGATTGAAAGGCATATGTGAAATCATTCCCGAAGACAAGCTAGTGAGGAAGTTATTATATTTTCTTCCAGAATCACGAGATAGAAAGAGAAAGACCATTATTGAAGCTAGAGATTTGAAGACTCTTAAGCTAAATGCTCTTGTTGGATCTCTACTTACCCATGAGATCATGAAGAACGGAAGAGAAGAATAAAAGAAAATGGAGGAAAAGAAGGTTGAGAAGAAGAAGATTGGAATTGCTCTAAAAGCTTCATATCATGAAAGAGATTCTAATGAAGGTGAAGATGAAGAGATGGCCACGTTGGCCAAACGACTCATTTGCTTCATGAACTCCAACCGAGGGAGAAAGTTCAATAGAAAATGGGACTTCAAGAACAAGAGTAAAGAAGAGGAGAAAGACCAAATCATTTGCTATGAGTGCAAGAAATTCGGCCACATCCGTTCCGAGTGCCCTCAATTGAAGAGGAAGAGTTTTGGGAAGAATAACAAGCTCAAAGCTCAAGTGGAAACTTGGAGTGACGAGGAGTCATCCGAGAAGTAGGAGGAAGTGGCTAACCTTTGTCTCATGGCAATTGATGATGATCCAAAGGTAAACCTCAACTCATCTAATTTTGATTTTACCTATGATGAACTTAATGATGCATATGATGAGTTGCAAGAGGTCTATGATGAGTTAGTTGAAAATATAAAGAGTTAATTTTGAGAAATAAGAAAAATATTTCCGATTTGAAAATTCAAAACAAGTCTCTTTCAAAATCTAACTCGGAATTGGAAAAGAAGGTTTTATACTTGATAAATCTTTCGAATGATCTTAAAAAGAAAAATCTTGATCTTGAAAAACTTCTTTCCGATTGTCAAGATTATCACACAAAGGAGGTGGATAATATTAAAACTTCTATTACTATTGGGAGAAACAATTTTGAAAAAGGAAATTCTTCTAAAACCCAATATGTAAAAAGAAAACCTTTTTTATCCTAAACAAAGAAAAATTTTCTAAGCAATCTATAAGTCAAAGAATTAGGAGTGTTTGGGTTCCTAAGGAACTCATTGTTTCTAATAACACGAATGCTATTGCTTCTTGGCTTCCTAAGGGAACCAAGGTTTTGAGGGCTAACACACATGGACCCAAAATGATTTGGGTACCAAAAACCAAAGCCTAATTTCTTTGTTTGTAGGGGGAGCATTGCTAAAGGCCAAAGCTTCAAGTCAAAACTCATGGTACCTTGATAGTGGATGCTCAAGATACATGACCGGTGATAAGAGTAGATTCTTGGAACTAAAGCCAAAGAGTGGTGGAGTAGTAACTTTCGGTGACAACTCCAAAGGCCACATTGAAGGAATTGGCTCAATTGGTAATCACTCTTCTATTTTCATTGAAAATGTCTTATATGTCAACGTTCTTAAACATAATTTGTTGAGCATTAGTTAATTATGTGATAAAGGTTTTAATGTTCTATTTGATAAAAACGGTTGCAAAATAGTGAACATTAAAATGAATCAATTGATGCTCATATGGCATATGATAGGAAATATTTACATGGTGCATTTATATGACATTCATACATCTCATGCATGTTTAGTTGCACATGATGAACATGACTAATGGCTTTGGCATAGAAAATTAGGACATTCTAGCATGAGTGTTTTAGAGAACTTAATTTCCCTTAATCTTGTTAGAGGTTTACCCAAACTTAAGTTCTCTAATGATAAAATATGTGATGCATGCTCTAAGGGTAAACAACATAGATCCTCATTTAAATCCATTAATGATATCTCTAATGGTAGATGTTTACAATTGATTCATATGGATCTTTTTGGGCCAATTAGGACTATGAGCTTGGGTGGTAAATCATATGATTTTATACTTGTTGATGACTATTGTAGGTTTACTTGGGGTTCTATTCTTAAGTACAAAATATGAGGCTTTAGAAAAATTCATCACATTTTAAAAAATAACTCAAAATGATCTTGAGCTTAAAATTTCTCATATTAGAAGTGATCATGGAACCGAGATTCAAAATCTAGGTTTTGAAGAGTTTTTAAATGAAAATGGGATTAGCCACAATTTTTCTGCACCTCGCACTCCTCAACAAAATGAGGTAGTTGAAAGGAAAAATCAAACTTTAGAAGAAATGGCTATAACCATGCTTTGTGAAAATAATTTACCTAAATATTTTTGGACAGAAGCCACAAATACCACTTGCTACATTATAAATCGAGTAATGATACAACAAATTTTAAAGAAAACACCATATGAGATTTTAAAATCTAAGAAGCCTAACATTAGCTATTTTCATCCATTCGGTTGCAAGTTTTTGTTTTAAACAATGGAAAAAACAACTTAGGTAAATTTGATGCTAAAAGTGATGAAGCTATTTTCTTAGGGTATTCTTTGAACTCTAAAGCCTATCTTGTATTTAATAAGAGACCTTTAGTAGTAGAAGAGTCTATTCATGTTGTTTTCAATGATAACCTCCTTCCGAGGAAGGATTCTTGTGATGATGATGTAGGGATCCTTGAAGCCATTGATGGAGAACAAATATCAAAGGTGGATGAGATTCTAACCAAAGAAGAAGATACACATGATCCACCTCTTGAAGCCTTGAAGGACTTGGCTTTGGAGGAAAATAAGGTGACATACCCAAGGGAGTTCAACTATGTCAAAGGTGGTGAAATCTTGGGTGATTCATCCAAGGGGGTAACTACTAGATTCTCTCTCAAATTAATGAACCATGTTGCATTTCTTTCATGCATTGAGCCTAAAAATATCAAAGAAGCATTAAAAGATGATTTTTGGATTTTGGCCATACAAGATGAATTAAATCAATTTGAGAGAAGTAAAGTATGTACATTAGTTGAAAGACCTAGTAATCAATCTACTATATGAACTAAATGGGTCTTTAGGAATAAATTATATGAGAGTGGTAACATAGTGAGAAACAAGGCTAGGCTTATTGCTCAAGGTTACACTCAAGAAGAGGAAATTGATTTTGTTGAAACATATGCACCCGTAGCTAGAATGGAAGCCATTAGGATGCTTCTAGCTTTTGCACGTTACCATGATTTCAAGCTCTTTCAAATGGATGTAAAAAATTCTTTTCTAAATGGTTTTATAAATGAAGAAGTGTATGTTGAACAACCACCTGGTTTTGAGGATTCAAAATTTCCAAATCATGTTTTTAAACTAACCAAAGCTCTTTATGGTTTAAAATAAGCTTCTAGAGCTTGTTATGAAAGACTTTCAAACTTATTAATTGAAAAAGGTTTTGAAAAAAAGGTAAGGTGGACACTTTACTTTTCATAAAAAGATATATTAATGACATCTTAGTAGTACAAATTTATATTGATGATATCATTTATGGTTCTACTAATGAATGTTATTGCAAAGAATTTTCTAAGCTAATGCAAGGTGAGTTTGAGATGAGCATGATGGCGGAGGTCTCATTCCTTTTGGGGCTCCAAATTAAATAAAGGAAGAATGCCACCTTCATAAATCAAGCAAAGTACATGAATGATATGCTCAAAATGTTCGGCTTGGGGAATGTAAAGCCTCAAGCCGCTTTTATGAATTCTTCTATAAAGCTTGACAAAGATGAAAGAGGTAAGTGTGTTGATTCTAAGCTTTATAGATCCATGATAGGTTCTTTGCTTTACCTTACCGCAAGTAGACCGTATATTATGTTTAGTGTTTGCTTGTGTGCTAGGTTCTTTGCTTTACCTTACCGCAAGTAGACCGGATATTATGTTTAGTGTTTGCTTGTGTGCTAGGTGTCAAGCTAGTCCTAGAGAATCACACTTAGTAGCCTTTAAAAGAATTTTTAGATACCTTAGAGACACACCTAACTTAGGTCTTTGGTATACTAAGGATTCTTCCTTTAGCCTTCTTGTTTATTCGGATAAGGATTATGGGGGATGCAAGATAGATAGGAAAAATACCTCCAAGACATACCAATTCTTATGTAGTATGCTCGTATCTTGGTTCTCTAAGAAACAAAATAGCGTAGCCATATCTACCATCGAAGTGGAGTACATATCCTTAGGGAGTTGTTGTGCTCAAGTCCTTTGGATGAAGCAACAACTCTTAGATTATGGTGTTCAAGTAGAAACCATACCCCTTAGGTGTGACAACACTAGTGCCATTTGTCTCACTAAGAATCCCATCCAACACTCTAGAACCAAACATATAGAAATTAGACATCATTTTATCAGAGACCATGTGTTAAAAATGATGTTGTTCTAGAATATGTTGATACCTTGAACCAATTAGCAGATATATTTACAAAACCTTTAGATAAAGAGCATTTTTGGACCCCTAGGTGAGAGTTAGGTTTAATTAGCCTTTTTTGACCCTTTTAGTTCCCAAATGGTCAAAAACTTGCTTGAAATTGATTGATATTCATGCTTGTGTTACTTTTCCTCTTTTTGCTTCTATGCATGTTGCTAGGGGGAGTATGCATTATTTTTAGCCATTAAAACTTGTTCATATGTCATTCACATGCATTTAGGGACGTTTAAAGTTAGACTTTTGAACTTAAAACTATAAAAAATGCCTTATATGGTAAAGGCGTATCGATACGGCTAAAAGCGTATCGATACGGGCTCGTCAAGGGAAGTAATACATGTCAAATTGTATCGATAAAGTTACGCGTATCGATATGGTATTGAAATTGAATTAAAAATTACGGAAAACATGTATCGATACGCTCTACAGGCGTACCGATACGGTCTCGAAAGAGAGTTAAATTAGGGTTGTATTTTTTCAAAAACACATTAAAACATTTTCACCTCCTTTTCTCTACAAACCCTACCCACACATCCCTATAAACGCCCCCTCAATTCCTCAAAATTTTCACATCAATCTTAAAATTCGTTGAGGGTTTTTATCTACACATCAAAGCAAAGCTTTGTCAACAATCTTATTCATTCACATCAACCCATTCATCCATTCTAGTAAATCAATGTATAAATTTTCTTTTCTTTTTAATTTTCGCTTGTTTTTAGTAATTGTTTTAACTTAGTTTTTGCATAAAACATATACTTGTGATATGGTTTTTCAAGTTTTTACAAAAACTTTTCAAAATCCATTTTTTTATTCGAATATAATTTTACATCGTATATTTTTGAAAACTGTTTTTCAAATTTTTTTAACCAATATTTTCTCTTATACATGTATATATATATATATATATATATATATATATATATATATATTTAACATTAAAATTATTTTTCAAAATACCTTGAATTATTGGAACTTATTGGATTGAATGAGATGCTAATTGCATACATATTCGAATTGTTTTGATGTTTTCAGGGTTATGGCACCGAAAAAGAAAGCGAGACGTTACCTTGCCACTTCTTCCGATCATGTGGACGATGATGAGGGTAACCCTAAACCAAATCTTCACTATATAATCCAACATTGTTTTCCAACCCCTTCGGATATGTGACGTTATAAGCTTTTTCAAGGTTTCACTCTTAGAGAAGAATGTTTCGTGTCTATTCCATTTTTAAACTCCGAACGTTTTAAATTTCAATACCTTACTTTGATTCGACAATGGAAATTTATAAGGTTTTTGAACCTTCCTCCCATTGTCTATCGAAACTTGGTCACAATTTTCTTTTTCTAATGCTATATGCATTCATAATGAAGATAGAGAACATGTTGTTGCTATCGAGTCACATCTAATGGGCAAAACCTTTCAAATGGATCAAGATGTTCTTTGCAAAGCATTTGGTTTTGAAAACATAGGGATTGATGATGAGAAGTCCTTAGGTCAAGGTCCTCTAGGTTCCGTAAATGTTTTAAATGCTCATGACCGAATTCTTCATCTTATTGTTACATGGTCTTTTCGTCCATCGGGAGAGAAATTTTCAACAATCTGTCAAGTAGATGATTTTTGTCTTAGGCGTTTTAGGAGGGTAAGCGTCCTAAACTTTGTCAAATCATGTTTTTTGACCTTGTTTACCTAGTCCAACACCGTCACACTGACCAAGTAAAATCACTTTACTATTCTACGGCGTTGAGTCACCTATTCCATTCCCTTAAGATTGATTGCACACATGATTTTCTCGAATCCCTTGGCCAACCTATTGACGAGCATTTCCTCTCTCGTGCTCACTTATCTTATGTCAATAATGAATGGGTTCATGTCCTCGAGCTCCTCGACAAGATGCGCTGGTCGATGCTCCACACGCTCCTTCAAGCTCTCAAGGTGCTTCGATTGCTTCTTCCTCCATGGACAATCTCATGACTTTCCTTAATGAGAAATTCACAAACATAGAAGCCGAGTTTGCAGCCATTGACACTCGATTCACATCCTTGGAAGATCGAGTCAAGGGCCTTGACACTCGCTTCACATTGTTGGAGGACCAAGTGAAAGCCATAGCTCTTCAACAAAACTCCATGGATGTCTCTCTCACCGCTTTCCATGGTGCTTGGCTTAACCAATCTAGGAGGCATCAACCTACTCAAGATGATGAGGATGAAGATGACGACGGTGGGAACGCGTAGTTATGCATATCATCTCATGTTATTTAGTTTCATTGTTTATGCACCTATGTTTAGAACTCTATGCTTTTGTCTATGTTTTAGGATTTGAGTTTGGATTTATTACTTTGAACTATTTTGTTGCTTTAAATTTAAAGTTTGCATTTGAATTCAGTTATATTTGTTGCTTTTATCCTACCTTGTTCTTTTATGTTTGATCTAACAAAAAGGGGGAGAAGAATTATGGAGCCAATTTTGAAAAATCAAAACTAAAATTTGAAAACCTATCTTAAATTAAGAGGGAGTAAGCTTTTCAAAAGGTTTTAAAACTTAAAAAATTAGACTTGGTTTTGTTATATCAAAACGGGGGGATTGTGAAACTAAAATTGATTTTGATATAACAATTTGACTTATAGACTAAATTGCAAAACAAATAAATTTTTAAGTACTTTTCAAAGTATCACATTTTGACAAGCCATTTTGAATGAAACAATATTTCAAGTCAAAACATACTTAAAGGTTCAAACTTCACTAAGTCTTTTCATGTGTTTTCAAGCCAAAATTCAACAAAATGTCCAGGCGTATCGATACGCATAAGGGTATCGATACGGTTTTTCAACACTGGAATTTTAATCATTCATAGCGTACCAATACGTTATATCCCCGTATCGATACGAAATTCTTCTGGGAAAGACTTTAAGCTATAGCGTATTGATACGTATTGGAATTGTATCGATATCGATTTCTCATCAAAATATCATTTTGCTATAGTGTACCGATACAACACGTCACCGTATCGATACGATATGCTGACCTTTGCAAAATCCTTACACTTATTTTTCGACCATTGGCTTGTTAGTTAGTTGGTATCCTAAATTTTAAATGACCGTTGAACCATACCGATACACTTTTCATTAAAACCAAACTCAGGATTCCAGTGAGCAAAATCCGTATCGATACGCCTATCTGTATCGATACACCCCTTAATATCGCACCGATACGCCCTCAAAGCGTATCAATACACCCTATTTTCAGTCACAACGACTCTTTTTATTTGAGACAGGTACCGATACACCCACGAGCCGTACCGATACGATAAGTTGTTGAGCAACATTTACTATGGGAAATTGCAGCTCAACGGCTCTATTGATGATCTCAACCACCCAAAAGGCTAGAAATCATTACAATGGTATAAAAACAAGTCTCAAATGCACCAACAACAACTATTGAACCTACAAGCAACATCAAAGCACTCAAATCCAAACTTTGTACTTTTAGAGTCAAATCTTTGTACCCAACACCTTGTGTTCTTCATTGTAATTCTTATTGTGAGTTTTGGGAGTGTTTTATTGTAATTGGGGTAAACATTATCATTCGAGAGGAATTTGTAAAGTTTACCAAAAACTCTTCTTTGTAATGTGAGTGGATTAAGATTTGGGTAGAAAGCTTAATCAATTTGTAAGGTTTCCTTCTCATCCAAGAAAAGGGGAAGAATTCAAGTAGTGAATTAGTTGAAAATCCTTAGTGGGAGCTAAGGTAGTGGATGTAGAGTTCATTGGAGAACTTGAACCACTCTAATTGCCTTGTGTCTCAATTTTTATTCTTCCAAATTTCCACCCTTCAAATTTTTATCGCCAATTCACCCCATGTTGGCTATTTGCAATTGTTTCATCAACTCAACAAAAACCATTTGAAAGGTTCAAGGATCAACTTGGCCAACCCATTTAACTACTGATTTCATGCTCAACAATTCAGTTCACAATCAAAGTTCTCTAGCTATTAACTAAGTTTGAATTTCACAATATTCTTTGGTTCGATGTTCACTATTTGTTCACTAAATTTTTGTTATTTAAAAAGATTAAAGTCATAGAAATGGGACGACTTAGTTTGTAACAATTGGTAACATTCAATTAGACCAATTTTTAGGGTATTACAACTCTCTCCCCTTAAAGAAATTCGTCCTCGAATTTACCTAAAGGAAAGAGTTGTGGATATTGTTCCTTTAAGGTTGCCTCAGATTCCCATGTAGCCTCATTTACTTTATGATTTCTCTATAATAATTTTACAAGTTGTATTGATTTTTTACGAAGTCTTCTAACTTCTCGATCAAGAATCTGAACCGATTCTTCCTCATAATTTAAATCTAGGTTAATTTCAACTTCTTCTGGTTCGAGAACATGGGAGGGATCCGAACGATATCTACGAAGCATTGATACATGAAAAACATTGTGAATTTTTTCAAATTCACTCGGCAATGCTAAACGATAAGCAACAGAACCTATCTTTTCGATAACTTCAAATGGCCCGATGTATCGAGGACTGGGCTTCCTTTTCTTTCTAAATCGAAACACCTTTTTCCATGGAGATACTTTCAAGAATACTTAGTCTCCTACTTTATATTAAATGTCCCTCCTTTTTGAATCCACATAAGATTTTTATCTATAAAATGCTTCCTTTAACCTCGTATAAATGATCTTTACTTGGTTTTCCGTTTCTATGAGTAATTCAGGTCCCAAGGATTTGCTTTCTCCCAATTTCGACCAACAAAAAGGTGTTATGTATTTTCTTCCATACAAGGCTTCAAAAGGGGCCATCTTAATAGATGCTTGATAGCTATTGTTGTAAGCAAATTCAACCAATGACATGGATTTCTCCCAATTCCTTCCTAAGTGTATTGTATAGGCCTATAGCATAACTTCAAGGACTTGAATTACTCTTTCAGATTGTCCATCTGATTGAGGGTGGAAGGTATTACTAAGTTTTGATTTGATTCCCAAGGCCTTTGGTAGTGAATTCCAGAATCTAGAGGTAAACCGAGAGTATCGATAAGAGATAATAGATATAGGAACATCGTGCAATCTAATCACCTCTTTTATAGACAACTCGGCTAATTGCTCTAAGTTCATGTTCATTTGAACAAGTAGAAAAATGTCTTGATTTGGTGAATCTATCAACAATCACCCAAATTGCATCATTCCTTTTTGGTGAAAGGGGTAGTCCCGGAACAAAATCCATTGTTATTTGTTTCCACTTCCACTGAGGTAGCTCAATCGACTGTAGAAGCCCTATAGGTACTTGTTGTGTGATTTGAGTGTTTCACAATTTGTGCAAGTATACACATTGCAAGTTATAGTATAGAAAGATATCATCTCCACAAGGAATGTTACTACTTCCAGAATCTATCTTCTCGCATTGAAAAGTAAAAGCACAAGTAATAGTTTTGAGTTGAGTAACCTACTAAACTAAAATAAACGAGTAAATTAAAGACATAAGTTGACAGAATGAGAGAATAGGCCAGATTATATTGCGTCGTAGTGTGGAATTCGAATGGAACAATCTCGGTTATGTATGCAAGAGGAAGCTGAATTGCCTCGACAATGAACAGGATGATTGCCTCGGCAATGGGCATTACGATTTCCCAAGCAATGCACAAGGTGATTGCTTGGGCAATTGGTAAGGCAGTTGCCTGGGTAATGAAAACATCTACTGCCTGGGCAATTTGTTGGCACTTGTTGCGTGATTTGAGTGCTTCGTAATTTTTGCAAGTATACACGTCGCATGTTATAGTATAGAAAAATATCGTCTCCATAAAGATTGGTGCTACTTCTTGAATTTATCGTCTCACACTGAAAAGTAAAAACACAAGTAATAATTTTAGGTTGAATAATCTACTAAACTAAAATAAACGAGTAAATTAAAGAGATAAGTTGACAGAATGAGAGAATAGACCGGAGTATATTGCATCGTAGTGTGGAATTCGAATGAAACAATCTCGGTTATGCATGCAAGAGGAAGCGCAATGGATAGGATGATTGCCTCGGCAATGGGCAATACGATTGCCTGGGCAATACACAAGGTGATTTCTTGGGAAATTGGTAAGGCGGTTTCCTGGGCAATGAAAACATCTACTACCTGGGCAATTTGGTGACAACCTTCAAGGTTCAGCAATCATTCTTCAATGGTTCATCCTTATCCCTAAGTCGAAACTCTATCAATGTGCAAGCCTTAATAATACCTCTCAGCTTGAACCAAGGGTGAATATCAACCGATCTTACGCCTCTTTTAGCCGTTGAAATTCATACTTATTTCTAAGCCGAATTAGTCTTCACCGAATTGGGCAAAAACCTTACTTATTCGTTTCTTGAATCTAACTCTCCCGATATTAGATAAATGGATGCAATCACAATTTCCTCTCCCGATTCAATTTCAAGTAAAGATAAACACCAATAATAAGCAAACCTTGAACTTAAATTGCATAACAAAAACCTAAACAAAATCCAAACGTTTTCTCACAACTACTAAACAAAATAACCCTAGCCTAAGATAGTTTATTTCATAGTTGGGATGGGGAATAACACAATATTAATTCCCAATAAGAACATCAACCGAACAAAAAATAAAAAAAAAAAACTTTGAGCAGCCTTGGTCTTAAATCAAATTTCTATCTTCACGCCTCTCCCTCTCGTCCCTCTACTTGACGACTTGGGGTCTTTATTTATAAGAGATGGATAGTTCAAAGTCATTATTGAGGAGGAAGTTAAGTTGGAATTTATTTCTTTTATTCTTCCTAAAACTCCTCCAATTTTCATGGAATTATATCTCTTTTAACCTCTCTATGCAATTCCAAGCTCCGATCTTCATGTAAATTATCTCTAAAAAATCAACTCTTTATGCTCTTCAAGTCACCTGCCACTTTTCTCTTTTTCTCCCTTGTCGGAAATTTCCCGGGCATTGCCTCGGCATAGTTCGGCGCATCAATGACCTAATAGCTGTCTCTCGGTCGTCTTCGCTCGGCCAGGTGTACTCAGCATCACTCGATTGTCTCTGCTCGACATCACTCGATAGGGTTTGGCATGGCTCCACTCGGCAAGGTTCGGTCAACATCGCATAACACGGCTCTGTTCTGCTCGGTCTAGATCACTCGGTAGGGTTCGGTAATGAATTGTCGCGGAAATACTTGCCCGGGCAATTAACCTGCACACATTGAAACATATACCAGAGCATCACCTTTTCCACCAGATAAGCAATTAAAGATAATCAAGCATGACAAGGAAGAAAACACTACAAATATGCATGAATGATTAGATATGCAAACTAAATGAGCATAAGTCTAACAATAATTGAGATTAAAAATGGGTAGAAAATTAGTACTTTCACACACTTAACACACCCGCAAACTCGAACTATTGCTTGTCCTCAAGCAATGCAAACTAACAACTACTTGCCAAGAATTTAATCAAACGAGACACGCTTTAGACTTGCCTTCAAACTTCAAAACTGTGGCAAAAATTAATGTGGGTGATCGGACAACATGAATTTTCCCGGAACCAAACTATAATGCTCGTGATCATGTGTGTGCAAAGTTGTGCGCAAGTTGATTTATCAATAGTCTTATGTGAAAATTGGGTCTTTGTCAATTTAATTGCCTGGGCATTTATTGATTCACAACCATGGCGTTTTAGGGCTTCATCTCATCACAACTACTTTCCTAGGCTTGAAGATAATATTGGAGCAAACAACGAACCCCCTAGCCTATTGAGTAGAGTCATCCCATGAAGTCTTTCATTTTCTCATGCAAATTTTTCCTTCACTTTTAGTGTATTCAATTTAAATGGACATGTTATAGCAGCGGAGTATCCTAAGCACATGATTTTCACTCAATTTGGCTAGAGCATGTTTTGGGCACCTCTAGCTTGAATCTAAAAAAATTTAAATTGCCCAAAATCTTAGCAACCTAAGTTCAACAAGTCTCTCTCAATCAACAAGCTACAACTATTTTATTTGAGTTTTAGCATCATAGTAAGATTCTAAGTCCTTTTCATACAATCCTTAAATAAAAGTTCTTTCAATTAGGTGTGGTGCCTAAGATTTATCATTAGAGATTCAACAAGTCCCAGCAATTAGATTTAATTAAAAGCATGGCAAGTACATATGCAACCTAAATGCACTTCCTAAGGATGGATGCACTAAAATGATCTTAAACTAAAAACAAGTACTCCCTCCAAACAAAGGAGAAGCATTGTCCTTAATCCATGATTACATGGAAATTAAAAAATATAAAATTTAAATGCAAGAAAAGAAAGAAAATTACAATGACTCGGAGAGGTCATCGTCTTGGATGATGAGCTTTCTTATTGCGGTTTTCTTAATTCCTTTTCTTGCTCGAGGTGATTGTCGGCGTGTAGCGGATGTAGGTGTCGGTTTCTTTGCCACCTCGTCATCATTGTCCGATCCAATAGTTATTTCTTCGGTGGTAAAAGCCTTGCGCTTTGCTGTGGTAGGTGATGTCAGAACTACTTTTGGTTGGACGGAAAATGACTCGTCTGAATCAAAAAAATCTTGCCATGTTTCAGTGTAACTTGGTTCGATTAATGGTGCTTTGCCTTTGTCCTCTCGAGTTGGTGGAGCATCTTCAGTTGGAATTGCCGAGACATAGGCTGCTGAATTTGCCGAGGTAGGGGCTTTGGGCATTGTCGAGGCAGTGGCAGTAGGCATTCCCGAGGCAATGAGATCAGTAGGCTAAAATTGGGAACCTTACCGAGTTATCGGGGTATTTTTCAAGGATCACTCGGATGATGACATTGTTGTAATCCTTCATATACCTCATAAACGACATTTGCCTTTTCTCCATGACTTCAATTCGGTTGGAAAGTGACCGAATCATGTTGGTAAGTTGTTCAAGAGTTGATGTTGTCGGTCCGCTTTCCTTGGCATTGGTCGGAGAGGTTGCCGATTCATTGCCTGAAGGGGTTGCCTCGGAAATCTTTTGGGAAATAGTTGAATGTGGCTCAGCTTTGGTTATTCCCATGATTTGGAGGTATCTTTATCTCGTCCATCCCTTCCGTTGAGGAGTTTTCTCATCCATCGGATCACTAGGCACATGGTGTTTCTCACACAACTAGGTTATTAGGCTTGGAAAGTAGATATTTTTCTTTTCCTTTTGGCTAAAAACAAACATCTCATTGCATATTATAGCACCAACATTGATAATACGATTGTGCAAGATAGAGTGAATGAGCAAAAGTCTCGATTTATCAACTGTGGTGTTGTGTGAGGTAGGCATTAGACATGTTTTCACAAATTTATTCCAAAGTTTTACCCCGGTCTTAAGCCTTTGGCGATTTACCGTGCCTCTAAATGTGCCCTAATTCCATGTTGTACTGGCAATGGTGAGATCCTCGAGTATGTTGTTGTAATCGTCCGGGGTGAGATTGTCAATGAACTCTTGTTGTTCATCTTTTTTCACGTAAATCTCGTTGAAGGTGTTGATGGTATCGGCATCAAAGGGAATTTCTTTGTCACGAACGAATACATACGAGTTGTTTGGATTTGGGGAGTGAGCATAGAATTCCCTAACCCAATGGACGTTGCTTGACTTCGGTTGATGGCAAAATATTTGCCACTTTTTGTACTCGATCGAGCGGAAGATGAACGAATCCAAACCAAAATCCACGTGGGAGGAGGAGTAGAAAAAACCTTGTTCTTCCCATACCTTTCGATTGGCGAAGTTCTTGAGGTAGCTCTTCTTGATTGCCGGAGTTGCATACTTCTTGAAGGTCGATTCTTGACTTGATTGTGGGTGTTCCAATATCTTGAGTTTCAAGGCCATGGTGGATGTGAGTTGTTGTGAGAAACGGCTAAAATCAAGAAAATAGAAGAAAAGAAAATCTTGGAAGTTCAAGTGAAGGAGATGAAAAAAAGATGGTGATGGTTGAGTGTTATACGAGGGGTATTAAGTAGGGTGAGGGTGATGATTATAGTTTTAAAATTCAAGTTTCCAATCCTGAATGGGATTGGTTTGAGTGGGCGGCAAGTAATGCATGGGGAAAGGGAATAGTCGGCCGGCTATGGGAGATTGGGGGGATATGGGTAAAATGTGGAGTTTATGTGGGATTAAAATCCCTAAAAATCAACCCTTGTATTTCGGTCCATGAGTCCAATCTTCATTCCAATTCTTCTTCACTTTAACTTCTTTCCTAAAAAGTAAAAATAAAGAAAATATTTATTGGCAATAAAATAAAAATTACTCCTTATTCTAAAAATAAAATAAAAATGTGGAAAATTAAAAGCAAAAATTAAAAATACTAAAGGAGAGCATTGTCACGCATCTCCTAAAGTAACCACTTCCTTATCGCGCATGACATGTGTGTCAGTGTAATGTTTTAATCTTTGTCCATTAACTTTACATTCATGGCCATCTTTTATGGACTTGATTATAATGGCACCATGGGAGAATGGATTGAAAACTTCACAAGGTCCGGACCATCTTGATCGCAATTTTCCTGGGAAAAGTTTCAGCCGAGAAATGAAAATAAGAACTAATTTCTTGGGCAAGAATTGCCTTGACAATAGCTTCTTGTCATGCCAACGCTTATTTTTCTCCTTGTAGATTCTCGCATTCTCATAAGCTAAGGCATGGAAATCCTCTATCTCATTGAGGTCCATTAGTCGTTTTTGTCCAGCACTCTCACAATCCATGTTCACAGTTTTGATTGCCCAGTACGCCTTATGTTCGATTTCCACCGGTAGATGACAACTTTTTCCATAGACAAGTCGAAAGGGGGACATGCCTAATGGTGTTTTGTATGCTATCTGATAGGCCCAAAGTGCATTATCATGTCGAAGAGACCAATCCTTGCGAGAGGGGTTGACTATTTTCTCAAGGATATTCTTCAACTCTCGGTTAGAAATTTTAGCTTTCCCATTTGTTTGTGGATGATATGCCGTGGAAATTTTGCGCGTCACTCCAAATCTTTACAACACCTTGGCAATTAGCTTGTTATCGAAGTGCTTGCCTTCATCACTGATGATTGCCCTTGGCATTCCAAACCGTGTGAATATGTTTTTCTGAAGGAATTTTTGCACAGTTTTGGAATCGTTGTTTGGAGTTGCTATTGCCTCGACCCGCTTTGATGCATAATCAACGGCAAGGAGGATGTAGAGATTCCCACATGAAGACGAAAAAGGTCCCATGAAATCAATTCCCCAAACATCGAATAGTTCGACTTCTAGGATATTTTGTAAGGTCATCTCGTGTCGCCTTGAAATATTGCAATTTGTTGATAACGATTACATTGTTTGTAAAACTCTTGGGCATCTTTGTAAAGCGTAGGCTAATACAATCCTAATTGCAAGACTTTGGCCGTGGTTTGTGTCCTTCCAAAATGGCCTCCATAGGGTGAAGAATGGCATTTCTCGAGCACATTTTGTTGTTCTTCCTCTGGGACACACCTTCGTATAACTTGACCTGCACATTGTTTAAACAAAAGAGGCTCGTCCTAATAATACTGATTAGCTTCATGTCGGAACCGCTTCTTCCCTTGGTGAGTAAGGTTATAAGGTAATATACCACTAACTAAGAAATTCACAAGATCATCATACCATGGTGTTGTTAAAGCTAGTGATGTGGTTGTTGCCGAGGGTATTGCCGAGGCAATCCCTTGTGCCATTGTCGGGGCAACGGTTGTCATGGCAATGCTGGTTGAAATTGTCTGGGCAATGAGTAACTGCTCATCCTAGAATGCTTCTTGGATTTCTGCATTTGTGGTGTCTTTTTCTCCTTGTTCTAGTCTTGATAAATGATCGACAACTTGGTTCTCAGTACCATTCCTATCCTTAATTTCAATGTCAAACTCTTATAAAAGTAAAATCCAACTAATTAAACGAGGCTTGGCATCTTTCTTGGCAAATAGGTACTTAATTGCCGAATGGTCAATATGAACAATTACCTTGGTTCCAATCAGGTATGAACGAAATGTATCAAAAGCGAACACTACGGTTAGTAACTCTTTCTCGATAGTGGTGTAGTTCACTTGTGCATCATTAAGAGTTTTACTAGCGTAGTAGATCACATGAAAGATCTTACCTGCTCGTTGGCCTAGGACTGCTCCTACTGCAAAATCACTTCCATCGCACATAAGTTCAAAAGGTAATGTCCAGTCTGGTGGAACTACTATTGGTGCGGTTACAAGTTTCTGTTTTAGGGTCTCGAATGCTTTGATGCATGAGTCATCGAAGTCAAAGGCTTTATCTTGTTCAAGTAAGTTACACAAAGGTTTAGTAATCTTAGAAAAATTTTCTATAAACCTTTTATAAAAACTTGCATGTCCCAAGAAGGTCCGAATTCTTTTGACTGAAGTTGGTGGGGGGTAGTTTCTCGATCACATCCACTTTTGCTTTGTCGACTTCAATTCCCTTAGATGAGATTTTGTGGTCGCGAACTATGCCTTCATCCACCATAAAGTGACACTTCTCATAATTTAGGACCAAGTCATATTCCTCGCATCGTTTAAGTTACTTTTTCCAAATTGACTAGGCAATTGTTGAAATCATCTCCAAATACCGAGAAATCGTCCAAGAAGATTTCCAGGAAATCTATAACCATGTCGGAGAAAATGTAACGCCCCGGTTTTGGGCTTAGAAGTCTTGGGCGTTGACCGGTTCGGTCAAAGTGCTGATCGAATATATAAGAGTGAATTTAGGAAAGCCTAGCTCGGGTTGCATGAAAAGTGGTTAATGCTTGTGAATGCATGTTACTTGTTAGGTTGAACAAGTGTTGATTATCATTTGGTAAATGGTGCAAGTGTACATGAAATCTCTTTAGTGTATTGGAGTCTTGCTAAGGCTTGTTTTAAAAGGCATGTGATGATAATGTTGTGGTTTATATATTGCCTTGGTTTAATGCATGTGTTGGATTGATTGAATAAATGGTTTCAAAGGGTTTCTTGCTTGAATGGTTTTCAAGTATAAGAAAGGTATGTTGTGGAACGGAAGTGTTTTCCAAGGTTTTGAATTTAGCTTTGCATATGGTGTTTATGCATGGAATGGCTAAATGGATGATTTTGCATGTTGTGCTTTGAAAAGGTTTTCTTAGCTTGTTAAGCTAAGGGTTGGTTTTCATGTATGTGCAATGCATGGTTTTAAGCATGATGTTAAAAAGGGTTTTCAAGCTTTGCTTGGTTAACAATTCGGGTCTGTTTTAAAAAGTGTTTTATGACCCGCTGCATTGATGGTGTTTTGGTTTTGAGCATTCCTCACTAAGCATTATGTGCTTACGCTCCTTTTTGTCCATCAATGCAGATTCTTGAAGTTTGGACAGCAAGGAGCAAGGGATTTAAAGTGGACTCCAATTGAGATGTATGTCTCGATGAATGGCTATAGTTAATAAAGGCAATGAGGGTAGAATCTCTCGGGTTAATGTGTATGTGTTCGTTTATGTATGGACGAAGATGTTTTTATGTTGATGATGTTGTTGGAACATGTTTTGGCTTTAATGAGATTGATTTGGAATGGTTGTGCTTTAATGGTTGCTTGAGTAGGAAGCATGCCTATAAATTTGGGGCTTTTTGTATATGATGTTGTTTTGATGAATTGTTGATGCAAGAATGTCTCATTTATGTTGAATTGTATGTTGGTAAAGTTTGGTGGCTTTTGGAGCATGATTGGATGGTTAATTGTGTGTTTGAGTGAGCAAAATGCTGCAATCTGGGCAGGGCGTTTCGGAACAGTTGACACCGTTTCGGAACGGGTGCCTTGCATAAACCCAGGCGTCCGAAACGGGTGCCACCGTTCCGAAACGGTTTGGCTACTGCCAGACCCCCGTTGCGGTACGCGTTGCGGAACGGCCCCGTGTTTCGGAACGGGCTCTGCCTGTTTCGGAACGGGTGACCTTTGGGGGCTGACATGGGCGGTTAAATGTTTCAGAATGTTTGCATTTTGGTCCTGAAACTTGTTTGTGCAATTGTATGAGTTTGGGATGTCCGTTTGAGCTGAAATTTGGCAGTGAAGCTTGGAACATGATTAATTTTAAGTTGGTAACTTAAAATCTGGCTAAGTCCTTAAAGTTTTCAGAAATTACAATTTGGTCCCTAAAGTTGTAATTTGTTCAATTGGGTCCCTGTTTGATCTCTGATGTTTGTGATCTTTGAGCATGATGTTTGTGTGATCACAATTAGGGCTAATGTGCATCTAGGCAAGATTAAAAAGAAAAAAAAGGGTCGTTAATCAAGGTTGACTTTCGGGTTGACTTTGGTTTTCCCCGTGTGACTTTCTTAATTCGGGTCAACCGTCTGGCCCGGGTTAAGGGGGTTACATTTGGTGGTATCAGAGCTGAGTTGCGAATGCTTGGGGAAAAATGGTAAGTTGTTGTAATGTGTGATTGTTGTTTACCTTGATGTGTGGTTGAAGGTTGGTTGAAACACATGTTTCTGAGCAAATTGTTGATGTTTCTGAGCATGTTGCTGATGTTTCCAAGCATGTTTTATGGTTATGAATGTTGGTTGAGTTTATGTGTAAATGTGCTGATGCTGTGAGCTGGTGTTATGCATGATGAAAGTGCTATGAGTATGTTATGTCGATAATATGCTGTTGCAAGCGGATGCTGTTTGGTATAAGCATGATCAAAGTATGTTGTTTGATATGCTTGATGTTGCGATATCCATGTTGTGTTGACTGTTATGTCATGTAAAGGGGAGGATTCGGGATACCCATTTCCTTATTAATATAGCTATTGTGTTATTTTGGAGTTGGAGTTTGAATCCTTGCTTTAAGCTGGTCTAACTGGTTTGATTGTTTTGTTGTGATTGTTTGTTGTTGTTAGTAGTATGGCAAAGTCGATGGAAGAATGGCAGTTGGGTAAGATGGTTGCTGCCTTGGGGCAGGTTGTTAAGGCATGGAATTCATCTTTCTGTAGAAGTGTTTTGTTTCAGTCTTCTGTGCCTGGAGTTGAGGTGGTAAGGCAGGGGAAAGAAGCTGGTTCTGTGATGAAGAGTTCATCACCTGTTGAGCAGGAGGTGTTGGGAACATCTCAGGCTGTGGTAAAGGTAAGGACAGTGGATGTGCTGGCTGTGGGATGTGTGGGTTTGCCGAAGCAGCGGTTGCTTGATTTGGGTGCTGTGGAGTATCATGGTTCTTCACCGGAGATGTTTGAGGCCTGGTTGGCCAGTGTGGTTCTGATTCTGGATCAGGAAGGTTGTGATTATGCCTGTAAGCTGGGGAGTGTTGTTTCTCTGATGTTGGAGGATGCGTGTGTCTGGTGGACATCTGTGGCGGTGGCGTCACATATTCCTGATATTGATTGGGATTTCTTTGTATCTGCTTTTTGTGAAAGGTATTTTGGAAGGGAATTTCCAAGGGTTAAGCAATGTGAAGATAGTGCTGTTGTGGAGCAAGTGTTGCTTGAGCAAGGAGTGGAAGCTCAGCCACCGGTATGTGATCGTTGTGAAAGGCGCCATGTTGGTGGTTGTTGGGGCGCGGGTACTTGTTGGAATTATGGTTCTAAAATGCATGTTAAGCGTGATTGTCCTCTTGGGGTGAAATCAGCTTCAGTGATCGCCAAAGGGTCGCTGAAAGGTCGTGGGCACGGCCGAGGCAAGGTTCAGAGGTGGCAGAAAGAGCAGAAGGTTGTGAAGAGTTTGGGAAATGAGAACTGCTGGGAATGTGGGTCTGCTGGACACATGAGACGTGATTGTTTGATGTTGGCTCGGAACAGCCAAGGTTCCTTACCGCAAGGAGTAGATGGTGACCCTGGTGTGTTAGCTGGTACTGCAGTTGTGCCGCAGGAGGATGATGGTTCCGCAAGGAAGGGAGCTCGTCTGATGAATCTTTAGGGTGGTGTTGTGTTTTCAGGTAACCTTGTTAAGTAATCTTTGCTCTAGTTACCCTGGTTTGGTTTCTGATGGTTTTCCTTGCGTGGTAAGTTTAGTCTTGTTGCTAGCATGTTTGGGGTAATAGTTGTAGTTTGGAAGCATCTTTGGTGTGAAGAAGGTTTTAGTGAGTATCTTGTGGTTAATGGTTGTTGGAATGATGGAGTTAGATAAGTTAGAGGTGAGTTAAGAGGTTGTTTTTAGATGGATTTGAGGATGTTGTTGGGGGGTGTGAACTGGCATTCATGCACAGTTAAAATCATTGTTATATGCTATATTATATATGTGCTGGTTCATGCATGCATGTGGCATGACATTAGAGGTTTTGCATACATGTACATCAGGCATTGATAGGGCATGTAGGTGATCATGCATACGATGTTCACACTCGCTAATAACTAATCGAATCTGTTAGTGTGGTGATTGGGTTAGGTTGGATGATGGGTTTTTGGAGGTTGTGTTGGTGCTGAGTGGAAGCTAGATGTAGTGGAGAATATTAAGGTAGTGCTGGAGATAGTGGGAGTAGTATAGCCTGTTGGTAGAAGGATAGTGTTTGTTGCTTAAGGAGTTTAGTGGTTTGATGGTGGAGAGTACCGGTTGAGGTTAGAATCGGTCAAGTGGTTTGAGTAGCTAGGTGGAAGGGGTAGTTCCTTGGTGCTAAGTGATGTTGCAGTTTAGTGGTTGTGTTTTCAAGTGCTGAAGCAGCTTAGCAGTTAAGTTGTTGTGGGAGGGTTGTGTCTGTAAGTGTTGGTTCTTAGTAACCTTTGAAGAGTTGGGAAGATGATCTGTATGTTTAAGCTGGGTGATGATCTAATAAGACAGGAGTTGTGGTCAAAGCTTGTGGAGGATAGGCAGTGAAAGATCGAAGGTTTTTGTTGGTTGTTTGGGTTCTTGTGAGAAATGGTTGGTTGGTTGTGAGTATGTGAGCTTCTTTTAAAGTCAGCTGGTGGTGTGTGGGACGGTTGACGGAGTTGAGTTGGGGTTGTGATGTAATTTTGGAATCTGGGTGAGTAGTCCTTGCGAGTTGTTATGGTAATGATATTGGCAGATGTGAAGGAATGTTAGCATTCGTTGAGGAGTTTGAGTAAGCAGTTGATGCTTAAGAATTTTTGCTTGTTGGGAAAATCCTTGGAAGAGGTTTGAGAGTTGTAAGAGTTTTGGAAGCAGAGAAGTTTGCATAGTGGCTGATTTGGTTTGGTTGGTGACACTGTGTGAACAAGTCTTGGGAGTTGAGTGTTACTGTGATGAGTGCTGTAAAGGTTGAAGTTCTTCAGGTTGATGTTTGGGCTGTGTGCAGTCCGATTATGTGAAAGGTTAAGTTGTGGCTATCTTTGAGTGTTCTGGATTTTTGTGAACAGTATGTGGTGGTGTTGAGTTTGGTGGGGTTTTGTGTGGAAAGTTTTCAGAGGTGGATGAGGCTTTTGTGTTGCCTTGTGTGTTGGTTTGAGAAGGTTGTGGTTCTCTTTTCGCCGGTTGAAATTTCGAGGACGAAATTTCCTAAGGGGGGGAGAGTTGTAACGCCCCGGTTTTGGGCTTAGAAGTCTTGGGCGTTGACCGGTTCGGTCAAAGTGCTGATCGAATATATAAGAGTGAATTTAGGAAAGCCTAGTTCGGGTTGCATTAAAAATATGGAAAAATGTTCTAAAATCATCTTTTAATATATATAAGTGAACTGTGAAATCAATTTTGGAAAATGAGGTTTGGAAGGTTGACATTTTGGCTAGTGACCAAAATGTAATTTTTGAAAGTTTGGTGACTGTTTTATAAAGGATTGAAACTTTGAATCTTTAAGGAGCTATTATTCCAAAAAGAGTTTCTCCAGATTTTTCTAAGATATTTTAAGGCTTTATTCTGATTTTAAAGTTTATGAAATGTGGAGGGAAATCATTTTTACCATTTCATAACTAACTTTTCTATTTTCTCTCAATTTTCCTTTTCTCTCATTTTCTCTCAACCCAAACACATTTCTCCAGATTTTCTTCTCTGATTTTGTCATCTAAATCACTCATTTCAACTCTCTTTTGATTCCTAATTATCTCATCAACAAAACCTCTCAATTTGCAAGTTGTTTCATCAAGCTTTTGGCTCTAAAAAGGAGAAACTCAAGGTTTGGAGGTAAGAACGTCCTTCTCCTCTAAACTATCAGTTCTTTACTGAAATTCCTAAGTTCTCAATCCTTGATTTGTGATTTGTTAAAGGCTTTTCAATTGAAATCTTGATTTTAGCTTAAAATGCAAGATTTGGTGATTTTGGTGGAATTTTCGTGTGATCTGTTTAGGCAGGGTTTTGAGGTGTCAAATTGATGTTAATTAAATGCTAAATTGATTAGAAGTTGAGGTTTAATTAATGCAATCCCGGATAGGTTGAATTTCCTAAGTTTGGCTTGAGTTTTTGGTTGTTTTTGGAGTGTTTTTGGTGATCTGTTATACCTGGAGGTATAAGGATGTGTTTGTGATCATTTTGGATGTTAATTGATGTTTAAAAATGGTTAGAAGTGATGGATCTTGGCTGGGCTAAGTTTTGGAAGTGTTTGGAGGTGATTTCGGTTGTGTTTGGTAGCCGAAATGTTGGATTTGTGATGAGCAACGAGTTGTGTTGTTGTTGCTGGTGTTTTTAATGCATAAAGATGCATTAATGCTCTGTTTTTGTGTGCTTGAAACAGGGGAGTTTGATCCGTGAGCTTTAGAGGTGTTGCGGAAGGTTTCGGATGCTTGGAAGGCTTGTTGGCTAGCCTTGTTTTGTGTATCGGTGAGTGAAGTTGGGTTTTCAGCTTTTAAACCAAGGTTTGGATGTTTTGGGAGCTTAGTTTAAGTCTAAACAACTTTGCTAAGCTCAAGAGTAAGTAAATGGATTTCTTTCTTGGTTTGTGATTATGAAATGGCTTTTAAAGCAATTGTGGTTGATGATTGATATGCATGTGTTTTGCATGATTTAAATTCTGTTTTGAAAGCATATTGTAAGCATGGTTTAATGCTGGTTTTGAAAGCCATATGTAAAGGATGCTCAAGGTAAGAGATCCTTGGTTTTGTACATGGAAATTGTGGTTTTGATGCATAGTGTTGCATGTTAATCAATGGCTTTGTGTGATGCTTAAAAACAGTGAATTGATGATGGTAAATGATACTTTTTGCATATTGGTTATGCATGTGAATCATTGGACTAATGTGATAATGGTTTTTGCATTATGCTTATGCATGTGAATCATTGGATTATCATGGTAAGATGGTTATATTGGCAAGTGAGGAAAATGGTTCTTGGTTCGTTGATCGGATATAGTTAGCCGGCTATAGGATTGGGTGCACCGTGAATTAAGTCGCCTTGGAGGTGGAGTGGTCAAGAGTGGACCGGTATACTCCCTTCAAGTATCCTAACGAGATGGTTAAGGTCATAATGGAGGTTGAATGCCCATTCGAGGACCTTGGTTGAGCAAAGGTTATATGGTGTTTAAAAGTCCATATATGGGAACCTTGTGCTTGTTAAGATCACAATGGCGGTGTAAGTCCATGTGTGGATCTTGTGTGGGGTGTCCCGGATCTCGTTAGTGATGTTATACAACTACCAATCGGTGATGCAAAGGTTGTATGGTGTTTAAAAGTCCATACATGGGAACCTTGTGCATGTTGAGGTTGTATGGTGTTTAAAAGTCCATGCATGGGAACCTCGGGAAAAGCTAAGGTTGTATGGTGTTTAAAAGTCCATACATGGGAACCTTAGGCTTGTAAGGTCAAATGGTGTTTAAAAGTCCATTTGGGAGGCCTTGGATTGGTAGGGTGTATGGAGCGTAGGGACAACGCTCGGAATCCGCGTATCCGATCGGGTGTTGAGTTGAAAAGTGGATGTGGTTGATCACTTGGAAGCCAATGTAATGTTTTTGATTATTAAAGAAGCATGAGATGCTTGAAGTGATGCATAATTGTATGTGAAGCATGAGATGCTTGAAAAGATGCATGGTTGCATGAAAAGTGTATAATGCTTGAAAAGATGCATGGTTGCATGAAAAGTGGTTAATGCTTGTGAATGCATGTTACTTGTTAGGTTGAACAAGTGTTGATTATCATTTGGTAAATGGTGCAAGTGTACATGAAATCTCTTTAGTGTATTGGAGTCTTGCTAAGGCTTGTTTTAAAAGGCATGTGATGATAATGTTGTGGTTTATATATTGCCTTGGTTTAATGCATGTGTTGGATTGATTGAATAAATGGTTTCAAAGGGTTTCTTGCTTGAATGGTTTTCAAGTATAAGAAAGGTATGTTGTGGAACGGAAGTGTTTTCCAAGGTTTTGAATTTAGCTTTGCATATGGTGTTTATGCATGGAATGGCTAAATGGATGATTTTGCATGTTGTGCTTTGAAAAGGTTTTCTTAGCTTGTTAAGCTAAGGGTTGGTTTTCATGTATGTGCAATGCATGGTTTTAAGCATGATGTTGAAAAGGGTTTTCAAGCTTTGCTTGGTTAACAATTCGGGTCTGTTTTAAAAAGTGTTTTATGACCCGCTGCATTGATGGTGTTTTGGTTTTGAGCATTCCTCACTAAGCATTATGTGCTTACGCTCCTTTTTGTCCATCAATGCAGATTCTTGAAGTTTGGACAGCAAGGAGCAAGGGATTTAAAGTGGACTCCAATTGAGATGTATGTCTCGATGAATGGCTATAGTTAATAAAGGCAATGGGGGTAGAATCTCTCGGGTTAATGTGTATGTGTTCGTTTATGTATGGACGAAGATGTTTTTATGTTGATGATGTTGTTGGAACATGTTTTGGCTTTAATGAGATTGATTTGGAATGGTTGTGCTTTAATGGTTGCTTGAGTAGGAAGCATGCCTATAGATTTGGGGCTTTTTGTATATGATGTTGTTTTGATGAATTGTTGATGCAAGAATGTCTCATTTATGTTGAATTGTATGTTGGTAAAGTTTGGTGGCTTTTGGAGCATGATTGGATGGTTAATTGTGTGTTTGAGTGAGCAAAATGCTGCAATCTGGGCAGGGCGTTTCGGAACAGTTGACACCGTTTCGGAACGGGTGCCCTGCATAAACCCAGGCGTCCGAAACGGGTGCCACCGTTCCGAAACGGTTTGGCTACTGCCAGACCCCCGTTGCGGTACGCGTTGCGGAACGGCCCCGTGTTTCGAAACGGGCTCTGCCTGTTTCGGAACGGGTGACCGTTGGGGGCTGACATGGGCGGTTAAATGTTTCAGAATGTTTGCATTTTGGTCCTGAAACTTGTTTGTGCAATTGTATGAGTTTGGGATGTCCGTTTGAGCTTAAATTTGGCAGAGAAGATTGGAACATGATTAATTTTAAGTTGGTAACTTAAAATCTGGCTAAGTCCTTAAAGTTTTCAGAAATTACAATTTGGTCCCTAAAGTTGTAATTTGTTCAATTGGGTCCCTGTTTGATCTCTGATGTTTGTGATCTTTGAGCATGATGTTTGTGTGATCACAATTAGGGCTAATGTGCATCTAGGCAAGATTAAAAAGAAAAAAAAAAGGTCGTTAATCAAGGTTGACTTTCGAGTTGACTTTGGTTTTCCCCGTGTGACTTTCTTAATTCGGGTCAACCGTCTGGCCCGGGTTAAGGGGGTTACAGAAAATAACCATCATGCATCATTGGAAGGTTGTTGGGGCATTGCACAATCCGAATGGCATCCTTCGAAAGGCATAAGTGTCATATGGGCATGTAAAGGTGGTCTTTTCTTGATCTTTTGGTGCTATGGCAATTTGATTATAACCTGAGTATCCATTAAGAAACAAGAAAAGGGTTTATTTGCAAGGTGGTTAAGCATTTGATCAATAAAGGGTAAAGGAAAATGATCTTTCATAGTAGCTTTATTCAACTTACGGTAATCCGTGCAAACCCTCCAACCGGTCACAATCATGGTTGGGATTAGTTCATTGTTTTCATTACTTACCACTATTATACCTCCCTTTTTCGGTACACATTGAACCAGACTTACCCATGTACCGTTAGAGATAGGATATATGATATTGGCATCGAGCCATTTGATGATTTCTTTCCTTACTACCTCTTTCATGACTCGGTTGAGCCTTCTTTGTGCCTCAATGGTCAGTTTATGATCATCCCACAAGAGGATTTTGTGGATACAAACCGCTAGGCTAATTCCCTTCAAATCGAAAATTGTCCATCCTATTGCCTTTTTATGTAGCTTTAGCATGTCGATCAATCTTTGCTCCTGTTCAAGCTACAACTTAGAAGAGATGATTACGGGCAATGTGTTATTGGTTCCCAAATAAACATATTTCAATTGCACTGGAAATGGTTTCAATTCAAGAACAGGAGGTTGCTCGATAGAGGACTTTTCGATCTTTCTTTCCTCCCTGGAATAATCTAATGGTTCAAAATACTTACATGGATGACTAGCTATCTAGTTGGCTTCCTCTTTCTCATCGTCATTCTGCTCTTCAGGGTTAAGGCAGTCGTATAAACAATTGTCGAGGCAATCGTCACAACAGTTGCCAAAGCAATCTTTCTCCATATCAAAATCGAACTCAGTCCTGTCAATAAAAGCCTCCGTCTTTTTTATAAATTTATCAGTATTTTCCATATATGCACTAGTTTGAGACATGAAAGCATTTAGAGAGTTTCCCAAAGAATTGGACGATATGGATTATTGCTGCGACATCGGTTGTTGCGGCATTGATTGCCGTGGCATGTTCTGTTGGAATTCTAATGCTAGGGCATTTTGATTGTTCTGATTGAGGGCATTGTTGGGATTCCTACATGAGAAATTTGGATGTTTCTTCCAGGGTGGATTGTAAGTGTTGGACATCACGTTGTTGTTCTGGTTGTAGTTTCCAACATAAAAACTGGAGTCTGGGTTATGCGGACACTCAGAAGAATCATGGTTACCATTACATAAATCACAAAAGGAACCTACTACCTTGACCTCCTGTGTGTTGCTCGGTCGCTGAATGTTCTTAACCAAATTGGTTAAGGTAGCCAATTGCAAGAGAATTGAATCCGGTGACTCCAGCTCGTTTATTGTAGCGTGGCATTTGACTCCTCTTCTTCGGGTAGTTGGGAACTAGTAATCATTTTTAGCAAGTCTGTTCAGGATTTCCATAGCATCTTCTGGTGGCTTGTCTAAGAGTATTCCATTTTCCAAAGCATCTAGCATCATCCTTGTCAGCGTGTTCACCGCATTGTAAAACATTATCACTTGTGTCCATACAGGGAATCCGTGTAGGGGACATTTGTGCAAAAGCTCTTTGTATCGCTCTCAAGCCTCATATATGGATTCATCATTTGCCTGCTGAAAAGAAGTGATTTCGTTACGTAACTTATCAGTCATATTTGTAGGATTAAATCGAGCAAGGAAATCAAGACATAAATCGGTCCAAGATCCTATAGATCCGGCTGGAATACTATTCAACAAAGTTTTTGCCTTATCCCTCAGTGAATAAGGGAATAATTTTAGCCTCAAAATATCCTCATGGACTCCTTGTAGTTTGAATGAATTGCAAATCTCTGGGAAGGATTTGAGGTGTTGTGTGGCATCTTTAGTTGCCGAGCCCCCAAATTGACCAATTGTATTGATCATATTGAACATTACTAACTTTAATTCAAAGTGGGCAGCTTCGATTTCAGATGTCACAACTCATGGGTTTAGTCCGTTGAGATCTTCCTCTAAATAATCTCGGATGGTTAGGTTCCGTGCTGGAGCAAATTCAGGTAGCAGATTCACTCCGTATCCTGCTACAGCAATCTGATTGCGGTTGGCATTGTTATTGCCGACTTGATCTCCCATTGTTGCTTTCAGTTTTTGTCTGAGTCTACGGTAGGTATGTTTAATCTCTGAATCAAGGGGATATTCTGAAGCTGTTGGATTTGCCTTGGTCATACACCAATGCAAAACAAATTTTGTTAGCCCTTGAGAAACTGAAAAAGTAAAAATAAAAGTTCAAGAAAATCAAAACAAAATTGCTATTGCCAAGCCCCGGCAACAACGCCAAAAAACTTGTTGCGTGATTTGAGTTCTTCACAATTTGTGCAAGTATACACGTCGCAAGTTATAGTATAGAAAGATATCGTCTCCACAAGGATTGGTGCTACTTCTAGAATCTATCGTCTCGCACTGAAAAGTAAAAACACAAGTAATAGTTTTGGGTTGAATAATCTACTAAACTAAAATAAACGAGTCAATTAAAGAGATAAGTTTACAAAATGATAGAATAGGCCGGATTATATTGCATCGTAGTGTGTAATTCGAATGGAACGGTCTCGATTTTGCATGCAAGAGGAAGCTGAATTGCCTCAGCAATGGACACGATGATTGTCTGGTCAATTTGGCGACAACCTTCAAGGTTCGAGAAAGTGTTCTTCAATGGTTCCTCCTTATCCCTAAGTCAAAACTCTATCAATGTGCAAGCCTTAATAATTACTCCCAACGTGAACCAAGGGTGAACATCAACCGAACTTACCCCTCTTTTAGCTGTTGAAATTCGTACTTGTTCCTAAGCCGAATTAGTCATCACCGAATTGGGCAAAAACCATGCTTATTCATTTCTTGAATCTAACTCTCCCGATATTAGATAAATGGATGCAATCACAATTTCCTCTCCCGATTCAATTGCAAGTAAAGATAAATTTTTGCACGTGTGGTGTTCGTCTCCACAGGGATTGGTGGTGTTTTGAGTTGAGTTTAAGCACACAAGTCAAGAAATGTAAATAAAGAATGATGTGGCAAATCAAGAAAGAAGGATAAATGTTGTAGCAATAAAGATAAAAATAGCGAGCTGAAATCAGTAGACTTAACAAGCCCTCTTACGTATACGAAACTCACTTGTGAATGACCGGCTGGGTTGTTTGGTTAACCTATGCTTTAGCTCTCAACTAAGGCTTACCTCTCTTGCTTACTATATGCTCGGCAAGAAAACTGGGAGTAGGAAATACTATAGCAATACCTCTCAACGTAAACTCTAACACTCCCCCTACCCATAAAGTTCTATCCTTTTTAGCCATTGAAACCCATCACTTATCTCTAAGGTGGATTAGAGTTGCGCCTCTCAGCAACCAACTCCATTGTCTATGAAGGTCAAAGATAGCTCTGTTGACCACTAAATTCAACTCACACTTAAGGAAAGGCCAACTCTTGAAGGCTCTTACAACCCTAAGCATTTAACAAACATAGACAAAGAATAGAAAGAAACAAGAGATAAATAAGCATGCATTGAAGAAACTAAAACATAAATCATCCAAACAGTCCAAGCCACCTAAAATCAGTTCATGGCTGGTCAATAAACATCTAAAGTATCTTCGTTTGTACAACCATTTCCGAGATATAAAAGAAATGCTAATGCAACATAAAGGGAAGAAGAAACTCCCGATCCACGATGGACTGCAGTGCCACGAACCAACCTTGGCTTGCCGCCTCTCTCAAGGTCAGCAAAGTCAAACCCTTGGAGCTTCAACAATGGAGGACACCAAGTGGAGGAAGAAGAAGATTGGAAAAGAGCCGTCTTTGCTTTTTCTCCCTAGCCTTTTGTCACCTTTTTCACGCTCTCCCTTTAATGAGGGTCTCACGTCCTTTATATAGTGGGGGACCCTAGGGTTTTGTGCCCTAATATTTTTTGACGTCCTAGGAATATTCCCTATGCATGTGGAGCACAATCAGACAAAAAGGGGCTCGCACATGTGGGCTCTGAGAGTGTGCGCGTTACTTTGTCCTTTTCTGCACCCAGAATTGCTGTCTAAAATGATGTAGCATTTTTTTTCCCTGTCTCGCTTCACACCGCTTCAACCTACACATCACAACACCAGCACATACTCTTCAAGAAACATCTAATCTTGTGAAATTAAGCCAAACCACCAACAAGCAAAGATGTATGCAAAAATATGCTCTAAATGCACCTATATGCTATGAAATGACCTTGAGAACAAACAAATACCTAAGTAAAAAGGTGTAAAATATAAGCATTTTGGCAAGTTATCACCCCCCAAACTTAAGCTATTGCTTGTCCTCAAGAAATGAATAGAGAGAAACAGAGAAAATGTTTTGGCAAAAATTTAGATCAAGGTAGATGTTATGGCAAAATTTCACCCCTCAGAAAAGGAAGGCTTTAATACTTAAGATATAATTGAGATTTTAAGAATGATTTCCTAGGATAATATCCTTTGTTAGTGTGTGCGTAATTGAATGCAACTTAAGTTTAATAGAGCTAGAAAAATTTCTTACAAGAACTCAAGTTCATCCTAGTGTTTGAACTGTTTAGCACAAGATTTTACTCCCATAAGTGAATTGTTTTTAGAGGGGTGTCAGCTCGTCACACCTACCATCCCTCACTCTAGATGAGCAGAGAGCATACCTCTTATCCCCGAGCTAGTAGGTAGAATCATCCCGTGACAACTTTCATTCACTCATTTGATGTTGCTGCCATTTATTTCAGCTTGATTTCCATGCAATGCAACACAAAGCAGAGTGTCCCTCTAAAAAAACTATGTCGTAACATTTATTCACAAGGATAAGCATAATTTCTGTTTCTACCTACTGATGCAATGAAAATGACTAACAAAAGGGTAGTAACACCCCAAAATTAAAGAGTGCAGTGTCCTCAATGCAACAAAGATAAAATGACATGCTACTAATCTAAATGCAATGCACGATGAAGAAGTACCTTACTTCTTGGTGGTGGCGGACTTTGTGGCTTTGTACTTGATACTGGAGGACTTGAATGAGGTGATAGGAGGGTGAACCTCGTCTTCTTCTGGTGGAAGTGTAGGTTTTGGCTCGGTTGGAGTTCCTTGATTGGTGGAGTTGGTGTCTGATTCATTCTCCTCAGCCGGTGTGCTCCAAACTCTGCCGACAGTATGTTTGCTTTGCATCCTTGTTGACGGGGCAGTGCTTGGGGTTTATGCATGTGATTGTGCTGGGATGGAGTGCATGGGCTTGTCTTCTTCTGATTCAACTATCATAGTGTCGATAGGATCAACAGACGGCTCTTTTGCTGTAGCAGCTTTGGTAGGTTTTGTTGTTCTTTTTCTCTTCTTTAGCAGGGGGCTTGCTGTGAGTAAGGCTGGGTCTGAGTAGGGCTCTTGCTGGAGATTGGTGTCTTCTAGGTAGTGGGAGGAGGGTCCTTCGCATGTGCCTTCAAAGATTTAGGGAAGGTTGGGAAGTCGATGTTGTTGTGCGGTAGGATTTCCTTGAAATAGTTGTTCATGACAACATCCCTCTCCTTAACATACCCATAGAAAGCAGTATGGTGGAGGCAACCAATGCAGCAATTCTTACTGTAGCAAATATTTTCGCTCCTCCAGCCAGTGTCTTTGCTGGAGCATCCTCATCGAATCCTTTGATAGAGGGACCATTTCTGGTGTGATAGGACCTTTCCCGAAGTTCTTTGCATCAACAATGAGGTCTTTGAATAGTCCTTTTTCGCGATATAAGGATGTGATGAGGTTTGGGAAGATTAGTGGGCTAGACTTCCTCTTCAAGCATGCATATACTGCATCCACAATAATTTTCCCCACATCAATGGACCTGCCATTTAAAATCGAATGAAGGAAAAGGAGCCTTGGAATGTTAACAGTGGTCGTATGAGAAGTTCGCATGAGTCTATTCTTGACAAAATGGATCCAAAGCTTGGCCTCCGGATTGAGATGTGTACGCTCCACTACTTTGTTGGATGCATCCAGGTTCGTGCCTTTAAAGCATAAGTCTTCCAACACTTCCTTAACAATTTTCGGATCAACATTCTCGGTGAAAGCTTTGTGGTGGTCTTCTGAGTTCTTAAGGTCAAAGAACTTGTTGATCTTGGCCGCAGTGAATTTGATTTGGTCGCCACGCACATACATGCCGGATTGTGTTGGGCTGGTGAGATGCGCATAGAACTCCTGGATGATCGGTATACAAAAGTTCTCAGGGTGGGGAATGAAAGTGGCCCATCTATGGTTTGTGACGACATAAAAGATATCCTTATCGAACCTTGGTTCCCCTTCAGTGGGAAACTTGAACCCTTGTTCCGGTAGCAACTTCCAATCTTGAAGATTTTGGAAGCGCTCCTTTGCCTTGTCGTCTAAAAACTTCTTTATAAGCACGGGCTTGGGTTGTCTACTGTTAGATGTGCCTTCGACTCGTTTGCATCGCACCATTGTTAAGCAAAAAGAGGGTGAATATGGGTTAGATGGGAGAAAAAGTTCGGTTAGGGTTTTTGAGTTTTTGCTTGTTGGAGAAGAAAATGTAAGGGGTCTTTTTATTTTCTTTGTTTCGATGTGATGAAGGAGAGAGTTAGTGGGTTTTATGGATGAGGGTGATGGGAGTTAAGGGGAGGTAACTGACACGATGTGAAAGAGAGACAATGTTGGAGGTGTTTGGGCGGCGTGTGTGTAAAAAAGGACAAAGGGTTATTAATTGAAAAGGTGAAAAGGAGGAAAGAGAAAATACCTAGGTAATAGTTGCTAGGGTTTTCTTTAAATGAAAAGGTGGAGGGGTTAATTAATTCCTCCTCTTTTTGCCCTTTTGAGTCGGCTTCCTCTCATGTTGGAAAAGCTAAATTTTCCATTCCTTATATCCTTATAAAAACAAAAGTTTGATACGTCGTTGCACCCTGACCTGCCACCTGCGTCCCTAGGGTTGCTCAGATGAAAACAAACAAACCTGACCTTTAAGCATAATAAAGCAAAAGGACAAAAAGGATTAAAACCTAGAGTATGGAATAAAGATAAAGATTAAAGTACATTATTTATGAACATAAAAACATAAAAATGATGTAGCAAAACAGAAAAGAAAAAGGGAGTTCAAACACTTAAGCATCATGGAGGATGAAGAAGGACTTATCAGGCAAGACAAGGGCTCCATTGTAAAGCTTCAGACGCTGTCCATTGACCCTGAATACTGTATCATCATCAAGCTTCTTAATGTCCACTGCACCATGGGCATGGACCTTGTGGACTAGGGAAGGACCTGACCATCGTGACTTCAACTTGCCTGGAAAGAGCTTAAGTCTGGAGTTATAAAGGAGCACTTGTTGCCCCTTTGAGAAATACCGCGACAAAAGAAGTTTGTCATGCCACTTCCTTGTTTTCTCCTTGTATAAGCGCACATTCTCATAGGCTTGCGAACTGAATTCTTCGATTTCATTCAACTTTAAAAGCCTTCTTTCTCCCGCCAGTTGTGCATTCATGTTGAGCTTCTTAATGGCCCAATATGCCTTGCGCTCGAGTTCAACAGGTATATGACAAGTGTAGAACCCATATTTTATTCGGGTATACTTACATATAAATATATATCATATATTTTCACTATAAATAAAACCCAAAATATACACATAAATAAATAAATAAATGTTGAAGGCAGTCCGAAATACCAAAACCCATTACATATTATCCATTTGCATAATAAAGTACCCAAAGCCCATGTACATATCTAAAGGCTCAATTCCTATATCCTTAACCCAAACAAACACAAGCCTCTAAAAAAGAAACACAAATCAGATCCTAAAACTAAAATTCCCGCCCAAAACTGGTCCATGTGGCAATCTTCTATTCGCCCAAAGGATGTTCACGCGGATTGAGCCTTGTTCTCCTGATCTGGATCCAACTAGCATAAGCTGACGTCTGCACTGGTCAAACCTATATAAAAGGGGAGAGAGAGAAAAGTTAGAAAATGATTACCATATTAATTACTACTATTAAATAATAATAATATAAAATAAACATTAATGGGAGGAGAGAGAGTGTCTCGGAAAACCAAACTATTTTCGGGAGGCAAACCGTTGTCGGGAAGCTCATCAGACGCTGGAGACTCGATCGTCATCATTACCGGAGCGACTACAACACCGCCAGAAACATCATTTCGCCGCCACCGAGGTAAAAAATCTTTTCAATCTCTTTATTTACCTACAAAAATACCGAAACATTTTAGTTCAAGTTAAAACAATAAAAAACAACAAAACAAAAGTAATTTCGTGGCGGCCGGAAGTTGGTGAAAAAGGCAGAGTTGAAAGTGAGTGGCCGGTTCGGGTAGTTTAAGACTAGGATGGGAAAAGATGAGTCGATTCTCTTGAATCTGGGTAGATTTAGAGGTTTAGGGTGAAAATCGTAAAAAATGGGTATTTTTAGGGTTTCGGCATGGCGGTGATATGACGACCGGAAATCACCTTGCGGTGGTGACCGGAGTAGGGATGTTTGTAGGAGAAGATGACCGAAGTAGGCACAATTGGCCGGAAAAGATGATCGGAAAAATAGAGGTTGGCCGAAAAGTTCAGGTCGCCGGGGAAGGTGACCGGAGACGACGATCGACGACCGACGCCGTCTTCAGTGTTTGAAAAGCAGCTTGGCAACTTTGCTGGGGATTAAATTTAGAGTTAGGCCTAATAATTAATTACATGTGGCATTTTGGCATTTCTAACATTAATTGGGATTTAATTTTTCTAAAGAATTGTTCGATGGATTTTTGGAAGAATGGGGGTAGTTTTTGTGTATGTTATATCTGTCATTCATGCATAAACCCTAAACCAGGGTTTTTCACTCTTAAGTGGGAGTAAGACAATATCCGACGTGATGCTCTCCAGCTCCGAGCTCAGATTTTTGTCTTCTTTTGGTATACTAACCTTATGCGTCATGGGGCCCATGCCTCCGTTACAAGGGACCTATACTACCGAACCGATGTCTTACTGTCGCAGTAGATGATAACAACAGTACGAGAACCGAGATTCTAGAACCAAACCCACATTTTGTTTTAGAAGCCCACCCCACTAGAGCCAGACAGAGACCTAGGACATGTGCTGCCGGTTTAAATGTTTTCTCTGGTTATTTTCTTGCATAATTAAATTGTTTTATTTACCAGCAATATAATTTTTCTTGCACAATTAATTTACCGTACTGACTCATTTCTTTTGTTTTCTTTTATTTTTGTTTTGCATTTTGCATCACATCATCATTGCATTAAGGTATTGATTCAACAAAAGTGGTTATCAATAGAAGACAATCATGAGAGATGAAAGGAATCGTAATGCAATAGAAGAGACTACAAATATGAGGCAATATTCGGGATGAGTCACGAGAAAAATGAAGAGTAGTTCATCCAAGGGCAATACACCTGATTTTGTTAGTGCCAATACTGACAAGAATGAAATACAAGAACTGAAGAGCCAAATGGCTAAAATGATAACAATACTGACGTTATGACCAAGGAAAATGGGCACACTAAACTGAAAGGAAACTTGAACAAAAACCAGAATATGTATAAAAGATCAGGTTCGAGCACCGTTACAATTCGAGTTAACAAACAAACTGGAGGTAAAAGTAGGATAAATTCTGAAAATGTAGTGATGGGTCCAAAAGAATCTCGAGTGAAAGGAAATGAAGATTATTTTAATTCAATCCCGATGACATATGCAAATTTACTCTCACTTTTGGAAGAAAAGAAATTTGTGGGCCTAGTCTGGTCCAAGCCCAAAGAATTTTTATACTAGAGGTTACAACGAGAATGCAATATGTGATTATTATTAGGACAGTTTAGACCATACTACTGAGAATTGTGAGGCTTTGAAGAACAAGGTTGAAAATCTTATCAAGGTATGCTTATTGAGTTTTGAAGACGAAAAGCCCAAATTTCTTGGAAGCTTAACAATTAATACAATACTTAGAGATACAAAGATGATAGAAAATACACATCCATCAGAATCAATTCAGTGTTCAAGACAAAAATTGAACTTCAGTATCCCTTCAGCAAATTACCAAAAGACAAGAGATTACAAGTTTCGTTTTGATCCAATCCCTATTTCATACAAAGAATTTTATCCTCACTTGATGAAAGCCCGATTGGTAACCCCACAATTTGTCACACCTTTGCAATATCCATATCCAAAATGGTATGAAGCCAAGGCCCACTGTGAATATCATGGTGAAATCTAGGGGCATTCTATTGAAAATTGTATCACTTTCAAGTGTCGGGTCCAAGTTCTTTTGGGGTACAAAAATGGAAATTCGAGATAGAAAACCGTCCTGATTCAATGACTGAGTGGCAGACACATGATCAAAGGACTCGGAAAGAGGGCGTCGGTTTGAATATGAGATTCAAATAAGGAAGCTAAAACAAGAGAAAAAGGATCTGTATGAAAAGCTGAAAAGTCTGTAATTCGAATATCAAGGAATTTGTTCGATGCTCAAGAATGTTAGTTTGGGTGTGACCCTAGAACAATCAAAGGAAAGAATTAAATAACTAAATCGTGAAGCTTAGTATTGGAAAAGGAACTGTAAGGTAAATGAGAGTCGAGTCAACACGATCTTGTGTGACCTGCATGCAATGGAAATACAACGTAATGTCGTTATAGATGAGTTAAAAGTTAGCAAAGTGCATGCCCAAATTCGGAGATGGAAATGAAGATGTGAGAAAGAGACAAAGACATGAAAGATGTCGTAACCCAAGCACGAGAAGTGGCTCAACAAATGGCAGATTTAGCCGATATGGCAATGGACTTGAGTCAGAACATTGAACCAGCACTAGATCATTGAGGGAAGCTGACTTGGCTCATAGAAGTAGTTAGGAAGTTGTGAGTTAGAGCTCACCAATATTTTTAGAATCTAATATCTGATGTATCGAATCTTTTCATTTCAATGAAGGTCGTGCTACGATAATCACTTTTAGATTCAATTCCTCTTGCATTCTTCCATTCATGCATGCTTACTGTAACGCCCCGGTTTTGGGCTCAGAAGTTTTGGGCGTTGACCGGTTCGGTCAAAGTGCTGATCGAATATATAAGTGTGAATTTAGGAAAGCCTAGTTCGGGTTGCATTAAAAATATGGAAAAATGTTCTAAAATCATATTTTAATATATATAAGTGAACTGTGAAATCAATTTTGGAAAATGAGGTTCGGAAGGTTGACATTTTGGCTAGTGACCAAAATGTAATTTTTGAAAGTTGCGGGACAGTTTTATAAAGGATTGAAACTTTGAATCTTTAAGGAGCTATTATTCCAAAAAGGATTTCTCCAGATTTTTCTAAGATATTTTAAGGCTTTATTCTGATTTTTAAAGATTAAGAAAGGGAGGGAAATCATTTTAACCAATTTCTTAACTAATTTTCCATTTTCTCTCAATTTTCCTTTTCTCTCATTTTCTCTGAACCCAAACATAATTCTCCAGATTTCCTTCTCTGATTTTGGCATCTAGATCTCTCATTTCAACTCTCATTTGATTCCTAATCATCTCATCAACAAAACCTCTCAATTTGCAAGTTGTTTCATCAAGCTTTTTGGCTCTAAAATGGAGAAATTCAAGTTTGGAGGTAAGAACGTCCTTCTCCTCTAAACTATCAGTTCTTTACTGAAATTCCTAAGTTCTCAATCCTTGATTTATGTTTTGTTAATGGCTTTTCAATTGAGATCTTGATTTTTGGCTAAAATGCAAGATTTGGTGATTTTGGTGAAATTTTCGTGTGATCTGTTTGGGAAGTGTTTTGGAGTGTCAAAATGATGTTAAATGAATGCTAAATTGATTATAAGTTGAGGTTTAATCAATGCAATCCCGGATAGGTTGAATTTCCTAAGTTTGGCTTGAGTTTTTGGTTGTTTTGGAGTGTTTTTGGTGATCTGTTATACCTGGAGGTATAAGGACGTGGTTGTGATCATTTTGCATGTTAATTGATGTATAAAAATGGTTAGAAGTGATGGATCTTGGCTGGGTTAAGTTTTGGAGGTGTTTGGAGGTGATTTTGGTTGTGTTTGATAGCCGAATTGTTAGATTTGTGATGAGCAGCGAGTTGTGTTGTTGTTGCTGGTGTTTTAATGCATAAGGATGCATTAATGTTCTGTTTTTGTGTGCTTGAAACAGGGGAGTTTGATCTGTGAGCTTTGGAGGTGTTTGCGGAAGGTTTCGGAAGCTTGGAAGGCTTGTTGGCTAGTCTTGTTTTGGTTATCGGTGAGTGAAGTTGGGATTTCAGCTTTTAAAACAAGGTTTGAAGGTTTTTGGGAGCTTAGTGTAAGTCTAAACAACTTGCTAAGCTCAAGAGTAAGTAAAAGGGATTTTTGTTCTTGAATTGTGAGTGATTTGGTTTTAAAAGCAAATGTGGTTGATGATTGAAATGCATGTGTTTTGCATGGTTTAATTCTGTTTTGTAAGCATGTTTTTAGCATGGTTTAATGCTGGTTTTGAAAGTCATTTGAGAAGGATGCTCAAGGTAAGGGATCCTTGGTTTCGTATATGGTAAATGTGGTTTTGATGCATAGTGTTGCATGTTGATCAATGGCTTTGTATGATGCTTTAAAAATAGTGAATTGATGATGTTAAATGTTACCTTTTGCATATTGGTTATGCATGTGAATCATTGGATTAATGAGGTAATGGTTTTGCATATTGGTTATGCATGTGAATCATTGGGCAAATGTTGTGATGGCTTTGCATTATGTTTACGCATGTGGAAATGGTAAGATGGTTATATTGGCAAGTGTTGTAAGTGGTTCTTGGTTTGTTGATCGGATATAGTTAGCCGGCTATAGGATTGGGTGCACCGTGAATTAAGTCGCCTTGGAGGTGGAGTGGTCAAGAGTGGACCGGATAAGCTCCCTTCAAGTATCCTAACGAGATGAGGTTATAGTGGAGGTTGTTGCCCACTCGAGGACATTGGTTGATGAGGTCATAATGGAGGTGTTGCCCATTCGAGGACCTTGGTTGAGTAAAGGTTTTATGGTGGTTAAAAGTCCATATGTGAGAGCCTTGTACTTGTTGAGATCACAATGGCAGTGTTAAGTCCATGTGTGGATCTTGTGTGGGATGTCCCGGATCTCGTTAGTGATGTTCTACAACTACCAATCGGTTATGCAAAGGTTGTATGGTGGTTGAAAGTCCATACGTGGGAATCTTGTGCATGTCAAGGTTGTATGGTGGTTAAAAGTCCATACATGGGAACCTTAGGATGATGAGGTCATAGTGGAGGTTGTTGCCCACTCGAGGACCTTGGTTGTTGAGGTCATAATGGAGGTGTTGCCCATTCGAGGACCTTGGATTGGTAGGGTGTAGGGAGCGTAGGGACAACGCTCGGAATCCGCGTATCCGATCGGGTTGTTGAGTTGGAAAGTGGATGTGGTTGATCAATTGGAAGCCAATGTAATGTTCTTGATCATAGTGAAGCATGAGATGCTTGAAATGATGCATGGTTGCATGTGAAGCATGAGATGCTTGGATTGATGCATGGTTGCATGTGAAGCATGAGATGCTTGGATTGATGCATGATTGCATGTGAAGCATGAGATGCTTGAAAAGATGCATTGTTGCATGAAAAGTGTATGATGCTAGTGAATGCATGTTACTTGTTAAGTTGAACAAGTGTTGGTTATCATTTGGTAAATGATGCATGTGAGCATGAAATATCTATGTTGCATTGGAGTCTTGTAAGACTTGTTTTTAAAGGCATGTGAAGATGATGTTATGGTTTTTATGTTGCCTTGGTTAAATGCATGTGATAGAATATTTGAGCTATGGTTTTAAAAGGTTTCTTGCTTGATATGGTTTTCAAGTTTAAGAAAGGTATATTGTGAAATGGGAGAGTTTTTCCATGGTTTTGTTTAAGCTTGGCATATGGTGTTTATGCATGATTTGAGCTTGATGTTGAAAAAGGTTTTCAAACAAGGTTTTGGTAATCAAATCGGGTTTGTCTTTAAAGTGTTTTAATGACCCGCTGCATTGATGGTGTTTTTGGTTTTGAGCATTCCTCACTAAGCATTATGTGCTTACGCTCCTTTTTGTCCATCAATGCAGATTCTTGAAGTTTGGGCAGCAAGGAGCAAGGGATTCAAGGTGGACTCCAATGGAGATGTATGTCTCGGTGAATAGCTATAGTTAATAAGGGCAATGGGGTAGAATCTCTCGGGTTTAAGTGTATGAGATCGTTTATGTTTGATCAAGATTGTTTAAATGTCGTTGCTAATGTTGTTGGATCTTGAATTGGCTTAAATGAGATTGAATTGGAAGGTTTGTGCCTAAATGGTTGCTTGTGTAGGAAGCATGCCTATAGATTTGGGGCTTTTCTTATATGTTGTGTTTCTGTTGAATTGTTGATGCAAGTATGTCTCATTTATGTTGAATTGCATGCTGGTAAAGTTTGGTGGCTTTTGGAGCATGTTTGAATGATCAATTGTGTGTTTGAGTGAGCAAAATGCAACATTCTGGGCTAGGCGTTTCGGAACAGGTAACACCGTTTCGGAACGGGTGCCCTGCATGAACCCAGGCGTCCGAAACGGGTGCCACCGTTCCGAAACGGAAGGCATTCTGCCAGACCCCCGTTGCGGAACGCGTTGCGGAACGGCCCCGTGTTTCGGAACGGGCTTGGCCTGTTTCGGAACGGGTGACCGTTGGGGGCTGACATGGGCGGTTAAATGTTTCAAAATGTTTGCATTTTGGTCCTGAAACTTGTTTGTGCAATTGTATGAGTTTGGGGTGTCCGTTTGAGCTGAAATTTGGCAGAGAAGCATGAAACCTGATTAATTTTAAGTTGGTAACTTAAAATCTGGTTAAGTCCTTAAAGTTTTCAGAAATTACAATTTGGTCCCTAAAGTTGTAATTTGTTCAATTGGGTCCCTGTTGATCTCTGTTGGTTGTGATCTTTGAGCATGGTGTTTGTGTGATCACATCTAAGGTTAATGTGCATCTAGAAAAGATTAAAAAGAGAAAAAAAGGGTCGTTAATCAAGGTTGACTTTCGGGTTGACTTTGGTTTTCCCCGTGTAATCTTCGTAGTTCGGGTCAACCGTCCAGACCGGGCTACGGGGGTTACACTTACATTCATGCATCTTGCATATATTTCATATTTCATGATCATCATACATGTTGCTGATGGAGAAGAATTTGCATCCTTGAAGGAAGAAGTTAGTCTAAATCTAAGAAAATGATTTCTCCTCAGTATAGCTTTGGAAGTATGAATGATTTGGTGGCTAGAGTTGACAAGCTTGAAGAATGCGAAAAACAGTTAATTCAGATTCAGAAAGAAATGATAAAGTATATGAGGAAGTTCCAAGATGAAACAAAGGGGAAGACTAATGAGCTGATGAGTATGATAATTACCATAACTAAAGAAAAGGGTTTGGCAGAAGATTCTTTCACGCAAAAAGACATTGGAAATACAAGTGGCAATTGGAACAACGACTTCATAGCATAAGGGACTTTAACTGATGAAGACCAAGCTATTACTAGTCAATATGAGATAGTTTGCACTACCTCAGAATGTCCTACTGAACTGGAATTGGGTAAAACTAAGGATTCTCCTTTGAAAATTTACTCTTCCCCTGTTAACAAAGATTTGGATAAAATGGAGCTGCAAGTTGGGGAAAATGAAGAATGCAATAAAAAAGATGAAGATATCAGTTGCTTTGAAGTTTGAATCATCACCTCACTCAGTACAAGATAAACCTTTGATGTCAATAATTTAAGAACCTCATCAGTTACCAATTGATCAAGTTTCTGGTCTTCAAAAGAAGAAGGAGAAATTGAAGCACTTTCAATTTAGTCCTACTCTTTTCACATATCAAGAATTGTTTTCCAAGCTTCTACAAGCTCGGCTGGTTGCACCGTGCTTCGTCAAACCACCATCACATTCGAACCCGAAATGGTTCAAGGAAGAGGATCATTGTGACTTTCACGTTGGCATTCAGAGTCATTCCATTGAGAAATGTATAAATTTTAATAGTAAAATTCAACATCTCCTAGATCTCGAGTATTGGAATTTGATACGACAATTCCAGATTTCAAGATCAATTATCCAAGTATAACCAGTCTCGTGAAATCAGACAATGATCAAAATAACGAGGACAAGAGGAAGACGAATCTTCCCAACGGGGTCAGTGAGATGACAATTCCAAGTTTGAAGGTCAATTATCCTGTTATAGTCAGTCATGTGAAGGTAGACATGGATCAAAGTAATGAGAACAAAGAAAAGACGAGTCTTTCCAATGGGCCAGACGTAGAGCAAGATTACCTGAAATGAAGCGTTTACAACAAGAAAAGCTTTAGGAGGAAACACATCTCAAAGTTTTCCAGGAGTTTATATCAAATTTACTTCCCTATCTGATATAGAGGCAATACCTTGTCCCCAAGTCGATATATGAAATGCTAGATCAGGCTTTAAAAGAAGAAATAGAGAAGCTGATTACTAATGGAACACTAACCCATGAAATGGTGAAGCAATGGGTTGAAAAATGATCAGGCGAGCTTTCGCAACCGTTGAAGAGTCAGAAAAGACGGATTTGCATTCCTAAGATGGCCTTAAGTGTGGATGCACAAAAATTCTCTACTTGTCCATGTTAGAAGTTGATTGGTTCAAATTTTTTCGCATTCTAAGTTTTTCTCTAGAAACGATACATGGAAATAATTATGATGCTTTTTGCCCAAAGTAGTAGAGATCATTTACTAGGGGCATATGTCATGTTTGATGGTTTTAATTTCAATGAAGGGATGTTTTAATCAATGAATATATGTATATTCTCTTCTCACCCTTGTAGGCCCATGGATGCCAATTGCAAGGTGCGATATTAATTCTAGTACAAAGAACTATTGAATGTTGTAAAGACACTGAAATGAAGTTTATTTCCTGGTCAACTCAGGTCAGCAAAGTAAGAAAAGGCCAGATTAGAACACTTTTGATGATGTTCGATGACAAATCCTTAAAGTTCATAAACAATGAAGCAGACTAGGCAGTTTTAACCAAGTAGAGTTACTTAAAATTGAAGTTCTAAGTGTATTCTTCTATACCTTAAAAGACACAATAAGAGTGAGAAACAAAATGAGAGAAAACGAAAAGGTGGAAAAAAAGAAAACTGGGAAAAAGAAAAAATGAAAAAAGAAAAAGGTGAAAAAAAAGAATAAGGAAAAAGAAAAAAGAAAAGGAAAAAAAGAAAAGGAAAAAAGTGAAAAAGAAAAAGAAAAAGGTGAAAATATAGAAAAATGAAAGAAAAAGGGGAGGAGTGAGGCAATAAACTATTGAATAAATAAGTCTCGGAATATCCTGATGGAGTTGTGGGGGATGTCGACAAATCTAATAAGGAGCTACGCTCCACCTGTCCAATACCCAAGCATCAGAGATGTATCTTCGAAGGCACGTGTATAATAATATATAATAATAGCTAATAAGAATCAGAAGCACACACAAGCACTTGTAGAATTCTATTCTTAGAATGATATTTTTGCACTCTACTGGTTAATCAAGTCCGGAAAGCTTGAACACATTTATGAATGGAAAATGATGAAGAGATTAGAAAAATAGTTGTTTTCTGGCCGGATCGAGCAACGCGGTAATCATAGGGTGTGAATCGAGTGATTTGGAAGAACTTTTATAACCACAGACGTTGCCACAACATTCATGAGTTATGCTACCCATGGGAGGGTTGAATCTAAAACGCTCTTGCACTTGATATCAATGGCATCCTATTATGTTTTCTTTCATGAGTTATGCTACCCAGGCTTAATAAGGCGCATTCTATTGAAATGACGATCAACAAGCTGACATTTTTTTTCAAAAAAAAAAAAAAGAGATTTCCTTGTATTGCTTCGGAGATAAATTTCAGTATGCAAGATCGTGAGTACAAATGGTCATCTGGATATGGTAAAGATATGGATGAGTACGAGACGCTCATTTGTTCAATAGTTTTCTGGTCAAAGAGAAGAATCATTCATCAAAGGTCATGGTGAGGACAATGACAAGAATGCATATATTAGGAAGATAAGGGATCTAAAGTGTGTTCCCGCCTTGGATTTTTGAATAAGTCTACAAAATGAATTTGAAGAAAGTTCAGGGACTGAAAAAGTCTAGGGACCTGAAGAAAGTTCAAGGACCGGAAAACGAAAAAGTTCAAGGATCTAAAGAAAGTTCAAGGACCTAAAAAAGTTTAAGGACCAAAAAGCTCAGGGACTTGTGGCATTTGTTCACCCTAAATGATGAAAGAGGGGGTAAAATCTACGCGATGAGGCAAGAAATAAATAGATCAAGGGCATTATTAACTATTAAGATAAGATTCTTGAGGCACGAGAATCCAAGTTGGAAAAGACCAGAAATGATGCAGAGTTTGAAAGAATTTGATTACCAAAGAAGTCAAGATCTAACCCCAACAACAAATTTTGGGGGCAAGTGGTGAAAAAGCATGAAGATAGTGAGAGCTTTAGAAGGTCATGATAATCAAGATCTGATGAAAGCAATAAGAAGAAGAAGAAGAAGAGCCAAATAGCGAAATTCTGGGGCAAAGTTTGCCAGAACAAGAAGATAATGGAAGTGGTAGATGAAATTAAGAAGAATCAATATAACGCCCCGGTTCTGGGCTCAGAAGTTTTGGCGTTGACCGGTTCAGTCAAGTGCTGATCGAATATATAAGAGGGAATTTAGGAAAAACCTAGTTCGGGTTGCATTAAAAATATGGAAAAATATTCTAAAATCATCTTTTAATATATAAAAGTGAACTGTGAAATCAATTTTGGAAAATGAGGTTCGGAAGGTTGACATTTTGGCTAGTGACCAAAATGTAATTTTTGAAAGTTGCGGGACAGTTTTATAAAGGATTGAAACTTTGAATCTTTAAGGAGCTATTATTCCAAAAAGGATTTCTCCAGATTTTTCTAAGATATTTTAAGTCTAAAATCTGATTTTAAAGATTAAGAAAAGAGAGGGAAATCATTTTAACCAATTCCTAACTAATTTTTCTATTTTCTCTCAAATTCTCTTTTCTCTCATTTTCTCTCTACCCAAACAAGATTCTCCAGATTTCTTTCTCTGATTTTGACATCTACATCTCTCATTTCAACTCTCATTTGATTCCTAATCATCTCATCATCAAAACCTCTCAATTTGCAAATTGTTTCATCAAGCATTTTGGCTCTAAAATGGAGAAATTCAAGTTTGGAGGTAAGAACGTCCTTCTCCTCTAAACTATCAGTTCTTTACTGAAATTCCTAAGTTCTCAATCCTTGATTCATGTTTTATTAAAGGCTTTTCAATTGAGATCTTGATTTTTGGCTAAAATGCAAGATTTGGTGATTTTGGTGAAAATTTCGTGTGATCTGTTTAAGCAGGGTTTTGAGGTGTTAAAATGATGTTAAATGAATGCTAAAATGATTAGAAGTTGAGGTTTAATCAATGCAATCCCGGATAGGTTGAATTTCCTAAGTTTGGCTTGAGTTTTTGGTTGTTTTTGGAGTGTTTTTGGTGATCTGTTATACCTGGAGGTATAAGGACGTGGTTGTGATCTTTTTGCATGTTATGTGATGTATAAAAATGGTTAGAAGTGATGGATCTTGGCTGGGTTAAGTTTTGGAAGTGTTTGGAGATGATTTCGGTTGTGTTTGGTAGCCAAATTGTTAGATTTGTGATGAGCAGCGAGTTGTGTTGATGTTGCTGGTGTTTTAATGCATAAGGATGCATTAATGTTCTGTTTTTATGTGCTTGAAACAGGGGAGGTTGATCCTTGAGTTTTGGAGGTGTTTTCGGAAGGTTTCGGAAGCTTGTTGGCTAGGCTTGTTTGGTAATCGGTGAGTGAAAATGGATTTTCAGCTTTTAAACCAAAGGTTGAAGGTTTTGGGAGCTTAGTATAAGTCTAAACAACTTTGCTAAGCTCAAGTGTAAGTTTTCGGATTACTCTCTAAAGTGGTGGCCATGTTTTGATGAAATGTGAAATGATGATTATGCATGATTTGCTACTGTTTTGGAAAGCATGATTTAGCATGTTAATTGCTGATGTTTTAGCATGATTTATGCTGATGATTTAAGCCATGTGTTGAAGGTGTCTCTAAGTAAGAGTGCCTTGTTTTTATGCATTGTTAAATGATGATTTAATGCTTTGAAATGCATGATGAAATGGCTTGGTTTAAATGCTTAAAACAGTGGATTACATGATGTATAAAGTGTGTATTGGCAAGTGATGGTTTGTAAAAGTGAAGGTCACTAAGGTGGTTAAAAGTCCTTGAGTGAGCCTTGTTATCTAAGATCATCAAGGTGGTTAAAAGTCCTTGGATGAATCTTGTTGCGGACACTAAGGTGGTTAAAAGTCCTTAGGTGCTGCTTTCCATGGTGGTTAAAAGTCCATGGGGCCAAGGTGTTTAAAAGTCCTTGGGGCCAAGGTGTTTAAAAGTCCTTGGGGTATTTCAAGCTACGGACACAAAGGTGGTTAAAAGTCCTTGTGTGGTCCATTCATGGTGTTTAAAAGTCCATGGCCAAGGTGTTTAAAAGTCCTTGGGGTCCAAGGTGTTTAAAAGTCCTTGGGGAAAGTTGTTGAACTCGATTTCTAAATGAAATGTATCACTTGAGCCAATATGACATGTATTGTACATGAGATGCATGATTTAATGTTTATGTTGAAGCATGAGATGCTAGTTTAAATGAAATGTGGAAGCATGTTATTGCTTGATTTAAAGTATGCTTTGAGCATGTGTAAAGGTTGTTTACAAGCATGATTTACAAATGGTTTTAAATGCATTATTGAATGGTTTTTAAAGAGCACTCCTCACTAAGCTTTGGCTTACGCTCTCTCGTTTTCTTGATTCAATAATGCAGAGCATTAGAGTGCATTGAGGGCAGCAAGAGGAGGCAAGCACACAAGTTCAAGTAAAGCTCAATGTATGGAAGGTTTTGTTAAACATTTTAGCTTTTGGTTGATTTGGCAATGGGGGACCAATGTGTATGTTTTGGGAGGTGTTTGAGACTCCCTATGGATGTTAAATGATTGTTTGAATTGCTGGTTTTTGGATTGAATTTAAATTGCTTGCTTATGAAGGTTTAATGCTTGAATGATAGCTTAAGTAGGAAGCATTCTATATGAATTGGGGCTTTTCACATGTGATGTTTAAATGTTGAATTGTTGATGCAATTATGGTTCTTGTATGTTGTATGATTAAGTGGTATGGTTTGGTGATGTTAATTTGGAGTTTGAAGTATGATTGTTGTGGTTTTTGAGTCGAAATCAGGCAGGGGTATCGGTACTCGGGCTTGCGTATCGATACGCCTGAGCCAAATATGCTCATTCCTGCCCAGGCGTATCGGTACGGTTGAACAGGTACCGATACCGTATGATGGCCGTATCGATACGGGGTAACTCGTACCGATACCGTTGCTAGAGTTTGGTTACTGCCTTCCCCGAGTATCGATACGACACGTGGCGTATCGATACCCGACCGTTAATTTCAGTTAAAAGTATCTTAATATGTTTCGTTTTGTTTACGTTTTGGTCCTGAATCTTGTATGATCAATTGTATGAGTTTGGAATGTCCGTTTGAGCTGAAATTTCACAGAGAAGCATGAAACCTGCCTAATTTCAAGATGGTAACTTTAATTTGGGCTAAGTCCCTTAATTTATCAGAATTTACAATTTGGTCCCTAAAGTTGTAATTTGTTCAATTGGGTCCCTGTTTGATCTCTGATGTTTGTGATCTTTTGATATGTTGTTTGTATGATCACACTTAAGGTTAATGTGCATCTAGACAAGACTAAAAAGAAAAAAAAAGGGTCGTTAATCAAGGTTGACTTTCGGGTTGACTTTGGTTTTCCCCGTGTAATCTTCGTAGTTCGGGTCAACCGTCCAGGCCGGGCTACGGGGGTTACATTTGGTGGTATCAGAGCTGAGTTCTCGAGTAATTGGGAATGTGTGAATGCATGATTGAAGCATGGTTTGGTTGGTATGCTTGTTGAGTGAAAGCATGTTCAATGATATGATATGATGATGTGTATGTGATGCATGTTGTGATGATGCATGATGAGGGTACCCATTGCCAAACAAAAGCTAAAGAGATGATGTTGTTTTTGAAAGAAATTGAGCTTGAATACTTGGAATTTGCTTACCTTGCTGCTCCTGACTTGTTTTATTTTGTATTGTTATGCATGGTAAAGTATGGCACCACGTAGAGAGTTAAGGAGTAGCGCGAGAGCTACGACCCCGGAGGGGAATGTGAATGATGAGCACACTGGTAGTGCTGTGTTACCTCCTCCTCCACCTGGTGGTGGTGGTGCGAAGAGGGAAAGAGCTGGAGCTGAGGCAGCTGGTGCTGGAGCTGCAGGACCTGAAGCTGGTCAGGGGCAAGCGATACCTGACATGTCTGTGCTTGTACAAGCTATTGCGGGTGCGTTTCGAGCAGCAGTAGCTGGAGCTCAAGGAGCTGGGCATCAGGGAGATGCTGGTGCTAGACTACCCTTGGAACGTTTGCGCAGTCTTGGTGGGACTGAGTTTAGGGGTATGTCAGCTGAGAGGTCTGAAGCATGGTTGGAGAGTACCAAGCGTGTCTTGGGACAGATGAGTTGCACTGATGTGCAGAAGCTGGGATGTGTGGTGTCACTGCTGCAAGGTGATGCTTATACGTGGTGGACGACCACAATCTCTGGGATGGCTGATGCTGATGTTACATGGACGTTCTTTCAGCATGCGTTCAAGAGGAGATATCTGGGAGTTAGATATCTGGATGAAAAGACGCGTGAATTCATGTCTCTGACCCAAGGGAACATGAGTGTGGCTGAGTATGAGGTACAGTTTGTACGTCTTAGCCAGTATGCACCTGAGTTGGTACCCGATGAGCGCGAAAGGTGCGAAAGGTTCCGTTATGGTTTGGTGACGGAGGTTAAGACCTATATGTTAGCTGCTGAGTACAATGATTTCGATGTGTTGGTTAGTCGATCGAAGGACATTGAGATGAACCTGGGTTTGTCTGCCAAGGGTGCTGGAGCTAGTTCTGGGAAAAGAGCTGTTGAATATAGTTCCGGTGGACGGAACAAGAGAGGGCGTGATCAGAGGTTTCAGTCCTCGTCTAAGAGAGGTGGAGGTGCACCTGCTAGGGGTGGCAATGCTAGAGCTGACCCTAGTGCTTGTTGGATTTGTGGTTCCCGTGGTCACTTGAAGCGTGACTGTCCTCGTGCTGGGAGGGAGGTGCAAGCTCCTGTGATAGCAGCTGGTTATGAGTGCTGGAATTGTGGTTCAGCTGATCATCTGAGACGTGATTGTCCGAGGATGGCTGGTGGTCAAGAGCGTGCTCCTGTTGTTGCAGCACCGCAGAGAGGTCGTGGGCGCGGCCGTGGTAATTTTCAGAGGCGAGAGGAAGGTGGGCGCGGTGTAGCTCATGTTGTGGCTATTCAACCTGAGGGTGGAGGCCAAGCGAGGGTGTATGCTCAGCGCGAAGGAAGGAATGATGCAGATGTGATTGCAGGTACCTTTACTTTGCAATCCTTGTCATTGCTTTCTTGGATTGATTCTGGATCTACGCATTCATACATTCTTCGTGAGCATGCTGAGTTGCTTGGTTTGCCTGTTGAGTCTTTGGATGTTGGTGTTAGAGTCACTAGTTCTTTTGGTGAAACTGTTGTGACTCGTAAGCTTTATAAAAGGTGTCCTTTGGTTGTTCAAGAGCATGTCTTTCTTGTTGATCTTATGGAGTTGCCCTTTTATGGTTTTGATGTGATCCTTGGTATGGATTGGCTTGCTGAGCATCGTGCTGTTGTGGATTGTGAGAATAAGCGGGTTTCGCTTAGGCTTGCGGATGATTATGAAGTGGTGGTGGTTGGTGAGAATGTGAAGTTTCTTGCCAATGTTGTTTCTACCTTGGAGGCGAGCAGGATGCTGAGGCAAGGTTGTGAAGCTTTTCTGGCTTTTGTGATGAATCCTAGTTCGAAGGAGCTGAGGGTGCAGGATATCAGGGTTGTGAAGGAGTTTCCTGATGTTTTTCCTGAGGAGTTGCCTGGTTTACCTCCTAATCCCGAGGTGGAGTTTGGTATTGAGCTGTATGAGAATACCACTCCTGTGTCCATTACTCCCTATAGAATGGCACCTAAGGAGCTGAAGGAGCTGAAGACGCAGTTGCAAGAGTTGCTTGATCGTGGTTTCATCCGGCCGAGTGTTTCGCCTTGGGGTGCTCCTGTCTTGTTTGTGAAGAAGAAAGATGGCACGATGAGGATGTGCATTGATTACCGTCAGCTGAACAAGTTGACTATCAAGAATCGGTATCCTTTGCCGAGGATTGATGATCTCTTTGATCAATTTCGGGGAGCTGCTGTGTTCTCTAAGATTGACTTGAGGTCAGGGTATTATCAATTGAAGGTGAAGGATGTGGATGTGCCTAAGACAGCTTTCAGGACAAGGTATGGGCATTATGAGTTTCTTGTGATGCCGTTTGGTTTGACAAATGCTCCTGCTGCTTTCATGGACATGATGAATCGTGTTTTTCATGAATACCTGGACAAGTTTGTTGTGGTGTTCATTGATGATATCCTTGTGTACTCGCGTACTGAGGAAGAGCACGAAGAGCATTTGAGGGTTGTGTTGCAAGCTTTGTTGGAGAATCAGCTTTATGCTAAGTTGAGCAAGTGTGAGTTCTGGCTTAGGGAGGTTGTTTTTCTTGGTCATGTGGTCTCAGCTGAGGGGATTCGTGTTGATCCTCAGAAGATTGAAGCGGTGATGAACTGGAAAGTTCCTAAGTCTGTTCAGGAGGTTCGTAGTTTCCTTGGTTTGGCAGGATACTACCGAAGGTTTGTGGATGGTTTTTCCAAGATTGCTGCTCCTTTGACGAAGTTGCTGCAGAAAGATGTTAAGTATGAGTGGACAGAAGCGAGACAGCAAGCTTTTGAGAAGCTGAAGTTGGCTTTGACGCAAGCTCCTATCTTGATTCAGCCTGAATCAGGGAAAGAGTTTGTAGTCTACAGTGATGCATCCTATGTTGGTTTGGGGTGTGTGCTGATGCAAGAGGGTAAGGTTGTGGCTTATGCGTCGCGGCAGTTGAAGGTGCATGAGCGCAATTATCCTACGCATGATATTGAGCTGGCTGCAGTGGTTTTTGCTCTGAAGATCTGGAGGCATTATCTGTATGGTGAGAAGTGTACGGTGTACACGGATCACAAGAGTTTGAGGTATCTGATGTCTCAGAAGGAGTTGAATCTCAGGCAGCGACGTTGGTTGGAGTTGCTCAAGGATTATGATCTGACGATAGAGTATCATCCTGGAAAGGCCAATGTTGTTGCGGATGCCTTGAGTAGAAAGGTAGCTGTTGAGCTGAGAGCTATGTTTGCTAGCTTGAGTATATCGCAGGATGGTGGTCTTGTTGCTGAGTTGCAGGTGAAACCTTCGTTGGTTCAGTTGATCAAGGATAAGCAGTTGTTGGATGATTCCTTGGTGTCTCATGTTCAGGATATCGCGGAGGGTAGACCTTCGGATTTCTGTTTTAATGAGGATGGGGTGTTGTGTTTTGGTAATCGGATAGTAGTGCCTGCAGATGCTGAGTTGAGGCATGCTATTCTAGCTGAAGGTCATAGTAGTCCTTTTGCTATGCATCCTGGTAGTACAAAGATGTATCGCGATCTTCGTGATGAGTACTATTGGGTGGGCTTGAAGAAGGATGTGGCAGAGTTCGTGAGCAAGTGTTTGGTGTGTCAGCGCGTTAAGGCTGAACATCAGGTTCCTTCTGGTTTGTTGCAACCGTTGAAAATCCCTGAATGGAAGTGGGAGAGGGTTACCATGGATTTTGTATCTGGTTTGCCTTTGTCTCCGTCGAAGAAGAATTCTGTTTGGGTGATTGTGGATCGCCTGACGAAGTGTGCACATTTCTTGCCTGTGCATACTACGTTTTCCTTGGATAAGCTGGCAGAGCTGTACGTTGCTGAGGTTGTGAGGTTGCATGGTGTGCCTAAGTCGATCGTGTCGGATAGGGATCCGAGGTTCACGTCGCGTTTTTGGCAGTGTTTACATCAAGCTCTGGGTACAAGGTTGCATTTCAGTACATCCTATCATCCTCAGTCGGATGGCCAGTCTGAGCGAGTTATTCAGATCTTGGAGGATATGTTGAGATGTTGCGTGATAGAGTTTCAAGGTTCTTGGGAGAAGCATCTGCCTTTGGTTGAGTTCGCTTATAACAACAGTTTTCAGGCAAGTATACAGATGGCACCTTATGAGGCTCTGTATGGGAGGAAGTGTAGGACTCCTCTGTGTTGGGCTGAAACTGGTCAAAAGTTGGTTTCGATACCTGCTTTGTTGAAAGGTACCACCGAGAAAGTGAAGCTCATTTGTGAGCGGTTGAAGGCTGCTTCTGATCGGCAGAAGTCTTACGCGGATTTGAAGCGTAGGGAGATAGAGTTTGCGGTGGGTGATCGCGTGTTCTTGAAGGTTTCGCCTTGGAAGAAGGTGATGAGGTTTGGGCAGAAGGGTAAGCTGAGCCCTAGATACATTGGACCGTATGAGGTTGTGGAGCGTGTTGGTCCTGTTGCGTATCGGTTGAGGTTACCCCAGGAGCTGGAGAAGATTCATGATGTGTTCCATGTTTCTATGCTCCGGAGGTATCGATCTGATCCTTCGCATGTGTTGCCTGTGGAGGAGGTGGAATTGAATCCGGATTTGACCTATGATGAGGAACCGGTGAAGATTCTGGATTCAGATAGCAAGGTTCTTCGTGGCAAGACCATTGAGTTGGTGAAGGTGCTGTGGAAGCATCGCGGTGTTGAGGAAGCCACGTGGGAGCGGAAGGAGGATATGCTGAAGCAGTTTCCTTATCTCTTTCCTTCAGGTAAATTTCGAGGACGAAATTTCTTAAGGGGGGGAGAGTTGTAACGCCCCGGTTCTGGGCTCAGAAGTTTTGGCGTTGACCGGTTCAGTCAAGTGCTGATCGAATATATAAGAGGGAATTTAGGAAAAACCTAGTTCGGGTTGCATTAAAAATATGGAAAAATATTCTAAAATCATCTTTTAATATATAAAAGTGAACTGTGAAATCAATTTTGGAAACTGAGGTTCGGAAGGTTGACATTTTGGCTAGTGACCAAAATGTAATTTTTGAAAGTTGCGGGACAGTTTTATAAAGGATTGAAACTTTGAATCTTTAAGGAGCTATTATTCCAAAAAGGATTTCTCCAGATTTTTCTAAGATATTTTAAGTCTAAAATCTGATTTTAAAGATTAAGAAAAGAGAGGGAAATCATTTTAACCAATTCCTAACTAATTTTTCTATTTTCTCTCAAATTCTCTTTTCTCTCATTTTCTCTCTACCCAAACAAGATTCTCCAGATTTCTTTCTCTGATTTTGACATCTACATCTCTCATTTCAACTCTCATTTGATTCCTAATCATCTCATCATCAAAACCTCTCAATTTGCAAATTGTTTCATCAAGCATTTTGGCTCTAAAATGGAGAAATTCAAGTTTGGAGGTAAGAACGTCCTTCTCCTCTAAACTATCAGTTCTTTACTGAAATTCCTAAGTTCTCAATCCTTGATTCATGTTTTATTAAAGGCTTTTCAATTGAGATCTTGATTTTTGGCTAAAATGCAAGATTTGGTGATTTTGGTGAAAATTTCGTGTGATCTGTTTAAGCAGGGTTTTGAGGTGTTAAAATGATGTTAAATGAATGCTAAAATGATTAGAAGTTGAGGTTTAATCAATGCAATCCCGGATAGGTTGAATTTCCTAAGTTTGGCTTGAGTTTTTGGTTGTTTTTGGAGTGTTTTTGGTGATCTGTTATACCTGGAGGTATAAGGACGTGGTTGTGATCTTTTTGCATGTTATGTGATGTATAAAAATGGTTAGAAGTGATGGATCTTGGCTGGGTTAAGTTTTGGAAGTGTTTGGAGATGATTTCGGTTGTGTTTGGTAGCCAAATTGTTAGATTTGTGATGAGCAGCGAGTTGTGTTGATGTTGCTGGTGTTTTAATGCATAAGGATGCATTAATGTTCTGTTTTTATGTGCTTGAAACAGGGGAGGTTGATCCTTGAGTTTTGGAGGTGTTTTCGGAAGGTTTCGGAAGCTTGGAAAGCTTGTTGGCTAGGCTTGTTTGGTAATCGGTGAGTGAAAATGGATTTTCAGCTTTTAAACCAAAGGTTGAAGGTTTTGGGAGCTTAGTATAAGTCTAAACAACTTTGCTAAGCTCAAGTGTAAGTTTTCGGATTACTCTCTAAAGTGGTGGCCATGTTTTGATGAAATGTGAAATGATGATTATGCATGATTTGCTACTGTTTTGGAAAGCATGATTTAGCATGTTAATTGCTGATGTTTTAGCATGATTTATGCTGATGATTTAAGCCATGTGTTGAAGGTGTCTCTAAGTAAGAGTGCCTTGTTTTTATGCATTGTTAAATGATGATTTAATGCTTTGAAATGCATGATGAAATGGCTTGGTTTAAATGCTTAAAACAGTGGATTACATGATGTATAAAGTGTGTATTGGCAAGTGATGGTTTGTAAAAGTGAAGGTCACTAAGGTGGTTAAAAGTCCTTGAGTGAGCCTTGTTATCTAAGATCATCAAGGTGGTTAAAAGTCCTTGGATGAATCTTGTTGCGGACACTAAGGTGGTTAAAAGTCCTTAGGTGCTCCTTTCCATGGTGGTTAAAAGTCCATGGGGCCAAGGTGTTTAAAAGTCCTTGGGGCCAAGGTGTTTAAAAGTCCTTGGGGTATTTCAAGCTACGGACACAAAGGTGGTTAAAAGTCCTTGTGTGGTCCATTCATGGTGTTTAAAAGTCCATGGCCAAGGTGTTTAAAAGTCCTTGGGGTCCAAGGTGTTTAAAAGTCCTTGGGGAAAGTTGTTGAACTCGATTTCTAAATGAAATGTATCACTTGAGCCAATATGACATGTATTGTACATGAGATGCATGATTTAATGTTTATGTTGAAGCATGAGATGCTAGTTTAAATGAAATGTGGAAGCATGTTATTGCTTGATTTAAAGTATGCTTTGAGCATGTGTAAAGGTTGTTTACAAGCATGATTTACAAATGGTTTTAAATGCATTATTGAATGGTTTTTAAAGAGCACTCCTCACTAAGCTTTGGCTTACGCTCTCTCGTTTTCTTGATTCAATAATGCAGAGCATTAGAGTGCATTGAGGGCAGCAAGAGGAGGCAAGCACACAAGTTCAAGTAAAGCTCAATGTATGGAAGGTTTTGTTAAACATTTTAGCTTTTGGTTGATTTGGCAATGGGGGACCAATGTGTATGTTTTGGGAGGTGTTTGAGACTCCCTATGGATGTTAAATGATTGTTTGAATTGCTGGTTTTTGGATTGAATTTAAATTGCTTGCTTATGAAGGTTTAATGCTTGAATGATAGCTTAAGTAGGAAGCATTCTATATGAATTGGGGCTTTTCACATGTGATGTTTAAATGTTGAATTGTTGATGCAATTATGGTTCTTGCATGTTGTATGATTAAGTGGTATGGTTTGGTGATGTTAATTTGGAGTTTGAAGTATGATTGTTGTGGTTTTTGAGTCGAAATCAGGCAGGGGTATCGGTACTCGGGCTTGCGTATCGATACGCCTGAGCCAAATATGCTCATTCCTGCCCAGGCGTATCGGTACGGTTGAACAGGTACCGATACCGTATGATGGCCGTATCGATACGGGGTAACTCGTACCGATACTGTTGCTAGAGTTTGGTTACTGCCTTCCCCGAGTATCGATACGACACGTGGCGTATCGATACCCGACCGTTAATTTCAGTTAAAAGTATCTTAATATGTTTCGTTTTGTTTACGTTTTGGTCCTGAATCTTGTATGATCAATTGTATGAGTTTGGAATGTCCGTTTGAGCTGAAATTTCACAGAGAAGCATGAAACCTGCCTAATTTCAAGATGGTAACTTTAATTTTGGCTAAGTCCCTTAATTTATCAGAATTTACAATTTGGTCCCTAAAGTTGTAATTTGTTCAATTGGGTCCCTGTTTGATCTCTGATGTTTGTGATCTTTTGATATGTTGTTTGTATGATCACACTTAAGGTTAATGTGCATCTAGACAAGACTAAAAAGAAAAAAAAAGGGTCGTTAATCAAGGTTGACTTTCGGGTTGACTTTGGTTTTCCCCGTGTAATCTTCGTAGTTCGGGTCAACCGTCCAGGCCGGGCTACGGGGGTTACAATCAAGCTAAGTCAAATTTGAAAAGTGCAGGTGAAGTACCTTTGCAGTAGAAGAAGAAAGCTCAAAGAAGAGGCAAAGAAGATCAGAACCCATCCAATTAGTTTTCAGTTAACACAACTCATACATCATATAGCTAGGCATCCATAAGATAAGAGCATTCTAATGCATGCATTGAAAGCATTTTTATACTTTTTTGCAGGAATTTACAAGAATCAACAAAAAGCAAACTAGATTTCAATCTACAGTTTCAAGATTTAGGAAGAAGATTTAACAAGGAATTGCAAAGATCACCACAAAGATTCCAACTCGTTTGAAGAGACATATTTCAACAAAGATTTCAACTCGTTTGAAGAAATGGATTTCAACAGAGATTTCAACCCGTTTGAAGAGACGGATTTCAGTAAAGATTTCAACCCGTTTGAAGAGACGGACCTCAAAAAATCCATTTAAAAAGAGGTGAATTTTAACAAAATTTACCAGTTCGTTAGAAAAAGCGGACATTAGCAAAATTTTCTAATTGTATGTACAAGACAAATAGTGCATTAAAATCTTAAATCCCCCGGGTCATCAGTAAGTCCTTCGGGCATGATGTTAAATCCTTCGGGTCATCAGTAAGCCCTTTGGGCATGATGTTAGGTCCTTCGGGCCATTACCCTCGGGAGTGATGTGGTTGTTTGCACAAGAAATAACGTACATTACAATCTCAAATCCTTCAGGTCATCAGTAAGTCCTTCGGGCATGATGTTAAATCCTTCGGGTCATCAGTAAGTACTTCGAGCATGATGTTAAGTCCTTCAGGCCATCACCCTCGAGAGTGATCACAGGAAAGGAAGTACATTACAAATCTAAATCCTTCGGGTCATTAGTAAGTCCTTCGAGCATAATGTTAAGTCATTCGGGCCATCGCCTTCGGGAGTGATGTGATTGCTTGCACAAGACAGATAGTGTAATAAAATTTTAAAGCCATCGGGTCGTCAGTAAGCCCTTCGGGCATGATGTTACGTCCTGTCATACCAGCACTTCCAGAAAATGATGAGAACTTTTTTGATGGTGTCACAGTAAGACAGTTGGAGAGTTGCTCGGTTGGGGCATAGTATTGATAAAGATATTGATCTTCCGGGGTCTCAGTTGAAAACAAGAAAAAGAAGGGAGAAAAGAGAATGAAGAACAAAATGGTCCACGCTGCCAAGAGGTTTCGACTCTTTTTTCTAGACTCAAGACATTCCGTTTGCGGGAACAGATTTGAAGACATGTTGTTTACAAAGGCGGGTCCTAAGCCATTCTGAGGCAGAAATATACCGTCTACAAAGACGGACTTCAAGACCTTCCGTTTACAAAGGTAGATATCAAGATGTTCCGTTTATAGAGGCAGATTTTAAGATATTTTGTTCATAGAGGCACATCTCAGAAATGATCTTAATCTGTTTGAAGAAGTTATACAATTTTCAGGTGTAGAAAGAGATAGACCAACAAAGAAAGCAACAAGAGATCTAATGCGAGTTTTAGAAAGAAATATCAAAACACGACATGCATAAAATCAGTGACCTTAAAGATTTCAATGCTTAAAGCGGAAAATTGAAGATATCTCATATTACACCAGAAAGAATCCTTATTAATTGGTGATATTTCGTTTTGCAGGAATGGTGAGCTCCTAATGAGAAGAGTTCGCCCCAGCAAAGATAGAGCTCCTAATGAGATGAGATCGTCCTAGTAAAGATAGGGTTCCTAATGAGAAGAATCTGCCCCAGCAAATATAGAATTCCTAATGAGAAGAGTTCTCCCAGCAAAGAAGAATTCCTAATGAGAAGAATTCGCCCCAACAAAGAAGAGCTCATAGTGAGAAGAGTACGCCTTGACAAAGACAAAATTCCTAATGAGAAGAATTTGTCCAGCAAAGAAGAAGAGTTTGATCAGCGAGGGAAGAATTCCTAAAGAGAAGAGTTCATCCTCATCTAAAGAAAAAGATAAAGGAAGATTAAAGAATTTCATAATGAGAAGAACAACTTCAAAATTCCATGAGTGGATGGTTTACACAAAATTCGTGTCTTTTCAGTCTTTGCCCTATTCCTGTTCCACAACAATGAGCAAAGAGGGGCAGTTGTAGAACCTGTATTTTATCTGGGTATACTTACATATAAATATATATCATATATTTCACTATAAATAAAACCCAAAATATACACATAAATAAATAAATGTTGAAGGCAGTCCAAAATACCAAAACTAATTACATATTGTCCATTTGCATAATAAAGTACCTAAAGCCCATGTACATATCAGAAGGCCCAATTCCTATATCCTTAACCCAAACAAACACAAGCCTCTAAAAGAGAAACACAAATCAAATCCTAAAACTAAAATTCCCGCCCAAAACTGGTCCATGTGGAGATCCCCAAATCGCCCAAAGAATGTTCACGCGGATTGAGCCTTGTTCTCCTGATCTGGATCCAGCTATATATAGGGAGAATAGAGTGTCTCGGGAAGAGAGAGAAATGTTAGAAAAATGATTACCACATTAATTACTACTATTAAATAATAATAATATAAAATAATTATTAATGGGAGGAGAGAGAATGTCTCGGGAAACCAAACTATTTTTGAGAGGCTAACCGTCGCTGGGAAGCTCATCGGACGCCAGAGACGATCATTATCGTTGCTGGAGTGACTACGACACTGCTAAAAACATCATTTCGCCGTCACCGAGGTAAAAATTCTTTTCGATCTCTTTATTTACCTACAAAAATACCAAAACATTTTAATTCGAGTTTAAACAATAAAAAACAGTAAAACAAAAGTTATTTTGTGGCAGCCAAAAGTTGGTGAGAGGGGCGAAGTTGAAAATGAGTTGCCAGTTCGGGTAGTTTAGGATCTAGGATGGGAGAAGACGGGCCGATTCTATTGAATCCGGGTAGATTTAGAGTTTTAGGGTGAAAAATCATAAAAATGGGTATTTTTAAGGTTCTGGTGTGGCGTTGATACGACGGCCAGAAATCGCCTTGCGACGGTGACCGATTGCCAGAGAAAAACCAGACAGTGGCCGGTGTAGGGATGTTTGCCAGAGAAGACAACCGAAGTAGGAACAGTTGGCCAGAAAAGACAATCAGAAAAATGGAGGTTGGCCGGAAAGTTCAGGTCACCGAGGAAGGTGACTGGAGACGACGACCAACGACTGGCGTCATCTCTGATGGTTGACAAACAACAAGCTTTCCCATAGACTAGCTTGAATGGTGACATTTTCGAAGGTGTCTTGTAAGCTTTACGGTAAGCTCAAAGAGCTTCATCAAGCTTATGAGAACAATCCTTCCTTTTTGGGTTGACCATTTTCTCTAGTATCTGCTTGATTTCTCTATTTGAGACTTCAACTTGACCATTAGTCTGAGGATGATAAGATGTGGCAATCCTATGCCTCAGACCGTACCTCTGTAATGCTTTAGCAATCAGCTTGTTGTCAAAGTGGGTTCCTTCGTCACTGATAATTGCTCTAGGTGTCCCAAATCTTATGAAGATATTCTTGTGAAGGAACTTCATGACGGTCTTGGAGTCATTCCTTGGAGTAGCAACTTCTTCAACCAATTTAGATACGTAGTCTACAACCAAAAGAATGTATAGGTCTCCATAAGATGAGGGAAATGGTCCCATGAAGTATATTCCCCATACATCAAAAAGTTTAACCTCCAAGATTCCTTGCAATGGCATTTCATGCCTCCTTGAAATGTTACCCATTATTTGGCAACGATCACATGACTGATAAAATGTGTGCGCATCTTTGAAAAGAGTGGGCCAATAGAATCTCGATTATAAGACCTTTGTAGCAGTCCTAGTTCCTCCAAAATGTCCGCCACAAGGAGATGAATGACAATAGAAAAATATCTCCTTGTGCTCTTCTTTGGGGACACACCGTCTAATGATATGGTTAGCACCTTGCTTGAACAAATATGGTTCATCCCAAAAATAGGATCTTGCGTCAAGCCTGAATTTCCTTTGTCACTGTCTATTCAAATCAGGAGGAAAAATACCACTAATGAGAAAGTTAACAATATCAGCATACCAAGGAATTGTTGCAGCATATAATATTTTCTCATCCGGGAATTCCTCCTTAATTTCCATTTCATCTTGTTTTTCTGTATTGTTTTCTAGCCTAGAAAGATGGTCGGCTACTTGGTTTTCACACCCTTTTCTATCCCTAACTTCTAGATCGAATTCTTGCAAGAGTAGTATCCACCTAATAAGTCTAGGTTTAGCATCCTTTTTGGTCACTAAGTATTCAATAACCCAGTGATCGGTGTGATCAATAACTTTAGTGCCTATTAGATATGATCTAAACTTATCAAAGGCAAATACAACAACCAACAATTCTTTTTCAGTTGTGGTGTATTTAATTTGTGCATCATTTAATGTGCGGCTAGCATAATAAATAACAAGAAAGAGTTTCCCTCGGTGTTGTCCAAGAGTTGCTCCTATTGCGTAGTCACTTGCGTCACACATCAACTCAAATGGTGAGCTCCAACAAGGTGGAACAACAATAGGCGTTGAGGTAAGTTTCTCCTTCAGTTCTTCGAAAGAGCTGAGGCATTTTTCATCAAATATAAATGGCTGATTTTGTTGTAGCAAATCACACAGTGGCTTGGAGATCTTGGAGAAACCCTTGATGAACCTTCTATAAAAGCCAACAAGGCCCAAAAAACTCCTGATGCTCTTCACATTAGTGGGAGGAGGCAGCTTCTCAATTACCTCAATCTTTTCTCTATCCACCTCGATGCCATTCTTCAATATCTCGTGACCCAAAATCGTTCCTTCGGTCACCATAAAATGACATTTTTTTCCAATTGAGCACCAAATCAGCTTCTTCACATCACTTTAGCACTTTGATCAAATTTCCCAAGCATGAATCAAAATCTTCTTCAGAGACTAAAAAAGCGTCCATGAAGACTTCCAAAAATTCCTCAACCATATCTGAGAAAATAGCTAGTATACATGTAAGTGTCCACAAGTTCTATATTTCATGCACATTCAATCTCATATTATTGCCGTTTTTAGTACATTTTAGGCATAATTAGGACCACGCATTGCATTTTACAGTATTTCTTTACTTTCCATGTTTTTCTTGATTATATTTTATTTGGTGAAGAAAAGATACGGTTTTAGCTTAGTCTTAGTTTTAGGTACTAACGACTGACAGAGGGAAAAAGAAGTTGAGGATGTGATACTGAGGCAGCGAACTTAGGAGCTGTACTGATGCAGTTCCAGACAGAGACAATAGCTACCGAGTAGCTGTCGCCGCCCAACCTGCCGCACAAGAGAGCGGACTATGGAGTTGGAGAATCAGAGTGCGATCTGTAGAGCAGAAACTTCTGATCCTATCGATGATGTCCACTCAATTTTCTGATGTATGTAATAGCAGGCAGAGCCACTTAAAGAGAATCTCGAGATTACTTGTGAAGCAAGGCAACGTGATAAAGTCCACATTCAACTCAAAGAAGTCAGAGTTTAAAGCCACATTTAATGTAAAAAGCTACTTTGAAGACTTATACTTCAAAAAGAACTAGACCTAGCTAATGCCTATATACACCCATTGTAATTCTAGTTGAAAATAGCTTAGGTTTTCCTTGGGCATAGTTTAGGTTTTCTTGCTGTCGACATGTTTTAAATTTCTCTTTGGGTTTGGGTTATTTGTAATTAGTTATGAGAACGGTTGTTTAGGATTTCAAGTTTGCTTTTGCAAAAAAAATTACAAGGTTTACTTATTCCATGTTCTTCATAGTTTTCAATCAAGACGAAAGATTAGCTGAATTCTATCCATTTGTTCGGTATCGAAAGAGTCGAACTCACGAAAGGAGTAAGTACGATTTCATCTATAGACGATCCGATCAATCCGACCTAGACATAGGTTAAGGGTTTAAGGCAGCTAAAAGAGGACGAATCTACATTGTTGTATTTGCACGATTCACACCACGACAGGTATTATCTGCAGTGGGCATCAACAGAACTCTGACATAGACATAAGCAGAGTCACTTTCGAAGCGTTCTGCCGAGCCTTATAGTTCTGTCGAGTTTTCCGCCGAGACACAGTTCCATTCTCCTGTCGAGGCAACGGGAGGGTCTCAACAATCTACCTGCCATCCACCGCCGAGGCAGCCGAGTCTGGCAGTGCAAAACGGCTTGTCCTATTCAATGCAGTTTCACACTAAGCAGTAGCATAACCCTGCCCTCTCTATCAATTTGATCACTTCCTTTTCAATTACTTGTGTTTCTATTTTACTTTCTTCCTCAACATCCAATTTAATTGTGCATTTACTTTTCTTCTGCAGGACTTACAACTCGAATCAAGCTGACCAATCACTGTGGGAGACGATATCTTTTATACTATAACTTGATAGGGCAAACCCAAAAGGAGAAATCCTTTATTACGACGATATCGAACGAAGAGTAAGAGATCTCAAGAAGGAAATCAGATTAGCCCTAGGGAAAACTAAAGAAGAAAATGAAAAAAAAGCAAAGGTAAACATGGAGAACGACAATCCTGCCAACAATGTTGTGAATGGCAGGGATGGGTAGCAAGACCTGCCGCCCAGAGAACAACAAGTGCCACCCAGACAACTATAATATGTTCGAACCACCAGCGACTACTTGTAACATGACTTTAGAGGGTTCGATCCGACGGTGACAGAACCTGAGATTGAGGTGGATCACTTCGAGCTGAAGCCCGTTATGTTTAACATGATCAACACATAAGGGCAATTTGGAAGGACTACCACAGAAGATGCTCGGCGGCACTTAAAAATATTCCTGGACATCTACAAAGAATTCAAAATATACGGAGTCCATCAAGACGTATTGAGGCTGAGATTATTTCCCTATTCACTGAGGGATATGGCAAAATAGTGGTTAAACAACCAGTCAGCATGATCGTTCAACACATGGACATAGTTGTGTAAGGATTTTCTAGACCGTTTCAGCTCGTCCAATGTCACGCACAAACTGAAAAACAAAATAACATCATTCTGACAAGGGGGTGACGAGCCAATGTATGAAGCATGGGAGCGGTACAAACAGATGCTGAACCTGACAGCAGGACATTGAGAGCAGCATCTAGCTGTGCAGAAGCAGCAGCTAAGCCCACTTATGAGATGTGCAAAGCAATATCTACCGATGTGGGAAGAAGTTGGATGAACCTAGGATGGAAAAACAACCAGAAACACATCCAGCACATAAAGAAAAACATGTTGCGGTAGGAACAACACCAGCCATCTCGACATCTGAACCTGACAGCAGCCTTGACACGGATGATACTCCACAGATAAAGTTCCTCTGAAAAGAACGTATAGAGGACATCCGCCTGCTAGCACCTTTCCTCTAGAGGTTTAAGCAACAGAAGCAAGAACACCAGTTCAGAAGAGTCTTGGATATTCTAAAGTAGGTGCACATAAACATCCCTCTAATATAAGCCATTTAGAATATACCCAACTATATTAAATACCTCAGGGACATGGTTTCTAAAAGGAAGATGTAAAGTGTCCACAAGTCCTATATTTCATCCCTCTAATAGACCACGCATTACATTTTATAGTATTTCTTTGCTTTACCATATTATTATCGATTATCTTTTAATTGGTAAAGAAAGATACTATTTTAGTGTATTTTTTGTTTTAGGTACTAAAGGCTGACAAAGGGAAAAAAGGAGATGAGGATGCGATGCTAAGGCAACGAACTATGGAGCTGTACTGAAGCAGTTCCAGCCGAAGCCAGTAGCTGTCGAGTGCTGCCGTCGCCGACCTTGCTGCCCATGGCAGCAAACTATGGAGTTAGAGAACCAGAGTGCGATTTGTAGAGCTAAAAACCCTGAGTCTATCGCCGCTGTCCACTCTATTTTCTGACGACTGTAGCACCGAGAAAAGCCGCCGAAGCAAAATCTTGAGATTGCTTACGAGACAAGGCAACATCATAAAGTCCACATTCAACTCAAAAAAGTCAGAGTTTAAAGTCACATTAAATGTGGAAAGCTACTTTTGAAGACTTCTACTTCAAGAAGGACTGGACCTAGCTATTGTCTATAAATACTCATTGTAATTCTAATTCAAATCATCTTAGGTTTTCTTGAGGCATAGCTAGGGTTTTCTATCGCTGTCATGTTCTAAACTTCCCTTGGGTTTGGGGTTATGTTGTAAATTAGTTGTGAGAACGATAGTTTAAGTTTAAAGTTTGTTTTGCAATAAAATATTCCAAGTTTACTTAATTCATGTTCTTCACTTCTTCAATTAGTTCCAAAAGTCAAGTTGAAGAAATCCATTTATCGGGCACGAGAGTGTCAAACTCGCGAAAGAATTAAGTACGGTCTCATCATGTCAAGGTGTTGACTAATTCGGCTTAGACATAAGTTAGAATTTCAACGGCTAAAAGGAGCAACTAAACGTCGACTACCTGTGTTAGGTTTGCGCTGAGATTGCTAGGTATTGCCTACATCACGTAGTGACAGAATACTTTCTTAGACATAGGAAGGATCACATTAGAATTGCTCTGCCGAACTTGGAGTATCTGCCAGACTTGCCGCCAAGACTTCTCTTTATTCCACCTACCGAGACAACGAAAGTTGCAAGAGCAGGGATCCGCTACAGTAGCGCAAGGGCCGCAGTCTCAATCTGCCATTACCCGCTGAGGCAGCATATCGTGGCAGCGCAAAACAACTTGGCTTATTCGACGCAGTTTCACACTAAGCATCAACATAACCCTGCCTTCTCTATCAATCTGACCACTTCCTCTTTTACTTGTGTTTTTATTTTACTTTTTTTCTCAACAATCATCTTACTTGTGGAATTTACTTTTCCTTGTGTAGGAACTACAATTCGAACAAAGTTGTCTAATCTTTGTGGAGACGATGTCTTATATACTATAACTTGACAAGAGTGTGCACTTGCGCTCATAAATAGAGTACACCCTAACGCTCTACAAGTTTTTGGCGCCGTTGTCGGGGATTAGTAATAGCGAATTTCGTCTTTAACTTCTACACTTTTATTTCTTCATTTTTTATTTTTATTTTTAATTGAAAAAAATAATTTTACAGTTTCCTTTGCTAGTGTATGACCAGGGCGAATCCAAAAGGAGAAATCCTCTTCTACGACAATATTGAGCGTAGAGCAAGAGAACTCAAGAAGAAACTCAGAGTAACCCTCGGGAAAAACAAAGAAGAAAAGGAAGCAGCAAAGGTAAACATGGAACCACCTAACAATGCCGCGAACGGGTGGAAAGGGCAGCAAAACTTGCACCCAAAGAACCATAAGATCCACCAGGGCAGGACCCTTTATTCCGCCCAGGAAGCCCCAGATTGTTCGAACCACTAGAGATTATCTAGAACATGATTTCAGAGGGTTCGATCCAATAGTGACGGAACCGGATATTGAGGCAGACCACTTCGAGCTGAAGCCTATCATATTTAACATGATCAACATGCTAGGGAACTTTGGCGGGACAACCACAAAAGATGCCTGACAACACCTGAGAGGATTCTTAGACATCTACAGAGCATTCAAAATACATGGGGTCCATCAAGACGTCCTAAGGTTGAGATTATTTCCATATTCACTGAGGGATAGGGCAAAACAGTGGTTAAACAACCAGCCGGCAGGGTCGTTTAACACATGGACAGAGCTTTGTAAATATTTTCTAGACCATTTTAGCCCGTCCAATGTCACAGACAGGCTGCAGATTGAGATAACAACCTTCAGACAAGGGGATGACAAGCTGATGTATGAAGCATGGGAGTGATACCAATAGATGCTGAATAACTGCCTGCTACATGGACTTCCGGCTTGGACTCAGGTATCAATATTCTACAACGGTGTAAACTACCCAACATGGATGATGATTGATGCCTCAGCCAATGGGATCATCCTTGACAGACCACCAGAGGAAGCACTGCGGCTTCTGAACCAAGCCGCCCAGAATGACGATAAATACCCAACAGCCTGCTGAGGCTGCATTAGGCGGCCAACTACTGTGAATAAGGTAGCAGCCTCAGAGACTGTCAATGCCCACCATGTACTCTGTTAGAGCTGGTTATGAGCATTGTTAAACCTGCTGGGAAGGCCTATGAAGTAAAGGTTGTGGAGTCGTTCTGTGACGAGTGTGGGGGCAACCATGACTCTTCTGACTGCACCGCATTTGCTAATTTTATGGGAGGATATGAGAGGAACATCAGACTAGCCTAGAATACTTACAACCCTAGATGGAAGAACCATCCCAACTTCTCTTGGAGCAACCCAAGGACTCCAGCAAATCTACAACAGCAACAAGGTGACTACCAACAAAACCAGTCTAGACAACAGGCTCAGCAGCCGCAAAATAATAATTCACTAGAAGCAACTCTTCATACTTTTATGTCTAAAACTAGTGATTTTATTGTTCGTACCAATAAATTCATTGATAAAATTGAGTCTTTCATGGATAGGATAGAGATGAGGATGAACAACCAGGAGGCTGCCATAAAAAACCTGGAGACCCAATTTGGGCATTTCACAATGATCTACATCAGCCTAACAATGGGAGCAGCATCTAGCAGCTCAAAGGCAGTCGCCAAACCCTCTTACGATCAATGTAAAGCCATATATACTAGGAGTGGGAAGCAGTTGGATGAACCCAGGGTGGAGGAACAAACAGACACTCAACCATACCAGAAAGAACTGCTTGTCGCGGTAGTACCAACACCAGCTGTCCCGGTAGCTGAGCAAGGCACAGGTTCTAAAGTAGATGATCCTCCCCTGATTAAGTTCCAACAAAAGGAGCATATAGAGGACATCCGCCTACCGACACCTTTCCCCCAAAGGCTTAAGTAGCAGAAGCAAGAGCAATAGTTTAGAAGATTCTCGGATATTCTGAAACAGGTGCACATAAACATACCTCTCATAGAAGCCATTCAAAATATGCCCAACTATGCCAAACATCTCAAGGACATGGTTTCTAAAAGGAAGAGGATTGGGGAATTCGAAAAAGTGGCTATCACAGAAGAGTGCATGGCAGTGCTGCACAACAAACTTCCGCCCAAGCAAGCAGACCCAGGCAGCTTTGTTATCCCATACATGATAGGCAGCAAACACCAAACAAAAGCCATGTGAGACTTAAGAGCCAGCATCAACCTTATGCCTAAGGTAGTCTTTGATAAACTAGGAATTGGGCCTGCCAAACCTACCTCCTTCATTATAAAACTTGTGGATCATTCCTTTGTAAAAACGGAGGGTAAAATCGAAGACATCCTAGTGAAGGTGGGCAACCTGATCCTTACAGCTGATTTCCTCATCTTAGGCTGCGAGGCTGATGAAAAAGCCCCAATAATCCTGGGGCGACCATTCTTGTCCACGGGCAGAACGTTAATAGATGTGGAGCTTGGGGAGCTAACCATGAGGGTAGACAACCAGAGCATAAAGATGAATGTGCTACAACCCTCAGGAAAAGAAGATGAAGGATTCCCATATTCAAAAGCTGCCAAAACAACATAGAAACAAGCCAAGGCAGCGGCTGTCGCAACAGACCAAAGGGCAGGCTAAATGATCCAGCAGCACAGCACCTAAAGGAACAAGAGGACCCCCTAGGAGGGAAGAGCAAGCCACATTACCTCATGAAGTGGTTATGTCTGGGAGATGCACCCAAATGCACTCCCAACATAACTTAATTTTTATTAATTTCTTTATTTTTATTTTTATGCATTAGGATTAGAGTTTAATTTTTTTAAGATTATATTAGTTTTCAAATTTTTATTTTTCAGAAGTTATTTAATTATTTTTATTTCAGGTTTAGGAATAAAAGAGTAGGATCAAGAAGGAGGCCCAGTAAGGAGCCCGCCCACCAACACGCCAAGATAGCCCAGGGCAGCCTAACGCAGCACTGCGTAATGGCTAGTTGACCACTAATGGCTAGCTTCCAACAGCTCCGAAAATAACGAGCAGAAATCCCACAATGTGCGCAAGAAAATAGGACCGTTGGACATTTAATGCCGCCACAGCACCTCTTGGCAACCTCTATTTATATCCTCCTCACTTCTTTCATTTACTTTACTTTCACCTTCTTGCTATCTATTTCTTGCATCCACTGCTCTCACCTATTTTTTCTTTCAAGTTTCAGTTACTAACAATCATCTCACATGGCATCCACATCACAACCCAAACCTACCTACGAAAGATTTTGCTCTAGGGTAGACAAGGAAAGATACAAATATAAATTCGCAAAGAATAACGTATAGGAGGAGCAAGGCTTCCACTACACAAGGGAGACAGGCGACCTCAACTTAGAGTCTGCCCTGTTCGAGACCATCCACAAACAAGGGATGGGAGATGTTCGCACGGCAGCCAGAGATAGCCAACATCACCATGGTTAGGGAGTTTTATGCCTACCATCCCCGACCAAGGCAACCATTTTTCTATGTCCGCGGGAAGCCGATCAAGGTAAATGTCACTGTCATCAACAGATACTATGGCCTGGATATGCATGACAACCCTCACGAGGAGTGGAGGTAGTTACTCATGGCTACCGACTATGAGAAAATCAAGGCCAAACTCTGCAGGCCCAACACGTCGTGGTTAGCCGGAAAGCATGTACGATCTGTCCAACGCCGCCACCTGTTGCCCGAGGCAATGTTATGGAACACATTTGTAAAGAGGTGCCTATTGCCCACCTCCCACAACTCTACCGTCAATCGACCGCGCCTCGCCCTCATTCATAGCATTCTGATGAACCGGCCAATAAACGTTCGGGAAATCATATGCACGTAGATCCACAATTGTATCAGAAAGAAAAATGGTTGGTTGTACTTCTCGTCCCTCATCACAGGCCTTTGCGCCAACTTTGCTATTCCGGCAGACCCTAAAGATGAGTTGACGACTGCTAAAGAAGGGTGGACCAGACAAGTTCGCCTGAAGATGATGCAGGCCCTGAAAACAGAGCCCATAACGCCCAGCCAGCCTTCTTCCGCTCAGCCTGTCACTCTAGCCGCCCCAACAGTACTGAAACTGCTCCAAACAATGAAGTCCTCAAACTGCTACACACCCTTATCGACAGCACAAGAAGCATCAAGCGGCAACAACTAACCTTCATGAAATTCGTGGGGGAGGTCCAAGAAGCCTTTTTGGCTTATCTCCAACAGAAATTCTCTGATGGAGGACCCATCCTGCCTCCATACCCTGCAGAGCTTGAAGTAGCAGCCCTAGCACAGGAACACCATCCGCCGCCGCTGCCTACCATAACACCTGTTAGGTGCCCTCCCGAAGCACTGCCAAACTTACTCATCAACCACCACATCTAACACAATGGCAGACTCCCCCGAGAGGCATCAGCAGCACCATTCACCGGCCTGCATAACAGCGACAGTGGCGAACACCTTCTCATCAGAGGAGATTGAGCAGCGGCTGTCGGAGCCAGCATCAGCAGCAGCCATCCCAATGGCGATTGTCCCTCCGGTAGCACCCACATAAGAAGGCACTAGGAAGAGGAAGCGACACATCATAGCCGCTGAGCCTGTGGACTTCGAGACAAAGTAAGAAGAGAGCGAAGCACCTCCTATCGTTTCCCTTGTCGAACCTTAAGAAGAACCAAATCCTATGCCGAAAAGAGTCCACCCGCCACGGAAAGCAAAAACCTCACCTGCTAAGTCTGCCGCTAAGACTTCTATCGGCCGCTGCTTCATCATCCACACCTCTTCCTCTTCCTCAGTAGAAAAGACTCAACCCTCAGCCAATTTTTAGTTCTTTCTTTTCTTTCTCTTTTCTTTATTTTATGTTTTCTTTTATTTATCTCTTGTATTTATTTTTCTGTTTTCTGTTTTATTTTGAGCATAGAGGGCAATTCCCATCATGAGTTTGGGGGGATATCTCTTGTATCATTTATCTAGGCATGCTTAGTAGCATATATGTTGCATTGTACTTTCCTTAGTAATAATCAGAAAAGAAAATTTTGTTATATAATTTGTCCCTATGATAGATTAGCCAATTACTTATTCTCGCACCAATAATAAATTCAACTTATTTTGGGAAAAGCATGAAAAATGACTTAGAATTTTTTTTCTTTTTGCCAAAACAATCAATCACCTTTGTTATTTGCTGAATTTGTTAGAATTTCTGGTAAACAATGCCTGCTTGATTTTTAGAATTCTTTGCAAAGTTCTAACAATGGTTGCAGGTAGCCGCCGAGGCAGGCAAAAGAAATAGAAAATACAACACTGCCACGACAATAGAAGTAAAAACAAAGGACATTGTTATTTTAGCCTAGAGGTGCCCGCAACAGGCTCTAGGAAGAATCACGTGCGAGGACACTCCGCTACTATCAAAGTCCACGAATTTGAAAGTTTTGAAGTGACTGAAAAATTATCATTAGTGAATGAAGGTCTTCACGGGATGACTCTACTCCATAGGTTCAGGGTTTTGTAGTTTGCTCTTGTCTTAATTTCAGACCTAGAAGAGTAGTTGTGATAAGCTAAAGCCCTCACGACCATGATTAAATTATTGTGCTTAACTGTGCTGCCTTTGCAGCAACCTTATACATTGTAACAACATCTTTGTTTATTTATTTATTTTGCATATTCAGCCTGTATACAATCCTGCACACACTTCACTAGCATTAGAAATTAACTATGAGTTATTTTCTTGCTAATTTCCCTTCACTAATTTAATATAGGTGCCACGGCCTTGAGGTATAAAATCAAGTTGAGAATAGGTTTTTCTTTCTGGTTATTATTAGAGCAAGTATGTTTAGGTTGCATTGCTTGAGGATAAGCAATAGTTCGAGTTTGAGGGTGTGTAAAGTGTCCACAAGTCCTATATTTCATGCACATTCCATCTCATGTTATTGCTATTTTAAGCACATCTTAGGCATAATTAGGACCATACATTGCATTTTACAGTATTTCTTTGCTACACCATGTTTTTATCGATTATCTTTTAATTGGTGAAGAAAGATATTGTTTTGATGTATTTTTGGTTTTAGGTACTAAAGGCTGACAAAGGGAAAGAGGAGCTGAGGATGCGATGCTGAGGCAGCGAACTATGCAGCTGTACTGAAGCAGTTCCAGCTGAAGCCAGTAGCTGCCGAGTGCTGCCGCTGCCAACCTTACTGGCCACGGCAGCAAACTATGGAGTTGGAGAACCGGAATGCGATTTGTATAGCTAAAAACCCTGAGTCTATCACCACTGTCCACTCTATTTTCCAACGACTGTACTAGCGGGAAAAGCCGCCAAAGTGAAATCTTGAGATTGCTTGCGGGAAAAGGCAACGTGATAAAGTCCACATTCAACTCAAAGAAGTCAGCGTTTAAAGTTACATTAAATGTAGAAAGCTACTTTTGAAGACTTCTACTTCAAGAAGGACTAGACCTAGCTATTGTCTATAAATACTCATTGTAATTCTAATTCAAATCATCTTAGGTTTTCTTGAGGCATAGCTAGGGTTTTCTGCCGCCGTTATGTTCTAAACTTCCCTTGGGTTTGGGGTTATGTTGTAAATTAGTTGTGAGAACGATTGTTTAGGTTTAAAGTTTGTTTTGCAATAAAATATTCCAACTTTACTTAATTCATGTTCTTCACTACTTCAATTAGTTCCAAAAGTCCAGTTGAAGAAATCCATTTGTCGGGCACGAGAGTGTCAAAATCACGAAAGAATTAAGTACGGTATCATCATGTCAAGGTGTTGACTAATTCGGCTTAGACATAAGTTAGAATTTCAGCGGCTAAAAGGGGCAACTAAACGTCGACTGTCTGTGTTAGGTTTGCACTGAGATAGCTAGGTATTGCCACTGATAGAATCCTTGCCTAGACATAGGAACGATCACTTTAGAATTTCTCTGCCGAACTTAAAGTATCTGCCAGATTTGCTGCCAGGACTTCTCTCCATTCCACCTGTCGAAACAACGAAATTTGCAAGAGCAGAGATCCGCTACAGCAGTGAAATGGCCGCAGTCTCAATCCACCATTACCCGCCGAGGCAGCATATCGTGGCAGCACAAAAAAACTTAGCCTATTCAATGCAGTTTCACAATAAGCAGCAGCATAACCCTGCCTCTCTGTCTATCTGATCACTTCTTCTTTTACTTGTGTTTTTATTTTACCTTTCTTCTCAACAATCATCTTACTTGTGCTATTTACTTTTCCTTGTGCAGGAACAACAATTCGAACCAAGTTGTCCAATCCCTGTGGAGACAATATCTTATATACTATAACTTGACAAGAGTGTGCACTTGCGCTCATAAATAGAGTACACCCTAACGCTCTACAGAAGAGGATTGGGGAGTTCGAAATAGTTGCTATAACCGAGGAGTGCATAGCAATGCTGCACAACAAACTGCCGCCGAAGGAAACAGACTCGAGTAGCTTTGTTATCCCATGTAGGATAGGCAACAAGCACGAAACAAAAGCCCTGTGCGACTTGGAAGCTAGCATCAACTTAATTCCTAAGGCAGTCTTCGATAAATTAGGAATTGGGCCAGCCAAACCTACCTCCGTCGTCCTAAAACCTGCCGATCATTCTTTTGTACAACCAGAAGGAAAGATCGAAGACATTATTGTGAAAGTGGGCAACCTTATTCTTCCAGTTGATTTCCTCATCCTAGACTGTGAGGCCGATGAAAAAGCCCCTATCATCCTTGGGCAACCATTCTTGGACACGGGCAGAACATTAATTGATGTGGAACATAGAGAGCTGACCATGAGGGTAGACAATCAGAGCATAAGGTTAACTGTGTTACAACCCTCGGAAAAAGAGGAAGGATGCTCGGATGCTAAGGCTGCCAAAATCAGCATAGAGACAAGCCAAGGCAGCAACTGTCGTGACTGACCCAAGGGCAGGCTGAAATACCCAGCAGCACATCACCTGCAAGAACAAGAGGACCCCCCTGGGGGAAGAACAAGCCAAATTACCTCAGGAAGTGGTTATGTCTGGGAGATGCACCCAAATTCACTCCTAACATAACTTAATTTTTATTTTTTTCTTTTTATTTTTATTTTATGCATTAGGATTAGAGTTTAATTTATTGCAACTTATTTTTTAGGATTAGGATTAATCTCCACATTTTTATTTTTCAGAATTTATTTTATTTAATTATTTTTATTTAGTATTTTAGGATTAGGAATAAAAGAGTCGGATCAAGAAGAAGGCCCAACAAGGAGCCCACCCACCATCCCGCCGAGACATCCCAGCGCAGAAAACACGTAACAGCAAGTTGACTACTAACGGCTAGCTGCCAACGGCTACAAAAATAACGGGCAGAAATCTTGTAACGTGAGCGAGGCAACTGGACCGTTAGACATTTAATGTTGTCACGGCACCGCTCGGCAACCTCTATTTAAACCTTTCTCAATCCATTCATTTACTTTACTTTCACCTTCTTGCTATCTTATTCTTGCATGCACTGCTCTCTCTCTACTTCTTTCAAGTTTCAGTAAACACAAACCGTCTCACATGGTTTCAACATCGACACCCAAACCCACCTTCCAACGCTTCTTCTCCCGCGAAGACGAAAAGAGATACCGAACCCACCTTCCAACATCGACTTGAGATCTCAGCCTAGAACCAAATATGTTCGAAACCATCCACAGCAAGGTATGGGAATTATTCGCACGGCAGTCAGAGATAGCCAACATCACCATGGTCAAGGAGTTCTATGCCAACCATCCCCGCCCTGAAATGTCGTTCGTGTTCGTTTGAGGGGAACCTGCCGAGCTCAACGCTGCCGTAATCAACAGTTTCTATGGCCTGGATATGAACGACAACCCTCACGAGGAGTGGAGGCAGTCACTGATGGTCGCTGATTATGAGAAACTCAAGGCCAAGCTATGCAAGCTCAACACACCGTGAATGGCAGGAAAGCATGGAGGATCTGTCCAACGCCACCACTTGCTACCCGAGACTATGCTATGGAACACATTTATCAAGAGGTGTCTGATGCCCACCTCCCATAACTCTACTATCGATCGGCTGCGCCTCGCCCTAATCCACACATCATGATGAACTGACCCATCAATGTAGGGGATGTTATATGCAAGGAGATCCACACCTGCTTCTAGAAGACGAAGGGCAGGTTGTACTTTCATCACTCATCATCGGCCTTTGCGCCAACTTTAATGTCCCGACTGACCCCAAAAATGAGATGACGACAGCAAATGAAGGGTGGACCATAAAAGTCCACCTGCAAATGATGCATGCCCATGAGACAGGGCCCATAACGTTCAACCAGCCCTCTGCTACCAAGCCTGGCACTCCAGTTGCCCCCGACAGTACTGAAGCCGCCTAGACAACGAAGTCCTCATGCTGCTGCACACCCTTATCGACAGCAACAAGCGAATCGAGCAGCAACAGCTGACTTTCATGAAATATGTGGGGGAAGTCCAAAAAGCTTTTGTGGCTTATCTTCATCAGAAGTTCATTGATAATGGCCCCACTTTACCACCTTACCATACAGATTTACCTGGCGCAACTGCCCCAGATCAAGGATCGCCATCAGCAGCCGATGCCCGCCATGCCGCCTTTCACCGCTAGATGCCATCTTCGATGCGCTACCCATCATACTCAGCCACCTCCGCATCCAACACGGTGGCAGACTCCCCCGAGAGGCATCAGCAACATCATTCACATGCCTGCACGACAGTAACAGTAGCAAACACTTCCTCATCATAGAAGATTGAGTAGCACCCGCCAGCACCACCAACAGCAGTAGTTGCAGCAGCCATCCCAATGGCAATAGACCCTCCGACAGCACCAACGGAGGAAGGCCCTAGGAAGAGGAAGCGGCATATCATAGTCGTCGAGCTAGTGGACGGCGAAACAAAATCAGAAGAAAGCGACGCACCTCCTATCGCTCCTCCTGCAGAACCTCAAAAAGAACCTCGTCCCACTCCAAAAAGAGTCTAGCCGCCGCCGACAGCCAAAGTCTCACCCGCCAAGTCTACTGCCAAGACATCTGCTGGCCGCCGCCTAATCATCCAAACATCCTCCTCCTCCTCAGCAGCAAAGACTGAAACCTCTTCTCAACCTTCAACCAATTTCTAGTTTCTTCTTCTTTCTCTTTTCTTTATTTTATTTTTCTATTTTTTCTGTTTTTTATATATATCACTTGTATTTTTCTACTTTTATTATTTTATGTCTTATTTTTTGCATTGAGGCAATGGCCATCTCGATTTTGGGGTGGGGGATAGCTCTCGCATCTTTTTGTCTAGGCATACTTAGTAGCATATAGGTTGCATTGTACTTGCCTTAATGTTAATCGGAACAGAAAAATTTGTTATATAACTCGTGCTATGATAGTTAGCCGATTACTTAATATGGGAAAAGCATGCAAAATGACTTAGAATTTTTTTAATTTGCCAAAACTATAAAACACTTATGTTACTTGCTGAATTTGCTAGAATATCTAATGAACATTGTCTACTTTGATTTTAGAATTCTTTGCAAAGTTCTAACAATGGTTGTAGGTAGCCGTAGAGGCAGAAAATAAAAAAATATATACAACACTGCCACGGAAGCTGAGAGAAAAACAAAGAAACATTGTTGTTTTACCCTAGAGGTGCCCGCAACAGGCTCTAGGAAGAATCATGTATGAAGACACTCCGCTGCTATTAAAGTCCATGAATCTAAAGTGACGGAAAAATTAGCATGAATGAATGAAAGTCTTCATGGGATGACTCTCCTCCATGGGTTCGAGGTTTTGTAGTTTGCTCCTATCTTAATTTCAGACCTAGAAGAGTAGTTGTGATAAGTTGAAGCCCTCATTTCCATGATTAAATATTTTGCTTAACTGTGATGTCTCGCCACCAACCTTATAGATCATAACAGCATCTTTGTTTATCTAGATATTCTGCATATTCAACGTGTACACAGTTCTGCACACACTGCACTGGCATTAGAAATTAATTCTGAGTTATTTTTTTTGCTAAGTTCCCTTCACTAATCTAATATAGGTGCCATGGCCTTGAGGTAAAAATCAAGTTAAAAACATGTTTTTTTCTGGTTAATATAAGGGCAAGTATGTTTAGGTTGCATTTCTTGAGGACAAGAAATAGTTCGAGTTTGGGGGTGTGTAAAGTGTCCATAAGTTCTATATTTCATACACATTCCATCTCATATTTTTACTGCTTTTGAGTACATTTTAGGCATAATTAGGACAATGCATTGCATTTTACAGTATTCCTTTACTTTGCCATGTTTTTCTTTATCTTTTATTTGGTGAAGAAAAGATAATGTTTTAGCTTAGTCTTAGTTTCAGGTACTAACGGCTTACAAAGGAAAAGAGGAGTTGAGGGCGTGATGTTGAGGCAGCAAACCTAGGAGTTGTACTGATGTAGTTCCAGACAGAGACAGTAGCTGTCGTCGCCCAACCAGCCGCCCAAGACAGCAGACTATGGAGTTGGAGAATTGGAATGTGATCTGTAGAGTAGCAAATTCTGATCATATCGATGCTCTCCAATCAATTTTCCGACGTCTGTAATAGTGAGCAAAGCCGCCAAAGGAGAATCTCGAGATTACTTGCAGAGCAAGGCAACGCGATAAAGTCCATATTCAACTCAAAAAAATCAGAGTTTAAAGCCAGATTTAATGTAAAAAGCTACTTTGAAGACTTCTACTTCAAGAAGGACTAGACCTAGCTAATGCCTATATATACCAATTGTAATTCTAGTTCAAAATAGCTTCGGTTTTCCTTGGGCATAGTTTAGGTTTTCTTGCCACCGACATGTTCTAAATTTCTCTTTGGGTTTGGGTTATGTTGTAATTAGTTGTGAGAACGGTTGTTTAGGATTTCAAGTTTGTTTTTGCAAATAAAATTACAAGGTTTACTTATTCCATGTTCTTCATAGTTTTCAATTAAGGTTAAAGATTCGTTGAATTCTATCTATTTGTTCGGTATCGAGAGAGTCGCACTCACGAAAGGAGTAAGTGCGATTTCATCTATAGACGGTAGGATCAATCCGGCCAAGACATAGGTTAAGGGTTTATGGCGGCTAAAAGAGGACGAATCAACATTGTTGTCTTTGCATGATTCATGCCCCGACTAGTATTATCTGCAGTGGGCATCAACAGAACTCTAACTTAGACATAAGTGGAGTCACATTCGAAACGTTCTGTCGAGCCTTGTAGTTCTGCAGCGTTTTCCGCTGAGATACAGTTCCATTCCCCTGCCAAGGCAGCGAGAGGGTCTCAGCAGTCTACCTGCCATCCATCGCCGAGGTAGCAGAGTCTGGCAGCGCAAAACAACTTGTCATATTCAATGTAGTTTCCCACTAAGCAGCATCATAACCATGCCCTCTCAATCAATCTGATCACTTCCTTTTCAATTACTTGTGTTTTTATTTTACTTTTTTCCTCAACATCGAATTTAATTGTGCATTTACTTTTCTTGTGCAGGAGTTACAACTCGAATCAAGTTGTCCAATCCCTGTGGGAGACGATATCTTTTATACCATAACTTGACAGAAGTGTGCACTTGCGCTCATAAATAGAGAACACCCAAACGCTCTACAATACACCTATGAAAAGTTGTTGGGGCATTGCAGAGTCCAAAAGGCATTCTTCTAAAAGCATAGGTACCATACAGACATGTGAATGTCGTCTTTTCTTGGTCCTCATGTGCTATAGCAATCTGATCGTACCCTGAGTATCCGTCAAGGAAACAATAGAATGCATTGCCCGCCAATCTATCTAGCATTTGATCAATGAATAGGATAGGGAAATGGTCCTTCTGGTAGCTTTGTTGAGCTTCCTATAGTCCATGCAAATCCTCCATCTCATTACAGTCCGTGTTGGCAATAATTCATTCTCATCATTACTCACCATAGTGATGCCTCCTTTCTTAGGCACACATTGGACTGGACTAACGCATGAGCTATTTGATATGGGATAGACTACACCAGCGTCAAACCACTTGATTATCTCCTTCATCACCATCTTCTTCATGATGGGGTTGAGCCTTCTTTGGAGTTCAATAGAATTGTTGTGACAATCATCAAGCAAAATTCTATGCATGCAAATACTAGGGCTTATCCTATTTAAGTTAGCCATAGTCCAACCTAAAGCTCTTTTATGTTGCGATAGCATATTTATTAAACTAGACTCTTGTTTAGGTGTAAGACTAGATAAGATTATCACAGGAAAAGTTTCATTGGTACCCAAATAAGCATATTTAAGATGAGATGGCAAGGGCTTTAACTCTAATGTTGGAGCATGCTCAAGTGAAGGCTTAGGAGGAATAAATTCTAAAAAATCAAGAGGTTCAAAGTGCGTACCCTGTTTGGCTTCGAGCAAGCTCGATTGCCCCATCTCTTCTGAAAATTCCTCATACTCGATCTTGTAGTCCTTCTTGTTGTCTTCCTCTTGAATCTGCTCATATTTATCCATTTCTAAGAAATTGTTGCATCAAAAGTCTGTAGTCTCCCTTTTTGTTGTAGCATCCATGTACTGACACTCTTCATATTCATTCACATATTTGAGAGTGTTGAAGACATTGATGGTCACCTCTTGATCAACCACCCTCATAGTAAACTCACCCTTTTCGTAGTCTATCAGAATTCTATCGATTGCTAGAAATGGTCGCCCTAAAATAATTGGTGTGTTATCATCCATCTCGGAATCAAGAATAAGGAAGTCGACTGGGAAAATGAACTTGTCCACCTTCACCTCTACATCTTCTACTCTTCCTTCTGGGCATACATGAGATCGGTTGGCCAATTGCAAGATAACCGTAGTTAGCCTTATATCTTCTATGTTGAGCTTCATGAAGATTGACTTTGGCATGAGATTTACACTAGATCCAAGGTCATACAAGGCTTTTCCCACATAGTTATCGCATTTTGAACACAATTTAATGAAGTTTCTCGGATCATGTCTCTTAGGAGGCAATTTGCTTCACATAGAATAGCATTCACCTGCTGTAGCAACTGTCGCATACCGCTCAACCTTTCTTTTCTTGGTGACGATGTCTTTGAGAAACTTAGCATAAGTGGGCATCTGATCAATGGCTTCAAAGAACGGGACCTTGATACGCAGCTGGTCCAGAACATCCACGAATTTCCTAAATTAGAGATTCTCATTTTGTTTCTTCAATCGTTGAGGGAAGGGAGGTGGTGGTCTAACTTCTTCCTCTATCGATGCAGGTTTCTCTTTTGCTGTAGCATTTTCCCGATCTTCGATAGTTTCATTTACTAAATCCCCATCTTTCTCCTTCTCACATGATGTTTCAGCTTGCAATTCTGGTTCCTCTTGCACTTCCTTAGGTACAGAGTCTTCTTTCTTGTTCTCCCCAAACTTATCTTTAGTGTTAATTTGTGTACCTCTTCTCAATGTGAGAGCACTGCATTGCTCTTTGGCATGCTCTTTAGTGACTTCAGTATCACTAGGCAAATTTCCTTGGGGTCTCACATGTAATGCTTGAGCAATTTGACCCACTTGGGTTTCCAAAGATCGCAAGGATGAACTGTGACTTTTTAGCAAAGCTCTTTGAATCTTAATGGTCATGGAGTGATCTTGGAGCAATGTATTAGTAGATGCCATAAATTCCTTAGTGGATGTTATGAAATCCTTGAGTGTAGCTTCCAACGAATTGCTATTGGATGAAGATGCAAAACCCTTGTTGTTTTCCCACGGTATATTCTGCTGCGGTTCGTGTTGTTCTGCCAGATTCTGCTGCTGATTTGAATTGTCATAGTTGTTGTTCCCTTGATTTCCCCAAGAGAGGTTAGGATGCTGACGCCATCCAGCATTATAAGTATTCGAGTAAGGATTGTTATTTCGATTGGAATACCCCATATAGTTGGAAGATTCTTGATTGTCCGGGCACTCGCTCAAATGGCGGTTCCCATTGCAACGAAGGCAAGTTGAAACCACTTTTACTTCCTTCAACTCATAAGACTTTTGGAGAGTCTTTAGAATGGTAGTGATGCCAGTTAATTGGGCTACTATTGAGGCATCTATATTCGTGTCATGTGATACTTGAGTTTTCCTCCCCATTCCAAGTCTTGATAAGGGAAATTGATCATCGTTGTTGGTTATTTTATCAAGGATGTCAAAAGCTTCCTCGGGTGACTTGTCTAGCAATGTCCCATTTGCTGAGGCATCTATCATCATTTTGGTGGGAGCGTTAACACCATTTTAGAACATAACCACTTCTGTCGAATCATGAAAATCGTGATTAGTGCACTTGCGTAGTAATCCCTTAAATCCGTCCCAACACTCATACATTGATTCGTCATCAGTTTGGCAAAAGGATGCGATATCATTCCTCAACTGAGTGTTCCTATTTGGTGGATTATACCGAAGCAAAGAGCTCCTGCACAAATCTGTCCATGTTTCCAATGATCCGACTAGCACACCACTCAACCATTCTCGTGCTCGGTCACGCAAAGAATAAGGAAAGAGTTTGAGTTTCAACACATCTTCGCGCACCCCTTGTTGACGGAAAGAGTCACACACTTCTAAGAAAGAACAGATGTTTTGTCTAGCATCTTCATGAGGCGAGCCTCCAAATTGACCAATTGAGTTTAGCATGTTGAACATTACTGGTTTAAGCTCATAGTGGGCTGCCTGAATTTCGGGAGCTACAATCCCTGGATTAAGATCATCCAAGACAGGATTGAGGTGATCTCTAATAGCTCTGGGTCTTGCTGGAGCATTTTCTTCTTGGTTTCCAATTGCTGCAGCAGGATCCCTTGATGTTGAGCTCCATTCATGATTCTAAGTGCTTCTTGTATACGTCTCCGTTGATAAAATAAATGTTCGATTTCAGGAATGTACGGTAGTATAGGCTCTCGATGTCTCCTTCGGGGCATGCAATAGCACAATACCTAAAAAGACAAACGAAAACAACCTAAGAACATATATACAAAAGGAAAGAAAACTAGTGCAAAGACTAAACCTAAAACAACCAATTTCCAATCCCCGGAAATGGAACCAAAAACTTGTTTGCGCGTGTGTTATATTATAAATGATACACAAATATGGTGCAAGTATACACGTCAAACAAGTAATACAGTGATAAGTGGGTATCGTCTCCATAGGGATTGGTGGTGTTTTGAGATGAGTTTAAGCACACAAGTCGCAAAATGTAAATAGAGAATGTTGTGGCAAATCAAGACAGAAGGATAAATGTTGTAGCAATAAAGATAAAAATAGCAAATTGAAATCAGTAGACTTAACAGGTCCTCTTACGTATGTGAAACTCACTTGGGAATGACCGATTGGATTGTTTGGTTAACCTGTGCTTTAGCTCTCAACTAAGGATTGCCTCTCTAGCTTACTTTATGCTCAGCATGATTTACTAAGTTTGCTCCTCAACTATCTCTAGCAAGGAAACTGGAGTCGGAATGCTACATCAATACCTGTCAGCTTAAACTCTAGCACTCCCCCTACCCACAAAGTTCTATCCTTTTTAGTTGTTGAAACCCATCACTTATCTCTAAGGTGGATTAGAGATGTGTCTCTCAGCTGCCAACTCCATTGTCTATGAAGGTCAAAGATAGCTCTCTCGACCACTAACTTCAACTTACACCTAAGGAAAGGCCAACTCTCGAAGGATCTTACAACCCTAAGCATTTAAAAAACATAGACAAAACATAGAAAGAAACAAGAGATAAATAAGCATGTATTGAAGAAACTAAAACATAAATCATCCAAACAACCCAAGCCACCTAAAATCTGTTCATGGCTTGGCAATAAACATCCAAAGTATCTTCGTTTGTACAACCCATTTTTGATATATAAAAGAAATGCTAAAGAAATAGAAAGGGAAGAAAAAACTCCTATCCGCGATGGACTGCAGTGCCATGAACCACCCTAGGCTTGCTACCTCTCTCAATGTCAACAAGGTCAAATCCTTGGAGCTTCAACGATGGAGGACATCAAGTGGAGGAAGAAGAAGAAAGGAAAAGAGTCGCCTTTGCTTTCTCTCCCTAGCCTTTTGTCACCTATTTCATGCTCTCCCTTTAATGAGGGTCTCGTGTCCTTTATATAGTAGGGGCTCCTAGGGTTTTGTGCCCTAATATTCTTTGACTTCCTGGGAATATTCTCTATGCATGTGGGGTACAATCAGGCAAAAAGGAGGCTCGCACATGTGGGCTCTGAGAGTGTGCGCGTTACTTTGTCCTTTTTCGCGCCCAGAATTGTTGTCCAAAATGATGTAGCTTCTTTCTTCCTTATCCCGCTTCACACCCGCTTCAAACTACATATCACAACACCAGCACATACCCTTCAAGCAGCATCTAATCTTGTGAAATTAAGCCAAACCACCAACAAGCAAATATGTATACAACTATATGCTCTAAATGCACCTATATGCAATGAAATAACCTTGAGAACAAATAAATACCTAAGTTAAAAGGTGTAAAATATAAGTATTTTGGGAAGTTATCAATAAACACCAAGAATAAGCAAACCTTGAACTTAAATTGCATAAGAAAAACCTAAACAAAATCCAAACGTTTTCTCACAACTACTAAACAAAATAACCTAGCCTAAGATAGTTTATTTTATAGTTGGGATGGGGAACAACACAAGATTAATTCCCAACAAGAACATCAACCGAACAAGAAAGAAAAATAAAAGAACTTTGAGCAGCCTTGGTCGTCAATCGAATTTCTATCTTCACGTCTCTCCCTCTCGTCCCTCTACTTGACGGCTTGGGGTCTTTATTTATAGGAGATGGATAGTTCAAAGTCATCATTGAGGTAGAATAAAATACAATAAAAGAAATAAATTTCTTTTTTCCTATTCTTTTATTCCTCCTATTTTCATGGAATTTAATCTCCTTTAACCTCTCTCTACAATTCCAAGCTCCGATCTTCATGTAAATTATCTCTAAAAATTCAACTCTTTACGCTCTTCAAGTCGCCTACCACTTTGCTCTTTTCTCCCTTGTCGGAAATTTCCCGGACATTGCCTCGGTAATGGCTCGGTATAGTTCGGAGCAACAATGACTAGTAGCGGTTGTAGAGTGTCCACGAGTTCTATATTTTGTACACATTCTTGCCCTTATTATTGTTGTTCTTAAGCTCATTTAGACATATTTAGATGCATTGCATGCATTATATTAATATCTTCTCTTTTACCATAATTTTATTGAATATTTTATGTTTGGTTGAGAAAAGTAATTGTTTTAGTTTAGTTTATATTTTCAGGTGCTGTAGCAAGGAGAGGACAGGATAGGACAAGACAGGAAAGCTAGAACAAAAGGAGTTGTACTGAAGCAGTTCCAGATGCTGCCAAGGACGCTGCCGAAGCAGCATTGCCACCAAGTGCCACTCGGGCAGAAGTTACACCAACTTACCAAAGATGGGTCGCGATTTAAAAAGGGCAATTTCCTAAACCCAATGAGCCCAATCTTGAAATTTTCTGAAGCCTGTAGTAGCCGGTAGAGCTGATCCAAGAACGATAAATATGAGCACTTATCCTTACTTAAGGAAGAAGGCAACGTCCAAATAGTCCATATTTAAGTCAAAAAGGAGTCTGTATTTAATGTAAATTTACTTTAAGAACTTCTACTTCAATGAGGACTCAAACTTAAGCCATGAGCCCTATATATACCCAATGTATGTAAGGGTATAGGGGAACCTCAGATAGATTGCATACCGAGAGAGTATATATGGGGAGATAGCTAGATAGGTTGGAGTTGTTGGGGGTCGTGGCCCAACTCTCCTAGGGTTTAGACGTGTGTATGTAAAGTAGTTTGTGAGAAATGGTTGTATTGGTTTTGAGTTGTTTTACATAAAAATTCCAACGTTTGCTTAATCTATGCACTTCATTCTTTCAATAAGTCTACACCAGTTAGTTGAGAGAATCCATTTGTCGGGTTAAGCACGACAATCGAATGGACTTGTCTGTGTTAGGTTTATGATGATATTGCTAGGTATTGCCTACATCACGTGAGTGTTCGAGCTTCCTTGCCTAGAAATAGGAAGGATCACTGTCGACTATCCCGGCGAGCTTGGAATGTCTGTCAGACTTGTCGTCATGACTTCTTTCTGTTCTACCTGTCGAGACAACGAAAGTTGCAGTGGTAGTGACCCGCTGCGGCTGCATAACATGGTCGTAGCTTGCTGCCTGCCATACCCACCAAGGCAACAATTCATGGCAGCGAAAAACATACTCAGACTTTGCAATGCAGACCACATGCTACTGAGTTGCATTTGTGTTACCCAATCTATCGACAAAATCTCTCCCTATCATCCCTCTCATCACTATCTTTATTTTATTTGTGTTTTTATATTTCCACATCGTGAGATTTAATTGTGCATTTACTAAATCTTTGTGTACGAAACCATTCATAGGAGCTGCTTCAATCCCTGTGGGAGACGATATCTTTTATACTATAACTTGACAAGAGTGTGCACTTGCGCTCATTAATAGAGAAGACCTAGATGCTCTACAACGGTCTATTGGTCGTCTTCGCTCGGCCAGGTGTACTCAGCATCACTCGATAGTCTCTACTCGGCACCACTTGGTAGGGTTTGGCATGGCTCCACTCGGCAAGGTTCAGTCAGCATTGCACAACACGGCTCGATTCTGCTCGGTCAGGATCACTTAGTAGGGTTCGTTAATGAATTGTCGCTGCAATACTTGCCCGGGCAATTAACTTAAACACATCGAAACATATACCAAAGCAGCTCCTTTTCCACCAAATAAGCAATTAAATATAATCAAACATGGCAAGGAAGAAAACAATGCAAATATGCATGAATGACTAGATATGCAACCTAAATGAGCCTAAGTCTAACAATAATTGAGATGAAAAAGGGTAGAAAATTAGTACTTTTACACACTTAACACACCCCCAAACTCGAACTGTTGCTTGTGTTGGGTTGTGTGGGGCTCGATTCGATCAACCAATATTGCTCACCAAGTGGTGGAGAGATGGATTTTTGGGTGGAAGGGTTGAGGAAGCTAGAAAGAATGAAGACACAATGATTTATAGTGGTTCGACCTTCTAATAAGCACCTACATCCACTACCTTAGCTTCCCACTAAGGATTTCACAATCAATCCACTAATTGATTCGTCCCCTTTTCTAGGATTAGGAGGAAACCCTTACAACCGATCAAGCTTCTACCCAAAGCCTTGATCAAAACCCTCTTTTACAAAGAGATAAATAAAGCAAACTTAAACCCTCTAATAGGTGTTTGTTTGCACAATGAAGCACTCACCCAAAACCTAAAAACACTTGAGCAAATTTGACAATTTTGGCTCACTAGTGTTTGTCTATACAAGAAATGACAAATTAAGCACTAAGACAATTTCTTGATCATTTGATGTTTGACAATATGAGCATTAGCCTTCTCTTGATGCTTGGAGGTCCCTTTTATACTCCCAATTGAGTTTATAGCCGTTTAGGACCGTTGGGGTTGAAATAGAGTCGTTGGAGCCTTTAATTCCCTCCATAAATGCAGTTCTGCAGCTCCCTGTTTCGAAACGCTCGAAGCCGTTTCGAAACACTCTCAATGTAGAAAGAGCCGTTGCAGTCTGTCAGGGTACCCGTTTCGGAACACCCCCTTGCCGTTTCGAAACGCGTATCGGAACGCTATAAGCCCGTATCGAAACGCCTGCATTTTGAAAGTTAGTTGGGAAAGAGTCGTTGGGGTTTATGACCGTTGGGGTCATTGCCACGTGGGCGTATCGAAACGGCCTAGCCTGTTTCGAAACGCTGGGCAAAAATCATGTCCAATGAAGGCTCGTTTCGAAACACGTTTCGAAACGATTTTGCTACTAGAGCACCCTGTTTCGAAACGCCCTAAGGTGTTTCGAAACACCTGGACAACTTTGTTTAGATTGGCTTTGAAAATCATGAAAACCCCTTTTAAGAAATTCCCTAAACATAATTTCAAGTTGTTTGGACTTTGGAAATGTTTTAAATACTTTTTAAATCAGTCCAAAGCATTTTTCAATTATTATATCAAAACATTAGTTCTACAATCTCCCCCTTTTTGATATAATAAAACTCACTTGAAAAATTGTTTGGGATTCTCCCCCTTTAACTTTAAAAATGTGAATAATTGATTAAAAAATTTAATTCAATTAAAGCTCCCCCTTATTCATTTGAAAATTCAATTTTTCAAACCATTTCTCCCCCTTTTTGTTATATCAAAAAGAATTTAAAACATTAAGTTCAAAAATAACAATATAGGTAATATTTTGACAAAAATAAGAATTTGGTTTTAAAATGGCTCCCCCTTGCTCAAATCATCATTAAAAATGTTAGTCCAACATATATGATCATCTAGTTGAATTAAATAAAAATTAAAACAAATAAAAGCAAAACAACTAGATTTTTACCAACACTTGAACCCAAAGGTAGGATGTGAAGCCTTCCTTCTTCAAGTGTTCTTCCTTGTGTGCATGGAGTTCCCCCTCAATGTTTGACTTGTTGAACATCTCCATCACACCTACAATAGACAATCAAGTAACTTTTGGTATCCAAATTTCTTTGGATCCATGAACATTAGTAGCACAAAATTTAGTCCCCTTAGGAATCCATTTTTCAATTTCATCCTTTTTAGTTGAAGTGGTCAGTCCTTTTGGGACCCAAACACTTCTAAAACATTTTCCATTCACAAATCTAGGGGCACTAGATTGTCTAACATAAAAGTTTGATTTTCCAAAATTGTTTTTCTTTTCGAGCTCTTTGGAAATCAAATCTTTTTCTTCTTGAACTTTTTGAAGCAATTTTTGTAGATCAAAACATTTTAATTCAAACTCTTCAAGTTTTGCTTCAAGTTCAAGTTTGGTTTTAGAAAGCAAATCATTTTGAATTTTTAACTTTGAAATCAATTTATTGTTTTTCAAAATGTGGCTTTTAAAATCTAAAACCAAATCATCATAGGCATCTTGTAATTCATCAAAAGTGTAAGAACATGAAGTAGATGAATTAGAAGTTACCCTTGAATCTTCTTCGATGGCCATAAGGCAAAGGTTGGCTTGTTCATCGTCGGTGGAGTCCTCATCACTCCAAGTAGCCACATGTGCCTTCTTCTTATGGCTTGAAGTGCTTGCCCTCTCCTTTCTTTTAGGTTCACGTTCGAGCTCTCTCAAGGCTTTCTTCATGAAAGGGGCACACTTCTTGAAGAGATGAACTATCTCTTCATCTTCATCCTCCTCTTCACTTGAGTAGACATGATGGCAAGTGGAGGACTTGAGATGTAACGCCCCGGTTTTGGGCTCAGAAGTTTTGGGCGTTGACCGGTTCGGTCAAAGTGCTGATCGAATATATTAAGGTGAAATTAGGAAAGCCTAGTTCGGGTTGCATTAAAAATATGGAAAAATGTTCTAAAATCATCTTTTAATATATAAAAGTGAACTGTGAAATCAATTTTGGAAAATGAGGTTCGGAAGGTTGACATTTTGGCTAGTGACCAAAATGTAATTTTTGAAAGTTTGGTGACTGTTTTATAAAGGATTGAAACTTTGAATCTTTAAGGAGCTATTATTCCAAAAAGAGTTTCTCTAGATTTTTCTAAGATATTTTAAGGTTTTATTCTGATTTTAAACATAAAGAAAGAGGAGGGAAAGTCATTTTGACTATTTTATAACTAACTTTCCATTTTCCTTCCAATTCTCTTTTTCTCTCATTTTCTCTCAACCCAAACACATCTCTCCAGATTTTCTCCTCTGATTTTGTCACTCAAATCTTCCTTTTCAATTCTCTTTGGATTCCTAATCATCTCTACAACAAAACCTCACCATTTGCAAGTGGTTTCATCAAGCTTTTTGGTTCTAAAAAGGAGAAATTCAAGTTTGGAGGTAAGAACGTCCTTCTCCTCTAAACTATCAGTTCTTTACTGAAATTCCTAAGTTCTCAATCCTTGATTTGTGATTTGTTAAAGGCTTTTCAATTGAAATCTTGATTTTGGCTTAAAATGCAAGATTTGGTGATTTTGGTGAAATTTTCGTGTGATCTGTTTGGGCAGTGTTTTGAGGTGTCAAATTGATGTTAAATGAATGCTAAATTGATTAGAAGTTGAGGTTTAATTAATGCAATCCCGGATAGGTTGAATTTCCTAAGTTTTGCTTGAGTTTTTGGTTGTTTTTGGAGTGTTTTTGGTGATCTGTTATACCTGGAGGTATAAGGATGTGTTTGTGATCATTTTGGATGTTAATTGATGTTTAAAGATGGTTAGAAGTGATGGATCTTGGCTGGGTCAAGTTTTGGAAGTGTTTGGAGGTGATTTCGGTTGTGTTTGGTAGCCGAAATGTTAGTTTTGTGATGAGCAGCGAGTTGTGTTGTGTTGCTGGTGTTTTTAATGCATAAAGATGCATTAATGCTCTGTTTTTGTGTGCTTGAAACAGGGGAGTTTGATCCGTGAGCTTTAGAGGTGTTGCGGAAGGTTTCGGATGCTTGGAAGGCTTGTTGGCTAGCCTTGTTTTGTGTATCGGTGAGTGAAGTTGGGTTTTCAGCTTTTGAACCAAGGTTTGGAGGTTTTGGGAACTTAGTTTAAGTCTAAACAACTTTGCTAAGCTCAAGAGTAAGTAAATGGTTTTTCGCTCTTGGTTTGTGTTGAGAATTGGCTTTTAAAGCAATTGTGTTTGATGGTTGCAATGCATGTGATTTGCATGGTTTATATTCTGTTTTGAAAGCATATTTTTAGCATGGTTTAATGCTGGTTTTGAAAGCCATATGTGAAGGATGCTCAAGGTAAGAGATCCTTGGTTTTGTACATGGAAATTGTGGTTTTGATGCATGGTGTTGCATGATGTTTAATGGCTTTGTATAATGCTTTAAAACAGTGAATTGATGATGGTAAAAGATGGTTTTTGCATTGTGGTTATGCATGTGAATCATTGGACTAATGATGGTAAGTTGGTTATATTGGCAAGTGATGTAAGTGGTTCTTGGTTTCTTTGATCGGATATAGTTAGCCGGCTATAGGATTGGGTGCACCGTGAATTAAGTCGCCTTGGAGGTGGAATGGTTAAGTGTGAACCGGTAAACTCCCTTCAAGTATCCTAACGAGATGGTTAAGGTCATAATGGAGGTGGAATGCCCATTCGAGGACCTTGGTTAAGCAAAGGTTATATGGTGGTTAAAAGTCCATATATGGGAACCTTGTGCTTGTTAAGATCACAATGGAGGTGTAAAGTCCATGTGTGGATCTTGTGTAGGGTGTCCCGGATCTCGTTAGTGATGTTATACAACTACCAATCGGTGATGCAAAGGTTGTATGGTGTTTGAAAGTCCATACATGGGAACCTTGTGCATGTCAAGGTTGTATGGTGTTTAAAAGTCCATACATGGGAACCTTGGGAAAAGTTGAGGTTGTATGGTGTTTAAAAGTCCATACATGGGAACCTCGGGAAAAGTTGAGGTTGTATGGTGTTTAAAAGTCCATACATGGGAACCTCGGGAAAAGCTAAGGTTGTATGGTGTTTAAAAGTCCATACATGGGAACCTTAGGATGTTGAGGTCAAATGGTGTTTAAAAGTCCATTTGGAGACCTTGGATTGGTAGTGTGTATGAAGTGTTTAAAAGCCAATGTAATGTTCTTGATTATAAAGAAGCATGAGATGCTTGAAAAGATGCATGGTTGCATGAAAAGTGTATAATGCTTGTGAATGCATGGTTGCTTGTTAAGTTGAACAAGTGTTGATTATCATTTGGTAAATGATGCATGTGTGCATGGAATCTCTTTAATGCATTTGAGTCTTGTTAAGACTTGTTTTAAAAGGCATGTGATGATGATGTTGTGGTTCATATATTGCCTTTGGTTAATGCATGTGTTGGATTGATTGGGTAAATGGTTTTAAAAGGTTTCTTGCTTGAAATGATGTTCAAGTATATGAAAGGTAAAATATGATGTGAATGGAAGTGTTTTCCAAGGTTATGAATTTAACTTTGCATGCGGTGTTTATGCATGGAATGGTTGAATGGATGACTTTGCAAGTTGTGCTTTGAAAAGGTTTTCTTAGCTTGCTAAGCTAAGGCTTGGTTTTCATGTATGTGCAATGCATGGTTTTAAGCATGATGTTGAAAAAGGGTTTTCAAACTTTGCTTGGTTAACAAATCGGGTTTGTTTTAAATATGTTTTATGACCCGCTGCATTGATGGTGTTTTGGTTTTGAGCATTCCTCACTAAGCATTATGTGCTTACGCTCCTTTTTGTCCATCAATGCAGATTCTTGAAGTTTGGACAGCGAGAAGCAAGGGATTCAAGGTGGACTCCATTTGAGATGTATGTCTCGGTGAATAGCTATAGTTAATAAAGGCAATGGGGGTAGAATCTCTTGGGATGTGTTTATGTGTTTGTATATGTTCGGACAAGAATGGTTATATGTTGTTGATGTTGTTGGAACATGTATTTGGCTTTTATGGGATTGATTTGGAAGTTTATGCTTGAATGGTTTGCTTGTGTAGGAAGCATGCTTATAGATTTGGGGCTTTTCATATATGTGGATATATTGTTGAATTGTTGATGCAAGAATGTCTCTTATATGTTGAATTGCATGTTGGTAAAGTTTGGTGGCTTTTGGAGTATGTTTGGATGATCAATTGTGTGTTTAAGTATGCATTTGGGGTCAATCTGTGCAAGGCGTTTCGGAACAGGGACTACTGTTTCGGAACGGATGCCCTGAATCAGCCCAGGCGTCCGAAACGGTAGACACTGTTTCGAAACGGAAGGCATTCTGCCAATCACCTGTTTCGGTACGCGTTGCGGAATGGCCCCGCGTTTCGGTACGCGTTGCGGAACGGCCCCGCGTTTCGAAATGGGCTCTGCCAGTTTCGGAACGGGTGACCGTTGGGGGCTGACATTGGCAGTTAAATGTTTTGGTTTGTTTGCATTTTGGTCCTGAATCTTGTTTGTGCAATTGTATGAGTTTGGAATGTCCGTTTGAGCTGAAATTTGGCAGAGAAGCATGAAACATGATTAATTTTAAGTTGGTAACTTAAAATCTGGTTAAGTCCTTAAAGTTTGCAGAATTTACAGTTTGGTCCCTAAAGTTGTAATTTGTTCAATTGGGTCCCTGTTTGATCTCTGATGTTTGTGATCTTTGAGTATGATGTTTGTGTGATCACAATTAGGGCTAATGTGCATCTAGACAAGATTAGAAAGAAAAAAAAAGGGTCGTTAATCAAGGTTGACTTTCGGGTTGACTTTGGTTTTCCCCGTGTGACTTTCTTAATTCGGGTCAACCGTCTGGGCCGGGTTAAGGGGGTTACATTTGGTGGTATCAGAGCTGAGTTGCGAATGCTTGGGGAAAACGGTAAGTTGTTGTGATGTGTGTTTGATGTTTACCTTGTTGTGTGGTTGAAAGTTGGTTGAAACACGTGTTTCTGAGCAAGTTGCTGATGTTTTCAAGCATGTTTTGTGGTTATGAATATTGGTTGAGCTTATGTGGTTTTGTGTTAATGTTGTGAGCTGGTGATATGCATGATGAAAGTGCTGTGAGTATGTTATGTTGCTAATATGCTGTTGCAAGTGGATGCTGTTTGGTGTAAGCATGATCAAAGTATGTTGTTTGATATGCTTGATGTTGTGATATCCATGTTTGTGTTGACTGTTATGTCATGTAAAAGGGGAGGATTCGGGATACCCATTGCCTTATTAATATAGCTATTGTGTTATTTTGGAGTTGGAGTTTGAATCCTTGCTTAAAGCTGGTCTAACTGGTTTGTTTGTTTGTTTGTTGTGAATGTTTGTTGTTGTTAGTAGTATGGCGAAGTCGATGATAGAATGGCAGTTGGGTGAGATGGTTGCTGCCTTAGGGCAGGTGGTTAGGGCATGGAATTCACCCTTCTGTAGAGGTGTTTTGTCTCAGTCTTCTGTGCCTGGGGTTGAGGTGTTAAGGCAGGAGGAAGAAGCTGGTTCTGTGGTGAAGAGTTCATCACCTGTTGCTCAGGAGGTGTTGGGAACATCTCAGGCTGTGGTAAAGGTAAAGTCAGAGGATGTGCTGGCTGTGGGATGTGTGGGTTTGCCGAAGCAGCGTTTGCTTGATTTGGGTGCTGTGGAGTATCATGGTTCTTCACCGGAGATGTTTGAGGCCTGGTTGGTCAGTGTGATTCTGATTTTGGATCAGGAAGGCTGTGATTATGCTTGTAAGCTGGGAAGTGTTGTTTCTCTGATGTTGGAGGATGCATGTGTCTGGTGGACATCTATGGCGGTGGCGTCACATATTCATGATATTGACTGGGATTTCTTTGTATCTGCTTTTTATGAAAGGTATCTTGGAGAGAAGTTTCCAAGGGTTAAGCAATGTGAAGGTAGTGCTGTTGTGGAGCAGGTGTTGCTTGAGCAAGGAGTGGAAGTTCAGCCACCGGTATGTGACCGTTGTGAAAGGCAACATGTTGGAGGTTGTTGGGGCGCGGGTGCTTGTTGGAACTGTGGTTCTAAAGTGCATGTGAAGCTTGATTGTCCCCTTGGGGTGAAGTCAGCTTCAGTGGTAGCCAAAGGGTCTCTGAAAGGTCGTGGGCACGGCCGAGGCAAGGTTCAGAGGTGGCAGAAAGAGCAGAAGGTTGTGAAGAGTTTGGGAAATGAGAATTGCTGGAAATGTGGGTCTGCTGGACATATGAGACGTGATTGTTTGATGTTGGCTCGGAACAGCCAAGGTTCTTTACCGCAAGGAGTTGATGGTGATCTTAGTGTGTTAGCTGGTGCTGCAGCGGTGCGGCAGAAGGATGATGGTTCCGCGAGAAAGAGAGCTCGTCTGATGAAGCTTCAGGGTGGTGTTGTGTTTTCAGGTAACCTTGTTAAGTAATCTTTGCTCTAGTTACCCTGGTTTGGTTTCTGTTGGTTTTCCTTGCGTGGTAAGTCTAGTCTTGTTGATAGCATGTTTGGGGTAATAGTTGTAGTTTGGAAACATCTTTGGTGTGAAGAAGGTTTTAGTGAGTATCTTGTGGTTAATGGTTGTTGGAATGATGGAGTTAGATAAGTTAGAGGTGAGGTAGGAGGTTGTTCTTAGACGGATGTTGAGGATGTTATTGGAGGGTGTGAACTGGCATTCATGCACAGTTAAAATCATTGTTATATGCTATATTATATATGTGCTGGTCCATGCATACATGTGGCATGACATTAGAGGTTTTGCATACATGTACATCAGGCATTGATAGGGCATGTAGGTGATCATGCATATGATGTTCACACTCGCTAATAACTAATCGAATCTGTTAGTGTGGAGGTTGGGTTAGGTTGGATGATGGGTTTTTAGAGGTTGTTTTGGTGCTGGGAGAGAGTTAGAAGTAGTGGAGTATATTAAGCTAGTGCTGGAGATAGTGAGAGTAGTATAGCCTGTTGGTAGAAGGATAGTGTTGTTGCTTAAGGAGTTTAGTGGTTTGGTGGTGGAGAGTACCGGTTGAAGTTAGAATCGGTCAAGTGGTTTGAATGGCTAAGTGGAAGGGGTAGTTCCTTGGTGCTAAAGGATGCTGCAGTTTAGTGGTTGTGTTTCCAAGTGCTGAAACAGTTTAGCATTTAAGTTGTTGTGGAAGGGTTGTGCTTGTAAGTGTTGGTTCTTAGTAACCTTCGAAGAGTTGAGAAGATGATCTGTATGTTTAAGCTGGGCGATGTTCTAGTAAGGTAGGTGTTGTGGTCAAAGCTTGTGGTGGATAGGCAATGAAAGATCGAAGATCGGTGTTGTTTGAAAGGATTCTTGTGAGAAGTGGTTGGTTGGTTGTGAGTATGTGAATTTCTTTTGTAGTCAGCTGGTGGTGTGTGATACGGTTGGCGGAGTTGAGTTGGGGTTGTGATGTAAATTTTGGAATCTGGGTGAGTAGTCCTTGTGAGTTGTTATGGTAGTGATGGTGGCAGATGTGAAGGATTGTTAGCATTCGTTGAGGAGTTGAGTAAGCAGTTGATGCTTAAGAATTTTTGCTTGTTGGGAAAATTCTTTGGAAGAGGTTAGGGAGTTTGCAAGAGTTTTAGAAGCAGAGAAGTTTGCATAGTGGCTGATTTGGTTTGGTTGGTGTCACTGTGTAAACAAGTCTTGGGGGTTGTGTGTTACAGTGTTGTGTGCTGTAAAGTTGAAGTTCTTCAGGTTGATGTTGGGGCTGTGTACAGTCCGGGTATGTGAAAGGTTAAGTTGTGGCTATCTTTGTGTGTTCTGGATGTTGCGAACAGCGTGTGGTGGTGTTGAGTTTGGTGGAGTTTTTGTGTGGAATGTGTTCAGTGATGGTTGAGGCTGTTGTGTTGCCTTGTGTGTTGGTTTGAGAAGGTTATGGTTCTGTTTTCGCCAGTTGAAATTTCGAGGACGAAATTTCCTAAGGGGGGGAGAGTTGTAACGCCCCGGTTTTGGGCTCAGAAGTTTTGGGCGTTGACCGGTTCGGTCAAAGTGCTGATCGAATATATTAAGGTGAAATTAGGAAAGCCTAGTTCGGGTTGCATTAAAAATATGGAAAAAATGTTCTAAAATCATCTTTTAATATATAAAAGTGAACTGTGAAATCAATTTTGGAAAATGAGGTTCGGAAGGTTGACATTTTGGCTAGTGACCAAAATGTAATTTTTGAAAGTTTGGTGACTGTTTTATAAAGGATTGAAACTTTGAATCTTTAAGGAGCTATTATTCCAAAAAGAGTTTCTCCAGATTTTTCTAAGATATTTTAAGGTTTTATTCTGATTTTAAACATAAAGAAAGAGGAGGGAAAGTCATTTTGACTATTTTATAACTAACTTTCCATTTTCCTTCCAATTCTCTTTTTCTCTCATTTTCTCTCAACCCAAACACATCTCTCCAGATTTTCTCCTCTGATTTTGTCACTCAAATCTTCCTTTTCAATTCTCTTTGGATTCCTAATCATCTCTACAACAAAACCTCACCATTTGCAAGTGGTTTCATCAAGCTTTTTGGTTCTAAAAAGGAGAAATTCAAGTTTGGAGGTAAGAACGTCCTTCTCCTCTAAACTATCAGTTCTTTACTGAAATTCCTAAGTTCTCAATCCTTGATTTGTGATTTGTTAAAGGCTTTTCAATTGAAATCTTGATTTTGGCTTAAAATGCAAGATTTGGTGATTTTGGTGAAATTTTCGTGTGATCTGTTTGGGCAGTGTTTTGAGGTGTCAAATTGATGTTAAATGAATGCTAAATTGATTAGAAGTTGAGGTTTAATTAATGCAATCCTGGATAGGTTGAATTTCCTAAGTTTTGCTTGAGTTTTTGGTTGTTTTTGGAGTGTTTTTGGTGATCTGTTATACCTGAAGGTATAAGGATGTGTTTGTGATCATTTTGGATGTTAATTGATGTTTAAAGATGGTTAGAAGTGATGGATCTTGGCTGGGTCAAGTTTTGGAAGTGTTTGGAGGTGATTTCGGTTGTGTTTGGTAGCCGAAATGTTAGTTTTGTGATGAGCAGCGAGTTGTGTTGTGTTGCTGGTGTTTTTAATGCATAAAGATGCATTAATGCTCTGTTTTTGTGTGCTTGAAACAGGGGAGTTTGATCCGTGAGCTTTAGAGGTGTTGCGGAAGGTTTCGGATGCTTGGAAGGCTTGTTGGCTAGCCTTGTTTTGTGTATCGGTGAGTGAAGTTGGGTTTTCAGCTTTTAAACCAAGGTTTGGAGGTTTTGGGAGCTTAGTTTAAGTCTAAACAACTTTGCTAAGCTCAAGAGTAAGTAAATGGTTTTTCGCTCTTGGTTTGTGCTGAGAATTGGCTTTTAAAGCAATTGTGTTTGATGGTTGCAATGCATGTGATTTGCATGGTTTATATTCTGTTTTGAAAGCATATTTTTAGCATGGTTTAATGCTGGTTTTGAAAGCCATATGTGAAGGATGCTCAAGGTAAGAGATCCTTGGTTTTGTACATGGAAATTGTGGTTTTGATGCATGGTGTTGCATGATGTTTAATGGCTTTGTATAATGCTTTAAAACAGTGAATTGATGATGGTAAAAGATGGTTTTTGCATTGTGGTTATGCATGTGAATCATTGGACTAATGATGGTAAGTTGGTTATATTGGCAAGTGATGTAAGTGGTTCTTGGTTTCTTTGATCGGATATAGTTAGCCGGCTATAGGATTGGGTGCACCATGAATTAAGTCGCCTTGGAGGTGGAATGGTTAAGTGTGAACCGGTAAACTCCCTTCAAGTATCCTAACGAGATGGTTAAGGTCATAATGGAGGTGGAATGCCCATTCGAGGACCTTGGTTAAGCAAAGGTTATATGGTGGTTAAAAGTCCATATATGGGAACCTTGTGCTTGTTAAGATCACAATGGAGGTGTAAAGTCCATGTGTGGATCTTGTGTAGGGTGTCCCGGATCTCGTTAGTGATGTTATACAACTACCAATCGGTGATGCAAAGGTTGTATGGTGTTTGAAAGTCCATACATGGGAACCTTGTGCATGTCAAGGTTGTATGGTGTTTAAAAGTCCATACATGGGAACCTTGGGAAAAGTTGAGGTTGTATGGTGTTTAAAAGTCCATACATGGGAACCTCGGGAAAAGTTGAGGTTGTATGGTGTTTAAAAGTCCATACATGGGAACCTCGGGAAAAGCTAAGGTTGTATGGTGTTTAAAAGTCCATACATGGGAACCTTAGGATGTTGAGGTCAAATGGTGTTTAAAAGTCCATTTGGAGACCTTGGATTGGTAGTGTGTATGAAGTGTGGGGGACAACGCTTGTGATCCGCGTATCCGATCGGGTGTTGAGTTGAAAAGTGGGTGTGGTTGATCACTTGGAAGCCAATGTAATGTTCTTGATTATAAAGAAGCATGAGATGCTTGAAAAGATGCATGGTTGCATGAAAAGTGTATAATGCTTGTGAATGCATGGTTGCTTGTTAAGTTGAACAAGTGTTGATTATCATTTGGTAAATGATGCATGTGTGCATGGAATCTCTTTAATGCATTGGAGTCTTGTTAAGACTTGTTTTAAAAGGCATGTGATGATGATGTTGTGGTTCATATATTGCCTTTGGTTAATGCATGTGTTGGATTGATTGGGTAAATGGTTTTAAAAGGTTTCTTGCTTGAAATGATGTTCAAGTATATGAAAGGTAAAATATGATGTGAATGGAAGTGTTTTCCAAGGTTATGAATTTAACTTTGCATACGGTGTTTATGCATGGAATGGTTAAATGGATGACTTTGCAAGTTGTGCTTTGAAAAGGTTTTCTTAGCTTGCTAAGCTAAGGGTTGGTTTTCATGTATGTGCAATGCATGGTTTTAAGCATGATGTTGAAAAAGGGTTTTCAAACTTTGCTTGGTTAACAAATCGGGTTTGTTTTAAATGTGTTTTATGACCCGCTGCATTGATGGTGTTTTGGTTTTGAGCATTCCTCACTAAGCATTATGTGCTTACGCTCCTTTTTGTCCATCAATGCAGATTCTTGAAGTTTGGACAGCGAGAAGCAAGGGATTCAAGGTGGACTCCATTTGAGATGTATGTCTCGGTGAATAGCTATAGTTAATAAAGGCAATGGGGGTAGAATCTCTTGGGATGTGTTTATGTGTTTGTATATGTTCGGACAAGAATGGTTATATGTTGTTGATGTTGTTGGAACATGTATTTGGCTTTTATGGGATTGATTTGGAAGTTTATGCTTGAATGGTTTGCTTGTGTAGGAAGCATGCTTATAGATTTGGGGCTTTTCATATATGTGGATATATTGTTGAATTGTTGATGCAAGAATGTCTCTTATATGTTGAATTGCATGTTGGTAAAGTTTGGTGGCTTTTGGAGTATGTTTGGATGATCAATTGTGTGTTTAAGTATGCATTTGGGGTCAATCTGTGCAAGGCGTTTCGGAACAGGGACTACCGTTTCGGAACGGATGCCCTGAATCAGCCCAGGCGTCCGAAACGGTAGACACTGTTTCGAAACGGAAGGCATTCTGCCAGTCACCTGTTTCGGTACGCGTTGCGGAACGGCCCCGCGTTTCGGTACGCGTTGCGGAACGGCCCCGCGTTTCGAAACGGGCTCTGCCTGTTTCGGAACGGGTGACCGTTGGGGGCTGACATTGGCAGTTAAATGTTTTAGTTTGTTTGCATTTTGGTCCTGAATATTGTTTGTGCAATTGTATGAGTTTGGAATGTCCGTTTGAGCTGAAATTTGGCAGAGAAGCATGAAACATGATTAATTTTAAGTTGGTAACTTAAAATCTGGTTAAGTCCTTAAAGTTTTCAGAATTTACAGTTTGGTCCCTAAAGTTGTAATTTGTTCAATTGGGTCCCTGTTTGATCTCTGATGTTTGTGATCTTTGAGTATGATGTTTGTGTGATCACAATTAGGGCTAATGTGCATCTAGACAAGATTAAAAAGAAAAAAAAAAGGTCGTTAATCAAGGTTGACTTTCGGGTTGACTTTGGTTTTCCCCGTGTGACTTTCTTAATTCGGGTCAACCGTCTGGGCCGGGTTAAGGGGGTTACATGAGAGCCATGGCACTAGCATTAATGCCAAGCCCTTTGATTTTCTTCTCTCCCATAGCTCTAATTTCTTCCCTCTTCTTCTCATCCTCTTTTTTCTTCTTCATAATTTGATGAGTAAGGAGAGACCCCATGAGTTCATCAAGCTTCAAAGTCTTCAAATTTTTGGCTTCGATGATGGCGGTCCTCTTTGAGTCCCAAGACTCGGGAAGTGAGTAGATGAGCTTTCGAACAAGCTTTTCTTCCGGGATGGCTTCTCCATAGCCTTTGAGACCATTGGTGATGGTGGAGAATCTTGACTTCATTTGTCCCCTTGTATGTGACTTCAAGCTTGTCCCATACCTCCTTGGCACTCTCACAAGAAGACATCTTCTCATAGATGGATGGACCAAATGCACAAAATAGAATGTGCAAGGCTTTGCAATTTAGCTCCATATTCTTGCGATCGTCGGCACTCCACTCCGCTTTACTTCTTTGAGGCACGAACGGGCCATCTTCAACTACATCCCATAGCTTGTAATCTTTTGATTTGATGAAGAACTTCATCTTTGTCTTCCAATGGGCATAGTGGTCTCCGTCAAAGAAAGGCGGTTTATCGATTGATTGTGCCATTTGAGCCGGTTGATGAGCTAGTGATCGAGCTTGCCGGATCTTCTCAATAAGATGTGAATCCCCTTCGATTGAGCCAAGCTTTGATACCAATTGTTGGGTTGTGTGGGGCTCGATTCGATCAACCAATATTGCTCACCAAGTGGTGGAGAGATGGATTTTTGGGTGGAAGGGTTGAGGAAGCTAGAAAGAATGAAGACACAATGATTTATAGTGGTTCGGCCTTCTAACAAGCACCTACATCCACTACCTTAGCTTCCCACTAAGGATTTCACAATCAATCCACTAATTGATTCGTCCCCTTTTCTAGGATTAGGAGGAAACCCTTACAACCGATCAAGCTTCTACCCAAAGCCTTGATCAAAACCCTCTTTTACAAAGAGATAAATAAAGCAAACTTAAACCCTCTAATAGGTGTTTGTTTGCACAATGAAGCACTCACCCAAAACCTAAAAACACTTGAGCAAATTTGACAAATTTTGCTCACTAGTGTTTGTCTATACAAGAAATGACAAATTAAGCACTAAGACAATTTCTTGATCATTTGATGTTTGACAATATGAGCATTAGCCTTCTCTTGATGCTTGGAGGTCCCTTTTATACTCCCAATTGAGTTTATAGCCGTTTAGGACCGTTGGGGTTGAAATAGAGTCGTTGGAGCCTTTAATTCCCTCCATAAATGCAGTTCTGCAGCTCCCCGTTTCGAAACGCTCGAAGCCGTTTCGAAACACTCTCAATGTAGAAAGAGTCGTTGCAGTCTGTCAGGGTACCCGTTTCGGAACACCCCCTTGCCGTTTCGAAACGCGTATCGGAATGCTATAAGCCCGTATCGAAACGCCTGCATTTTGAAAGTTAGTTGGGAAAGAGTCGTTGGGGCTTATGACTGTTGGGGTCATTGCCACGTGGGCGTTCGAAACGGCCTAGCCTGTTTCGAAACGCTGGGCAAAAATCATGTCCAATGAAGGCTCGTTTCGAAACACGTTTCGAAACGATTTTGCTACTGGAGCACCCTTTTTCGAAACGCCCTAAGGTGTTTCGAAACACCTGGACAGCTTTGTTTAGATTGGCTTTGAAAATCATGAAAAACCCTTTTAAGAAATTCCCTAAACATAATTTCAAGTTGTTTGGACTTTGGAAATGTTTTAAATACTTTTTAAATCAGTCCAAAGCATTTTTCAATTATTATATCAAAACATTAGTTCTACAGCTTGTCTTCAAGCAATGCAAACTAACAATTTCTTGCCAAGAATTTAATCAAAAGAGACATGCTTTAGACTTGCCTTCAAACTTCAAAACCGTGGCACAAATTAGGGTGGGTGATCAAGAGTCTTATGTGAACAATGGGTCTTTGTCAATTCAATTGCCTATGCATTTATTGATTCACAACCATGGCGTTTTTAGGGCTTCAGCTCATCACAACTACTTTCCTAAGCTTGAATATAAGATTGGAGCAAACAACGAACCCCCTAGCCTATTGAGTAAAGTCATCTCATGAAGTCTTTCATTTACTCATGCTAATTTGTCCTTCGCTTTTAGTGTATTCAATTTAAATGGACATGTTATAGCAGCGGAGTATCCTAAGCACATGATTTTCACTCAATTTGGCTAGAGCTTGTTTCGGGCACCTCTCGCTTGAATCTCAAAAATTTTAAATTGCCCAAAATCTTAGCAACCTAAGTTCAATAAGTCTCTCTCAATCAAGAAGCTACAACTGTGTTATTTGAGTTTTAGCATCATAGTAAGATTCTAAGTCCTTTTCATGCAATCCTTAAATTAAAGTTCTTTCAATTAGGTGCGGTGCCTAAGATTTATCATTAGAGATTCAACAAGTCCTAGCAATTAGATTTAATTAAAAGCATGGAAAGTACATATACAACCTAAATGCACTTCCTAAGGATGAATGCACTAAAATGATCTTAAACTAAAAACAAGTACTCCCCCCAAACTCAAGAGAAGCATTGTCTTCAATGCACGATTACATGGAAATTAAAAAAAATAAAAGCTAAATGCAAGAAAAGAAAGAAAATTACAATGACTTGGAGAGGTAATCGTCTTAGATGATAAGCTTTCTTCTTGTGGTTTGCTTGATTCTTTTTCTTGCTCGAGGTGGTTGTCGGTGTGTAGCTGATGTAGGTGTTCGTTTCTTTTCCACCTCGTCATCATTGTTCGATTCAATGGCTATTTCTTCGATGGTGGAAGCCTTGCTCTTTGTCGTGGCAGGTGATGCTGGAACTACTTTTGGTTGGACGGCAGATGATTCATCCGAATTGGAAAAATCAGACCATGTTTCGGTGTGACTTGGTTCGATTAATGGTGCTTTGCCTTTGTCCTCTCGAGTTGGTGGAGCATCTTCAGTTGGAATTTTTGAGACGGAGGCTGTGAAATTTGCCGAGGCAGAGGCTTTGGGCATTGCCGAGGCAAGGGCTTTGGGCATTACCGAGGCAAGGGCTTTGCGCATTGCCGAGGCAAGGGCTTTGGGCATTGCCGAGGTAGTGGCAGTATGCATTGCCGAGTCAATGAGATCGATAGGAAAAATTAGGAACCTTACCGAGTTGTCGGGGTATTTTTCAAGGATCACTCGGATGATGGCATTGTTGTAATCCTTCATATACCTCATGACCGAAATTTGCCTTTTCTCCATGGCTTCGATTCGGTTGGTTAGAGGCCGGATCATGTTGGTAAGTTGTTCAAGAGTTGATGTTGTCGGTCTGCTTGTCTTGGCATTTGTAGGAGATGTTTCCGGTTCATTTCTCAAAGGGGTTTCCTCGGCAATCTTTTGGGCAACAGTTGATTATGGCTCGGCTTTGATTATTCCCATGATTTGGAGGTATCTTTATCTTGTTCATCCCTTCTATTGAGGCGTTTTCTCATCTGTCGGATCACTAGGCATATGTTGTTTCTCACACAACTCGGTTATTAGACTTGGGAAGTAGAGAGCTCCCTTTTCCTTTTGGCTACAAACAAACATCTTATTGCATATTATAGCACCAACATTGATAATACGATTGTGCAAGATAGAGTGAATGAGCAAAAGTCTCGATTTATCAACTGTGGTGTTGTTTGAGGTAGGCATTAGGCATGCTTTCATAAATTTATTCGAAAGTTTTACCTCAGGCTTAAGCCTTTGGCGGTTTACCGTGCTTCTAAATGCGCCCTCGTTTCATGTTGTGTTGGCAATGGTTAGATCCTCGAGTATGTTGTTGTAATCGTTCGAGGTGAGATTCTCAACGAACTCTTGATGTTCTTCTTTTTTCACGTAAATCCCGTAGAAGGTGTTGATGGTATCGACATCAAAGGGGATTGCTTTGTCACGAACATATACATACAGGTTGTTTGGATATGGGGAGTGAGCATAGAATTCCCTAACCCAATGGACGTTGCTCAAATTCAATTGATGGCAAAAGATTTTCCACTTTTGGTACTCGATCGAGCGGAAGATGAACAGCTCCAAACCAAAATCCGTGTGGGAGGAGCAGTAGAGAAAACCTTGTTCTTCCCATACCTTTCGATTGGCGAAATTCTTGAGGCACCTCTTCTCGATTTTCGGTGTTGCATACTTCTTGAAGGTCGGTTCTTGGCTTGATTGTGGGTGTTCCAATATCTTGAGTTTCAAGGCCATGGTGGATGTGGGTTGTTTTGAGAAACGGCTAAAATCAAGAAAATATAAGAAAAGAATATCTTGGAAGTTCAAGTGAAGGAGATAAAAAAAAAGATGGTGATGGTTGAGTGTTATAGGAGGGGTATTAAAAAGGGTGGGTGTGATGATTATATATTTAAAATTCAAGTTTCAAATCTTGAATGGGATTGGTTTGAGTGGGCGGAAAGTAATAAATGGGGAAGGGAAATAGTCGGCCGGCTATGGAAGATTTGAGTGGGTGGCAAGTTTCAAAGTCATCATTGAGGATGAAGTTAAGTTGGAATAAAATACAATAAAAGAAATAAATTTATTCTATTCTATTCTTTTATTCCTACTAAAACTCCTCCTATTTTCATGGAATTTAATCTCTTTTAACCTCTCTATAGAATTCCAAGCTCCATCTTCATGTAAATTATCTATAAAAATTCAGCTCTTTACGCTCTTCAAGTCGCCTACCACTTTGCTCTTTTTCTCTCTTCCCAGAAATTTCTCGGGCATTGCCTCGGCAATGGCACGACATAGTTCGGCGCGGCAATGACCTAGTAGTGGTCTCTCAGTCGTCTTCGCTCAGCCAGGTGTACTCAGCATCACTCGATCGTCTCTGCTCGGCATCACTCGGTAGGGTTTGGCATGGCACCACTCGGCAAGGTTCGGTAAGCATCGCACAGTATGACTCAATTCTACTCAGTCGGGATCACTTGGTAGGGTTCGGTAACGAATTGTCGCGACAATACTTGCCTGGGCAATTAACTTCAGACATCGAAACATATACCATAGCAGCACCTTTTCCACCAAATAAGCAATTAAAGATAATCAAGCATGCCTAGGAAGAAAACAATGCCAATATGCATGAATGACTAGATATGCAACCTAAATGAGCCTAAGTCTAACAATAATTTAGATGAAAAACGGTAGAAAATTATTACTTTTACACACTTAACAGTACTCCATGCTATGCTTTAAATTTCTGACAACTTAGGCATTTAGACAGAAATTTGGTGATATCTGATTTCATCTTAGGCCAGCAATATACTTCTTTTAGGTCTTTATTCATTTTTTACTGATCTTGGATGAATCAAAAAAGGACTACTATGAGCTTCTCGAAGCATTTCTTCTTTTAAGGCTTGATCATTAGGTACACAAACTCTATTTCTAAAATAGAGCGGACTATTCGGTCTAAGAGAGAAATTAGAGTCTGAAGTTTTCTTGAGATTATTCAAAAAAAATTGCAACTCGGGATAACTTGTTGAAGATCTTTGATTCTCAAATTCAATTCAGATTGGATTTGGAGTTTTTCTAGGTGCTTCTAATCTTTCTGAAGCATAAAGTGTGCATTGATTGTAGTTGGGGCTACAATTCAATGATATTTTGTTAGGAAAAATAAACTCAAACTTCCGATCAAGGAATGGCCAAGCATAATTCGTAACAAATCTTACCAATAGGACTTTTGCGACTAAGTGCATCAGCCACTATATTCACTATCCCCAGGTGATAGTCGATAATCAAGTCATAATCCTTAAGTAGTTCTATCCTCTTTCTTTGTCTGAGGTTCAATTCCTTTTGGGTTAGAATACACTTTAAACTTTTATGGTCAGTGAATAGGTGACATCTTTCTCCATATAAGTAGCGTCTCCAAATTTTTAGAGCAAGCACGACTGCAGCCAATTCCAAATCATGTGTCAGATAATTCAATTCGTGATGCTTCAATTGCCTAGAGGCATATGCTACCACCTTTTCATCTTGCATAAGCACACAACCCAACCCGAGGTGGGAGGCATCATTGTAGATTGTACAGTCCTTTCCCGATTCAGGTTGAGTCAAAACTAGAGCTCGAGTGAGAACTTCTTTCAACTAATCGAAACTTCTCTCTTGATCTTTCGACCACTTGAATGGTGTATCTTTTTGAAGGAGTTGAGTGAAAGGGGCGGCTAACATCGAAAACCCTTCGAGGGCTTCCAGTCAACAATGGATTGAATTTTCTTCGGGTCAACTTTTATACCTTCTGCAGATATCACATGCTTGAGGAAAGACACTTCCAAAAGCCAAAATTCACACTTACCAAGCTTTGCAAAATGATGATTTTCTATTAAAGTTTGCAACACTATTCTAAGATGCTTTGCATGCTCTTATTTATCCTTCGAATAGATGAGAATATCATCTATAAAAACTACCACAAACTTGTCCAGATACTGTTTGAAAACCCGATTCATAAGGTCCATAAAAGCTACCGGAGCATTGGTTAAGCCAAAAGGCATCACTAGAAACTCGTAATGACCATATCGAGTTCTAAAGGCGGTTTTGGGTACATCAGATTCCTAAATTTTCATCTGATAGTATCTCGATCGTAAATCAATCTTAGAAAATACTTTGGCATTCTTGAGTTGGTAGAACAAATCCTTGATTCTCGCTAAAGGGTATTTGTTCTTGATAGTGATCCAATTCAACTGACGATAGTCGACGCAAAGCCTCATTGACCCGTCTTTCTTCTTGACAAATAGCATCGGAGCACCCCCAAGGCAAAGAGCTAGGTCTGATGAAACCCTTGTCTTGTAGTTTTTGTAGTTAATGTTTGAGCTCTTTGAGTTCAACCAGAGCCATTCGATAAGGAGTAATAGACACAGGATTGGATCCAAGTTGCACTTCAATTTTGAATTCCACTTCTCGCGTTGGAGGTAGTCCCGAAAGTTCCTCAAGAAAGACATCAAGGAATTCAGAAACAACGAGAAATTAGTTTACACCAAATTCAAGTTCATCACGTCTAATTATAGCGGCAAAAAGAAAAAGTCTCTTATAACAACCTACCCAGGCCTGATGCCTTCCTAGCCAATCTAACCCCAAAATGAGATCAAATTCAAAGAAGGGTAAGGCTAACAGATCAGTGGGGAAATGGATGCCCTGAATAAACAAAGAACAATTTATACATATTTGGTTCACTATCACTTTATCTCCTAGAGGATTAGTAGCAATTAAATTACAGTTTGGAGGTTCAGGCTTCAATTGGAATTTCTCAATTAAGGAAGAGCATATAAAGGAATATGTTGAACTCGAATCAGACAAAGCATAGACAATGTGTATATCTAATTGAATTGTACATGTAATTACATCAGGAGAATCTTCATCTTCACGACCACGGACATGATAAACTCGAGCAGGTGCTTGAGAGTCTTGGTAGGTAGAATTCGACCCTTAACCTTTATTCTTCCCATAATTCCCAGAATGAGCTTGCTTAGGTCCCTTTCCTCTTGGTGATTGGTTTTGATTCGAGCCCTTGGATACATGGGAGGGTAACTTGTTCGGGTTTTGGGGACAATCTTTGATAAAATGAGTCATCTCCCCACACAAATAACAATCGTTCGATTGTTTCCTGCATTGACCCGAGTGATATTTCTGACAGATATTGCAAGTAGGGATTTGTGCTCCCTTCCTGAATTCTCATTACTATTAATAGACACCGTAGGTGTAAAAGTTTTAGCCATTGAATGAGGCTTGGGTATGTAGTTACCTTTTAATGAATTGCCATAACCGAAAGAGTTTCCTCCATGATGCTTTTGTTTATTTTGTTTCCAATTTGGTTTATGATCCTCTCTGAACC